>JALXJV020000010.1:33559226-34229548 GCA_024633595.2 Lepomis macrochirus | reverse complement strand
TACTAACTTTGCAGGCCCGTGTTGGGTTCCCGTGTGAAAATAGATTTAGTTCTTTAATGAAGTTCACGTAGGTTGTGTAACGTGTTCGGTTTGCTAGCTGGCTAACTATGTTAGGGTTAAAGGTGTTGGCAGCTCCCCGAAGCCCGTTACGCTCCTGAACCTAAGTCAGGGATTAAATGAGCCGACCGGTTAAACCAACAGTTTGTTGGCTCCTTTCCTTCTGTTGCTGCGGTTTCCACTTGTGCATATCATAGGTCACACGATCTTACTTAACGGAGGTCGGGTCAGGAAACAGTTCTAAATTATTATATTGGGATGCTGGGACAAACGCCACCAGTAGGGGCGCTATTTTAGGAAACGCTTACAAGGGTTGTTTTTGGAGGAGTGGTTAAAAGACCTAGGCCTCGGCGGTCGATTAGGTTCGAGAACTTGTTGGAAGGCCAGGGTGAAACAGATTAGTATGTCGGTCTGTCTGGTTTTAAGTCCCTTAAACTCGACAGACACTGAACGGAAGTTGGCTTTTAACCCTGAATATGTCGCCTATTAGTGTTGTAGTCAAGACCAAATCAAGCCCAAGTCAAGACCAAGACTTTTAGGGGCTGAGAGCAGTCGAGACCAAGACCAGTTCCCTGCATTGCATGGAACGCAATAAAATGTGGAACGAGATCACAGGTACTTTTCAAATTGATCTGAAAGATCCACATTCCCATTAAAACTCCCACATACAGACACTGAGAGCTGAAATCAACATCAGCATCGCAGGGAGGGGGGACAGTCGTCAACAGTAACAACACGTTTAATCAGGGTTATCGGTCGCATCTGAAGCAATAAGTTTTAGTTCCAATCAAAGTTAGGAAGTTCACAAATCAGACAATGCAGTAGCAATTTATTGATATTCCCAAAGTTATGGTCTTAAAATAAAATCCAGAGTCCCCGATGTCCGAGACAAGACCGAGTACAAAGGCGGTCAAGTCCGAGATGAGACCAAGACCATCAAAAAGTGGTCTTAAGACCAAGACCAGTCTCGTGTACAACAACACTATCAGCCAAGACTCATTTTAGAGTCTGCAAAATGTGTTTGGCTTCTATCACAAGACCCAACACGTCCTCAAACCTAAACAAGGTCAGACAATTGTCAAGTGCCCCAAAACGAGTCCCTTCCCCAAACGACATATATGAGTCGTACCAGGCCAGTTTTGAGGAACACGTGGTCAACGGCTGAAGTTTGGTTTAGGCAACAAAACTACATGGTGAGGTTTAGGAAAAGATTGTGGTTTGGGGTCAAATAAGTACAAAATGTTATTTAAATTGAAACATGTCTACTTTGACTTTCTTTCGCACGGGTCTCAAACCTCGGCCTCCTGAATGAAAGTCTTACCCCAACCAATCTAGCATTTTACTTCTTTAAGCAAAAACTATAAAAATTGGATTTCTTATCTCAACTCTCCTTCACGTAAATATACACATAGGCCTACATAACTGAACACAATTTAAAAAAAGCTTTTTTTAACTAACTAAAATGAGATCAGTTTAGGTCAGAATGCCTTTTTATCAAATAATGAAAAAATTGTGCTAAAACAGAGGAAATAGTTTAGTGAGACCAGCGGCAGCCAGAAGAAATGTTGAGGGGACAAAAATTGTGACATTTTATTTTTTCTTAGAATTACCGTGCGTGTGCGTGTGTGTGTGTGTGGGGGGGGGCGGTCTTACTCCATGTTACCGTAAGTGCTTTGATATGACAGTCTGGAAATGTCAGGCGCCCACTTCAGGCTCCGCAGGAGGGGGAGGAGTCAGGTGAACTCAGTAGGCCTATTAAACCTCAGGTTTAGGAACCAGGTCAGGTTCACGACCTAAGTTGCCGGGGGTTACAGAGAGTTAATTCTAATCTCGCTCTCTGAAACCGAAAACCCAGAGTTTCCCTCATCTCGGGCTCAACTTACAGTTTTCACTAAACCCGCTTTCAGAAACAGGCCTCTGTGCAGCCGTTTCTGTGGTGAGGCTGTAAGTATGTGCAGTGTTGTGTTTTCAGGGGTGTGGTAGGTAGGAGGACCCAAACGCAGGACACGTAGAGAGGTGCAGTTTATAAGGGGGGTTTATTAGAGCAAAAACAAAAGGCGAGCACACTTACTGAGAGAGTGGCTGGAGAACAGAGTCCAAAAAACAAGGTAATCCCAACAGAAATCCAAAATCCAGAGTGAAATGATAAACAAGGCTGATAACAGGACCGACAGACTGGGGGGTAACACGAACAACAGGAACAATGACCGGGCAAGGACTGAACAAAAACACCAAACATTTAAACACAGAGGTACAAACGAGCAGGGCGGGAGAAACTAATTACACACAGGTGAGACCGCTAAGACAATCAAAGACGAGACACCAGGGCAGACTACTACAAACTAAAACAGGAAGTAAAGTTAACTGAAACACATTAACAAAACATCTTTAAACACAAGGACATAACATGCAGGGTAATCAAAGCAAAATGTTTTATTTAAATGGAAAAGGCCAAATATTTAATCAATTATTAGCAAAACAGGCCTGTCTGAGCGTTTTTTTAAATTTACATTTTGTTCCAGGATTTTAGGGAAGTGAGAAAGTCTAGAGACATGCTGTTGGTTTGGGATTAAATAATCACAAAAACATGATACAAATCTGACCAAACCACATCCACAGTCCTGATGAGCTGTGAAACTGTAAATATCTGAAGGGTTTTTCCAGCTTCAAATTTGACTGTCGATATTGTGAATATGTGGTTCAGGTTAGCAGAGAGATATTTCTGACTCAGCCTGTTGGGGACCTCCTCTGAACGTTTGTTTTCTCTTCACGACCACATGAACCTGACTTGCTGTCCTGTGTTCACAGAGTGCCGAGTGAGGTGGAACCTGTCGCTGAAGCTGCCTTGTAGAAGTTTACCTCTCCGCTTCAAATGGGATGTTGCATTTAATTTTAACAACTGGGATTTGTATTTTTATTGCTATTGAAATTAAAATGCATAATTATTTTAACTTTTGCGTTATTGCTTCATTATTAGGTTACTTTCAGTCAAACTTATCACCATTTCAGATTCAATTTGGAGCTTTGAAAACTAGACAAATATAGTTAGACAGAAAGTTTAAAGTCAAAGTGTTCAGTTTCAAATAAATCAAGAATTATAAAAGCATTTTCAGATGATGTAATCAGCCATTAAAATCTCACTAAAAGGGAAACAAATTATATTTTATTAAAATTAATGAAATGCTGTAATTTTACTTTCACTCAAACTCCGCTTTTGAGAAAGGTTGATTGAATAGTCAGACTTTTTCTGTGAAACTCACAGCCGACTAAGTGAGAAGTGTCACATCACAATATGAGGAGGCTTTTTGTCATAAGAAGTTTCCCTCCTGCTTTTGATCATTTTTGCGGTGGACAACATTCACCCATCAGAAACTGAAGCTGAGAAACAACCCTCAAAACCAGCTACTAACGTTTTGCTTTTGTTTGAGGGAAAACCGGTAATGATCATTAAAAGAGAAATGTGCATTCAAAAAAAGAGGAAGATGCAGCTTCAGCCTATAAGAAAAGAAAACTGCCATAAAGGAGGGGATGTGCAGGTATCTAAAAATAGCCTAGTCCGTCATGCATGGTATCTAATAAATTATTACAGACAGCGAGCTACTTATTAACTAGAGTATAACAGTTTCAGTTCATCTACAATGATGATTCATTCATTTAATTGGCCACATAAATAAAGTCGAAATTTTTACAAGTGAAACCCATAATCCAGGCTGAAAGCAACAGCTGCTGCTGCCACACGCAGAAAACCTTGAATGTGTGAAAGATAACAGGCGTGAATGTGTTGCTTGCTTACACAGCTAACTGATTCTTTCAGCTGCTGCGGCTTTGTGTTGGCGTCTCCACATTAAAAGCCCCGCGCACTGATTTGTGTTCGTTCAGCTCACTTTAAGAACTTCTCGTCACTTAAAACACCTGAATCATTTATTCAGCGCACTAAAAATGTTTCAAACATTCTTCTAAATTAACTTCATAAAGAAACAAAATGAAAACTCAATTCATTCCCAAACAAAAATAGTGCTCAAACAGTGGTGAAAGACTGAATCTGCTCCTCAAAACTCACCTCATTACCGGTCTAGATCGCAAAAGGTGGCACCACGTGATCAGTCTCAGAAGTCTAATAGAAGAAACTAATGCAATTCCTGTAAAAAGCCAAAGTGCTTCAGTCTCGGCCTTGAAGGAGGACATCTCAGTCAGCCTGCGTGCTTCTTAATATTCAGGACAAATGTGAGGATTGTGGGAAAACGACAGCAGACAATGTGGAAAAGCTTTGGAGAGAAAACTGCCTGATGGAACACGAACATCTTCTGCAAAACTTACTGAGCTCTTTCTTCTTTACATTATTGTCGATTTGTTTATAGCAGAAAATTAATCCAAAACTATTTAGATAATCAATCAATCAAACATTGTCTTGTTCCAGATTGTCGGATGTGAGGAATGCTGCTGTTCAAACGGAATCTCTTTGGGTGTTTATCAAATCAAAACGTCACTTTAAGTTACGGGACGTTAAATGTCCATTTTTAGTTTCTGACAGCAGCGTTAATTCAAGGCCCTTACGTGAAAGGTGAGGCAGGCAGTCCAAAAGGCAAAACATAAATCCAGGTAGGCTAATGAAGTCACGCGAGAAACAACGTAGCCAAAATCCACAATAATCCAATGGAACAACAATCCAGGCTGAGACCAACGAAACAAAATCTGAAGAGACAGAGCCTTAAAGGTGCTTCTAAACCACTTTTTGTCATATTTGTTGAAACCGTCTATATACACCAATGCATAAAAAGTTAGGTGCACTGAAAAAGAGAGAATAAAAATCGGCTGTCTGTAGTCCTCTCAGGGCTGCAGTAAACACAGCCACTCGTTCCATTCGGACCGAATGCAATGATTGGTTGGCCGACTGTCACTCCCTCACTGCTACATAAGCTCCCCCGATGCGCGCACCCGGTCAGCTCGCTCAGACCGGAGCTAATATCTGCGTGGCTTTTCAACGATAGTGACAACTGAGGAACACCGAGGGGCTGACACAGCGTGGTGGCTTTATTTCTGCAGGACAGGTAATCTGGCTTTTAGCATTTTGATGGTAATTTGTTACTTTCATCGCTAGCAAACGTAGCTACCTACGAATAGAGCTAACTGTAGCTACGTACTTAGCATGGAGCTAACAGCTGCTACGAGTGCAGGCTGGTGTAGGAGCCAGAGTAGAGACGATGAATTGTATCCAGCTGTAGGTGAGCTGGGAAACAGCAGCGTGAGCTGTTTTCCGACGCTAACATGAGGTAAGACAATGTAAGTGTAGACTGCGCCGGTTTAGTTATTCACCATATAGGTATAGGGCCTAACCTTACGTTATCTTTACAGCTTGTATCTAATCGGTCTGTGTGATTATCTGGTGTCTGCAGTTGATGTTTGACTGAATGCTACTTTTACAAATGTGGTGATGTAGCTGTGTGTTTGTAGTAATGAGATACATGTCAACGTTAGTGTACATAAACAATGATGGCTAAAGGTCCCCAAGTATCTGTGTTTCTGGTATATAAGCTACCTATAATATAATATAACGTTAGTTTGACATTGTTCATAGCTAAACCTACTGTGTGAAAACCTTTTGTAATGCTGCTGTTACTTGTTGATGTTATTACTTATTTTACCAGAAGTAAAAAAAAGTCCTGTATGTTTTATTTCTCCTGAGCCCTCAGGTCACCTGCAGATGTGGAGTCTGTCATAGCCCTGTGCTTCTCACCAGTATACACTGAAAGGACCACGCTGGTTGGCCTGGATCATAACCACCATGTCCACAGTCCAGCCAGGAGAAAAGCTGATGACACAGTATGTTGCATTATGAGTACTCCTCTGCATTTTACTCAATACATTTATAGGTGATGAGTCAAAAATATTAAACAGTATGAGGAATACAGATGTTGTTGATTTATTGTTTTGATTGCATTTTATGTAGAAATGCTAACTGTTAGAGAATAATGTCAGGTATTACAAACTTTTCACTAAGTTGATCCTCCTTTTTGTATTATCAGGTAAAGCAAGGTGCACAACAAAAAGACATCCAGAGTGCTCTCCTCGGCCGACAGTTGCCTACTATTGAGGAGATGCCTAGAAGCAGAACCAGGAGACCTGATGATCCCTGTCAACATGGGGTTCAGTCAGGTGTCCCTGCCCCAACTGTGTTACTAGATACAGCAAAATATAAATCAAAAAGTAATATGGTTGTTTTTGAAATGTGGTAATCATGTCAGAGAGATGATTGTGATATATTTAATCATCTCCACAGCAGTGATATGATGCTACATGCATGGTACACCTCTGGACACACCTCGTCGATTCCTGTATATACTCATTTTTAATGATGTTTAAAATGATCTATTTGTGAAACAGGTTGTAGTATTTAATAACAATAAACAAGTGTTATACCACATTTTGACGTCATTATTGGAGACATAAGACAAAATGTAGTTGCTTGAGTGTTTATGCTGCAAGTGTAAAGAAAAGGCATTTATCATTTTCAATGTTTTATTTAAAAAAGAATGAAAATATTATCCAGAACAGGGAAACATACTTTCTATTTTCTGTACCCTCCTGGGAATAAAACTAACAATGTACAGATATTCATCCACACAGTGGAGGGAATTATTTGTGTAGCAGTCAGTGACATTACATCTTCCACCCTGCTAGGATTAAACCTCTGTATTGTCCTAATGGATCAGGAGAACAGCTGCATATCTTCTAGAAACATCACGACTCTTAAGTTCTCCACACTGCCACACTACAAACTGTCTGTATGCTGCCTGACTGAACTGTCTGTTACTCTGTCCTGGGTCTGAAGGTCAGCCATGTGTGCTGCATGGAAACACTGTAGTCTGGATGTTGTCCACAGTCCTCAGATTCTGGTCTGTAAAGGAATATATAGTTGTTAGAACTCCAAATGGGAAAGATCTGTGTAACTGGAAAGAAAATTGATCAACATGATCAGATATTTTTATTGAACAGGGCTTGTTCTTTGTTCTCTAACAGGACTTCTGAGTCCACATTACACACCAGGTCAATGTACATGACACAGATGGGCCCAGCTGTAGTTTTAATCAGTAAACGATAATAATAAAGTAATAATAGTGATTACACAGCACTTTCTTTTTGACACCCAAAGGGCTGAGGGGGAAACACCAGAGAAAATTTGTCACAGGAACGCTGGGAGATAACAGACTAATATTAAAATATATCTATATACCTGTTCATATGCCGTTGTTGGAGTGTGAAGCTCGGCGCAGGTATGTGCTGCTCGGCTTGCACCTCGTCCTCCCCGTCCCGCCTCTCCTTCCTCGGACCCTGGCAGCCCTCCCTCCTCTGCTTCGCCTCGACCCCGGTCCTGTCCGGTCTGTGCTTGGCTCTGGAGTGCAGTCCTCATCAGAGACAATAAAGCTGTCACAGTGGAAGCTCTAACATGCAAAACAACGTACATGTTACGAGTCTAACACGAAATTCACGTTCGTAGAGTGTAACTGATGGAAACGGGAAAATGTGCATCGGCCTGTTTTTAGCTTCGCCCGATGTTACCGCAGCTGTTAGCACAGCTACCTGTTGCTAACAGTTAGCTCACCAGCTCGTTACTGAATCAAAGTCAGACTTTTAAACCTATCCAATATAAACATGCTAGCTCGATAGTGAGAACTAACAGCCGCGTTAGTTGTTTATTTTCATAAGGATAAAGTCAAATGTTTTCTTACCGCTGACGTGAGCCGCTGCATCGCTGCTCTCCGCTCGTCACACTGTGATCGTCTTCCAGCACTCGGTAACGCGCGTTCACGTGTTATGGGGGCGTGGCTTTGGAAGGAGCCCAGAAGGGAGGGGGTGGGAGTTTCTCTGTTGGATACTTTTAAAAATCTGGCCGTTTGAGCGAGTTTCTCAAACTTACCTACCCTGCCTTTAAGAGGAAGGTGACAAAACGAGGCACACAGGTGGAAACACTCAGACAATCAAGACACAGATGCGGCGTTCAGAAAACACAAGAGGCAGGACCCCCACCCCCCAAAAAAAAACCCCATGAAACATCATCAACTAAGAACCAAACACAAAGGAAGCTAAATGTAGGCCTACTGGACACAAGGGGGGTTATGAACAGCCTAAACAATGACATGAAGCAATTTAACATTCTCAAATAGATTAAATGACTTTCGGTCAGTGGTGTGAAATGCATCGCTCTTAGTGACGCTTTTATCCGAAGCTTAATTACCATAGGCCTATATGTCAGGGGTCACGTGCCTTTGGAGCAACTGGTTCTTGCTCAGGGACACATTGGTGTTTTGAGGGCGTGAATCATGCATCAGATAAAGGTGCCCGAGGCAGTAAACAATCGTTTCAAGGAACATCTTCATTGTTGTGAAGAGAGACAGAGCTACATGACTCATAAATTATGACAAAGGCTAGCTTACCAACAGCCTTCCCATAAATTGTCAAAACAAATAATAACACTGATTCCGTTGCTAGGCAACACGCATGTGTTCTGATGACACGCATGAATTCCATTTCCATTTCCATTTCCAATTCACTGGCACGTTTTGTAGCCGACTGGCATTTAAACAGAACAGCTGAGTAGCCGAACAACAGATTTAGGAAACAAGTTTCACAGAGTCCCCCAGGCTGCAGGATAGGACAGGAACAATTTGCATAAATTAGCCTATTTCCTCGTGGAAATACAACAAGATCTTGTGTTATTTAAATGTTAAAACAAACGGCCCAGACTATAGGTATGCAAATGTGTGCACACATTTAGGAACAGCTCTCTAAAACCTGGAATTTCCCACATATTTATGGGCATTAAAGCATCTGAGCAGATCGCTTTTGTTCAACAGGCCTCTGGTTTCTGCGGGGAAAAAACAAACGCGTGTAGCATGAAGGAGGATTGAAGGAGGACAGGGCGTTACTTTGTGTTGAAAGGTGGAGGACATAAGGGCTCAGATTAGGGGCACTATTTAACACTATTTGAAGAAATAAGAAGCTGCTGGATAGACTATAGGGCCTATATGTGCAGGGGTCTGGGTGTCCTCCCCCAGAAAAGGGAGGACACCCCTTTTCATTAAACACTTTTTCTGCTCCATTTAAGGAAAGGCAAACAAAAAATTCAGCCGGGGGGTGAGAATGAGGCTCCTGCAGTAATAGGCGGTGGGCCAACGGCAGTTTTCGCGTATTTAGACGATCCCCATCGAGGGAGGCCGCCGTGTTTTGCTGACAACGTCTACAGATTTCAACAAACGAAACAAAATTTGTTGCCACTCGTGCTTCTTGCAATTTTTTTGTTTATCAGTAACTTTATCCAGCTTACTTTTTCCGGCAATAAGAGCGGACCGCTATGTTTGGGGTCCGATTTACATGACGTGTATGTAGTCATCATCCAATGGCGTGCTTGGAAAAGTACCGGACCGCGGAAAACCCGGAAATAAATAAAGCGCCGAAGCGACTGAGACCGCAGGTTAAATACGTTGATTTAAGTTATCAAATCAATAAAAGTAAACTCGCGCTAACGCGTGTGATTTATAGGCTGTTATTGGACATTTTACTTTCAATAAAGCTAAAATAAAAATAGATTCACATTGTAATCATGGCATATAAGCATTTCGTCTTGAGCTTTTTCTGTGTAGCTTCGTTGCACTTGCCTGTTATCACATCTTCAATCTGGCGATTTTTCAATCAAATAACGTCAAACTGCAAAAACAGGATACATTTACCACAACTGTCACCCTGCTTTGTTATTCAGCTTAAAATGTAAATATTTGCACTTATAAATCAGATGCTCCTTTAAATAACTGCCATATAAAATAGTCTATTACTTTTATATTTTGTATCTTGTCATTATATAGGTTTATGTTTGTTATGCACTAAAGCCCCAGGGGAAAATGCACTGTATGTATAAGCTTTACTTACACATGCAGCTCTACATGGCAGTATAACATTAGCTGATTCTGATTAATAAAACACAAACATGAGAACTTTACAGGCAGACTTCAGTCATCCTTAGTTTGTCATATGATAATTTATCATATAAGATCGTCCCTTATAAGTTTTGGTGATCTTTTACATAATCTGTGGGATATCACAAATTTCCTTTGTATTGTCAGGAAACTGCACCTGTCAATCTTAATATGAGCAACTCACATATATAAAAGAAACAGGGTGCATGTAGAGAAAACTGGACCCATCACTCCTTTTACAGTCAGGATGGGAAAGTGTTTTTACAGAAATACCCTGGGACTAGAAGGTCTTGCAGCTGAAGAGGCAGTGTGAAGATACAATTAGAAAACCTAAAAACCACCTGCTGGCTACCCCAGAGACAGCTCGAGCCATTTCATTGACATAACAAAGACAAAATGAGCCCAGAACGAAGAGAGAAGGTAGTTTAATTCAAAAACAGAATTAAAAGAAGGCTAGAATCAAATATGCAGAGCAGAGTGTGAAGGTTGATCTTCAACTTTGAAACTTGAACTTAAATCTGTTGAGGAAACAAATTATGGAAATTAGGAGCAAATTACAATATTTCACACATTGAGAACCAAAGTTTATTGTGTGTAAACAAACTGTTATGACAAAAGATATTAGCAATATAAAACACCAGCTGTACTCTGCACCTTTGTGCAGTGATAGAGAATTTAAATTGCACTGATTAGTAGGGTTGGGTATCGTTTAAAATTTTAACCAGTACCTTAAAGGGTTTTTTTTTGTATTTGAATGAGAGAGGAGTGAAACAGTTTAGTGACCACATGAGCTGTGGAAAACAAATTGAAGTTAAATTTTTCTTCCGTTTGTTGAAAGTAAAGAACTGAATTATTTTGTTAACTTTTGATTATTAAAGTGAATTGAAAGATCTCAAAACAAGTACTGAGTCAGCTAAACAAGTCACTAAACTAAAGAGTCTAAAGAAGCAAACAGAGGAAAAGAGAGTCTGCACATCCAGCTGATCACACCGACTACACCTGCAGTCGTAGGCTCCATGAGTAAAATCAGCTGATTGTTGCTGCGCCACAAAAGCGTTTAATTGATGTGCTGGAATGTGATCGATAGGTGACAAGTGATGAAACCAACAGAAAGCCCAGCTTGTAGTGATAAAATTGCAGCAGTGACAAACATGCCTGAGACTGCAGACGTAGGTGAATCACACATGGACTTGGACAAGAGGTTGCAGGCACATAACAGAAACAAAAAAGAGCCGTGCTCCTTTCTTTCTCTACAACTCTCCTGTTCTGGTTTGACTGGTTGACTGGAGACGTTTTGATACTGGACTGTTTTGGTCGCTACCATAAAAAAGGTATCCAGTAGCGATACCCATCCCTATTGACTGGATATAAATTTGATATCTATTTGATAAATCACATCACTGTGATCCGACCCACCTGTTCCTGTAACAGGAGTGAGGCTTGTGCACATCTAGCTGCAGTGGACACTGTTGAGACAAAGAGAAGCACAACATAATTAATCCCCTCACTCATTGACATTATTACTTAGGTCCCACAAGGTGCTCAGTAACATTAAAACTACATCTATTAATAACAGAAGAGACCCAGGATGTTGGCTCCTTTTCATCTCAGATAATCTACTCAGTTGACACAAAACTTTAACAGGCTATAGTTTAAATAAACTGGCTGGTCTGAGATTAAGACAACACTAATACAACAAAACATAGAAATAATGGCAATAGTATAACTAACTGAAATACATCCTCAGCTAAATGAAATATAGTTTATCTCTGTTGACCTCTTTCTGATTGTTTTTTGCACACTGTGTAATGTCTGCTATGTAGCGAAGAGTTACAAAGACCAAATTTCATTTTCCATCTCTGTTGTAATGTGACAATTAAACCAAGCTTCTGCTACTTTCTGTGGTAACTAGTTCGACATCATGGCATCTATAGTTTTGGGGACCATATACAGTATAGAGAAAACTGGGGATGAGGATCGTTAATTGAGACTGTTTAATGATCTGAGTCTTTATTGATAATACCACTATCGATACTCTATTATTTAGTAAGACGAGACCAATCGGGCCTGAGGTTGGCCTGCAGGGTGTGAGAAAATATTATATACTGAGATGACACAGGACTTGCTATAAATAAACTAATATTGAAGTGTGCTTATTAGCTGCCTGGTTGTTTTTTAATTAATTATAGGATTACTGAATATTTTAAATGTAACTAAATGTTGTTTCTAGAGCAGCAACATTAATGTTTATAACAGCAAAGTCACTATTTAAGCTTAATATCTGCCAACACAGTACTGATATACGCCAAGCTAAGGTCTCATGTGCTTGTATAAAACATAAAGGATGACAGGCTGAGGACAGAGATGACTAAATGAACCCTTTCTACATGTTTACCTGACAGACAGGTGTGTTGTCTTTTTACTCGCGAAGGTTTTATATCGCGTGCTTACAGTAACGAGCGTAGCTCGCTCTCTGCAGGGCGGGGTGTGTGTGTGTGTGTGCGTGCGTGTTCATGTACGAGCTGAAGCTGCAGGCCGATGGTGAACCTACACCGGGCCGGTTTGATACCGTGTTTCGGTGTCCTCAATAAAAAAAACATTAGCTTTCTTATCCATGGCGTTTGAAGTTAAATCAGATTTGACTCTCGAGACATAACGTTGCATTATATGACCGTTAGTCTCATTAGCATAATCGATAAGCTCGGACCTGGACCTAACTCATTTTCAGGTTTTGAGAAAGTTTGGAACCAGGTCCCTTTAGAACCGGGTCTCAAGCCCCCTCACTAAAGAAAGCACTGCCTCGCCAAACTTAATGTTAGAGAGTCTGGGTAAGTGTCTTACCTGCACTCTCACTGACCTGATCACGTGCTGATGATGTGGGCCGAGGATCCTGAGGATGCTCAGCCTCAAAACAAGCTGAAGCCTCAATCTGTGGATCTGCTTGTTGTTTAGTGCTGGAGGTAAAAACAGACAGTAGATGGTGAGAAACTCCAGCAAAGACACGAGCTGTAACGTTACGGTCACACACCACTGACTTCTTTTACACATTGAAACGAGCAGCAATTTCAAACAAAAAAAATGTCAAATAAATAAAAATATAAATGCAGCCGAAATAATAATTTAACAAACTAACCGATGTAAGGCGATTAATGTTATTAGTTAAACAAAACTAGCTAATGAGAAACAGATGCAGACCACCTTCAACCGATGGCTGCATGATGCTAGCTAGCAGCGCAGCGTTAGCTAACGCTCCCTTTAACGTTAGCGCGGTAAGGCCGCCGTAAGTCTGAACAACACACAGTTATGTCTTAAAACAAGTTGCTTTACGAGCATTTTCCAACAACATTAATACTTACCTTCGCAGCTTTCACTGCATCCAGTCTGCGGCCGAGCGTCGCTGCTTCCATACTGTTCTTCTTTCCGTCAACAGCGGTGCTCAATGCAGCTAAATCTGATTGGTTAATGATATCGTTTCATCAGTAAGCAAGCGTGCTATTGGTTCGCCTGCTATAGTAGGCTGCCGAGTTTGCCGGTAAATTTAACGATTTTAAATGTATGATTTAGGGAATAGCGTGAGCATTTCGAGTGGCAACAAACGGAATCTGACTAAGAATAAAACATTCTTCACAACTTCAAGCAATCTGGATAATCCCGCGATAGGGATCATTATTTTCTAAAACTAAAGCAGATACGCGGCCTCGGCCCACCGCCTATAAGAAGCTGCTTTATTTTTTAGTTTTTTTTTTAATGATTTGGCTACTACAGAGTCAGGTTAACAGGCTTGGATATTTGTTTGCCAGTGACTGATACCTTCATTACAGCTGCTCTGGATTTTGCTGCATTAACAAAAATAAGATGTCATCCAAGCTGCGTGCGCGTTATGCAGGAGAGCTTTAACCTTCAAGGTGTTTTAAGGAGTCACTGCTGCTATGGCAACCGGCAGCTCGATTTATAACTTCACTATAGCCGACCTTTGTTTTGTTTTTTTAGGCCATCTGTTTTTCCCGGCTTTACTGCAGAAACATGAAAACAGTTATTGGAAGATGAAGACGGGCTTTTGGATTAAAGAGCAGCAGACCACGATCCACCCGGCCCAAACAGCCGGGACCAGGCGCCACGCCGGGTGCGGTGAGAGGAGCCACGCTGGCCCAGCTTGGACTTAATTCTGATCCTGAAGAGCCGGTCTGGACAAAATGGGACTCATGTTGACCAGACAACGGAATTCAGAGATTGTTGTGCCCACATCGTTACAGAGACCAGCTCCATCAACATCCCGGGTCAAAGGCTCGGCAGGTGGTCCATGTTCCGAGCTGTCAGCGCGAGACTCGGCAAGATGAGAGGTGGACTCTGTCAAGATGGACTCTGTTTCCCAAATCTGGTTGCTGCTGTGTTCTTATCTGTATATCTTGTTTTATTTCATGTGTTAACATATTAATTGTATGTTGTGTGTGTTGCACAAAGTTTTGCTCCGTTATGAAGCCTTGTGCTGGATAATGACTAATAAACAACCTTAAAAGCTCCTAACACCTAAATTAGCAAAATGTAGTGATCATATAGCCTACACCTTAAGTTGAACTTAATGAGGGTTTTCAAATTAAAGGACACATTGAGTGATCTCTGTCACTAAGTGTTTGGTGTGTTTCTTCAGATGTGGCCTAAATAAGGAGTAAGTTTTTATGAATTCTTGTTTTGTAGTGATAATGATTCCAATGTGCTCTGCCACCCTGAGCTTAAATGAAAGCATCCAGAAAATCACAATGGGGGAAAGTAGACCTTGATAAACAGGGAACAGGGTGGGGCTGCATTTAAATGCCAGTGAGCAAGTGAATAATGTTCCTACCATCTGAGGACATGAGTCATCGGCCTGTTAGTCATCTTCACCTGCAGTAAAGTGCGAACCTTTTTAGATCTATACACAAGATTAACTAAAAAAAACAAACTTAGTGGCCATCATTGGACTGTCCTGTGTTGCTGCTGTTTCTGAGGAGATTTAAATAAGTTTAATAACCAGAAAAATGTCAAAGAAAAATGAATAAAAAAAAGGGGATCTGTAAAACATCACACACATTCTTCACGGCTCTTTTTACCTACTTTTATTATGGACAAGATAAAATCGAGACAAACGACATTCCTGTAACTTTGACACTTTTCTCTTGATGTACATTCAGCGTAAACAAGTGTTAGCGAAAGTCTAAGCAGGGAGCAGGAGACACAATAAACAGAAACAAGATTTGTAGGCAGTGAGACAGCGAGCCGACAGTAAAGTGACAGAATAGTGCAAAGGGTGCAGGAATAAATATTTTATGTTGTTAGTATTTTAACAGCTACAATTTATGTCACAAAAGTTCTGAATGTAGAAAAGAAGAGGTGGTCAGCGGATCTCCTTCACGGTGTGGTCAGTCCGAACGAGTGATTCGCCTTCTGTTGTTTCCTTTCTGTGAACAAAGCAGAGATGCAGCTGAACTTCCAAGGTCACAAATCAGCAGCAAAGAAACAATGTCGACCTCGACGATCAGAGGTGACGGGTTAGAGGTGGAGTAAAGACGATATGATGATAATTCTGTTCAAGTACGTTCTGCTCTGTGGACTTTGACCGTTTGAGTGGAGAATTAATTTTGCTATATAGGTCACTGAATAGGTGACAAAGTAATTGATTTGATTATTATTAAAATAAGTGGGATTTTAAATATTTCTATGTGCGCTGATTCAGGGGTAAAATTGTAAACATGCGGCTGGTGCAGCCTTTTCAAATGTTACACAGCGAATGGATCACATTCTGATAGCGAAACGAGTCAAATACATTTATTCACTGTGTTACAGCCGCCGTTTTGGTGGCTAGTACAAGTTACTTCCAAGCGCGGGGTACTTCCTGTCGGCTTGGAGGCGTTGCGAGGCGACCCAGCCGACCAATCACAGAGCTTATGTTCCGCGTCGACTCCACGTGTGGTTACATTTTTGAGGAGGTGCACGTCAGGCAACGGCGTAGCCTCTGCGTAGCCTACGCCATCGATTCGACGCAGAAGTATAAATTACGCTTTAGTCCACACTCGAGGACTTTTTTGTGGGTCATTTAAATGAAACCTCACTGATAAACTGTATTTTTTCATTTTGACCAAAGTAAAAGTTAGCACAGGTTTTAGACTTTCACGGACAAAAGCACTAAGCTAATGAGAAGGCGCCTGGCGTCAAAACTCAATACTGTCTTGCGTGAATATTTATGTAAGTGTGAGATGAGCATGTACGTCTGTAACGCTACCAAAATGTGGTTAGTTTTGTTTTTGCCCCTCCACCCCACCATCACGACGTGCATGCTCGACTGTGCGGCAGGTCGGCGGCGGTCGAATTCGGCTGGCGGCCTGAAGGTCAAATAAAGAACGTTTCGACAGCGAGAACGCAACCTGGACTGGACAGCATGTGGTCGGGGAGGCTGCAGTGTTTTCAGTTTGTTTGTTGATGTCGTGGAAATTGTATATTGCTGGTGAGAGATTAAGGGAATAATTTTAAATTTCACTCAGTTGTCTATTCATTTCTCACCTTGTAAGTTCTTTTCCATTTCTCTCTGGACCGGAGTCACAGCTTTCCTGTAGATTAGCCAGCTTCTGTTCCACATCAGAGTCCGAATCCCTCGCCTGTTCCATGTGGGACGGGGTTTTGTTGTAAATTGTTGTATTTCTGGTGAAGAATGGAGCAAATAATTGAATTACAACAAACTGTTGTCTTTGAAGAATTTATTAATAAAAAACAATAAACAGAGAAGTAGTGCAACACAAATCAGCTGGACCAGAGGTTCTGTATCACTAAGGTCTGGCTCAGAGCAAAGGGACGCGTGATCATCCACAGTCTGGGTTTTTATGTTTTGTGGAACAGAGATCAGAACAGCTAGTGAGGAAATAAAATATATCTCTGACCTAAACCATGTAGACAGATAGTATAATAACATAAGGAAAAGGTTAAAGATTAAAAACATATAAGACATAATATGTTAGAAAATAGTATTATTACAAGTACGTGCTTAAAAGATTATAAGAAAAAGAAAATTTCTGCCATCACAGTCGACTCATCAGGTTGTTGCTCCTGCAGACTACACGACTTTCAGCGCCGGCCGATGGCCGCGCCGTTCACGCTACACAACTTGGCATCTTGTGACGGGAGTCTTGAAGTTGTCCTGCCGTTCACACTATGTGACTGATCTGACAGGAGGTCACACGCTACAGGAGCTGACAGCGACTGTGTCACCCGACGCTGGTCTTTGAACAAGGTTTAGTCAAGAAAACATGTGAAATGTGAAACGGGAAATGACGCGAACCTGCACACGAAACAGCTGTTTGTTTTTATAAAGAATCTGGGAGAAAGGACGGATCAGCAGGTATCAGGGATCATCTGAGCTACAGAGAGCTGGAGGGAGTAAAAAGTGTGTTGCTGTGAAAAAGTAGCTGCCTGCTCTCATTGGGCGATGTGTCAGAAAAGTGTCGGGGAGCCGTTTTGATGCGTAGTTGAGTAGTTCACACATCAGGACCGGCGACCCCCGATCACAGCCTGACGGTCGTCGAGCGGCAAATCGGGCTAAAAATCCTATGAAGGTATTTTTTTGCCTTTTTAATGCAAGCAAAAAAAATGTGTTGGGAGAATATTAAAGGAACTGCAATCAAAAATCAAGTTTGTAATTAAAAATAAACAGCCGTTTTTTTGTTTTTGCGACAAACATAACTATTAACGTTTAACACCCAGTAATAAAGAATATTACTACTTTTGAAGGAGTAATAAACCAAAAGTTACTCATTACAATCCCTGAATGAAATGACTGGCCGTGTTCATTAAAGTGCTGCAGCCACAGGTTTTTTATAAATCTGTTTCAAAGCATTTCATTGATCTCTGTACTGAATTTCAACAAATAGAACAAAAATGCTTCTTTTTTTCTTTTGTTTTCACCCACTGGGTTTCTCGGTTTTTACACCCTCGTTCTGACAGAACCAATATTTCCTTCCTGCTGCATTTATTATGCTGAAACGACAAATAAACTTTCCGCACTGCTGAAAGTCAAAGATCACGCAGGTGTGTCTGAGACGTCCAGCCACAGTTTGATGACTCCCTCACTCGTTCATCCATCATCAACCACTTATCCTGTCCAAGGTCACGAGGTGTCAGACGATGTTCATGCTAATTACTGCTGCTGCTGCACCTACCCTCTCTGCTTCTTTGATTTTCTGCAGCACTTCCAATATTTGAATAAAAGCACCCCGACGAGGAGGAAGAGGAGGATGATGGTGATGGAAACAAGCAGCTGCCATTGGGAAGAATCTGTCAGGCACAGAAAGGACAACAGACATGAGGAAGGCAGAGCTCCGACTTGGTGAAATAATCATCACACAGCTTTAAACATAGTTCTTCCACCACTGTCTGTGACGCTTGGTCTCTAGCTGAGCTATAGATGAATATTCTGTTTTGATCAATATTTCAATGTTTTGTCATTTGGAACTTGGTTGTATGGACAGGAAAAGTATTTTAAAGATATCTATCAATAAAAGTCAACATTTTAACAGTAAATATTGCCAAAATATGGACCTTCGCCTGGTATATTTGAAAATGTTGTATGATAACTGTTGTATTTTAGTTTATTTTCATCAGATTTACAGTTACAATTGTATTCTATGTGTATTTGAAGATATTCAGTTGCATTAAAAGCTTCCTTATGATAATTTTGATGGTTTATTGCATTAAAATATAGCTTTTTTGTACCAGGCGAGGATGAAAATAGCAGATTTTTTCCTCATTGCATTTCCATGTAGTCTGTAAAAGTAAAATAAATATATTTATACACAATGGATTTATCTTCCTTAGCTTCTGACTTTTCAAAGGAGACCAGAATTATCATCTAGGCCAAATGGTTGAGCAGATATTCCTGATTCATTTTGTGCGGAAGAGGATTAGGGCCATGTGGGGATTTTTTTATTTTATTTCTGAGATTAAAGTCAGAATTCTGAGATTAAAGTCAGAATTCTGAGTTTAAAGTCAGAATTCTGAGATTAAAGTCAGAATTCTGAGATTAAAGTCAGAATTCTGAGTTTAAAGTCAGAATTCTGAGATTAAAGTCAGAATTCTGAGATTAAAGTCAGAATTCTGACTGAATTCTGACAGAATTCTGACTTTAATCTCAGAATTAAATAAAATTTTCACATGTGGCCCTAATCCTCTTCCGCAATTTTGGGTTTGTAATTTTAGGCGTTTTTTTTTTCTGGAAAAAGTGGCTGTTTTCAACGAGCTAACTCACCTGAGGCTGCTACTGAAAATGTGTAAAAGAATTCAGACTAAATGAATGATACTTACCATCAGAGGGAGGTTTGGGACAGTCTGAAACAAAACAGAGCTCGTGGTTAGTCGACTTCTAGCATCACAGGTACACCTGCAAACAAGTGTTTCTACTGTTAATATTTAACTATTACACATCTATTACTACAACTATTAGTTAAAGTATCTGGTGCTTTTACTACAGCACTGTCACTATTGAAACTCAGCAGCAGAGCATGAGTGGGGGAGTTTCTGTGGCTCCCGTCCTGAATTTTCTCTCTAAAGTTTGAATATTTTACTTTTTAAAATAACCAAGTCTGTGTGACTGGGCCGGCAAATGAATGGAGAAATGTTCTGTTCCTGGGGAAATCAACAGGTCCGCCCAAACCCCAAACATCGTCATTGTAAGAGCCATTTTGGCTCATAGTGATTTACTGAATTGTTGTTAATAACCACATGCTATGTGTTCATCCAGAAGTTCTTTGTGTTTTGGATCGAACTGTCGATCGGGTGGGTGAGTAATTTCACTGGGCAGTAGGAAAAAGTAACAAGGGAGATCTGCAGGAATCATAGATCGTGACAGGTTTTTGACCATGTTCTGCAAAAAGAGGGTTGATTAAATACGGCGGACTGGATTAAAAGGTACACTCAAACCTTTCCTTGGCTCCTTTTGGATTTATATGTACACTGGGTTCTCCTGGAGTTCACACATAGTCGTAGAGGGTTGTTGTTTTTGTAAAAGTAAAAGGCTGTGAAGTTTAAAAACATGAGCCCACAGCGGCTCTCAGACTAAATTCACGATCGTGTCAGCAAACATGTTATCTATGTTATTAACATAGATGTTATTGGGCTTTTAGCACAATAACATCTATATTAATGCTGAACAAAAGGTTTATTCACAACACGCTTCTTGGACTTTTAAAGCACATATAAAAGAGACTAAAACTATTAATGTCAGCGATATTAATTACAGGCCACCACATGTAACTGTGTCACATTTATAGGCACTGTTAGGGATCCTTTATGAGCAGCCCAGATTATTCATTCAAATTATGTAGCTGATTAGTCAGCTAAACTTTCGACACATGCCCCCCCAGGTTTGGGCTATGCCTCCAATGTTTATGTCGACTGCCTCCTTTGACACCACTTTAAAGTCCTCAGATCTCTTTTCAAGGAACTAAAAGGTTCCTGCAGCCCACTGTTGTGAGAGTTTCCACTGTGATCTAAAGACCTGTGAAGATCAGACAGCAGCTGCAGATCAGCTGCAGCGTCACGTCTGTGTCGCCCGGAGAAACGTGATGTTTAATGAGCTTTATTAGCTGTTTGTTTTGGAGAGGAGGAGACTTCAGCTCTGTGTAGAAACTGATGAAAACTCCTGACTGAAGGTGCTTTCAGACCAAAAGCGAAGTGAGCGTTCGGGCGATGAGTTTACATACAAAGTTGAATATTTTCAACTCAAGTGAAGAAGTCGCATGACGATTGTCCGTACGTCACCGAGGCTTCAGAGCGTTGTGTGCAGAGGGCCGGGCAGAGCGGGGGATTGAAAATCTGCAGGCCGGCTGAGAGCTGCTAAACTTGGGCTGGAGGAGCAGGGAGCAGCTGCAACCTTCGGAGAAATAAACACTCGTAGTCGGTCGGATTCGGCTCTGACAGCTACGCCGTTTACTCGCAGGAGGAGCTCGGAGTTAACTGTTTTTATTAAATTAGCTTTTTACTTTCAACGTTGATTTATCTTGACTGGAGCTTCTCAGCAGCTTCGTTCACATCCGGTTCCAGTGTTGTTGTTAGCGTCGTTAGCTCTGTCGGACTACGACTTCATATTTATATAAAAACTGGACAAAGCTGGACGTTACTTGGAGAAAAGAAAGCGAGGAGGTTGAACTACCTGGTGAGTTCAGAAAACATGTGTCTGTAACTTTATTCCAGCTGTCGTACTTTACTGTGACCAAGTTAGTGTGGTAGTGTGATGTTGTTGCGCTATGGTGTGGACAGGGCTCTGTACATTTCGGTGCATAGGCTATGGTAACTTGAGGTTTTATTTTGAAGGGTGCAGTTAACATTTCCGTTTTGATGTTTTTATTTACGTATTTATTTATGTTGTTATTTTTCTTTATTTCTTTCACAAATGTGTTTACATTCCTAATGGTCTCTATGTGACGGGGATATTTCTTTCCTATAGTGGACACTTTATTTTGTTAACTTCATTTACCGCACTTCGGCGGACGTCTCTTCCTCTTGCTTCGGGGACGTTCTCTGGGAAGGTACGCTGTCTTATCGCCCTTTATATATGTTTTATTTGCTTGTAAATAATGAAGTTAAGGCACTAAAATCACTTTTAAAATGTTCTTGTTTACATTGTTACGTTTTGGGAGTTAATTTTACTAGCTTGCATGTCTAAACTTACTAAGGAAGGAGAAGTTTAACCATGAACATGTGCGTGTGTGTCGGGAGGTTTTTTTTGTGATTTGCTCCGATAAAGTGTGCTTTGGAGAGTGATGCTTACTAGCATGAAGCATTTAGTGATTTTATTCATGATGTTACGCAGGAGCTGAGAGCATGTGTACAAGAGAAACTCTCTCCACAATTACAGGTATGTTAAGGCATGGTTCATGTTCATTCTGATTTTTCTGATAGAAGAAGTGAAGAGACATGATGAGCTAACTTAACTGTGTCAATTGTATTTTATGTATTTTATGAATGTTCTTTTTGTAACGTTATAAATTTCTCTTGCTTCGGGGACGTTCTCTGGGAAGGAGCTGAGAGCATGTGTACAAGAGAAACTCTGTGAATGTTTTGTTTCTCCACAATTACAGACCTGTTGATGCTGTCATGGTGGCTAGTGAATAAATTGCTCCAAGAGAATTCCGAGACGTGTGTTCTGGCTTACTAAACTACACAACGCAGAGTCAGACCCACTACAAAAATTGGTGCCGTGACCCGGATGGGAGTGAGGTTTAGGGGGGTGAGTGTAACGGAAGCCTGTGAGGCAGTGCAGTGAGTAAAACCTCACTCCCCGACACCTTAAGAGACGCACTGGCGACGAAGCTAGGGCCCATGGGTTTTAGCCTCGTCGTCAGCGTGTCCACCTCCCGACCCCGAGGTTGCCGGTTCGAGTCAAGACCGCGCAGTACGTACTCGGGGGTGAAACCGGTTACATTAGCATAGCATAGCCCTGATCGATCCGAACTCCGTTCAGAAAACAAACATTTTAGAAGTTGTTGTCCTGCTGTCTTGCTGACAGACCTGACAAAGCATGAATTCATATGTTTAACAAATCTGCATCATGTTGTGGTTATTTCGGCATCAGTTTGATCCGTTTATTGCTATTTAATCCCAGCAAAATGTTTCCTTTGGGTTCATACAGCTGTAGTAATGGCGAGTTTTGTTTACTCACCTTCTCGCTGTGTGTGTGAACACTTGCAGCGAATGTGCTCACGCGAGGAAAGCGTCGCGAGGCGAAAATTCGCTCTGAAACCGGCATGACTGATGACTGCGTATCTCCATCAGCTGTTCTTAGTAAACACACCGCTGAGCGCTGGCTGCTGTTTCCCAGTAAAACATGTGAAGCTGACCTATGATCTCAGGCGGACATCGGCGAGACTCGTGCGTCTCTCTGACTCTTGATTCTGATTTATTGGTTTGCAAACCAGGGTGGAAAAAAAAGGAGCAGCCGACATGCTCGATTTAAAGCCAGTAGCTTCCACTCTCCCATTCAGAAATTCACATCAAGGCAAGCCCCCCCCCCCAACGTACTGGTACTTTCAGAAAGTACTACCCCTACTACTATGAACAGGGACTTTTGGTGGGTAAAACAAAGACCCTAGAACTAATTTAGACCCTGGTCCCTCCGGTGGAAAGGTAGTGAGTTCCTCCAAAGGTTCCCACTTCTGGGTTTAGTTCCTTTGTGGAAACACGGTTTTAGTTTCTATTAGTCATATTCTTACTATAGCACTCACTAGATTACTCATAGAGTTTCTACAACTGTGTCCACAGTTACATTTCCATTATTAGGCTACAACTTCTACTATTACTACCAGCCTGTTAGGATCCACTTCAAGATCCTGATTCTCACAAAGCTCTGCAAGTCAGGCTGTGAATGAACTACCCCGCCCTTATCGCCCTGTCAGCTCACACTCTTGTGTCTAACCAGCAAAACCTGCTCACCTTGAGACCCGTGTGTGTTTGTGTGTGTGTGTGTGTGTGGGGTCCGTAGTACCTACTACAGACTTACTGTCAATTATTTGACCAATTACTGTGTGTTTATCACGTATCTTATTATGTACTGTGCAATTATTGTGTATTTTTTATTAGAGACAGTGTCATGTCTCACTCCTTCAGGTTTTATCTGTGTTTGTTCTGTAAATGTTAAAATTGTTGTAAAGCACTGCTGTGACTCTGTGAAAAGCACTACTCAAATAAAGTTTTACTACTCCATTGTTTATAATATGCTGCCAGCTGGGAGTGTCTGGTTAAAAGCTGAAAACTGGATCCCAGCCATTGAGCTTCCGTCTGAGATCAGCCATTCAGTTTTAGGAAGCTATCACAGCCTTTAACACCAATGTTGTTGCTGCTATGAAACAACTCTACTGTTAATACTAATTAATAATTTCCAGTATTATTCCAGCTGTTATTCTTGTGTTAATGGGGAGGAAACAGTGAAGACTGTCTCAGCCTCTCACCGCTCTCTGAGATCTTGACCTGGTGTCCTGCGGCCTCCATCATCATCTTCACACCGCGTGGCACATTACGGCAGACGGCGAACACCATGTGGTCTCGACAGACAAGGCAGCGGGAGTCCGGAGGGGTGGAGGAGGCAGAGCAGGGGGGGAAGGGGCCGCTTTGACCTCTTATACTCCAGAGGTCCCCCTCTTCAGTGTTGTCATCGTACAGTAATGTGGCGTTCAAAGCCATTGGATCGGATGAGTTGAAACAGACGTTCATCCTGCAGAGAGAGAGAGAGAGAGAGAGAGAGAGAGGGAGGAAGTCATTAAAGGAGGGCTGAACAAAAAAAGGTTATGTAATTGCAATAAGCAGATAAATGATATGTTTGATCATTTGGTGTGAAAGGTGTTTGTCGGACACGACGTGTAGCCCGCGACCTCTCTGCAGGCTGTTTTATTTTAAATGGAAGTTCGACACATTTTGCGCCTCTTGACATTTGAAACTTGCAGGTTTAACAGAGGAAACACAAGGAACCAAACACCATGACAGAATCAAACAGGCAAAACAGCAAACATAGAGTGAGTCAGACCAGGAGAACACCAACACCACCCAAAGTGAAAACTGCAGCGCTGAATGAGAGATGTCACGTGTTCCTCCCACTCATCGTCACATTACATCACCGTGTGAAATTTGGCTTCACACGCGGACGGAAGGAAATTAGTGTGCAGAGCTGATCGTAGTAGCCAGAAATATTTAGATAAGAGAACTGAGAAAGTCAGTCATTCAGCATGAGAGCCGGACTGATCATCAATAATCATGAATAATCGACGAATTCACCGCCGCTGCGCCTTAAAAAAAGTCCGATCTCAATTTGACTGAAATGCTGCAGCTGCAGGTAAAAGAGTTCTGCAATGAGGGCTTAAATTTTTTTTTGCCCCATCAGGCCAGTGGGTTTGACACTTACTGCCCCCCCCTCCAAAAGTTATTTATCAGTGTGTCAGCTGTCATGTCTGCTCGGCCCGGTTTGGTTCAGGTCTCTGAGTTTTGTTTATTGGTCTGTTCTGTTATTTAATGTGTTTCGGTTCCACCTGTGTTCTAACGTTTCACCTTGTTGTTCTTGTGAGGACTCCTGTGTTGGTTCTCGGTCTGTTTTCACTGTGATGTTGTCGTCCATCTGTATTAGTTTGTAGTTTATAGTTTTCCTGCCTTAGTTCTTTCTGTTATTATCTGCTGTTTGTTTCAGGCTGCCTGTGTAATTCTGACCTCGGCCTGATCAGTCGTTCATCTGTTTCTGATCATTCTGTGTCTTCTTGCTCGGTTATCATTAGCCCGTTCTGTCTTGTGGAGTCGCCTGTTTCTACCTTTCAACACTACTTTTGTTGAATTCTGGACTCTGCCATAAGTTTTGTTGGCTTAATTAAATACTCAGAAGCTGTACCAGTCCTGCCTGTGGGTCCTAAAACCTGTTCCTGCCCGAAGACGTAGAAGTTATATTAGAGGCTACTGTTAACATGTTAGCCTATTAAATTCATAAAAAACTAAACTAAAATGTAAACACAGTTAAAAACAAAACAATTTACTTTTCAAACGAAACACCCTGACAGACTCAAACACGCGGTGCTCTCTCTCTCTCTCTCTCTCTCTCTCAGCCAAATCGCAAAGCAACTGCAGGATGTTGAGTTTCTGTTTTATTCTTTTTCAATGTTTTCGCGCAGTGAGCTGCTAGGTCATCGGCCACCTTTACTGTCGAGCCCTGCATCATGGGAACATAATCAGCAATTAATCTCACGCATTACAGACTCAAGATAAACCTACGAAAAGTTAAAGGTACCGACAGAAAAAGATTTTAGCAGAAGCTCATGTAACAGAGTTAGAAATAATCTTTGTGAATTTCTACAAAATTGATATGCTTGTGTTACATTATGTAGTTTTGGAGCCACCTGGTGGGTTAATAGCGTGCACAGGGTTCTTTCTCACGTATCGTACAAAGGAAACACTTCCAAGCCAGAGGTGGGTGCACGTGAGGAATGTTGTGATCAATATTTCCATGTTTAATGTTTTAAAATTGGTTTCATGACTACCAGTAACAAGTATTTTGACCGTAAGCACTACTAGTATGTAATATAAAAGTAACTGACACATAGCCTATATGCAGAAATAGTAACGTTGTTCATAAGTAGCACTTTCGGCCGTAGGTTGAACTAACATTAGCTGGTTAGCGACCATTTTGGATAATAATTGTTCTGTTCCTCCTCATACAGATCTGATGGTTGCAGTTGCGTAACGCACAGTTACTGATTGTGTGCTGCTGATTTTTATACCAGGTAGGCTTAGTTAAATGTAGAATTCACGTATTGTCATTGCATGAAAATCTCGCAATTCCAATGTTAGAATTTATTGTGGTTTGTGTGAAATCAGAACTTTTCTTGGCTTCAATGAGCTAATGGTGTTTCACATTTTATTTGTGACCTATTGTGGAGTTCTAGAAGGACGTGGTCAAGTGTAGAAGTAAACCTATTTTTCTCCATTCTTCAGATGTCAATGCGAGGTTTTTGTACAATGACAGTAACATGTTGCACTTGTATAAAATATGAGGTGTTCTATTAATTGTCTATGGACAAAATGTTTAATTAGAATGTTTGAGGATTTTTATTGTGACAGTATAGTAGAAAATTGCTCTCATTGTCTAGATGCTCTTCATGAATGATACATAATTTTACCTCTGTACGATCCTGTGTTCTGTTTATGCTAGTATGGACAGAAAAATACTATAATACTGTTGCAGTGTGGAAATGTATTTTATATTAGTCTTTTATGGAAAAAGCGCAGCAAAAGGAAATACTTCCAAGCTAGAGAGATCTGATGGTTGCAGTTGCGTAACACACAGTTACTGATTGTGTGCTGTTGATTTTTATACCAGAATAAAAGAGGAACCAGAGTGAGAGCAAGTCCTGCGGCCGTGCCATCCTTCTGCACCATTGACACAAAAGGGACACATTCAATCAGAAGCTCACAGTCATCTTCTTTTATGGAGGGTGTAAAAGTGGAGATTAGGACTCACGTGAGATTATAGCCCCGAGGTAGGATTCGAAACACGAATTTAAATATAGCCAAATCTTTATTTATGAATGACTTTAGGTCTGAAAAAAATCCAAATGTGCATTGATTGTTTGGCACTCTGTTCTAAAGTGGAGAGACTGCGGAATAAACCTCCAGTATTCATCTCTGACCGCCGACACTTTCAAATCCAGTCATAAAACGTGAGTCAGAGACCTTTCTCCATTTCTTGATTCATCATTGTCGTTTAGACAAAAGCATTAACATGGTTGTAATTCGCTAAATATTCAGAAGGACAACATTTTAAATAAAAACAGTAGTAACACAAATTATTAGATGTGTTTCTTCCTGACAGGTGCACTAACAGGACCTGGTAAACTAAAACTAAAAATGTTTTTTAGTCTGCATCTTTGAAAAATAACGTCTTCTGAAAAGCTGTTTTGGTGATGTGCAGTTGCATCGTGTCACCTCTGACATGATAACTACGTTAGAAATGTGTCTAATCACACCCTGACAAATAATCATAACAGATCGCTTAAGTTAAAGATCATGTTTCTAAAGGCATAAACTTCTGATGAACGCGTTCCTGCTTTGCTTTGATCGACAGTGTGAATGAGGCGTGAAACGGCGCGCCAGACAAAAAAGCTCTGCGCCGCAGGCGAGGAGCTTTCTATGGCACACCGCTTCCTGAAACGTAACCCTGCACCACGGAGCACAAGCTCTCTGCGCGCACATTCCAAAGCAGCCAACCGAAACAGATGCTGTCATCCTGAAGATGCAGCAAAAAGTTAATATTTCTTATTTAATGGGGCTGTTTTGGGTAGATATATTAGATTTGGGGGGAGATGCAAAGCTTATAATAGAAAGCCTATAATAAAATGATGTTTAAGTCCAAAAACCTGTAGGCCAACTACTCTGTTTAATAACCCTGATCTCAATATTGACTAAAAATGCTCATGATATGATCTTTGCTAAAGGAGCAGCTCTACCTCCCGCGTGTGACCAGTTTTCCGCCGGTTGTCTTTTTAAATGTATGCAGACACAGGAGAGACACGAACATGGGGCTAAACTCAACCAATCAAATCAAAGTGATTTTAACATCCCTCTCCTCTTTTCTCCCCTGACAAACTGCACCACTGTAAAATGTTGTTTTTCTAACTGAGGGTTCATTTTGAAGCACTGTATAAGATATTTTACCCACCTTGTTCTGCAGTTTGCTCCCCTGGTTTGTGCTGCTGTCCCGCTGAGGTGTGTGCGCTGTGTGGCACCGCCTCAAGCGAGCAGGCAAAAAAAAAAAATACAGGGCGGAGTAACTTTATGTTTCAGCGGGGGGAGGGAGCAGATCATAAATGCACCCATGGGAATTCATTCTCAGATCTACAAGTCAGATCTATCAGTTCAGATCAGACTGTCTATTCGCCTCTCTCCTGACATCTTATAGCCTCATCTCTGTAATAAGTTTCACCCTAAACTCACCAGTGCTAACAGGCTGAAGTGGCGCCAATATTTCCATTAAAATCACTAAAATTTAGTTCTAAATAAAAGTCTAATTACCAGGATTCTTTCTATGTATGACTATGTTGTCCTGTTTTCGGTCCTCTGACAGGATTGAGGCCGAGGCCGCTCCGGCTCTGCTCGTGCCCGCCTCCCTCTCCTCCACCTCGGGCCTCAGCAGCAGCAGAGCCCGCTGCTTCTGAGGAAGCGATGCGTAAATCATTAAAAAACGTGTTCCAGGGAGAAAAGAACGACACTGAACGCAGCTTCCCCAAACTATATGTAAAAAAATCAGCTTCACACACAAAAACAATTATAAAATGTCGGAGTTGTGGCTTAAATACGAAGAAGAGAGAAACGTTTTCACTTCTGGTTTCCAAGTTCGGCCTCAGTAATCCGCTCAAAAAACGTCCCAAAACAGCAGAGAATATCTCAAAAGTCAACATCTTCGAAGAATATAATATTTTCTGATTCATAACCAAAGTATTTTCCTTCAGAGATGTAAAGTCCAGTTTAAAAAAAAGAAAAGAACAACGTGCCCCTGCACGTCTTTTCACACAGCAGCTTGCTGAATCCAGGAAGCGCGTCCTGGGCCGCCTGATACGGAAGTTACAGCCTCTTGTTTTAATTCATGAACATGGAAGAAAACGTTACAATTCATACAGTCTGCGTTATTTAACACACCCGGGGGTGTAATGAGGAATGAGAAAAATACAGGGGTGTAGGAGCGACTTTGTACCTGGGGGGGGAGGGGGGGGGGGGCGCTGAAATGCTGGAGGGGTTCCTCTTAAAATCCAGATGCTCATCTCTGCGTAACAAGTGACTCCTTTTCAATTGTTTATTTTAAGACCTTTATTTCTGCATTCTTGAGTCTATATGACTAAATGAGGCATTTAAAAACATTTTCAAAACTAGAAACCTCTCTCTAACTCTCCTACAGTAAAGTAATCACTTCAGCTGAGCCCTTGATAACTAAATAAGCCGTATCATCACCAATGTAACCATAAACTGCTGCTTTAACTCTGTTCTGCTCTCGCCTCCATCTCTGCTGTCTGTCTCGTGTCCCTCATGTCAGTACAGTACAGGTGCTGCTGCCCAGCGGCAGGTGGAGATTGATTGACTATTTAAACCGCCTCGGCTAAGAGCCTACTCCGAAACCGATAGACAAACATAGTGAGGGGGGGGACACAAAGAACATAGGATTATTGGGCAAAAAGTGTACTTACATGGTGCTGCCGAAAGAAAACATAAATACAATTAAATATTTTCATTATTGTTACAACTAACCCAGACTCTTCTAGCCAAGAACTAGCTAATAACTGGCATGAAAGATCCCAATAAAAGTGATTTAAGTTTGATGAGTTTAAACTACGAAGCAGGCATGTTTAAAAAAAACAAAAACATTCTTACCTCAAATGATTTTTTTGCTTCTATAACTGGCTGTGCTCGTCAGGGTGGAGGGATGTGGGCGACTGGTTTGAGTTCCCAAATGCAGGACCTTTTTATGTGGAGTCTATGAGCACAAAACACGAACACACTTATTAACGGCAGATTTCAAGAGTCCAAACAAAAATCCAAAAAGTGACAAAAATAGAAATCCAATGAATCAGGCAAATGGAGATCCAAGAAGACATACAGGGAACACAGGAGACACAGGATCAATCCCAAGCTACAAGCCATGGACCAACGAGGACAGAACAGGAATGACAAACATTCATACAATGATTAACGAGCAGGGAGGGAGTTCATACTTACCCAGGTGAGACAGGTGAGGCAGAAACAAGACAGGAAACAAGCTGGATACAAACAGATGCAGAAACCACGGACGCAGGAAGACATGTAAACTCATCTAAGAACCAAGGACACAGAAGCAGGACCACACACATCAGGACTAAGAACTATAAGTAAACAGAGCCGCTAACTGAACTCAGCCGAAGATGCAAATAAACAAGGTTGAACAGAGGAAACGCAAGACTGGAAAACCCATGAAAACATACAAAGAATCAGAACCCAGAACAGACCAGGTAGCCCACTTGCTTTCAGTCTTGCAGTTTCCACTTTGGGTGCTGGGGTCACAATCCTGGTCTGAGTCTGTCTGTGTTTGTTGTTGCGTTTTGACCAAAGGAACTTTACTCTGAAACTATAGGAACCTTTAGAAGAACTCACTGCGTTCCCACCAGAGGGACCAGGGTCTAGATGTAGTTCTGGGGTCTTTATTTTACCCCTTAAAGGGACCCTGCTCGGGGTGTTGTTGCCTCACTCATCACATTACATCACCGTTCAGTGCAGTGGTGTAGTCTGTTTTTTTTTTCTTCTAGTGACTATGGGATTTTCCCACACAGCCTCATAGTCACCGTCCCAGAGTCACATCTCATGCTCACAAACAGAAAGTACATGTAACAGAGAAGTCCTTCATTCTGATGGACTGCTCAGGCAACAACGGTGAACATGTCTAATGTTTAGTGTTACTCACCATCTAACTCAGCTACATTCAGCCTTAGATGTCCTATGAATCAGGTTTAACATCTAGTTTGCAACAGTTATTAACAATAATGGAAAGCTGAGGCTTTTCAGCAGTAATAACAGTGAACACAGGCCTCAGAGCAGTTCGATCACCAAAACTCATTCATACAGAATATTAGTGAGGACACAGAAGATGGTCCACACCCTCTCAAGCTCACTTATCTTCCAAAAGCCATTGTCAAACGTAGGTTATGTACTTTATCAGCTTAAATACATGAGCCAGCATCCTGCTACACGTTTTCTGAGTTGCAGTAACTTTAACATCATCAGCTGCGGTGTCACACAGAGCGGCAGCAGCTTCAGCTGCAGGCTCACAAAAACACTAAAAGAGTTTAGTTTGAGTTTATCCTTTCACATCTCCTTCAGTGATTCACATTAGTTCATTTCAAACGTGCGCAGAGTGACCAGCACGCAGCTCTGCGGTTGTTTGGCAGCTGACGTCAGATCCCGGTCTCAGGCCACGGTACGCAACAAAGCTCAGTTCAGAGCTTCGCAACACAGACGGGGGGAATTTATGAATGAAAGTTGTGCCACAAAGCGATGTTACGAGTCATCTCGCTGTTTGAAGTGTGTATAGGGAAAAATCTTTGACCATTCACAGTTGTCTTTAGGCGAAGCCTACAACCGCGTACAGACCACAGCACTGGTTCAGCGAACGGTAGCCCACATAAATGAGTGTGCAGAGCTGAAAGTTTAAGACGAACTGTGACTAAGTCAAAACACAGAAAAGATGACACCCAATGAATCAGCGAATCAGAAGAGACGAACACAGAGTCAGACCAGGTTTGTGACAGCGCCTGCCACTTAGGACTAAAGCGTGTTACACCGTCCCCCTTCTCCTCTAGGCTACATCTATTGAGTCTACAAACACAAATCACAAATAAGCCTGATCTGTGACCTGTGACCTCTCAGAAAAGACTCTCATCAGCTTTACCACTGAGACCCACGTCCTCTGCTCAGGACAAAAAACTGAGATTACTTCCTCTAAAGTTGAAAAGTTGAAGACGTCCTGGCAGCTGGCCGATGGCTTGAAGTGCTGCTTTAACACACAGAAATAGGCTACTGTCGTCATTAGGGTTGGGTTTCGTTTAAAATTTTAGATACCAGTACCCTGAATGTGAAACCAAAACCGATTCATACGCTGCATAAAGTCTCACCTGATTGGTAGGCAGCTTATTATTATTTCTATTGTTGTTATGGACAAGCCAGGTTATCTATTTATTTTTTTTCTTGTTTCAAATAACTGCTAGAAATATTGGGAAACGTTGTCACGTCGCTCCCCATCGTAATTACGTCATCTTCACTGTGGTAGTATCAGCCTATCAGGGGACAGACTGCAGTTAGGGAGGTATTTTATATTTGAACAGAGAGGAGTGAAATAGTTTAGTGATCAAATAAGTTGTGGGAAACGAATTTAAGGTGTTTTTTGATATTTGTGTTGAAAGTAAACAAAGTAAGATTATTTTATTAGCTTATTTATTTATTAACTTATTTATTTTATTAACTGAAGATTATTTTATTAACTTATTTTTTTATTTTTATATATTTTATTAACGGAAGATTTTTTTATTAACTTCTTTATTTTATTAATGGAAGATTATTTTATTAACTTTAGATCAATAAACTGAATTGAAAGATCACCCCACGTGCTTTTTCCTTTAGTGGGAAGCAGCAAACCACCGAAAATACCACAGTCACAAGAATAAAACGAGAAAACCTTCTGTTTAAACAAAGTCACTGATTCGAGTAGCTCATCCATTCAAAAGGCGCTGCAGGCCGCTGCCTCTCGTGCGCTCTGTGTGTGTGTGTGTGTGTGTGTGTGTGTGTGGCACGGCCTGCTTTCTTAAGGGAAATCTACAGTAAACACTTTTAGACAACAGCTCATCTGACAGTGTTTGGCCTTTCAATATGACGCTTAAAGCTCTGACCTCAAAGAGGGATGTAGGCCGCTTTTCTTTTAGACCACAAGCCAGAAAAACCCTTCTCTGCTCCCAGTACAGCTCTGACCTCAGGTGTGTGGAGAACAAAATTAGGAACTATCTTTTAGATGAAAACAACTCAGGCAGGAACCTTAAGGTTCGATGAACACAACATTTTCAGTATTTGAGTATCATGTACATCCAGTTCCAGTTAAATCGGCAGCTTTCTAGAGGAGTTCCTGTAATATTCTGTCCGCATTCAAATGTTGTGGTTGAGTTATCACCGCACAGTGTGACATCGCGCTGAAAGTGTCGTAATAGCTGGGATATTTCTGTGCTGTCAGATTATTTCGATGACATGACGCTGCTCTCAGATGCGATTTGCAGAGTTATGTCTTCTGCACAGAAGCGTAATGAAGTTAAGCAAGATAAGAAAATCACGTTACATTGAAAAACTATTATGAAACACGTGATCATGTGTTTCATATACTATCAGCAGTCACCTTCACCTGCAGTAAAGTCAAAATTTCTGCCCGATTTTTGCACGAGGTTAATTTAAAAAAGGCAAACTGAGATCCAAATTACTGTAACAACAGGGAAAGATGAAGATGTCAAAGAAAAATGAATCAAAGATATTATCAGCTACAGTGAATCTGTAAAACATCACACACACACACGATGTCTTTTTAACAACGTTTATTATCGAAAGTATAAAAAGGTTTAAGTGCTGATAAAACAAATGACACATCAGAAACAGCTTAAATGGGCAGGTAGCCTATGTTTCTACACCGTGTTGGGCAGGTTCCCCAGAAACTCTAATATATTACTAGTTAGTTACTCCGTAAAAAAACTATTACTTTACTTATTACTAGGTGATAAAGGTTTAGGCCTACATATTATTTTCACCCCACAAGGTGGAGTCTCCCGACTTTTTAATCATTTCCAAAACAGCAGCAAGGAGTGTGTTAAAAGCATAATGTTCCTTAACTAAAAAAATAAAGCAAGTAACTCCCGAGTTTTAAACAGCTGGTTTTCTGCACGAAGCCTGCTTATAGGAGCAGCTTTCAGTATTTTTATTTCTCTGCCGACGACTCCGAGCATCAGTGACAGCAGCTGCCGGAGTTTCTTTTCTGTAAGTTTCACGTCGGCTTCAGCAGACGCTTCAATAAATCAGATGTCCAAGAAATGTTGGCGGTTAAAAGCTTTTACACTACAGTTCTCAGTTCCTCCTTTAGTTTTTGGCTCTCAGCGGACATGAACAACAAAGTCCGGTGTCACAGCATCTGTAAACATTCACGTGAAGGACGGTGCGTTCAGTAACGAGTAACGCAGCGTTACTTGGATTAGTAGCTGTAATACTACGACTGTTTTAGAAAAGTTTGCCATTACACTACTAGTTATTGGGAAAAGTAATAATATTACAGTAACGAGTAACTGCCCAACACTGGTCTACACATTCTAGGATTTGGACTTTGGGTGACACTTTGCTCTCGATGTACACAGGAAAGTCTGAGCAAGGAGCAGAATAGGCCTACACACAAAAATGACCACATTTGTAGGCAGTGAGGCAGCAAGCAGTAAAGTGAGAGCATAGAGCAAAGGGAGCCGGAATAACCCCCACCCCCCTCCATCAAAAACATTCTCCAGTCAGCGCCGTTCAATCTGGAGCTGGTCCCCGGGTGCTGAACAGTGGCTGCACACTGCTCCCTTCAGCGATGGCTTAAATGCAGAGGATGAATTTCGCTAAATGTAAGTGACAATAACGTATGTTCTTTACTTTTGTGCGGGGGGTTAATGTCATCAGCATTTTATCAACTAAAATTCAAGTAGAAATGAAAGCTGCAAACACCAGTGGGCCGCCTTGCAGATTCTGCCGGTGTCTACAATATGAAGCCGATGCTGAAGTCCCTGAAAGCTGCATTCTATTGAAAATCCAGCAGGGGGCGACTCTTCTGGTTGCAAAAAGAAGTCCGGCTCCATTAGAAATAATGGGAAAATGTTTCTCCTTCTCAGCTGAATAATTACCCCAGTAAACACTTTCCTGATGAGTTTATGGTCTCAGTCGCTAGTTTCAAGTCTTCTTCAACACAGCATGATGTTCATTTAGTAAATTATGGTCCCGTTTATTTTAAAATAGACCACAAAGCAGAGAATGTTTCAGGGCGGGATTATCTATGGTTGACAAGTCGTTACCATGGCAACCTGTCAATCAGGCTAGAGCCGACTCGTACCCTCGGCGCTGTGTAAATTTAACCAGCGCCGTTGAAAAAGCTTATCAGGAGTCGGCTGTTCACTTTCTCTGGTGAGAACATTTAGTTTTCAGACTGTTGTTCTCTGGACAAACTTATCAGCCTGTTAAAATGACAGTTAACCTGAGTTACAGCTGCACCTAGCTAAGCTAGCTAGCTAGCTCCGCACACAGCCGTTAGCTCCACCGTATCGTCACTTCCGGGAGGCAATAGGACTAAATCCCTAGGAGCAGTTTGTTAAAGTACGAAGTGTGTAAATCGCCAAAAATGACCATTAAATTCAAAATGGCCGACTACCTGTTTGGTTTAGGTAATGGCTCCAAGTGGCTTTTTTGTGCATCTGGACATGATACACGTACAACAGAAATTTTGTGCATGTAGGTAAAACTTTGTCTGGGGGCTGCTCTGTAGGGGGCGCTAGCGAGCCACTTGCCTCGCCTATTCGCAAAACCCATAAAGTACTAAATTTTTCACCACTCCTGAATTTTGTGCAAAGTTTGGTGAGTTTTCAAGTTACTTTGCAGGAAAAAAAAATCCCTTCAGTTTCAACAGGGACCTCGCACGTTTCCTGCTCGGGCCCTAAAATGAGGTAGTCGGTGGATCTCCTTCATGGAATCTGGTCAGTCAGAGCGATTGATTCACCTCCTGTGTGTGACTGGGTTTCTGTTCTGTGAACAAAGGAGAGAATCAGATGAACTTTGTGTTTCCATGGTTACAAATCAGCAGAAACAGAACAACAACAATGTTGACCTTAATGTATTAGAGATGTATTCTAATTGTATTCTAATGAATTCTAATATTAGAATTCATTAGAATACAATTACTCTGTAAATAACTTCAGAGTACGGTCTAGACCGGCTCTTTAAAGCGCTGTGAGATAACTGTTGTTGTGATTTGGCGCTATATAAATAAAGTTGAAATCTCGACTTACAACGACAAAGAGCGTGCATGCGTTAATTTACACGCGTGTGTTGAGCCAGAACACAATGGCTGTTTCCGAAATCCCCTCTCAGTCACTACTCCCTATCCCCTCTGCAGGGAGCTGTATGTAGAGCGCTATATAGTGAGCTCACTCGCATTATTAAAACAACACTTCCCTGTGAATGTTATTACTTTCCCCGTGACTATAGTGTGAGGCAGAGGTTTGCAGAGTGGGAGACGGCCCTCCCCCAGAATGTGGTTTTGTGTTTGTCTGCACTCCACCATCCTGAAGCCGCAGTTGGCCGCCAGCCAATAAGTTAAATAAAGAATATTCTGACAGCGAGCACACGTGGACAGCATCATGTGGTCTGAGCGGCTGCAGCGTTTTCAGTTTCAAGGTTAATTATTGTTCCAGTAAAGCGAATTATTTTCTAAAATGAGCTGCTGGACAGGCTGTCAATCACTTTTTTGGAAGCAACGTAGTGAAATATAATAATATAGTAAAGTAATATTACTACTTTTTGAAGGAGTAATAAATCAAAAGTTACCTGAGTAACCTGCCCAACACTGTTCAGCCTGAACGAAAGGACTGGCTGTGCTTATTACAGTCCTGCAGCCGCAGACACCGGATACTTTTCATTTTTTGTGTCAGACCATTTAATTTATTGATGGCTGCAGGGATGTAAAGAGGATTTCAAATAATCTGCCCACCCCAGGTTTAACAGGACCTACAGTAAACTTCAGATTCGACTTCGTGGCACCTTCTTGGAACCAGAAGCAGCACTTTGTACCCAGATGACTTCACATGCAGAGCTGCAGCTTTTGTTTTTACAGCCTCGTTCTGACAGAACCAATATTTCCTTCCTGCTGCATTTATTACATGGAAACGACAAATAAACTTTCCGCACTGCTGAGAACGACAAATAAACTTTCCGCACTGCTGAGAGCCAAAGATCATGCGGTGGAGCAGTGGCGCAATGGTAAAGACTGTGCCTTTGGTGTGAGAGATCCGGGTTCAATCCACCAATGTGTCCCTGAGCAAGACACTTAACCCCTCGTTGCTCCAGAGGTGTGCGACCTCTGACATGTAAAAATTGTAAGTCGCTTTGGATAAAAGCGTTTGCAGGTGCAGGTTTGGCTCTGAGAGGTTCAGCCTCAGTTTGATGACTCACTCATTCATCATCAACCACTTGTCCTGTCCAAGGACACGAGGTGTCAGACTACTGTCCATGCTAATTACTGCTACTGCTGCTAATTAATGCACCTACCCTCTCTGCCACTTCCAATATACCAATAAAAGCACCCCGATGAGGAGGAAGAGGAGGATGATGGTGATGGAAACAAGCACCGGCCAAGAAGAATCTGTCAGACACAGAAGGACAAACAGACGTGAGGAAGGCATGTTTAGCTGAACTGAATTTTTAGATTGCTGATTTCATTGGACAGTTTCAGCTGTTTTGTTTTAGCTTTAAATAAACTGGACTAATATAAATGACAATTCATTAAAAACATGGATGATTTGATTACTATGGCGTCAGTGTTCATTACACTCAGAACTAAAGTACAGTATTTACATCCAGACTTTTCTTTCTACTGTTACTGCTAATTGAGTATTTCTACTTGCACCGACGTGAAGGATCTGCACACTTCCTCCTCCCCTGTCTGTGACACACCTGCTTCTTTGTCAGAGTGTGTGGTGTGTATGGTGTGTATGGGGGGGGCGGGGTCTAACTCACCTGAGGTTCCTGCTATCAGACAGAAAATGTGTAAAAGAATTCAAACTGAATGACACTTACCATCAGAGGGAAGTTTGGGACATTCTGAAACAAAACAGAGCTCGTGGTTAGTCGACTTCCTGCACCGCCGCCGCCAACACTACAAGTGTTTCTACTATTTAACTATAACATTTCAGGTAGTACAACTAACACTCATAAACAAAACCATTCCTTCGAGGAGAACATCTGGTACTGTTACTACAGGAAAACCACTGTGAGCACTGCTGTTATGACTCCTACGGCCATTACAGTCACTGTTACTATGGAAACCGGGGGAGCCGTCAAGGTAAAATCGCTGCTGCACAGACGCCACTGCCTAAGTTACATTCTTATTTGTTGCAAAAAGACAAACATGCAAGATTCTTCTTCAGCAGCAGTACACTGAAATATGGCGTCACACTGACGGGCAGCAGCTCCGCTTTAATCCTGAGAAGCTGCAGAGCTGCAGTCCCTATTCATTAAGGCTCGTGCAGATGACACGACTTTTTGGCGTCTTGTGACGGGAGTCTTGAAGTCATGGTGTTCACACTGCGTGACTGATCGGTGACAGGGGGGGTCACACGCTACAGGAGCTGACAGCGGCTGTGTCACCAGACGCTGGTCTCCAAACCAGGTTTTGTCAAGAAAACACGCGTGAAATAAGAAACAACAAATGACGCAAACCTGCACACGAGACAGACATAGTTTCAGATGAGTGGTTTTAGATCTGGACCTGGTCTAATGTGGTCTACATGCGAGAAAAGCAGTGAAATCGCCCTTTAAAGCATTTTCACAAATTGAATAAAGGTTTCACAAATCTGAAACTATGTTTGATTGAAACCTTAGCATGTCTGGAGTAATCTAGTCCAGATTTGAGATCTCTAGGTGTAGTGGTTTTGGATCTGGACCTGGTCTAATGTGGTCTACACATGAAAAAAGCAGTGAAATTGCCCTTTAAAGCATTTTCACAAATTGAATAAAGGTTTCACAAATCTGAAATTATGTCTGATTGAAACTTTAGCCTGTCTGGAGTAATCTAGTCCAGATTTGAGATCTCTAGGTATAGTGGTTTTGGATCTGGACCTGGTCTAACGTGGTCTACACATGAAAAAAGCAGTGAAATTGCCCTTTAGAGCATTTTCACAAATTGAATAAAGGTTTCACAAATCTGAAATTATGTCTGATTGAAACTTTAGCCTGTCTGGAGTAATCTAGTCCAGATTTGAGATCTCTAGGCATAGTGGTCTCAGATCTGGACCTGGTCTAATGTGGTCTACATGTCAAAAAAGCAGTGAAATCCCCCTTTAGAGCATTTTCACAAATAAAATAAAGTATTTTCAAATCTAAAAAGTGTGTCAGACAGAGTTAAGGCTTTGACTAAAATGCATAACAGCTTCCACAGCAGTAAGAGGTGCAAAAAACGGAGATTCGGTAGGTCAGTAACGTAAATTAACTTTCACTTAAGTTCCCTTAACTTTCCCCTTAACTGGCGAATCGGAAGCTGCGAATCGGAAGCTAACTTCAGCGTCGTCAGAGCGCCTTAGTTTATAGTGTAGAAGTAACGTGAGCTGTCGGCGTGTTAGCCGCAGCTGATGTTACTTCTACAGGCGACACACAGCGATAAACAACAGCTGTGCTGCTCTTTGCAACAATCCACAACCAGCACATTGCAGCAAACTCCTCTTACCGGCGGAATCGAAGGCGTCCTGTAGGCAGAGCTGCTGAATCACTAACGTGGTCTGAACGGGAGGGCTCGTCACGGATGAGGTCATCAGGTGAAAGGTCATAATGTGGGTTATTTTATTTACTGCGAAATTATTATTAATTTATTTTAATGATAGTTTGATCGGAGAGGCCTTGACAAAAGGGCCTTTACAACTTTTAAAATAAATAAAATGAAGGAAATTTCGCGTTTTAAAAAAGGGCACTTTGGGCAGCAAAGGGCAAAAGGGCAGGTGCTCAAGCACCCATCGCACCCCCCTCTGCACGTGCCTGATTCACAGTCTGTGGATTCCTTCAGCGGGTACAGCTAAACCTGTTCTGCATCTTATGTAGGTCTATGTTTTTATAACCTATTTATTTTACCACTTTATTTTATTTCACCACTCACTGTGTATTTATTACTGTGTACGGTTTTAGAGCTCACTCCTTCAGGTGGCCTTTTATTTCCGTTATGTAAATCTTAATGTTGTTGTTAAGCAAATTGTGACTCTGAATAGCTCAATACAAATAAAAGCCACCCACTCTGCCACTTCAGCTGGGAGTGTCTGGATAATAACTGAAAACCGGATCCAGGTCAGGGAGCCTCTGTCTGAGTTCAGCAATTCAGTTTTAGACAGCTGCTATCAAAACTACTATGAAACCACTACTGGAACTATTACTGATAAATCACTGTTATTATTATTATGTTAATATAATAATAATGATAATTCTGACACAGTGAAGACTGTCTCAGCCTCTCACCGCTCTCTGAGATCTTGACCTGGTGTCCTGCGGCCTCCATCATCATCTTCACACCGCGTGGGACATTACGGCACACGGCGAACACGATCCGGTCTCGACAGATCAGGCAGCTGGAGTCCGGAGGGGTGGAGGAGGCGGAGCAGGTGGGGAGGGGGCCGCTTTGAACTCCTCTTCTCCAGAGGTCCCCCTCTTCAGTGTCGTCATCGTACAGTAATGTGGCGTTGAAGGCCATTGGATCGGATGAGTTGAAACAGGTGTTCATCCTGCAGAGAGAGAGAGAGAGAGAGAGAGTGTGATCAAAGTGTTTTCAACTTTTACTTTTCACTGTAACTGAAATAGTAAGATCGTATCAGAATTGCAAAGCCATCAGATATCTGATGGGCCCGGGGGAGGCCTGAAGTGAATGTGCGCGGTAATATTAATGCGTTTGTCATAACTTGACTGTCACAGTTTGGCGCAAATTCAGAGCAGCGGCCTGAGCGACAGACATCGGCGCAGAAAATCTAAAACAGAACAAGGCATCACTGTATTAAAAAGCAGTGGGACATTGATGAAAACCACTTATACACAAAAGAGTGATTCATTTTCACAATTAAGCTGCAAACTTTTGAAAGAAGCAAGAAGTCACTGATCTGAATCAACAGTTTGTAAAAGACAGAGGGAGAGAACGGAACATTTGGACAAGAAGAAGCTGTGTCAAGAATCTGTTGAAGTTACAGATCAGAGCGCGTTTCAGAATCAGGTTGGTTTCTTCCTTTAGACAATGCACATTTTTCTTAACATGGCATGTTCTGTTACTGTGCAGATAAACACATTTAATTCGTTGGTTAACGGTTCTTGGTGCAAACTATTTTTCGGAACAATTTTAACTAATTAGCCTGCTTCTAAAAAGTGCCTCCCTGATATAAAAATAAATATGGAATAAATAAATGCAAGTTGTAAAAGATTAACCGAACTATGTGCAGAGAAAGAACAATGTGGCAGGTTGCGGGTTTGTTTTGTGCAGACATATTCCAGGATTTGTATTTCTAACGCACAGTCAGGCGAAGACGTTAATTGATAATCGATGAAATCACCGCTGCTGTGCCGCCGCGCGTAAAAACCCCTCCAACTATGATATGAGGCTACCGGCCCCTGCTGCTGCTGCTGCAGGGGTTTCATGGTGAATGCAGCCTGAGTTAACAGGATCTTCAATGACATTTGACAATAATCATCTAACGCATTGCAAGTGTCGAGCAAGGTAACAAGAGGCTGAAGCCAACTGAGGTCTGCGCGCGCGCTAACGTCACGTTATGCCGTGAAGACAGTCGGGTGTGGCGCACCGGCAGCGGACTCAGGTTGGAGCGGGCTTTCGTATCCATGGAAATAATCTGGGGAACTCTTTTCTAAAAGGTGGAGCAGATCCAGTTAGTCACGCGCTAGATTCTAATGATGAATAATACAAGTAAAGTCAGAGGTCTGAGAAAATGACAGGCGCAAAGCAAACGTGCACAAAATTATATTTGGGCCTATTGTAGGAGCCATTTATGTGTATTGTTTGCATGATATTTAATTTTGTTTGGATGTATTTATATTAGTATTTTGGGCACCGGGTGGATGCACGTGGTTGTAGGCACGGGAAGGGGGAGCACACAGTTCTCACCAGACCACAGATCACAGATCAGACACTAAAGATCAGAAAACATGCAAACAACTGGAAACAAGATAAGAAATGAACCCGTATGTTCATCTTTTTGTTCTATTTACTGCAATAAACCACAAACCAACTGCAACAATCTGTCTGGAAAATCTTAAACACGTCACTCCTTCATGTGGCAAAGATCAGGAAACTGGAAACTGAACACAGTCATTAGGTTCAATCGCACTGGATGCAAATAAAACCACAATGAAGCGAACAATAAAATAGAAACAACGCTGTTAAATAATGTGAGAACAAGGCGGTAAAATGATGAAGCCTTAACTTGTCACCAGCGTAATGTGACTATTTTTAGGCGACTATCGAAAAACTAAAACTAATATTCTACAAATCTAATAATATTCCGATTGCTGCGTTTCGATGGTTTATTGCAGATCTACAGGCCACACAGATGATCACTTCCTTACAGCAAAAACGTCCATGAAATACAACAGTGTGAACCGCTGACCTCTCAGAGCAGCCAACCTGAACACTGCCGTCTGCTCGAAGATGCTGTTTATAGCCTAGTTATTATTTCTATAATAATAATAATAACAACATAATAATACCAATACCACCAATAATAATAGCCCATTATTATTATTATTATTAGAATATATTTCATGGGCTGTTCTGTTATGCATAATAAAATAAAAAACTAAGTAGGCTATTCTATTTAAAACGTTCAGTAGCCTAAATGCAGGATCATAACACCTTCCAGGTTTTAGCACCAGCTTAATAACCTTCTAGAAACCTTTGTTACTTAAGTTCACCCCGATCCTGAGGCTTCAGTCTGAAGACATTTCACTCACCCGCCCTGCAGCTCCTCCGTCTTCTCTGCGCCGTTTTGATGGTGGCATGTGAATTTATGGAGCCCCCCTTTCGCTCTCCCTTTCTATTTCCCTTTCCATTTCCACCCTGAGGAGGGAGGAGGGAGGAGGGGGGAGGGGCGTCACGGCATCCGTCTGCATTAACTTTGCAGCAGATCACAATGAAGTCACATTTCCCTTTGGTAGCCTCTTAGTCTCTGATAAATCGCCTCCACCCTCTCCGTAAAGCTTCAAAGCAAAGCCCCAAGTTTTGATTAGTCGTCATTTTATTCAGCGAAGCTATTTGTCCAACAAATCTACGCGGAAACGACGCGTCCTGCCCGTCACAGTGAAACAGCTCTTAACTTCCTTAAATCGATTAAAAAGGACAAAGAGAAACGTTTCAGACAGAAAACAGTGCAGGCAGCTTCACAAAGCGCCATGGGGGGGGGGGAAAAGGTTTCAGGCGTAAAATAACATGTCGATGTTAAAAACAGCCTGTGAAGAAGAGAGAAAAGTAATAATCCGCTCCAAAACGTCCCAAAGCCGCAGAGAGGACGCTCAAAGGTCAACATCTCAGAGGATGAAAAAGCCACTTCCTGATCGGTAACTGATGAAGCCTTTTCCTCCAGAGACATTAGGTCCAACTGGTTCGGAGCTCGGTCCGCGGGAGAAGCGTCCTGCTTTAGCGCACAGAAAAAGGAGCAGGCCGGATGATGAAGTGCGAACGTGCAGACGGAGCTGCGCACCACCAGCGCACCACCCATCACAGAGGAGGAGCCAACATCCTGCAATCCAGCAGAGCTTTGGAGGGAGCTCACTTTTATTCCCGGGAGGGGGGCAGACTGTGATTCTGTAGGCCCGGGGAGGGAGGGGCTGGGAAAGCATCAGTCATGTTTGTCTTATTATTATCATCATCATATGCCGCAATTAATTAACATTAACAAATATTCCTACAGTTCTGCTTCACGTCCACTGTGAGAGACATAATCTAAAAAAAAATAATCCAGAAATCACAATGTATGATTTTTTAACTATTTATTTGCATGTTTACAGCTGAACACCTGAGAAAATCAATGTTAATATTTGGTACAGTAGCCTTTGTTTGTAATGACAGAGGTCAAGTGTTTCCTGTAGTTTTTCAGCAGGTTTGCACTGCAGGAGGGATTTTGGCCCACTCCTCCACACAGACCTTCTCTAGATCAGTCAGGTTTCTGGGCTGTCGCTGAGAAACACGGAGTTTGAGCTCCCTCCAAAGATTCTCTTTTAGGTTTAGGTCTGGAGACTGGCTGGGCCAGGCCAGAACCTTGATCTGCTTCTTACAGAGCCAGTCCTTGGTTACCCTGGCTGTGTGCTTCGGGTCATTGTCACGTTGGAAGACCCAGCCTCGACCCATCTGCAATGCTCTAACTGAGGGAAGGAGGTTGTTCCCCAAAATCTCGCAACACATGGCCCCGGTGATCCTCTCCTTAATACAGTGCAGGCGCCCTGTCCCATGTGCAGAAAAACACCCCCAAAGCATGGTGCTACCCCCCCCATGCTTCCCAGTAGGGATGGTGTTCTTGGGATGGTGCTCATCATTCTTCTTCATCCAAACATGGTTAGTGGAATTATGACCAAAAAGTTCTATTTTGGTCTCATCTGACCACATGACTTTCTCCCATGACTCCTCTGGATCATCCAAATGGTCATTGGCAAACTTGATGAAATGTATGGGGTTGATTGTTCTCTTGTAGTTTGTATGATGCTTTTGCAATATTGTTAGTCATGCCAATAAAGCTAATTTGAATGGAATTGAATTGAGAGAGAGAACCTCATGCTACAACTGAAAACAATCAATGGAAACTCACACTAGACTAAATATATTAAATATTGTACTGAAAAAATTTCTAATTATTGTTTTCATTGTTTGTTATTTTAGTTTACATGTTTTTAATTTCACATTTGATGTTTTGATTTTTTAGTTGTTTTTTATAATATGTTGATTTATATTTTAGATAGGCTATTTTATTTTATTTTTTAACAGACTTTTACTATTTTATTTACTTTATTTAATGAAAAATGTTCGTCACAAAGTCTCGAGAGAATAACGTGACGCATCTGACCGCAACACGGACACCTTGGCTCTGTTTGTGTCTGTGCTTCGGGATGCTTCCCTCTGTGAGCTGCACTTTATCAGAGATGCTGAAGTTAACATTTGTGGTGAGATTTCTGACTGAGCACAAGTCAATTTCAGTTTTCTACCTCTGATGAAGAGCGGCAGCCTCAGACTGCTCTGTGTCTGTCAGACGGTCTAAAGGGAGTAGCAGCCTTCTGCCATAATATCAGAGCAAGAACGCAGACTAATGCACAGCAGAGGGGCGGGAAGATTTTGTTAGAATATCACGACTTCATTCTCATTAGATTCTGATTTTATTCTCTTTTGTCAGAGAACAGGCATCTGTGCGTGGGATTGTTAATGCGCATGAAGGTTTTGAACACGAGAAGAAAACCTGCTGAAACACAGCAGCTAATAAAGTCCAGGGGTTGTGTGAATTATAAGTAACTGATTTATCACAATATCAGAAAACAGGTTGAACAGGAAAGATCCTGCAGAGTCTGGAGACGCCCTGATGACTCATGCTGTCACACTGCTGGTGTGACTACATACCATGAAAACCATGAAATAGCTACTAGTTAATGTAAAGCCACAGTACAGATGTTATCAGTTATCCTGACGTTATACTCGATGTGAGCTGTCTGGGATGTTTCCTGAGCCTCTTGGCCCTGACTCTCCCTGCAACACGTTTGTGAACACAGAACTGTCTTCAATACAAACTCTGATGACATGCTGTTGGTCTAAAAGTCTTTTTACTATGTGAGTTTTAGAATATTTCAGATTACAAGCTCGTCCTCCTCATTTGTTCTGCTGCTGCTCCTGTGACCTCTGTCTTCTTCCTCTTAAAATAGGCTACAGGATGCTCGTCTCTGTGTGACAGTTTTTCTACTGTTTATGGACACGTACTACCACTCAGGAGACAAGTTTTTAAGGTCAAGAATGGTCACAGAGGCGAACAAATGGCCCAGGTGTTTGTCCCTGGTTCAGCCCGCTCTCCAGACTAAGCATCTTTCTGGGTCTTTAGAGACCTTTATTCCTGTATTCTTGAGAATTTTATGCAAGTAGAGTACTTCACTGAATGAGCCTTTTCAAATTCTAAAACACCTCTCTAACTTTCCTAAAGTAAAAGAATCACCTCAGCTGGCCAGCGGCAGGTAGAGCATCAGAAGCTTTACTCAAGAAAAAGTACAATTACTCCTATAAAAAGTAAAAAAAAAAAAAAAAAAGACAAACCTACTCAAAGTGAAAGTACAATAATATTTTTTCATGCTGTTTATCAGGTTAGAAACAACATGGCTATTTTTAGGTGATGCAGTTTGGTTTGCTGGTTGTTTTCTTCTGTTTAATCATTATTTTCCTTTTTAAATCTCCACGAACGTGTTGATAAGATCACTTTAAAACATGATGCTGCTGTCTTTTATGGAAACGAAACGAGTCGAGTCATTTGTTGGATGTGGGTTTGCATTTAAAAACAGGAAATTAATCACACATTACTCTGCAGCAGCTGCCTCCTCACGTTGTGCTCCTTCCACAGGCTCCATTTTAAAATCTTACTTTTAACTTTTAAATCTTACTTTTTGACTTTTAGATGCATGGCGCCGAAAGTGAACGAAAATCAAGGGGTGAACGTGACAAAGTGTGCACGCCGTTTGCACGCCGTTTGCACCCTCAGCAGTGCTTTAGGTGTTCATTAAAAGGATGGCAGCTTAGTTTCTTTACTGCAGCCAGCTACCTATGTGCAAAACCTATTTCTACATCAGTGTGCATGCAGAACAGGTTTTACTATGATCGTATGTAGTATTTTAATTTAAATGCATGCAAATATACTGGAACGTAGCTTATGTAGCTGGACTTCACGAGTAGCAGCTGAATGAGGTCAGCGCCCATTGAAGCCACACTGTAAATGGTAAATCATAAACTAAAGGGCAACAAAACGTAGGCTGTGAGCGGGGTAAGCTGTCTCCTGTGCAAGTTGTCACACTGCTCATAACTCCAACACTACACACACAACCTTGAGATTTAGCCAACATTAGCACACATGTCAGTTTGGGGCAAGTTGTCGCATATGATTAGTTACCACAGTACAAATTAACACCATCAAACAACATCATACAGTTATTAATTTAGTTAGGCAACAGGGGTATTAGACAAATAAGCTTGTAATTCATTTGTAATTGCAAGGAGGAATGTGTTTTTGAAGATAGGAAGAAAATTATCAAGAGAAGACAGACAATGACAGAACAGTAAGTAATGTAAGCCGCTGACTTTTGGCCTCATCTATGTGGAACACTTTTCATACAGTTCTCCAAAGAAGACGTGGTTTAAGTGTGTGAAATTAATTGTTCTGTTTGATAATCCAGTGTGACAACTTACCTGCCGATGGGGCAAATTGTGCACCTTCTCTATTCAACAGGCTACAGCTCCATAATGAGACAAGATAGGAAGACGTACTGAATACAAAACTTCTGCCCAAGACTTTAATCTGTCATTTGGCAGGACATTTTAAATATGAGACGGAGTGAAAACTGACAACATGCTCCGCTCTCCCTACATTTCCATATATTTAAATTAAAATAATACGTACGATCATATAGTAAAAACCTGTTCTGCTTGTATATTGATGTAGAAATATGTTTTGCATATTAGGAGCTCTGTAAATCATCATGGTAAAATAACAATAATAAACGCCCCCGAGTGCAGGATGAGTCATCCCCAATTTAAAATCATTTACTAGGAAATGAAACAAACTCTAACCATTAAGAAAACCTACAAACAACATTTTTGTCATTGTTGGCCAAGATGCTGGTGTATTGATGACGTTCAGTGAAAGGCATTATGCAAATAAAACGATTAGACATAGATTTAGATTTTATTTCTTTAAACCAAGGAGGAAGCATTCAGATGCTTTACTTAAATAAAAGTACTACCACACTGTAAAATACTCTGATACAAGTAAATATCCTGCATTGAAAATGTCTGAGTATCAAGAAAATGGACTTAAAAATCAGTAAAATGTCCCTGTTGTTTTATTATATCTCCTCTCATCAGATCATTCTGGACTGCAGCTAATGATTATTTCCATTCCGGATCAACCTGCTGATTATTTTCTCCTTTAAATGGATCGATTGTTTGGTCTGTAAAGATTCGAGTGCCGAGCTCAACGTTATTACAGTCAGAGGCGGACTTACCATTAGGCAAAGGTAGGCAATTGCCTTAGGCCCCAAGCTACCAAGGGCCCCGTAAAACGCCTCATAAACTTATGGTTACGATTTGTTGTCCTACTTTTCACCAATTAATTATATCCATACGCGTAGGAGCCATTATACATGGGGGGGACATGTCCCCCCCACATTTCAAAATCTATGTTTTGTCCCCCTCACTTTTGCCCCCGGCGATTTCGGAGTTGGCTCATAGCGGTTTCAATGACAGTCATCAATCAATCAATCACACACTCCGCATCAGAAATAGACTAAACGGACGGTTGAAACGCGGACAGAAATCATGTCGGCCGATAGAAAACATGCGATAGAAGGCAAAGGTGGTGCTGAAAAAAAGTTACGGGAGAAAAAAAGTTCGCTCAGGAGGGAGCAGCAAAGTGCCTCAATATTCCGTTTATTTTGTGCTGCTGTTACTTACAGTCTACCTGAAGACAGCAGCGAGGACTCCTACTGCAGGGTGGGTAGGAACTTGTTACAAATAGGCTAACTTAAATTTGCAAAAATAAATACATTTAAAAAAAAAAAGGTAATCGGCACATTTTCCGTTCACACCTTTTAAATACTGCACCTTTATACTCTTTACTCCAGTATATTATTTAGGCCAGTAATCTACTTTTAATTTCGGTACATTTTCCATTCAAACCTTTTATAAATTAACCAGTCTGTAATCTGCATTTTGCTTCATTAACCGAAATGATCCAGTCTGTGCGCGCAGTTACGCAGAAGAGCGCCTGGTGTCAGAGCTCCTCACAGTCACAGAGCTGGGCAGATGCAAACATTTAAAAAATCAGGCAGTTTAAGGCTTTATTGTTCTAATAATATAACTGAAAATCAGTGAGCCACACATGGCACTGCTGGCCGTGTTGGAAAGCTGCCTGTGTCGCTCTTTAACAAGCCGGCAAATTAAAAACTTTCACTTTCCATTAACGGCGCTTTTAAAGCGTCTTTAGTCTCTGCAGAGCAAACGAAGACTTCACACTGTAACATCTAAGTCAGCCAGTGTTTCCAATACGTTCATTTATTTGTGGCGGCCACAAGGCAGACCTCCAGGGATTGATTTGAGATTTTTTTTTACTAAGCCTATTTAAATCATATTTGATTGCAGAGCGCCGGAGCGCAGCACTTCATCTCGCTCGTCTCTCTCACCGTATCTCTCCCTTTCTCTCTCCCTCATGGAGCTCCGCTGCACAAATCTGTCCAACACGGCGCTGTCAGTGTCGGAGACCCAGCTTAAAAAGTTATTATCCAGCATGCAAGGAGCCGAGCTAATAAGGAGAGCTAAGTTAATGTTAGAATGCAGCTGGATTTTCGAGGCTAGCACGCTGTATGTAGCTGGCAGCTGGCAGTCAATGTCGATGCACGCTCGTGTTAGTGCCACAATAAGTCTTTGCGTTGTGAAGATTATTTAGATGCTTCAGGAATAATCAGATTGTTTTGGCAGCCTGTGCTGCTGCAGAACAAGCGGTTCGGTTGGCTACATCTCCATAATAAAAGGCACAGGTAACAAAAGTTGGCTGGGCAGCAAAACTGATATTTTAAACTGATCATATAAACACCTTCATGGAGATTTTAAAAGGAAAATAATTGTAGAAACAGCTAAATTACAGATAATCAGCTTTTTCACTGCATTTGCAGGAATATTTTAATGGGCTACTTAAAAAAATAAACATATCAAGTTGCCTAGTCTGATGCAATAAACAGTTTTACTCTGATAGCCTATCTTGACCTTTCCTGATGTGGACACATCGGGGCTGTGATCCTGTGCACAAAAAAACTTCCCTACACTACCATGGATAGTAGTGGTGCAACGGGTTGCAGAATCCGTGGTATGGATCCCGTCCACACGGTGCAGCACGCAGGTGGACCGCGGATTGAATGTAAAGTTTATGATTTATCCTGTTTGACCTCAAAATATTCCTTTATTCTGGAAATGTCAGAGAACCCAGTTAGATTCTGTGCAGAACTTTGAACATGAGCAGAAAACCTGCTGAAACTCAGGAGCTATTAAAGTCCAGGAGTTTCTAACTGAATTAAAATTATTCAATTTTTTACAGGAGAAACATCTCTGAAAGCTGAAAGCTGCTCTGCATTATATTCTGTTATTTTAGATTTTGAATTGTTTTATTAAACCTTTATAAAACCAGAACAAATATTTTTCCAACAGTGTCCTGGTCAAAGCAGGCAGGAGTACAACTGCACATTTAAGATGGAAATAAATAATCAGTTACAAGGTCATAAAATATCAAAATGTTCTCAAATATTCACCACAATTCAGCACGCATCTGAAGGCAGAATTACCCTTCAAGTTATTTAAAAGCAACAGTGAAACAAAGATACACCCCTGAATTTTGTGTGTCCCTTTACATAAATAATAAATGGATGCAGAAAATGCAGAAATTGGTGTAAAAATAACACACCAGAATGCAGGAAACTAAGTTTTTAACATTCTAAATTTTCTGGGGGAGGACCCCCAGACCCCCCCGTTCACACTGTCGCAGTTTTGTTGTTATATAAGGCTATATGATTTAGACACAACATCACAATTTAGCAGACATGACACAGTTAAAAGTGTTCCTTATTGTGCCACATAAGTAGAGTATGTTTACTATTGCTTTAATGCTTGGTGGAGGTTTCAATGACTATGTGAAGATATGAAGTTTTGTGGGCTGGGCTAAGCCCCCAATGTTTCAAGATCCTAACAAGGCCCCTGCCCCGAACCCTCCTAGCATTTCTGCGTCCCCCCCACATTCAAAATCGCTCCTACACCCCTGATTATATCTCTAAACATCGATGCGCTAAAGTGCTATCCGATTGTTTAATTCATGATGACAAACTCCCCCCCAGTCGCCACTACATTGGACTATTCCATTATCCAACTGCGCATCTGCGTGTGTGTTTGTAAACAAACAGCTCAGCAGGCTGTGAGCTGCTACAGACGGTTGAAAAATGAAGCGAAGCTACCGAAGTGGTTCTGAAAAAAGGAAGAAGCGGGAAGAAAGCAGACAGTTTTTAGCAAAACTTCCAAAGGTAACAACCTTTTTCACGACGGCTGACAACACTAACATTAACGTTACTAAAGAGCAGCAAGAAGCCGGTGCTTGCGCTAGCAAAGCTAACACTGATGAAGAGGAGCTACCCACCGGCAGTGTCAGCCCAGGTTGCTCAAGCGATGTGAGAAGCCCCTGACTGCAGTGTGCAGATCGGGGCGGGGCTCAACGTGGGTCAATGTGGGCGGGGGTCAAACTTTGACCCCGCCCACACCGAGCACTGCCTTTCCAAGAAGCACGAGAAGCCCAGTCTCCCTCGTCTTCACTTGAGATTTACGTTCGTGGAAATGGATGGAAATTAGCCTGTTGAACTAACTCTGGCCATAGACTGTATGACTCTGGCTCATTTACAGTACAGCTCTTAATTAATGAGCACTGTCCCTGTCAAAAAAAACAAATTAAATTAAATAATTAAAAAAGGTGTGTTAATAGCTTCAATTGTGTTACGATTTTTAAGTAAAAATGATGTCGTATGTCACCCACTGATCTCTTGATTCAGCCTGTTCTCATGCTTTTGCGTCACATATACACGCTTTGGGAAAGCCGTGTCTATAGTACACAAAACGGCGATTTTGCGTGTATAGTTTACGCCCCCAGGTACGTGTGTATGAGACGCATCCCGGCAGCGTGTGTATGTGACGCCCCCGGGTGACCGGATGCGCGACCAGTGCTTCCGGTCGCTAACTAGCTAGGTAGCTAGCGATGTTTTTATATAAGGAGTTGACAGCCTCCCGAGGCAATTTCCTAACCTCAACCATGACATTAGTTAGTGCCTAAACCTAAGTCAGTAAATATATGCATGATCGACCGGCTAACCCTACAGCTGTGCACATCGGCCTCCACGGCCGATGTGCTAGCAGGTAGGGTTAGCCTCCTTATGCTGCTAGCAGCTATTGTACACGTTTTACACGTTTGACTCCGCCCACATTGACCCACGTTGAGCCCCGGCCCGATCTGCACACTGCAGTCAGGGGTACTTGAGGGATGTGGGGCTGTCAAGTGTCCCGTTTGGGCTGGGAAAGTCCCGTATTTTACCCTTCTTTCCCGCCGTCCTCCCGTATTAGTATTTTCCCGTAAATCTCCCGTATTTTAACCTGCGTTATTAAAAATAATACCCACGCAGCGCTGCGCAGGGCTGACTTAAGGTGATGCATGTTGGACTTAAAATAAGGTTTGCTGGTGTGACGGAAGCCAGCGAAGCTGTGCAGTGAGTAAACCTCACTCCCCGACACATTAAGAGACGCACTGGGGACCAACGCCAGCACCTGTAAACTTTAGCCTCCTCGTCAGTGTGTCCGCCTCCGTACCCGAGGTCGCCGGTTCGAGTCAGGACTGTGCAGTAACCTACGTACTCGGGGTCAGCCGGTTACACTGGTTAGAAACATAGACTGTATATATTTACATGACATTAAAAACTGGCGGGAGCAAGGCCGCTGCAGGCGCCGAGTCCGGCGGCCGCAGTTGCTCTTTTCAGGCTGCACAAAGGTGGAACCACACTATTGCCCGGTCTCGCGGCATTTTTCTTTGCAATGGCAGCGAGATCAGTCATTGATCTCAGCTCGCAGTGAGCTCACGCAGGTAGAATGTGTCTGACTTTACGGGGCCGTTTTTATACCCCGGCCCTGCAGTCACCTGCAGCTCACTTTAGACTATCAAGTCGGCGAAAGTTAGCCGCCGTCATCTCAAACACACCTATACCCAGTCTGAGCTCTGTCACTAGCCTCGCGATAACTGCCACCTGCAGGTAGACGTTGGACAACAGAACTGTTTGCGCTCTACTCTCATGTAAAATTAACCGCTCTGGCCCCGCCCACAAATACACTCCGTCCAAAACAGTCTTAAAGAAGCAAAGTCTGCAACAAATTTACAATAAAGAACAGTACAATAGTAGAAATAATAAAAAAGTACAATAACTCACTAAAAGAGTAAAGAAAAGTTAAGTGAAATTAAAAGAAAAACTTTAAAAGAAAAGCAATATGAAATGAAAAGAATTTGTGGAATGAAAATAAAATGTAAATGTAAAGACAAGCATTGTTAAATGAACAGAAAATATGCAAATAAGCATTTAAATAAATGTTCTTCATATATAGCCTTTTGTGTTTCCTTTTAGGCTCTAACACCTGTCTTAAAATGTAAGGGATACTGGAGCTTGGTTGGGGTGGTGGGACTGCTTGCGGTGGGCGCCGGAAAATTTCCCTTATTTTCAAATCCAAAACTTGACAGGTACTTAGTATGTCTTTCTCAGATAAATAAGGACTGAAAAGGGGAGAACAAGGGTTGTGGAGGGCCCCATGCCTGTGTTTGCCTTAGGCCTCAAAATGACTAAATCCGCCCCTGATTACAGTTATTACAATCATTCAGAGCAGAAGCAGAAAAATCTACATGAGGGAAACTGAAACCATCAGATGGTTTTTTACAGGAAGAATTACTTTCACTAAACATTTTCAATCAATCGCCTGATCGTCTCCAGCTTCTACAAACTGGTTTCACTGAAACAAAACGTTATATTTTAGAAGCTCTTCATGTGTTTGTGGGTAAAAACCTTTATTTGTAAAGCTGTCTGAATAATGTAGGAATCAAAAAGAACAATATTTCCCTCTGAGATGAGCAGAGGAAGAATGTACGTTCAGCAGAAGCAGGTTATATCACAAATTTGTAATTAAAACCAAGTCTTACCCTTAAAACAGTCCCATGAAGGACGGGTCTTATTGTCTTCACTATGGTTTAAAACTAAAATGCAAACTCTTTGATACTCTTTGATTTGCTGAGCTTAGCTGGCTGCGCATCGCAGCTGAACCAATGGGAAACCCCGTGCATCCTGTCTCTTTGCTGAATTCCTAGAATGCAGATACAACAGGTGCTTTTGACTTCAGGCGGCGCTTCGCAGCACTGACTTCACATGTTCATGAAACGGTTTAGGGCCAAAATACATTTCTGATCTTCTGCTTCGTTATGAACCATCCGGACCTCTCAGGTCGTCTGGGATCAGGTCTGTGCGGAAGAGGATTAGGGCCACATGTGAACATTTTTTTGAGTTCTGAGATTAAAGTCAGAATTCCGAGTTTAAAGTCAGAATTCCGAGTTTAAAGTCAGAATTCTGAGATTAAAGTCAGAATTCTGTGTTTAAACTTTAGGCCTAATCTCAGAATTCTGACTTTAATCTCAGAATTCTGACTTTAAACTCGGAATTCTGACTTTAAACTCGGAATTCTGACTTTAATCTCAGAATTCTGACTTTAAACTCAGAATTCTGACTTTAAACTCGGAATTCTGACTTTAATCTCAGAATTCTGACTTTAATCTCAGAATTCTGACTTTAATCTCAGAATTCTGACTTTAATCTCAGAATTCCGACATTGATTCTGGTTTTAAAGTCAGAATTCACACGTGGCCCTAATCGTCTTCCGCAGGTCTGCTTTCTGTCCCCAGAGTCAAAACCAAACAAGGAGAAGCAGCGTTCAGTTATTTTGCTCCGTATATTTGGAACAAACTCCCAGATAACTGCAGGTCTGCTGAAACTTTTAAATTAAGACTGAAGATTTTTCTTTTTACCACTGCTTTTAATGAAATATTTACATGGTGAGAAGTTAGTAGGTAGCTGAGTGAAAAAATAAAGAGAGTGAGATCGAACAGAGTGAAGGAAGTGGTCTTAAATCTCGCGCCCGAGTGATTTGCAGGAACATCTGTCTTCTGTCTTTTTTCTCAGAATTCTGACTTTTTTCTCAGAATTCTGACTTTAATCTCAGAATTCACACGTGGCCCTAAACCTCTTCCTCAGGTCTGCTTTCTGTCCCCAGAGTCAAAACCAAACAAGGAGAAGCAGCGTTCAGTTATTATGCTCCGTATATTTGGAACAAACTCCCAGATAACTGCAGGTCTGCTGAAACTTTTAAATTAAGACTGAAGATTTGTTATTGATAACTTACGCTGCACTGTAACTTTTACTGCCCTGTTTTCTTTTTCTTTGTTTTTAGCTTTTTACCATTGCTTTTAATTAAATAATTACACGGTGAGAAATGAGTAGGTAGCTGGGTTAGGACGTTTTGGGAGTGAGATTGAACAGAGTGAAGGAAGTGGATCTTAAATCTGGCGCCCGAGTGATTTGCAGGAACCTCTGTCCACCTGTAAACGTGCAGGTGGGTCCAGAGTATAACTGGATCAAAGGGGCCTGCTGACAGACATGTCCTGGTTTCTCTGTAGTCTCTAAGGGTTTTTGGAGTTTCAGTGGACCCACAGATTGCTGTGGACCCGAGTACAGACCAGCTAGAGAGAGTAGATTAAGTGTCCTTCTCTGTTTATTTTCTTTTCAAAATAACTGTAACTCAATTATTTGCTCAACCCCTCAGCCTGTTTTTATTTTAACCCTGATGCTACACTGCACTGGAACCTTTACTGTCCTGTTTACCCTGTTTAAATGTGTATTTTTTTTCAATTTTGCTTTTAAACTTTTTTATATTTCCCTGTTGCTTTTATGTTCTATGTAAAGCACTTTGAAGCATGTTGGTTAGAAGCTGCTTGTGACAGGAGCAAGGCGACCGCAGCAGGGCCCAAACTAACTGTCCCTCTAAGGCCTCACAGACTGAACTGACTGAGTTCCAGAGGCTGAATGGGCTCAACCTGTTGTCCTACAGAGTGGTCATTAAACAAAAATAACATTAGGGTTCCCAGCCCCATTCGGCTTGGACCCCTTTAAATTTTAATAAACTACATGTGTGTAGGCTAACAAGGTGACTGCATTCCTCTGATTTCTAACAGTTCAGGTCAGGGTTGGTTGCTTATTTCGTTCTTGTTTTTTTACCGTTCTTCTTTCTTCTCCCAGGTTTGCCGGGATTTTTCTCTCGCTTCCGTGTTATGCCGAATTTTGCCAAATACTGCTTTTAAAAGCTCTAATATTCTTCGTGGTTGTTCAGCAGAAGGTGAGATGAGTGATTCGAAGTAAATATTTTCTGAACGTTTGGAGTTAGTATTTTATTACACTTAGTAAAAGTATGTTTCCTTGAGATTCAGAAAAAAGTAAGAATAGGTCTACGGTGATAACGGCGTGCACAGCAAAGTGTCTGAAAAGGACCTTAAGAGGTGGGCGCTAAATTCAGCAGAACAGATGATTAAAGCTACCTGACGAGTTTCGCATCCACCTCTTTTCTCAGCATTAATGAGCCTTACCCTCCTGCAATGCAGGATGTGGCACAACTCCGGGCTTCCCCTGAAAATCCCCACATCACGTCTGATAAAGTCACTTAGCAGAAGCATCGTTGTCATTAAGTCAGAAGTATAGAAAGTCATTAAAATGAGCTCCAGCTGCCACATTAAACTGTGTTACACATTAATAATGATCCAGTCATAGAATCTAGCTTTGGCACTTTTACTTTGAATACCGTGCTGACTGTCCTGGGTGTGACCACGCATTGTTTGGAGAGAAGATACAAAACTGCTGCATTTCTAATTTTACATGTAAGATTTGAATATTTCCCAGCTGTCACTGCAGCTTCAAAATCCCCCAACGAGGAAATGTACCAAAATAGAAACTGCGACTCTAGATGCACATTTTTGAGCCACCTGACTTTGTAGGTGAGTCGTTCTCTTGCTTTCTTGTTTTTCTCTTCACTCACTCATCATCACAACGACTTTCTTATCTGCAAATATCAAACGCCCTCAGGAAAAAAGGGGAGTAATGACGCACTAAGAAACCTGATATTCGGAGCTGCTGGTTCCAGAAGCCAATTTACTTTATACACTTTGTATATATAGATATCTCCCTCCCTCCCTCCCTCTATTTATCTCCCCCTCCCTCCCTCCCTCTATCCATCTCCCCCTCCCTCCCTCCCTCTATCCATCTCCCCCTCCCTCCCTCCCTCCCTCTATCTCTTTATCATCTCCCCTCCCTCCCTCTATCCATCTCCCCCTCCCTCCCTCTATCCATCCCCCTCCCTCCCTCTATCCATCTCTCCCTCCCTCCCTCCATCCTTCTCCCCCTCCTCCCTCTATCCCTCTATCCATCTCTCCCTCCTCCCTCCCTCCCTCCTCTATCCCTCCCTCCCTCCATCCTTCTCCCCTCCTCCCTCTATCCCTCTATCCATCTCCCCTCCCTCCCTCCCTCCCTCCCTCCCTCCCTCTATCCATCTCCCCTCCTCCCTCTATCCCTCCCTCCCTCCTGAAACTATAGGGCTGGGCGACGTGGCCAAACATAAAAACATTTCACATCATTCAAAATCGATAATTATCACGATAAATGTTAAATCGTTATTTCTTTCAAGTTTAAAGGGAGATTTTTGCTCCTGACTGAAAATTGAAGAAACCACATGGTTCATTATGTGGTTTAAGTTTCCTTTATGGTCAGAATGTGACAAACATTTCACAAATCTGAGGTAAAACATTCAAAACTATTAAGACAAAATCTTTTTCAGCAAATATTAGTAAATCTTTTTTCTCAACAAAATAAATATTTTAATAGAAAGATAAAGTGCTAATTTGTTTGTGATTCAAATGAATTGAACCAAATTATATTGATATATGATGGAAATTATATTGTGATAATTATGAGAATTGTTTTATTACTCAGCCCCATTTAAAACTTATCTTGGAGCTTTTTCTCTGATTCATATTCTGAAGACATAAGTCATTTACAGAGTAAGACACAGATGAGTTGTATGCAGTTGCTTATCAGAGAAAACTGAGACATATTTGAGTCATAGCTGAGTTTTCTTTGAGGTCCATCTCTGATCTCATGTTCAGGAGGCTTAAATTAGACTTATTTAAGATCAGATAGAGATCTCTCGCTCTGATCAGAGTAAGACATAAATGAGACTATATGTTGTTGTTTCTCCTGAGGTGAATTTGAGTTTAGCTCTTTTGTGTGGAGGAGAAATGAAAGACAACTATGAGATCTCTTCTTGGATTTTTTCTTTCCTCTGGGAAAGTCTGGGTTAGTTGTAACATCCCCTCCGGTGAAATGTAACTTGTTTTACATTTGGGGGGACATAACAATAAATGTGCACCAACTATTAACGTTAAGCCTATTCAGACCAACCGCAAATTTTCGCTTTGCAGCGCTTTCCTCGTGTGAGCACATTCGCTGCCAGTGTTCACACACAAGGCGAGAAGGTGAATAAACACAACTCGCCATTACTACAACAGTATGAACCAAAAGTGAACATTTAGCTGGGATTAAATAGCAATACACGGATCAAACTGATGCCGAAATAACGACAACATGATGCAGATTTGTTAAACATTTGAATTCATGCTTTGTCAGGTCTGTCAGCAAGACAGCAGGACAACAACTTCTAAAATGTTTGTTTTCTGAATGGAGTTCGGATCGATCAGGGCTGTGCTATGCTAACTTGGTCACAGTAAAGTACAATGACAGCTGGAATAAAGTTACAGACACATGTTTTCTGAACTCACCAGGTAGTTCAGCCTCCTCGCTTTCTTTTCTCCAAGTAACGTCCAGCTTTTTATATAAATATGAAGTCGTAGTCCGACAGAGCTAACGACGCTAACAACAACACTGGAGCGTGATGTACACTGAAGCTGCTGAGAAGCTCCAGTGAAGATAAATCAACGTTGAAATCCCAAAAACTAAAGTAAAAAGCTAATTTAATGAAAACATTTAACTGCGAGCTCCTCCTGCGAGTAAACACGTAGCTGTCAGAGCCGAATCCGACCGACTACGAGTGTTTATTTCTCCGAAGGTTGCAGCTGCTCCCTGCTCCTCTCCCCCAAGTTTAGCAGCTCTCAGCCGGCCTGCAGATTTTCAATCCCCCGCTCTGCCCGGCCCTCTGCACACAACGCTCTGAAGCCTCGGTGACGTATATGGACAATCTCAACGCAGCTTACGTGTCTTTGCATTGACCGCCCGAACGCTCACTTAACTTTTGTTCTGAAAGCACCTTTAGTGTGCTTATTTATCTTGCACAGCTTCGTCACCTGTTCCCGACTGAACGACTGAGTTCAGCCAGGTTTCCACCAAAAGTACCCGGGACTTTTTATTAGCCAGATCTCTTTTCAAGGACCGTACACGGTGACCGACAGGCCACTATCCATGAGCAACATTTCTAAGTAAACATCAGATTTGATTGGAATATAATGAAAAACTACAGGCTGTGCTTGACTATTAAAAACAGCTTTTTTCGTGTGGGAGTTTAAGAGAGATGTGATAAAGTTTGTTACACATTTAATATCAAACCTGGATAAAGCCATCAAGTTCTTAAAATAATTCCAGCACAAAGAAAGCAACAGAAAAATGAAATTGCGACAGTTTGGAAGGTTGTTAAAACATTTCCAGCCGACAAGAGCTGCAGACCAGCTGGCAGCTCTCTGTCTGTTTACACCTGAGCATCGCAGAAACAGGATGTTTAAGAACTTTTTCACCTGCTGTAATCAGCTGTTCAGCTTCCAACTTCAGCTCTGTGTAAAAACCTCCTGACTGAACTTACAACAACAATCAACAATCAACATCAGCTGTTCGCTGTAAACACACCGCTGCGCGCTGGCTGCTGTTTCCTAGTAAAACATTTAATGCTGACCTTCGATCTCAGGCGGACAATCGTGTGTCTCTGAAAGTTGATTCTGATTTATTGGTTTGCAAACAACGGCGGAAAAATGAGGAGCAGTTGTAGAAAAACAGCCAACATGCTCAATTTAAAGCCAGTAGCTTCCGTTCAGAAATTCACTGCAAGGCAACCCCCCCTCCCCAATGTACCGGTACTTTTGGAAAGTACTACCCCTGAGCAGGGACTTTTTGGGGGGTAAAATAAAAACCCTAGAACTAAATTTAGACCCTGGTCCCTCCTGTGGAAAGGTAGTGAGTTCCTCCAAAGGTAAGTAAACTTTATTTATATAGCACCTTTCACAGACGAGAGGGGTCACAAAGTGCTTCACGGTAAAAATAAGAATAAAATAAAATCATCACATAAAATACAAAACCACATGGCTGGTTAAAGAGCTCCAGAGCCGCCACACAGAATCACCTCTCGTCTTAAAACCAGTTGTGGAAACAGTTAAAAGGTCTCGGCCTGAAGACCTCAGAGAGCGACCAGGAGTCTGTGCGTGCAAAAGATCCTGGATGTAAGAGGGAGCTTGACCGTGCAAGCCTCTGGTTTAAATTTTAAAATACACTCTAAAACCAACTGGAAGCCAATGAAGAGCCTCAAGCAGAGGAGTAATGTGTGACCTGACCTTCGCCATCCCCTCCCCTGCCTGCACTTGTTAGAGTTGGGCTGGGCAACGTTGCTGAAGAGACAGAAAGAATGTGAATGTATCCAGCAGAAAAAAAACCCTTTGCTGTTGGGACGTAAAGAGAACTTCAACAAATAGCCAGAACATCACTGCCTCCTCCGGCTGCGAGTAAAATGGGAGCTTTTCCTTTCTGTGCCCACAAAGTAGGAGTTAAACTTTGTTTTAAACAGTGTTAAAAAGTGTTGCAGTGGAGCTGGTTTGTGTAAGATTACAGGAAAACAGGTGAAAGAAACTCTTAATGAGAGATTTAACAGAGGTACAGAAGCTCAAGGAAAAGAGCCCAGACCGCTGAACCACAACATGATCTGGTCTTCAGAAGCCAACAGCAATATGTGACAATAATGGTTAATATGTGATGTTTCACCCACCTCGTTACTCTGCTGCCTCTCTGCTTCGCTTCCTCCTGCAGGCTGAGGGAATGCACATGTGGCCGCTGCAGGAAAACCAAGAGCCGCAGATGACAGTATATTAATCAGTCTGATGACCTCAGTGATGTAAGATTGGCTGGGCAGATTTCCGCGGGTGGGGTTTAATAGTGACAGCAAGAGGAAGTGCAGCTGTCTGAATTTCCCTTCGTCCCTGGAGCTACATGTTTTCTTACGCTTCACCCTTTTTAAAGGTCAAGAGCTGATGTGACTTGGAACAAACAGACGTGTAGATTCAAATGCTGCTCAGCTGCTGACTAATCTTGATCTTAACGCCACGCTGTAACGAAACTGTTACAGTACATTTAAAAGGAAAATAAACACAGTTTGAAGGCGTAACCGTCTTGGAATAATGCCTGAACTGAAAAAACATAGAAGGCCGAGGAGTCACGTGAAACAGCTGTCTTTGGTGTGGAAGAAAATTTTTAGCTTCTGAAAAACTTCCACTCTTCAGTTCTGGACATTTGGCAGGAAAATCCAAAATTAGAGTCTAACAACACAAAAAGTGATAACTTGACAGCACGGCGTTGTTTAATGAGATGAAGTGATGACATTAAACGTGACGGGAGTCATTTCTCTAACAGTCTGCCGGGATCAGGATCAATCAGGACACAAACCACAAACTATAAAAGTCAGGTTCCTTCTTTCTTTGTTGTTTGCACCTGCTGACTGTTACCATGGAAACATACACACGGGGGGAGAAAAGGACAGGAAACCATGAATAGAAGAGAGGAGGAACATCACGTGCAGCAGCTTCTCTGAATAAAATACCTTTACAGTCACCAGACCTCAACCCGGTTTCTCACCTTTCGCCTCATCTCCAGATCTTCTCAGCGACGTCTGTGCCCGCTTCTGATGCTTTACGTCCGTTTGTTCTGTCTGTCTGATGCGCTCAGGCCTCTCTGGATCTCAGGCCCCGTCCACACTATGCCGCGGTTTGGTTTTAAAACCGAGACCCGCTTTTCTTTTTAAAACTCCGGGCAGCGTTTCGGTCAAAAACGGAGGACTTTAGAAACGCAGACGCTCACCTGTGGCTCTCTGATTGGCTCTTATAAGTCATGCAAAGCAGAAACATGATGCTGCTGACAGAGTTTTTGATTAAAATATTCTGTCCGATTTATTTTAGTGGCCGAACATTCGGTTCATCCCTAAAATATATATTTAATATATTTAAAAGGATTATCGCCTCAGATTGTTTCCATGTTTGCTGCATAAAGATACAAGATGCTTTTGTATCGCCCACACAAACGAGTACAAAAGCAAAGCTGCAGTTTCCCGTCCACACTGCTGCGTTTTCGTTTTAAAAACAGAGACCTTTTGCAACGTTTGCGCCTCCCGTCCAGACTAAAACGGCGAAAACGGAGACCTAAAATGGAGAAGTTTGGAAACGCTGCAGACAGTTTTTCGTTTTAAAACTCCGGAGAGCGTTTTAGTGCAGACGGGCAAAAATGGAGAACTTCAGAAATGATGACGCAGACGCTCATCTCTGGCTCTTATCAGTCATGCAAAGCAGAAACACGATGCTGCTGACAGAGTTTTTGAGTTGGTATTTTTATTAAAATATTCTGTACCGTGCAAATAACACTTCCAGCCTACACGTCCTACTGTGCATGTCCCCGTATTTACTTTGTTGTCTGAGTGCCAGCTCGCTATTGGTCCATGCAAAATAAAATCAGGTGCGGTTGTTTAATCTTTCGCCAAATCTTCTGTAACAACAGAACAGACCATCTGCTTCACATGCGCATGCGAACATTTTCCGTCGCCGCCGCTGCATTTAACTCCCGTGTTACATCCAGTACCAGCCCAGCTCCTGCAAAACTAACTCCTCTTCAAAGGAGTGGAGAGTCTTTTATCATGACTCTGATGATAAAAGCTGAACGTTTATCATCAGTCATTGAACAGTTTTTCTGAGGAATCCTCCAAACCCTCACAGGCCTGTGGCCAAGACACCCAGCAGCAGATTTAATTGTGACCTCCTCCTCCCCTTGGCTCCCTCCTGTTCTGGAGGACAGCCAACCAAGATGATCTCTGATCTTCCAGCCGCGACACAACGTCCCGCTCCAGTGAAACCCTGAGAAATCTCATCTGTATCACAACACAGACTGCAGGCAAACAATCCTGCACTGTTTCCATCCACAACCGACCTGCCAGCAAACATCTAGCAACACAGGCGGGCGGGTATTTGAACAGCTAAAGAGATCTTTGCATGCCAACAAACTCCGTTTGACTTGGCACCTTTACACAGATCACATAAACACACATCTGTTTGCAAAACCTAAAGTTCCCCCTGCACCTTTGTTCCACCGCACAGACTTTCTCTCTCCCTCCTGATCAGACACACAGATTTCTTTGTTCTCTTTGTCTTACTGCATTTTAGTTCGTTTGATATTCGCTTTGTTAAATAAGCGCCTGCGTTCATACCTGCTGTTTCTTTGAATGTTGCCTGAAAATACTGCCAACCAAATCCTTCAACCCACTAACTATTAATGGTCATTTTGGTTTAGTTATTAATTTAATTAACAAAAATTACAACTTAACAGTTTGGTGTATTTCAAGAGACTGAATAAGATAACTGGCTTCTAATTTCTGTTGTTTTAAAGAGAGCTGCCCCGAGGTGATTCTACCTTAAGTGATTTTCTAATATGAATTATTAAATAGTAAAATGTTGTATTACAATATTTTATTGAATATAAATCTTGATACCATACAAACCCAAACTCCTCAACACCAGACTGAGAAACAACACATTTCTTAGGAGATACCGTTTTAATGTATTTGGTGGAATCTGACGGTCAAACAGCAACATTAGGCCATTTTGACTCAACTGTTTGGTGTCTATAGCCGCTTTTTCATCACCAGTACCAGCTCAACTCTGATCCGTGATCCGTGATCTATTGCAGATAGTACCTACCCGGCAGGGCTGCCAACTTTTCAATTTAGTTTGGAGTGAGATTCGGTGTTGGATGTTTTTATTTAGTCTATCTGTCAACGGAAACACAAAACTCAGGCAGCAGGTGACAATTTAAAATATGAAATATACCAGAATATAATTCAATAGGTGTTTGGCTTTCAAGCATTCTGGATTTATTTTGCTTTCATGATGTAGTCCTCCCTCCCCTTTGTGTCTTTGTTTGGGGAAATTCCTCTTTAAATATGGCACTTTTTCACCTAAAAGATAAATGAATTAATTTAGTCCTAATTTTAAAGAAGAAAGATTTTTTTCATGAGAATAACTTTATCATTTAATCTCAATATTTTTCAAAATCTACCTGCTCTATAATCTGCTGTTATGATCCCAGACAGACTCGTTTTCACCACAAACTCTCAAACGTTAACTTCAGCAGCTCTGTGCAGCTCACTTTCCCAACAGAACAAGGCTGTGCTTCAGATTAGACAGTTTTATATTGCAAAACTCAACTGTCCGCCGCTCACTGCGCGAGACCGGGTTCGCTTGATCCCTGTTACAGCTCTGCGGTGTCGCATCAGCTGGGTGTGAGTGTAACTGCGTCTAGCCTATGTGTGGCGTGAGGCCAACGCTCAATGCGTGAGAGTTGGCAGCTCTGGTACCCGGAGATAGTTCCCTTCAATGTAGCTGGTCGTCATAGCGACGCCACACACAGCTGACTCTCTATTTAAGTTAAAACGTCTGAACCTTCCTCAGAATGTAAAGACAGATAAGCGGTATGAAAACCTTCCAGCTGTGTTTTCCTCTGCAGCGTCTGTGTGACGGCGGGAGCAGAGGGCTCTGTGAGCGGGCGGCCGGCCGGCCTCACACGCTCCTCCCGCGGGTCGCCGCAGGCTTCCCCCGCCGCCGCTCGCGGAGCTCCTCAACTCCGAAAATATTCATCTACTGTCAATACTGTAAATCTACACAGCTGATTTCTCACCTCAAAACTTCTCAGAAGTGGATTTAGTGATGAAATAATGTATGAAAAAACGTAGACATATAGAGGTAGACGCCCTATTGGCCGCTGGGGCGTAAGAAATGCGACCACCATCAGTGTGTGTGACAAAAATGGACAAATATAAAAAGCTTCAAAGTAGACTGAGATATAATTTAATCATATTGTTTGTTTATCATATTTATTGGTTCAAATGATTTAAATGTCTGACTTCACTCTCACTATCTGCTCTCGGTCACCTATCATAGCCTACATCACATATCAGAGGGTGACCAGACGTCCCAGACCTCAGGGACAGTCCCCGTTTCTGGCTGCCTGTCCCTGGATAAACACAGAAAAAAAAAAACTTTGAATAGAAATAATAGTATTAAGTCAAACTGGAAAAGTCCCCGTTTTCCCCCCTTTTCGGGGATTATTCTCACTTTTGATCTTTGACGTCCGGTCACTTTATATCATATATCAGAATATTCTATTACTGTTGAGCCCACTATGAATATTTAAATACGCCGAACCATGTATCATGTGTCATAGCTACATGTATGACCTTTGCAGCAAAAAACCCCGCGTGGAAGTTCAGTATTTAGTGAGTTATGGTTAATTAAATGCGCTGACAGCTCATCGAGTGGAGTCTGTGAGCGGCTTTACAGACAAAAAACATTATCATGATCCCGTAGGCTTCCAGGACCTGAGCAAAAATAACCACGCTTTGTCTGAGGCGAGGCCCAAAGTCTCAGGCTTTGAAAACCCGCAGTGAACTTAAAAGCAACCATGCAGCTAAAATGCTCGCTTCCTATAAGTCTATCTCAAGTCATAATGTCAAGGCAACAATGTTGTCTCAGATTTTCCTCATATCCTGCAGGCCTATTTCACACCTGTGGAAGTTTCTAAAGCGACGTGTACGACATCTCTTAAGACTAAATGTTAGAATCTAAACTCTCTGGCGTGGCCTCAGAAACTTTAAATATACCTTTTTGGATAATGTTCATCCCTTTGAACAGAGTTCCACAGACCTGGCGAGGAGCCCTGAAGCTGTTTTGGAGGCTCGTGGTGACTCCAGACTGCTTTCTCCTTTATCACCATCTGTAGGTGCTGGTTCTGCATGAACGGTTCGATGCTGCGGAGCTACAGCTGAACACATAATGTTCGAGGCCCACCAGACAGACCTCACGGCTGTGGTCACACTCAGCTGAGTTACAGTCTCTGCTCCGCTCATTTGTTTTAGCTTTTGTTCGACAGAAGCTGTTAGCGTCTGTAATAAAACTATCACTGCAGGTGCAGAGCGGTTTATATTAAAGATGGAGTTTTATTACATATTCAAGTATTGGAACATAAAAAATAAGATGCACTATACAAGGATGTTAAAAATAATTCCAGACAGAGCAAAATCTACTGTTTGAGTAAGACTTTAACTGGGGACATACAAAACACCTAAAACAAGACAAACAGCCTTATTTATGGAGAAAAACAAAATTCAGTTGAACTTTGCAGTAAAATTAATTTGAGTCACGTGCTCCAAATATTTGCCTTTGCTGATTGACGGAGTCATAAAATAACTAAGAGTGTGATTTCTGCCGTTATCACACAAAGTCGTTTAAAAACTCGAAGCTGTGTGCCGGCGCCACTCGGCCGGTTAAATTCCTCACGTGGTTCGGATAAATTAGCCTGGAGAGGATCCTCCTTCAGTCGGCCTTCAGGCTGTAGAGCACGTCGTCCTGGCTCACGTTGATGCGGACGCGCTGCAGGACCCCCAGGCGGCTGGGCTCCAGCAGCAGCAGCCTGCAGGCTCCCAGGCGCTGACACACCGCCAGGCCTTCCGACACGCTGATGGGCTGCAGACCCTCCACCCGACACAGAGCCTGGTGCTGCACAAACACCTGACAGACCAAACAGAGGGGGAAGTTGGAAAGAGTGATCAGCTGTCACTCATCATGTCACATGTTTGGACATAATTCTTTGCTACAACTACTACAGCACGTGATGCCACAGTATGGACACAGGGTCTGTGTACAGGGGCAGGTTAACCTACAAGGGCTACCTGGCCAACACTTTTACTTTTGGGCCCCTGTTGACGCAACAGCACATTTGCATGAAACCGGAACTTCCAGGTTCTGTTCCAGGAATAAGAAAACCTCGTTAAAAATCCCACTGACATTTGTGACAACGCTAATAACTCAAAAACTCCACATGCTCGATCACACGCGATCAGGTGAGTCGAGTTTAATGTGAGGTGATAAATTTAATTTCCTTCAATCAATATAATTATTTGAACTTAAAAATTCACACGGCTCTGGAGCAACTACAGTTAAACGGTCTTACTCGTTTGTGGACACAGTGTCACAGATGGGAATTGAACCCGGGTCTCTCACACCTAAAGCGTGCGTCTTACCCACTGTCCCATCACCGCCCCCGAAGACTTTCTCTATGTACACAAAAGGCCTGAATATTGTTCACAAATCTGTCAGAATCTGTGTCAGTGAGCACTTCTCCTTTGCCGAGATAATCCATCCACCTCACAGATATGTAGCATATCAAGATGCTGATCAGACAGCATGGGGATTGCACAGGTGTGCCGTAGGCTGGCCACCATAAAAGGCCATAGGCTGGCCACGATAAAAGGCCTTAGGCTGGCCACAAAAAAAAGGCTACTCGAAAATGAGCAGTTTCACTGTACTGGGAAGGTTTGGAAACCAGTCAGTCTGCGGTGTGAACACCATTTGCCTCACGCAGAGCAACACATCTCCTTCCCATTGAGTTGATCAGGTTGTTGACTGTGGCCTCTAACTTTTGGTCCACTCCACTTCAACGGCTGTGTGAAGTTGCAGTCAGGTCGAGACCCCGATGAGGACGACGAGCATGCAGGTGAGCTTCCCTGAGACGGTTCCTGACAGTTTGTGCGGAAATTGTTTGGTCATGTAAACCGATTGTTGCAGCAGCTGTCCGGGTGGCTGGTCTCAGACGATCTTGGAGGTGAAGATGCTGGATGTGGAGGTCCTGGGCTGGTGTGGTTACACGTGATCATCGGTTGTGAGGCCGGTTGGATGTACTGAAATGAACATTTAGTTCACGGGCAACATTTTTGCAGTCAGGATGCCGACTGCACGCTCCCTCAAAACCTGCGACATCTGTGGCATCGTGCTGTGTGATGGAACTGCACATTTTGGAGTGGCCTTTTATTGTGGCCAGCCTAAGGCACACCTGTGCAATCCCCATGCTGTCTGATCTTCATGTGCCACACCTGTGAGGTGGACGGATTATCTGGTCAACGAGGAAGTGCTCACTAACAGATTTTGACAGATTTGTGAGCAATATTTGAGAGAAATAAGCCTTTGTGTTCATAGAGAAAGTCTTAGATCTTTGAGTTCAGCTCATGATGAATGGGGGCAAAAACAAAAGTGTTGCCTTTATAATTTTGTTCAGTGTGTATTGATTTTCCTGCATTGCCCATAACAAAAGCAAAAATGCTAGCCTATGTAGCTAACTTTAGCCTTGTTGTGCAGTGCTTCCATGCTTCAAAACTTGCAGATGCTTCACTGATTGAAATCACAGTCAGGTTTTCTCGACTCTCTCTGTGAAGCTGATGAGCCGAGAAGCCAGCCGGTGTTAGTTCCAGTCAGATAGTGACAGATTTACCCGTGTGTGAAAAATGAAGCGGGGCGTGAAAGAGCGTCTGTATTTGACTACCTGGGAATGAGAACGGTTTCGAGAAGCCCCCTTCCCGGCCCAGGAAAGTGAATCAGGAAGAGCTGGACATGTCTAAATGTCCATAGTCCAATGTCTATTCTGTTTCAGAAGATTTGGCGAAAGAACAAAGAACGGCACCAGATTTTATTTTGCATGGTCTGATAACGAGCTGGCTGTGGAGGAGGAAAACAGACTGGGAGGAGTCAGAAAGTAAATACGGTGACATGCACAGTACAAGTGTAGGCTGTAAGTGTTATTTGCACAATACAGAATATTTTAATAAAAATACCAAATCAAAACTCTGTCAGCAGCATCGTGTTTCTGGTTTGCATGACTGATAAGAGCCAATCAGAGATCTGAGCGTTCGCATCATGGTTTCTAAAGTCCTCTGTTTTGGCTCGTCTTCACTAAAACGCTCTCTGGAGTATTGAAATGAAAAATGGTGTGGGCAGCGTTTTCAAACTTTTCAATTTTACGTCTCCGTTTTCGCCGTTTTAGTCTGGACTATGTTAGCGAACAGTCTCGTTGCCATGTCAGCAGTTTGGAAGCATTTTAACTCCCAGCACATCCGCTTCATCTGTGGCTGACTTCTTAGAAAAGAACCGCTTTGAGTGCTGCTGTCAGAAGGCCATTAAGCTCGCCGAGCCTACATTTGGAGTGCGCCCGTATTGGAGCCTTTACGGTAAGTGAAAGGGCCCAGAGCGAGCTGACGGGCAGGTTAGAGACTTTATCCTGTCAGTGTGAGAGTCCTACCTGCAGAGAGGCTGTGAAGGCTTCATGTTACAACATTATTTATCAAACTGGGTCGGACTGGACGGATTTAACACGTGACAACGTCCGGTTTTCAAAATAAGGCGTCTGAACAGGATGGAAATAAGATTAACTGGATTATATTCACAGGAAGTAGAAAACATGTTACATGTGTCCATTAAAAGGAAACGGACTCATGTCATTTACTTTACCGGACCCCCCCCACCATCGTCTCTCCACATCCTGTGGGAAACACTGAGGAAAAAGCTCATTTTGAATCTTTAATTTATGCAGAGGTTAAAAAAAAGCAAAATAAATGGAAAAGGTGTGAATGTACTTGTTTGGTGTTCTGCAAATTTTTCATTATATTCTTTTTCAAGAATTTTCATTTTGGTGGATCCCTGATATATTTCCACGTAATATTCTCAACAGCATATTCAAGTGCAGTAAGGGTTGTCACTGTCGTTCCGAAAAATATACTGAGAGGCTGAAACTAAAACAAAATACGGCGCCGAGAGTCTGGACTAGAGAGAACTCTCTCTGCGCTGGCATTTAGAAATGATTTTTAAAGTTGTTTCACTTGTTTTTAAAGCACGTCATGGTTTGGCAGCTTCTTATCATTCCGATCTTTTATCTCATTATATTCACACTCGCTCTCTCAGGTCCTCTGCTGCTGCTCTGCTTAACGCACCAATAATAAACAGTAGAGAGTTGGGTCAGTCAGCGGTCTGTGTTTATGCACCGATGGCTTGGACCACACGTCATTTACAAATATCTGTAGAGAGATTTATAAGAAGCTCTGGACCTACTTTCTTGCACTTGCTTTTAACCGATTAATGACACTTTTATTTATGTATTTATTGGGTTTTATGGGCCTCACTGCTTCCCCTTTTCAGATGGAATGCTTGTGTACTTGCTGTGTTTATTCATGTTCCTCTTCTTAAGTGCTTGTGAATGTTTCAGTGCATGAAAGGTGCTACACAAATAAAACACTTTATTATTATTATTCTTCAACAAACCCTAACCCTGTAAGTAAACACAGTGACTCAAAGAGTTTAACTGGAGCTTAATATTTTATGAGATTACATTGGTTTCATAATAATTTTACAAAATTTCCAAAGAATCAAACAAAAAAAAAAAATTGCTCAAACCGATTAAAAAAATAACGTGAAACCAAAAAAATGTCCCCGACAGTAAAAATATAGGAGACAGAGGATCATACAAATTGTACACTCTTCTTTCAGGTACTCTTTTTTTTCAGTTTCGCTGCTGAAGGTTTCAGTTCTGGTCTGCAGGAGCAACATGTGTATGATATCTGACATGTACGTGACGGGACACTGAAGTATTCAGCAGGAAAACTGACAGAAAAAAAGCAAAGATGCAATAAAGTGTCAACTGATTACATCGGATTAATAGATTCTTTGGAGACTTTGTTTAATTCTGAAACAAATTTAACCCCATCACACTGGTGATGTTGGACGTAGTGGTACTGAAATCATTTTAAGGAGAGTCACATCCCTTTCAGGAAATATAGCTTGGTTTCGAAGAAACTGGTTTTGGTGAGCTTTCGTTTGTTGTTTGATACGTTTCTCTGATTTATCAGCGTTTCCTGTTCTGACTGACATTATCACACATTCATTCATGTAGCTGGTCACAAATAGGGATGGGGATCGTAAATTTTTATTAATATTGATACCCTTATTGAGACTGCTTAACGATTCTTTATCAATACCACTATCGATACTTTACTATTATTTAGTGATGGTTAATTGGTAAGACCAGAGACGTAGGCCTGCACAGTGTGAGGAAAATATTCAACGTGCGATAAGGTTATATATGGAGATGAGACATCACTTGCGATACATAAACATATATTGAAGCGTACATATTGACTGCCTGGTTGTTATTGATTTATTATTTTGAATACAGCTAAATGTTGTTTGTAGAGCCGCAACATTAATGTTTACAACAGCAAAGTAACTCAATAACTTCATCTGACATCACACGTAGTGAGTGACGTTTAAAAGAACCTCAGCCTGTATCTCCTCCTCCTCCTCCTCCTCCTCCTCCTCCTCCTCCTCCTCCTCCTCCTCCTCCTCCTCCAGGTAGGAGGAGGAGCGGCTGCTTTGTCTCAGCCAGCAGCTGAGTTTTTAAGACTACAGACTGATCTGTGCTCCAGACAGACAGCTTTCTATTTAGCTTGTTATTAACATTTGGCTAATGCTAAGCTACCGTTAGCTGTGCTTGTATAAAACATAACACTGAGGACAGAGAGGATTAAATTAACCATTTCTACATGTTTTACGTTACCTTACAGACAGGTGTATTGAGTATTGTCTTTTTACTTGCAAAAGTTTGCACCTACTTACAGTAACGAGTGTCGCTGTCATCAGCTAACGTTACACTAGTTTGAAGCTAATTTAAAGGCCCCCTCCAGTGTATTTTCACATTTCTATGATATTTCATATTTTTCTGAGGTAAAGTAAGTGCACCATAAAATGTAGCGGGAGTTATCGTGTGCAGCGCGTGACAGGACCATCGACTGTGTGATTGATAACAGCTGATACGCACACATTAGTTTCTATCATGACTAAATAACAGCTGCTCCTGCCGGACAGCAAAGTGGACTAAACTTTACAGTGTAGTGATGTTAACGCAGCATGTCGTTAGTGAACACTCCAGCCGGTCAGTTTTTGGTTGTCATGGTAATGTTACGTCTGACTATTAACCACACCCCCATTCTCTGTTTGAGAAAGAACGTTCGCCAAAAACGGCCGTTAAAACTGGCTGGAGGGGCTTTAACCCTCACCGTGTTCGACCACGACGGCGCCGCCTTTCGCCCTGCTGCCGCTGTGTGTGTAGGAGCTGACTAAGAGCAGGCAGAGACTGCAGAATGATGAGTTTCTTATCCATTGCATTTCAAATTAAATCAGATTTGACGCTCAAGACATAACGTTACATCATAGGACCGGCAAGTCTCGGTAGCAGGTTTGAGGTTGCCAGGAGAACGGTCCTTGGCTGACTGCATTGTGCAGAGTGTAAAGTTTGGTGGAGGGGGCATCATGGTTGTTTTTCATGGGGTTGTTTGGGCTCAGCCCTTAGTTCCAGTGACAGGAACTGTTAATGCTTCAGCACACGACGACAGTTTGGACAATTTCATGCTCCTAAAGCATAATTTCTGCTTCTGCGTCAAATCGACGTCGTAGGTGGCGGCGTAGGCTACGGGGCTACTCAGAGGCTACTCCGTCGCCTGACGTGCACCTCCTCAAAAATTTAACTACACGTTGAGTCGACGCGGACCGTAAGCTCTGTGATTGGTCGGTTCGGTAGCCTCGCAATGCCTCCGAGCCGAGCAGAAGTGACACAGTTGTCTGAAGTAACTTTTACTAGCGGTCAAAACGGCGGCTGTAACACAGTGAATCAATATATCTGACCGTCACAACCCGAGCGAAATGACTCGTCAGAATGTGATCCATTCGCTCGGTAGCATCTGAAAAGGCTGCACCAGCCGCACGTTTACAATTTTACCCCCATTTACGTTAGCGGAGCGCTAAACAGGAAGTTAGCCTGCTCGGCCGGCAAAAGTCAACACAGTGGATGCTGTAGGGCTACTGCCGAGTAGCGTTTGGGGGTGTAATCGCAGAATGACGGACACACCTGCACAGAAGTATAAATGCGTGGCTACATGCGTAGCCTACGGCGTAGGGACGCACGGAGTATAAATGGCCCTTATCTTTGTGCAAACAGTTTGGGGATGGCCCCTTTCTGTTCCAACACGGTTGCACAACAGTGTACAAAGAAGTCCATAAAGACACGGATGAGCCAGTTTGGTGTGGAGAACTTGACTGGTCTACACAGAGTCCTGACCTCAACCTGACACTTTCGGGATGAGGCTGTGAGCCAGGTCTTCTTGTCCGACATCTGTGCCTGACCTCACAAATGCGCTTCTACAAGAATGGTCAAAAATTCCCATGGACACGCTGCTAAACCGTGTGGACAGATTTATTAACCTTCATGTACATTTAAAGGCAGGCGACCCAAAACATGTGGCAATGTAGTGTATGTGTAACTATGAAACATTGGTTACTTGCTGAACAGAAAAACACTAAATCTTAATTAAACACTGATCAAACTTCTCCTTTTGTCGGAGAGTAGTATCCCGGGTTCTGAGATTTCTGTAATCGTGTACTTCCATGTGCACTGTAACTTCTGCTCTACTGCATCTCAGGAGATGTTCTAGTTTCCTTTTTCTTACCGTTTTCATTTCCTCTTTCCGTCAGCGCACAACTTCTGCTGCATGTAAAAGAGGGATAATCTACATTCTAGTGTTAGAAGTGTTTGTTCGAGCTTCACCTGCTGGAAGGTGGCCTCCTCCAATCCCAGCCGCCGGAACTCAGAGATGACCGCCCTGAGGAAGAGCTGCTCCTGCACTGACGCACACCTGCAAACACACGTTAGTCACTCAACCCCATCGCAGCTGAACACCTTTAAAAGGTGCATCGGTGTTTCACTCATGAGACCAAAGCGAGACTCACTTGATGGCAGTGATGTAGGCGGAGGAGAACATCTCGTTCAGCGCCTCCATCACGTGACTCATTCCCACCAATCCTGCGGCAGAAGGGTCGGCGGCCGAGTGCTCGCAGATCTCCGTCGCCCTGCGACAGATGTCCAAACACCGGCGAGCGTCGCCCGACAGAGCGGCCACCTGCGACGGGAGAGGAAGACTGTGAGAGGACGCACCCGCGAATGAGCGCAGGTCAGGGGACAAACGGCGGCCCGGGCGGTTTACCTTCCTGGACACCAGCTGGAGCGCGTCCTCCTCGAAGGCCTTCACCTTGTTCAGCCTGGACATGATGATCTGCTGCAGCTGCTTGAAGCTGTACGGCTGGAACGACATCCTGGTCAAACCCTGGTGACACAAACAGAGCAGCGACGTGAAAACGCTTCGTTTCGCATCGCTCGTTTCTGTTACTGTGCAGAAAAATCATCCAAATTCAACAGACAACCGTGTCTCCAAACAAACGTTTTAACTCCCTCTAACGGAACATTAAAGATGCATTAATCAATATTTAGATTTTTACACTGAATTAAATGACACAAGTGATGTTACTTAATAGGCTGCTTGCAGTTTCCCTGTCTGGTTTAAGCTAAATGTCAACGTCTTTGCTGCCTTTGTGAAACAAATTTAGAATCGGGAACTACAACCAATACTTCTCCTTTGCCTTCAAAAGAGGACATCAAAACGTCAGAGCTTTATATCCTTTATAAGAGTTGTGATTTTGCTGTCGATGAAGCGGGTTTCTACTGTGTGCAGCGTGTTTCTATGATGGGAAACCAGTAGGGACAGTATGACCTCTACATCACTTCTATTCATTCCCAGCAGTTTATTATAATGATTGTTAAAAGTAATTAAATTAAAACAACCTTTGCCCGGACTGGCAGCAAACATTTGATGGAACAACCAATGAAACATTTTAATTAAGTGAAATTTTTGCTAAAAACTCTGTGCTTCTTTGCTGCCGTCTGTAACCAGCTGTTTGTTTTGACTCCTTCATCACCATCTGTCTCGATTACTGTTTGAGACCCTCAGCAGGCTCCAGTGTACTCAGAACTCAGCTGCTAGTAGTATCATTTTCCTCAATATCAATATAATAGATGGTCAATATATTGTTAATAAATATTCGGTTTAATTCATTTGAATCATGAACAAATTAGCACTTAATTTTTCTATTAAAATATTTATTTTGTTGAGGAAAAAGGACTGAATAAAGATTTACAAATAGTTTTGAATGTTCCACCTCAGATTTGTAATGTGATCTACTGTTTGGCATCAAGTGTTCTGACCATAAAGAAAAGTTTAACCACATAATTAACCACCTGGTTTCTTCCATTTTCAGTCAGAAGCAAAAATCAGCCTTTAAACTTGACAGAAATAACGATTTGATATTTATCGTTATAATTTATCGTGATAATAATCGATACCGAATGATATGAAATGTTTTTATCATGATAACGTGTTTGGCCGTATCGCCCGGCCCACATGCACAGAAGCCTGGCAGCACATCTCCCCCACCGGCTGCCTGTCAGGTCCCACGTTACTTACAAAATCCTCCTCCTCACCTTTATAGCCCTCCACAGACCTGCACCAAAATACCTTACGGATCTCTTCCACCTGTACATCCGGGGGGGGGGCACAGCTTTCGGTGTTGCTGCCCCTTCACTCTGAACAAACTCCCACTTGAGATTTGCACCGCTGGTTCCTTCAGCACGTTCAAAAAGCATCTCAAAGCAAACCCTCACTGCTGGGCTCTAAACACACAACTCAAAGCCTTTGTTCAGCGGCCTTGGCTCTCTTAAAAGCACAATAAATAGCCAACCTACTATTATTATTACAACTCCGAATCAAACCAAATTTGGTGGAATTGTTCCCTATTGGCCCCTGATGACACCTCAAAAATTTGGTGCAGTTTGGCCTAAAGGTGGCGCAACAATCGACGCTCAAATACCCCATTCATTTCAATGGAATTTTCAACCAAAGGACATTTTACCTCATAACTACAGCCTACTACATCGCACCTTCATAAATCTTATGTCTACGTGTTTGGGGGATGCTGCCGATTCCGATGGTACAGGACACGCCTCTGTGTGATGATGTTTTCATTTCGCGAAATTGCGAAAACTGGAAAAATTATTTTAAATTAACTCCTCCAAAGCCACAAGTCTGATCGCCACGAAACTTTGCACGGACCATCTCTGGACCGAGCCGAAGAAAATTTGTAGAGGGAATTTTGACCTGATTAAAAACGGTCGAATTACAAGCTAGCAAATATTTGCGAAAACGCAAAAAACAGGAAGTATAACAGATCTCAGGCTTGGAATGGCCGATCAACACCAAACTTGGGGACCTTATGCGGCATGATCTTCCGAAAACCTGAATCAAATTTGGTGTCAATCGGCCAAATGGTGGCGCTATTAATCACATATGACAACAGAGTCCCATTCAATTACATGCATTTTATATCTCCAGTACCACAGCTCCAATTGACACCAAATATGGGTCAATTCTTCACCCTGGGGCCCTGATGACACCTGAACAATTTGGTGCAATTTGGCCAAAAGGCGGCGCCGTAATCGAAGCTCATATGCCGTCACTAAGCCCATTCATTTGACAAAACCCTTAAAGCCTTTTTAAATGTATCTAAGAGCTGCAGAGTCCCTGTTTTCTCTGAGTTGCCAGAAGAAGTTCACCACTTTATGAGAAAGAAATATTTGCCTCTGTTTTTTGAAACTTGAGAATCACATGCACCAGCGACCATGTGTGCTATCTGGATAAGATGAAAGCAGCGAGAGCGGAAACTCTGACTGCAGGCCTCCACTCGACCCTGAACGCAGCATTGATATTAGAAAGGGTTCATGGGCACAGGCCGGGCTCCCTCACCAGTCTGCTGGCCACTCTGTTGATCATGATCCTCTCCGGCAGGTCCATGGTGTTGGCGATGGTCAGCACCACCAGGCGAGCGTGACGCCGCGTCGGCCAGTCGAACAGGTTGTACATCACGTTCTGCTTCCTGGTCCACAGCAGGTCCAGCTACAGTCCGAAACACAGAGGGTGACAGAGGGTTAGGCCTTTTGTTGTTTAACAGAAAATGATGTTTTATCCAACAGCTGCTGAGATACTTAAAAGCTGCCCTGAGGAGTTTTCCTGTAAACAAAGTTTCTGTTAACACAACTTCCTCTCAGCAAACCTCGTTCTTTCTAAAAGACACTTTTAGCAGCGTGGCTCCCGGTGCTGCAGCCAAACCTAATGGACACTGCGCTCCCCCGGGTCCTCAGCGTTTTAGCTGGGTATCAGAGCAGATCTCTGAATATTACACATCGCCGTAATACGACCGAAAGCACACATTAACTGTCTGTTCACGCTCACTGAGCATGTGCGTGTCGGTGTAAACAGGAAGCAGATTGTCTACAATGCAGCTGCAGAAGATTCGGCTAAAGGAGAAAGTTCTACTGATGGTGAAGAACCACAGCAGAGATTTCTCTGCACGGACCGACGGCGACGTGGAACTGTTACTCAGAGGAACACGGGTGGACGAAGAGACTGTAATAACACTGTAAGTGTTGTTTACACCGTACAGAATATTTTAATACCAAAACTTTTATTCTTTACTTCTCATCTCCCTTAGTTTTAACTACTGTAAGCTGCACAATTAGATTCATAAAATTCATATTCATTCAATAATTTTTCAATTATATTCATAAAATTGAAAAATAAACCTTGAATAAAAAAAAAATTCAGTGGTTCTGTTCTCCATTTGAAGCCTAAACTGAATGTATTTCATCAGTCGTCCCAGAAGCTCTGGGTTCTACTACAAGAGAAGAAGAGATGTTCTGCGGTTTCAATGTCAGAACTACAGAGAGTTCAAACAGTCACATCCATATTAAACCTTTGATGCAAGAGGTCTCTAAATCTCATCATCACTTCGAGGTGAATTTCTTTCACCTTCAGTGAAACAGGAAAAGAAAGATAACCGGTTCTTCATTTTACTTAATTGCCAGTAAATTTCTGGAAGATGTGTTTTCTCTTGCAACCAGATGGAGGTGAGGACATTTCACGGACACAGAAAGTATTATCCTCGCTCGAGTCTTTGTGAACTAGTGATGAGCCAGCCGGCGGCCCGCACATCGTTTCTACGCGGCCATCCAATGTTACTGCATTAACACGAAGCTTTCAGGGGACAAGGTTCAGCAGCTCTGCCTGCAGGACGCCTTCGATTCCGCCGCTAAGAGGGGTTTACCGCACTGTGGTCGTTGTGGGTTGTTGAATGTATTTTACGAAAAAAAAAAAAAGTCCACGGCCACCCTCATCCTTCTCTCTGTTCATGTTTCCTTCTCAGGTTAAAACCACACTTTTTTTTTTTTCTTTTTCAATCTAGCATTTTATTTCCTCTCCATGCAGCTCTCGGTGCGCGGCCGCCTCCGTGAGCATCTCCCTCTTATTTTCCTCGTAGCACTCGGCAGCAGCGGGACGGTCATAGCGAGCCAGTCCCAAACACTCAACAGCCTTCACATCTCGTCACGGTCACATCATTGTTTAATCGGCTAACATATATGCTATGTTTGTTTTAATATCTCTAGTTACAGAACACCTCGAGCAGCTGCAGCAGCAAACTCCTCAGCAGCCACCGCTTCCTGGCAGCCCACAGTGTTTTAAAGCGAGAGCTGCAAAATCCCAGTTTCTTTTTCAAAACTGCATCACAGCATTTGCTGATATATATATCGATACAGAAACATCCGTGTACGCTGATCAGAAATACATAAAAATATATTTCTGTATCAATATTTTGACAACAGCGCTATTTAATAGAGGTCGACCGGTATGGTTTTTTTCACGCCGATGCCGATGCCGATGCCGATACCGATCTCTTGAAATCCGGGTCGGCCGATGGCCGATTAATGCTGCCGATTTATTTTGGCCGATATTTGCTTGGTTTTTAACCTCTATTTGAAATATGAAATGATAATTACTTAACAGACAAACTTTCTCAACAAAAACATTTATTTCAGATGCCTGCCTAATAATCGGCTTGATATACTTGGATATTGGCCGATGCGATTATGTTAAAAAATGCCAAAAATCGGCCGATAATCGTCCGACCGATTAATCGTCCGACCGATTAATCGTCCGACCGATTAATCGGTCGACCTCTACTATTTAAATCTTTGTTCCTTGTGCACCTTTTATACTCTGAGCACCTGCCCTTCCAAAGCTCTCTGCACGGCCCTGAGCAACATGTGAGCAAACTTTGAGGGCCAACACTGATCTGTTTTGCTCAAATGTGGTGAAACCTGTTTAAAATGTTTAGAGCTAACCGTGTTTTTAGTACTCGACGCTTCTATAGTTTATTTCAACGATTCATTGATGCGTCGTTTAAAAAGTACTTTTGCTTGGTGGCGGCGGTGGCGGCACCCCCAGAACGTACCGGGATCAGCTGTGCACGTTTATAGGTGATAGATATTTATTGGTCTATTTGGAAATTCATAATGCGTCATACAGGAAACATCAACCAACAACCAGACAGCTGCTTTACAAACACAAACGTCACCCGAGTACAAGTTATACTAAAGGCTCTTGCCGTTCACACAACTTCCCGTCTTGAAGTCGTTGTGGCGTTCACACCACGTGACTGACAGGGGGGTCACATGCTACACGAACTGACACCGGCTGTGTCACCCGACGCTGGTCCGTTTTGTCAAGAAAAACACACCTGAAATTTGAAATAGGAAAGGAGCGATCCTGCACATGAAACAGCTGTTTGTTACTATAAAGACAAAGAATCTGGGTGACAGGATGGATCAGCACACGCAGGTAGCAGGAAACATCTGAGCTACAGAGAGCTGCAGCTCCCCGACACCCAGGTAGCAGGAGGTTCCAACAAACGCTCGTGGTCACATTTTCAGCTGAGGTCTGCAGCTGACTTTGGCTTCAGCTCAACAATCAGTCATGATTTCAGTTAAGTGCTAAAGTTGCTGTTACTGTTTCCTTGTCTGTGGTCTGCTGGCAAAACACCGGCTGCTTTCTGATCAGGCGCCGTCGTGCTGTTGCCGAGACGACATGAGTTTGGTTTTAGGGTGGACGGACGGTAACATCACAGACTTGTTGTTATAATAATCCCAGACTTTGGACACTTTGTTCTTCGTCCCTCTTCCTCCACTTTGCAAACAGCTCCATCATAATCACGTCGTGTTCACAGCTGTGCAACAGTAATAAATGTCCGTGTGAAACAGCGTGCTGTATAGTCACACGGATTAAACGGAGCGTCGATGGAAAGAATTTGCGTCAAAGCGTTTTATGAATCGATTTAATCGAATAGTTTCAGCCATAAAAATGATTTGAAATTCAGAAGCACTGGAAAATCAATCTAGATGGGGTGTCGCTTACATGGACAGATTTTTTTTTTTGAGAGACTTCCAGTCACATCACAAATCTTTTCTACAGAAGAAAAGAGCTCTGTGGTTCTGCAACCTTCCTGTTAACCTTCCAAAGAAGGTCTGATCATTTACTGTAAGCACCACAAGCTGGTTTCCAATAAACGAGGCGACACTTTTTGCTGTAATTGCTCAAAAAAGAAATTAAGAAATTAATTTGCTGAAATCAATTAAAATGTTTTATATTCTCAGAAACTCACAATATTATAAAAGTGCTTAGTGAGTTTTATGTTTGTTGGCTGCTCTTAGAAGATTTTCTTACCTGATAACATAGGTGTTCTTATTATTCTGACCTGGCACCAGAGTTCACATATTCACACTCACATTGAGGAAACTGATGATTTTAACTTTAGTTCATTCATTTTCTCAGAATTTTAACAAGTTGTACATCAGATGTAAACTTTAGCTCACACTCTGAGTTTCGGTGTTTGTCCCAATACATTTATGAAATAACAAAAGCAGACGTGTGAAACCACATTCTGCTGCCTGGTTACAAAAAGAGACTTCAAACTTTTTTCATTCATCTCATCAAGTTTTTTAGTTTCTCTTTTGTGATGGTAAATGTGACGCAGTTTTTTTTTTTGTTTGAAAAAAAAAAGTGTTTTTTGCAGAAAGAAAGTGTCTGTTGCACTCATGAATTTCTCTTTGCATTAGAAAAAGAAAAAAACATTTCTCAAAGTAGCCCTGTGCATCAGTGTGACCACTTTGGACAGATGGAGCTGCTACGAACAAAAAAAGCTCCACAAAAAGCCATAATTAAACACGTTCATTGTTGTTATTTAATTCTATATTTTGCAGACTGTCAATAAATCCTATTAAAGACCCGAACCAACAACATGTTAGTTCGTCTCTCAATCTGACTTCTCAGCTCCAAGCTCACTGGTTCCTCCTGAAAATCTCACAAATATTATTATTATTAATAATAATTAATAATAATAATAATAAAAAAAAAAAAAAAATCATACAGCGCGGTGGTGCAGTGGTTAGCACTGTCGCCTCACAGCAAGAAGGCCGTGGGTCCTTCCTCCCACCATCCAAACACATGCAGGCTCGGTTAATTGGTGTTTCCCAAATTGTCCTTAGGTGTGAATGTGAGTGTGAGTGGTTGTTTGTCTGTATGTGGCCTTGCGATGGACTGGCGACCTGTCCAGGGTGTAGCCCGCCTTTCGCCCAATGTCAGCTGGGATAGGCTCCAGCCCCCCAGCAACCCTGCATGCCGGATAAGCGCTTGACGATGGATGGATGGATAATAATAATACCTTCGTTGGATAACTATGACCTGGATGACTGAGAATCTTCATAGACAATAATAATACAGTTTCAATTTAACGAGGCTCAGTAATTTCCTCAGACAGACAAACAGGAGAAAACGGTGCTTTTGTTGGGGACTACTTTCAGAGGCGGATGAATCCACACGTGGCGCTTTAGTGAGTATTTGGCGCAGCAGGACGGTGTTTGTGGGACTCAGTCAGATTAACCCACGGTGTTCGTGGTGATGAAGGATAGTGCAGCAGTGAGGCTCACCTTTTTGGGGGAAATGCAAACAAAATAAACGATTAACATGAAACAGATTCTTACTTCATCCACCAGCAGCACCGTGGTCTCCTTCCTGGGTGCAGGGTTGCTGAATCTCTTCTCCAGCAGGGCGGCGGCGTGGTCGGCCGTCGCCTTTTGACCCGTCAGTTTCTGCAGAGACGAGAGCCGATGAGTCAAGTTCAGCCAAATACAAAAAAATCACTCCTGCACTTAAAGAGCCGGAGCGACATTTGCCTTCTCCAGAGCGAGGGGAGGCGACACGTTTAGAGGTGCAGTAGGTCGATGCCGTGTTTAGCCTAGCTTAGCACAAAGACTGGAAGCAGGTGGAAAATGATAGCCAAGCTCCTTCAAGAGAAAATTCAGATTTCAGGGGTCGTTTAGTTTAAGAAGTGCCAAAATCTATGCAGCATGTTTCAAGATACACTGCTCCAAAAAAATAAAGGGAACACCAAAATAACACATCCTGGATCTGAATGAATGAAATAATCTCATTAAATACTCTTTTCTTCACATAGTTGAAGGTGCTGACAACAAAATCACACAAAAATTATCAATGGAAAACAAATTTATCAAACCATGGCGGTCTGGATTTGGAGTCACACTCAAAATTAAAGTGGAAAACCTACAGGCCGATCCAGCTTTGATGTAATGTCTTTAAAACAAGTCAAAATGAGGCTCAGTAGTGGGTGTGGCCTCCACGTGCCTGTATGACCTCCCTACAACGCCTGGGCATGCTCCTGATGAGGTGGCGGATGGTCTCCTGAGGGATCTCCTCCCAGACCTAAAGCATCCACCGACTCCTGGACAGTCTGTGGTGCAACGTGGCGTTGGCGGATGGAGCGAGACATGATGTCCCAGATGTGCTCAGTTGGATTCAGGTCTGCTAATTGCCTGTAATTTCCACCTGTTGTCTTTTCCATTTGCACAACAGCAGGTGAAACTGATTGTCAGTCAGTGTTGCTTCCTGTGGACAGTTTGATTTCACAGGAGTGTGACTGACTTGGAGTTACACCGTGTTGTTTAAGTGTTCCCTTTATTTTTTTGAGCAGTGTATATTGTCTACTCCAAAAACCCTGAATCCTACATTTCCCATAATGCAACTGGATAGGCTCACCCCATACCTAAGCTGGTAACTTTCTGTTTTAGCACGGTAACCTGCTGTCTTAGATGACTTCTCCAGACGTCCAGAAGCTCATCCAGAGCCGGAAGACGTTTTACTGATTTAACATTTATCTTTATCTCAAACTCCGCGTTATATTTCCTCAGCGCTGCCGCCCCATCGCGGCTCTCACCTGCAGGATCTGGACATAGGCCTGATGAGGATCCGTCATCTTCATCCCATTGATCTCGATGAAGTGGAAAGGAGGGATCTCGTCCACGTCTGCCGCGTGCTGCAGACAGCGCATCACCTCGTGGACCGTGGCCGTCTTCCCTGTGCCCGGCACACCCGAGATGTACATGCACCTGGAACGGAAGCAGCAACACGACGAGTCAGTGCGGCTACCTGGAGAGTCTGAAGCCCCCCCCCCCTGAGCCTGAGCACTTAAAAATAAATAAAAAGAAACAATCTGAGGGGGAACAAACTGCTCAGAGCCATAAGCAAGCTGTGCGGCGGGGTAAGACTTCCTGTTTGTTTTCCATCTTGGCGCCAGCGGTGGGTGAAATCAACAGGCCGCCCGCCACTTTTGAGGACAAGGAAAACTCCCAACGGAAAGACGCATGTAGTAACGTAAGCGTGTTGAGGCGGTGGACACACTCTCCTACGTCACGCCTGCTCAGCTCAGGGAATATCTGTGTCTAAATTCACCAGGGGAAGATTTGGAACCAGTTTAGACGTTGCTTTGGTCTTCAAACATGTTCTGTTTTAATAACAGCTAATCCCTCCTTTCCTCCATCGTTAATTGATCGTGCATTTGTGGTTTGGTCCAATAAGGCTATGAAATCATTTAAGGATCTCTGCATTGACAAGACTTTCACCTCAATTGAACATAATTTCCATAATTTAGCTTCTCATAGGTTCCCTCGGTTTCCTTCTATACCCTCTGACACCCCCCCCCCTGATACGGTCTTAAAACCAGCTCCTGCTTCGAAGGGTGCGATTTCACTCATTTACGCTCCGATCCGCTCACTCCGATTGGTTTCTTTGTCGTCAATCAAAGCGCTTTGCGGGGAGGACCTGGGGATTGCGTTCACTGCTGATATGTGGGAGGATGTTCTTGACAAAGTACACCATTCCTCCACTCGAGCCAAACATGGACTGATCCAGTGTAAAAGTTTACACCGTACTCGTTTGACCAGGTTGTTGAACATTGACCCGACTTGTGACCGCGGCCATCAGGCGGCAGCAACACATATACATGTGTTCTGGTCTTGTCCTGTCTTAACTTATTATTATTAAAATATTTTTGATTCTTTGAGTGAGGTCGCAGGGAAGAGAACAGCGCCTGATGCCGTCACCGCGCTTTTCGGTAGGGATGTCCGGATCGGAAATCAGGCCCGATCACGTTGTTTCAGACTCGATCGGAATCGGACGTTACCTCCCGATCAGGACTCGGATATAAATGTATATATAGATGTGCTTTGCAAACACTTTGGCACATTTGTTTACATGCCTGCTGGGTATTTTAAGTTGAGGTGCTGTTTGTTTTTATCTTGGACTTTTTTTATATTTACTGTTGCACTAAAGTCCAAAAGTGAAGAATTTATGTTATTTATGACTTGATTGTTGAAGCTGCCTCACAGAAGAGCTCCGTTTGTTAACAGAGTTGTTGAATGTTAAAATAAGGTGAATTAAATAAAAAATAAGGAACATCCTGGATCTGTTTTTTTCGCTCTTCTTTATTCTTTTTTTAAGTATTATAGACGTATCGGATCGGGACTCGGTAGATACTCAAAATCAAATGACTCGACTCGAGGGCAAAAAAACCTGATCGGGACGTCCCTACTTTTCGGGGTGCCTCCTGTCACAGTGTCGTCGTCTGCAGAGCTCAAGATGCTCATAGCCTTTGTTAGTTTGTTGGCAAGGCGTTTCTCCTTCAGCTCCATCGTACGTTCACTGGATCAGGGATGTCTTTGCTTTGCCAAACTTGAAAAAATGAGACATTTGTTAAAAGGGCTCCCAGGTGAAACTTTCAAAGACGTGGGACCCTTTTTTTTTTTATGTAGGGAAGCTGACCTTCCCAGACAATCCTGAGTCTACTGATTGTCCCACGTTTTTGCAGCGAATGACTGGTCTTTGGACCGTCACTCACAGCTAGTAGTTAATGTTTTATTTTTTTTAAATTATTATTATTATGTTGTTTTTCATTGTTTATTTTTGTTGATTCTTTGTGTTTATGCTTTTGTATGTGAAGGGGAATTGTTTGTTCTTATTTTATTGTGACGGGGTAGCCCCGTCAGGTCCCGCGAGTCAGCGGGTTCGCTCCGTTTCCCCGCTGACTCCCCTCTTGACAGCCATCACGGTAGTCATGGTCGCACACTTGGCCGCTGCTTAACCAACTTCCACGCCATAACCTCGGCGTCCAACAAACATTTCCCAGTATTCACTCCACAATCACCGCACACCACGTTCAAACCGAGAGCCTGTTACACTTCCTGATTATATTGCGTCACACGCGGTACGTCAGCGTGTGACGTCATGTCCAGATTTTTGGCCCAAAATAATTTTATTATTTTTCCTGGGTGTATTTGAGGCACAGTGTATTTTGTTGCTTGTAATTATAGAACATTTATGGTATTTTTGTATGAATGAAATATGATGAGATTAATAAGAGATGTGGGGCCAGTTGTTGAGTTAATTATCTGGGGGGATGGGCCTCAGTGGGTAAAAGGGTCAGTGTGTGTGACAGAGCTGTGCTCTTGTTGTGCCTTTTTGGCTTGGACTGTAAATACTGGACATTTTTGTAAATACTATTTTTGACTATTTTGTTGCTGAGCGCTATTTTAGCACCTTGGGAAACATCATTCACAACTACGCCATTTTTGTTCATATGGAGAACGAGCCCCGTCACATTTATGTTCAAAATACAATAAAGAGACTGATGGAAAAATAAATTCACCAGTGGAAGAGGCCCCGCCCATCCAGCACCGGCCGGACTGCAGGAGGTTACTCACTAAGCTTCTCTATTAGACACAAGAGGCATCAATCGTTTTTAGTTTAATTGGCAGACGAGTATTTTTTGTTTGTTTGCTTTCTGGGATCCAGAAGAGAAGATTTTTCTTGAGATGTGGAAACAAGGACTCATTTTATTGGCGGTCGAACTTCGGGTTTTGTCAGTCAGCACTGACCGGACGATCCTCTAAACTTCGTGTTTCTTGTCGTCTGTCAGCACCTTTGAAATACCTGGTTGTTACCGTGGAGAGATTGTTGTGCTCTGAAAGACCTTTGTGCATGTAAAAATGCATGTGATGTATTTGTGTAAATATGCTGAACATTAAGTCTAAATTAGCTGAATTTGCTTCTGTCTGGCAGGTCAGAGTGACAGAAACCTCCTTGGACTGGTTTCTGTTTGGAGTCGGATCTGTTGGGAAACAGCGACACCTACTGGACCAAAATCAGCTCTGTTTATTTCTGCTTTGTTCTGCTTATATTCTGCACAGAAATGATAGACTTTGCTTAATTTAGTTTCCTTTTATGTCTCCACCTACCAGACTGAGCAGGCAACAACTTGAAATAAACCATTTGAACATTTCCCATCCTTTAACGGTAATCAGTGCTCCCATTGGCCGCCTCGGCAGTGACCTGGATCTTACCCTCCCGTGCCGTCTATGATCTTGCTCTCCACGAAGCTGTAGATGTCCTGGAACTCCTGCTCTCTGCAGGGCAGAGACTCCGGCACGGCGGACACGTGCAGCCTGAAGACACAAGTGTTTTAAGTTTAGCTCGCTCTAAATAACAGTTTACAGTCAACAGCAACGTGATCGATCCTGCTCCTTTTGCCACGAGGACTAACAGAGCAGGTGTCTCCTGAGAAAAGGTCACCTGCTCCACATAAATAAATGTCTTTACTGTTAATGACCATAATTCATCCAGTTTAGGGAACAAAACTTAATTATTGAACATAAAACGCACATTTTAAATCCCCTTTCCTGTCACACTTGACCTAACCGACACAATCAGTCAAAAACTCTTAATTCTTCTTCTATAAAAACAGAATATTAATCGTCTACTTTAATAGTCAGCTAAGATCTAAATCATTGAGTAACTTATCAAGCAAAACACTGCAAACATTCACTGGTTTTAGTTTGAAGATCTGCTGCTTTATACCTTTAGCTTTTATTCAGACTGCTGGACAACAAGACGTTTGGACTCTGGAACCTCCGGCTGCCATTTTTCACAACTTTCTGGTATTTAACTAAACAGTTAAATATTAAAATTACTGAAAGGTTAATTGATGATAAAATAACAGTAGAAATAAAATAGACCTTGTTTCCGTTTTGTACAAATCTGTGAAATCAGTGTGTACATGTGTAAACAGACACCTGTCAGCCAATCAGAGATCAGGATCTTCTGTGACTTCTGTGACTCAGTGATCTCACCTCGTCCTGGCCTCCTCCAGAACGTTAGCCGGCTGTCGCGCCGGCAGCGACCTGCTGGGGATGCTGGGAGTGGCGCGATGAGGAGTCCGCGGCGTGCCGGGTGTGACCTGCTGAAACAGGAAACGGTCAAAAGACGGAAGGTGAAAGACGGAGAGCAGATTCTTTCAGCTTTTCCAGCGGTCCGACCTTTCTGTTGGGAGTTTTCCGCGGCGTTCTGGTCGAGGAGCGAGTTCTCTGCTTTGAACGCGGAGTGCGAGACCCTGCAGCTGCACGTCTGCTCCTCTTAGACACCACTTCTTCGTCACTATCCAGCCCCGCCTCCTCCTCCTCCCCATCATCCTCCTCCTCCTCGCTGCTGCTCCGCAGCTCCTTCTTGGAGGGAACAAACTCGTCCTCGTCTTCGCCGTCCGAGTTCAGGTCCTGCTGGCTGTCCAGAAGATTCCTGATCAAACGGACAGTGAAGCTCAGAACTCGCAGGATTCCACAGGAATTCAAACGGTCAGTGGATTAAAAGTCACGCCGACTGAACTCACAGCTGTTTCCTGATGCGAGACGACACCAGCTGGGCCGACTTCCTCTTAGAGCTCCTCGGCGTGGTGACCGGCAGCGTCGGAGAGTTCTCGTTTTCCTCTTCAGCGCTGTTCACATCAAACATCAACAGCATTACAAAAGGTGAAACTGACACATCTTAACAGCACAGACAGGTGAGGTGGAAAAGTCGAGCTCATCTCGGCCTGATCGGGTGTTGGAAAAGAAGAAATGTCACCTTTTTGTCTGTGTGTCTGTTCGTCTGTGAGGCTTCTGTCATGTCGTGGATTAAAAACAAGAGCAACTGGACCAGGTGAGGTTGTTTAAAGTCATTTCTTCAGATCCAAACTGAACAGCCGCCCTTTACTTTAATCCACCTTCGAGATGCAGAGCCCCTTTTCCACCTCACAGCACCAGCTCCACTCGCCTTTGTTTGGTTTTCCACTGTGGAACAGTTTTAACCTGTACCTGCTTTTTTTTGTATCGCCTCCATCGAGGTTCCAGTCCAGCTGATTGAAACTAAAATGTGACGTGAAAACACGACAGACTGCTGATTGGTCAGAGAGAATCGTCACTGTTCACTGCATCATCATTTCACTCGCCTGACAGAGGCAGAAAGTTTTATTTTACAGTTCTCATACATTATTTCATCACTAAATCCACTTCTGAGAAGCTTTGAGGTGAGAAATCAGCTGTGTAGATTTACAATATTGACAGTTTTACGAGAAGTGACGGAGGAACAAAAGTGTGATGAATATTTTCGGAGTTGAGGAGCTCCGTGAGCGGCGGCGGGGGAAGCCTGCGGCGAGAGCGTGTGAGGCCGTCACACAGACGCTGCAGAGGAAAACACAGCTGGAAGGTTTTCATACCGCTTATCTGTCTTTACATTCAGAGGAATGTTCAAACCTTTTAACTTAAATAAAGAGAAAGCTGTGTATGGCGTCGCATTGAACATTATGTCGGGGCAGTTGTGTGTGGCGTAGCTATGACGACCAGCTACACTGAGGCGAACTGTCTCTGGGTTCTATCTGCAATGGGAAACGGAGCCGAGGCGGGTTGAGCTGGTGACGGAAAAACGGCTTCTGTCTGCTAGTTTTTCTGTAAAGGACACGTCGACACAGCAAACACTGATAAAGCAACAGAAAGAAGTAGTTTGTTAATTGTGTCTATTATTATTATTAAAATAATCTCAGTGATTTCTGAGCAGGTTCATGGGACTTCATTTACAGACACACAGATAATGGCATCCTTGCAAAGTGTTAGTCTGAAGTGAACCACTGAAGAAAAAAAAATGTTGGTGTTATGACTCACAAAGAATATGAAGCGTTTTCAATGCTCGCCTACACGCTCAGCAGTCAAACTACGGTGACTAACTCCCCGCGAGCCCCCGGTCCCGCCCACTTCACATGTTCAAGGAAATAAACTCATGTGTGTACTCACAGCACTCCCAGGGCCGGTTCCCTCAGGGTCTTCGGTTCTTTTTTCCGAGAAGGAGTGGTGGCTCTGCTGGATGACACATCGAATTTTGGGAATTAAGTCACTGTGTTTAGTCAGAGGACAATGAAACTTCCTCATCGTACGAGACGTGCACACTCATCAGAGGACATAAGGACCGCCACATACCCACAGCCACGTGACCTACTGTGCACCACATCTCTGACACACCTCTCTGTTGTGCTCACGGACATTTAGTTATTCCAACCACCAGGCCTGCAGCGGCCGACTCACTTCTGACTCTCTGACTTTCTCCTCGGCGTGGCGTTTCTTCTTCTGGGTGTCCTGACCGAGCCGGTCGGTAACCCTGCCTCCATCGCATCCCCCTGCGGAGGACTTTTACCCAACAGGAAGAGGCCTCAGTGAGTCTGCAGCTTTATACAGGTTAGCTCAGGTTAAAACAAGGTTCGGAGCGACAGTATGTTCAAACCTGGGCCCTGTTTCACGTATTTAGGGGCTGAAATGACTCGAAGGTACAGGATCAGACTGTCGTACCAGGTGTTTGACTACATCATGGAAAGGATCCTACGAGGGTCTCCCGGTGACCCCTTTTCAACAGGAAACTGAAGTCTCGCTCGAGGACAACTCTCGCTCTGAAATCTCGTGAGAGGCTGTTGCAGGAAGACGATGAGGGAGGGAGTTTGTTGTGTTCGTAGAAGAACTACAAGCTAAGACTTGATTTCCTAACGTTAACCCAAATCAACAAACTCCTCTCTCTAAAAACAAAGTGTTGGAGACAATGGGTGCGTTCGAGATGACAGCGGCTGAGGCTCAGGAGGTAGAGCGGGTTGGCCGTTAATCGGAAGGTCGGCGGTTCAATCCCCGGCTCCCCCCAGGCTGCGTGTCGAAGTGTCCTTGGGCAAGACACTGAACCCCGAATTGCCCCTGGAGGCTGTCCCGCCAGTGTATGAAAGTGTGTAAACACAGAAGGTATAAAAGAGAAAATAAAAACAGAGACAAAAAACACAGCTTTATCAAAAGCTGAAGAGAACAAATAAGTTTTAAGCTCACTCTGAAAAGTACTCAACGAAAGAATGAAGCTTTTACAGACAGAGGAAGGTCGTTCCAGAGCCACAGAGAAAGCCTTTACATTTTAAACGAGATCGCGGAACCACGAGAAGCTTCTGATCATCTGAGCGCAGAGATCTACTGGATTGACAGCGGCTGATTAAATCAGTAACATACTCCGGTGCTCGGCCGTGCAGAGACTTAAAAACATACAACAGCGCTTTGTATTGAATTCTGTATCGTTTGGGTAACCAATGTCATTTAATTAACACCAGAGTTAAAAGTCTGGCAGCTGAGTTCTGAACGAGCTGCAAACGGGAGAGAGAAGCCTGACTCACATCCAGATACAACACATTACAATAATCCGAACGGGGTGACACACAGGCACGAACAACCTTCTACGTATCGTCAAAGGAAAGGATAGATTTCAATTTAGATTTTGAGCTAAGATGGATGAAACTATTCTTACCGACAGCATTGATTTGCAGGTCAAATTTAAGCTCAGAGTCAAAAATGGCACCACGGTTCCTCACGCTGGACAGTTTTTTCCCAGAAAACAACTCTATCCTCATTTAACTGGAGAAAGTTAATTAAAGAAAAATGCAGCGAAACCAGGCAATAATGAGGTTCAACTGCGTGAAGCAACGAGTCTGGCCCCGCAGCCCGCAGGTTTTAATGTCACGTGACACGGTGACATTTTGCAGCGCCGCATGAAGTCAAACGCACCCATTAACATGTTGACGTCTGAAGGTTCTCAGTCATCCAGGTCACAGTTATCCATCGGAGGCTGAGGTCAGGGGAAACAGGACTGAAGACACCAGACGACGTTTCGAAACGTCTTCTAGTATCTTAAGTCCAGTTTCCCTCGACTTCAACCTTCGTTGGATAACATGTTGACCTGATGGTGCTGGATGAAAAGTCAGAGGTATTCCAGTTCATCCTGAGGGGAACAAACATCTGAACCACATTTCATTATAATCTGTGCAACAGCTGTCGTTATAATTAACACCTCACGGGGTCGCTACGAGGAGAAGCTGTGGTGTAACAGACGGACAGAATCACATGACTTTTCATTCAAACAAACACACAACCGGGAAAATCCTCAGACGGGAACGCCTGTAAGCTTATGAGTGAGAGTCGACTCTGACCTGGTGGAGTCGCCTCTGGCAGACGACGGAGGACTGTCCGTCTCACAGGCGGACCGTTTGCTGAAGACGGGCGTCAGGGGGAACGCGTCCCGAGCGACGGAGGGTCTGTGGGCCTTCCTGAGGGGGGTGAGCCGGTGGGACATGGCCAGGGGAGGAGAGGACGACAGCCTGCTGGCCAACTCCACCTCCGACTCCGGCTCCTCATCCTGCAGCTGGGCGTCCTCGCCGGTCATCGGCTTCTTCTCCGGACCTGAAGGGAGCAGCAGGGAAAACACTTCAGCCCTGATCGGAAACACCACATCCAGACTTCAACCAGCACAGTGAACTGTTACAACTCACTGTTTAATTTTTTATTTTTTTTAAATACACACACTTACTGTTTTATTTATTTATTTTTTTAAATACACAAACCTACTGTTTTATTTATTTATTTATTTTTTAATACACAAACTTACTGTTTTATTTATTTATTTTATTTCTAATATATTCTTTAACACACACACTTACTGTTTATTTATTTATTTGTTTTACAAACACTCACTGTTTTATTTTTATTTTTTTTGCAATTTTTAAAAACAAACACATGATTTGATTACTTTATACTTTAGTTTCTTGTTTAATGAAACGTATGGGGTTGATTATTCTTATGTAGTATGTATGATGCTTTATTCTTACACATTCATGCCATTAAAGCTAATTTGAATTGAATTGTTTAATTGACCTGAATGATTAGTGGGGACCAAACCTTCAGCTGGATTCATAGCTCTCCTTTCTTTATAATTAATTCTAATAACTCTGAATCAAAAGGAGAGAGAATTAAAGAATTACTCATTTTATTGATCAGTTATCTGGTTCCAGCTTTCTGTTTTTATATTTTCTAAAATCTACCAGCGCTACAAGCAGAGGAAAAGGTTCTGTGTGATGTTTGTGCAAAGACTCACTGCTGAGCTCCAGCTTCTTGCGGACGCCGGGCGTCCTGGCCGAGCTGTTCCTCCTCCTGGCGCTCAGGCATTTTGAGGCCGAGAGTTTGGTGGCGGAGTGCAGAGACTCGGCTTCGGCGGGGCCGGCCTTCCCCGCGCTCGCGGTGGCCCTGCTATGTCTCACTTCACCCGTCGCGGCCCTGCGCATGACGGCGAGGTCCGGAGTCGGCAGGGCGCGTCGAGAGGGGCCTCGGGACGCTGGCGCCGCTGCAGGAGGGGAGCAGGGTGGAGAAGGTGGGAGGGAGGTTACGGGACAGGGAGGAGGGGAGGAAACCGGGGCAGAGTCCACCATTTTGAAGGTCTTGGAGTCCCAGGACAGCTTCACGTACAGAGTGTCTTTATCGCCAGAGTCCGGGAACGGAGCTGCTCCATCCAGGTGCTTCACCTTCAGGTGACAGGACGGGAAGTTAAAAGGTCAGATCACCTAAATCAGAAAAGCATTTCCCCTCTTACGTGTTCGATTACTGTCTGTCCATGCGAAAAGATCTGGTTTTATGCGTTTATGTTTTGAGACACCAGCATCAGCTGCGCTGGATAAATTCAGGAAGAAATTACATAAAAATAAATCTTTCTTGAAACCTCATGCAAAGAGCAAACCGTCCACACAGACCTGAAGAGTCCGCCCCCGTTTAGCGTTTCACTCCCATAACACTGTTAAACTCGTCTTTTTATATTCCACTCATTCTTTGTCAAAACCACAGACCGTATAAAAGAAGTGGGCGTGGCCACCGTGACGTCTCCCACTGGTTTATGGACTGCTGTTCTTAAAACCTCGAGTTTCTCCATAAAGTTGGCATGTTGTGTAAAATGTAAATAGAAACTAACTGTGACGACGTGCATAACATGTTTAATTGAAAATAACACAAAGGCAACTTATCAAATGTGGAAACTGAAAAATTTGTTTGCTTTGGAAAATGAAAATGCTCGTTTCAAATTTGACGCCAGCAACGAGTTTCAAAAATGTTGGGAGAGGGTCAGCAGAAGGCAGGAAACGTTTCTAAATGCTAAAAGAAATCAGCTGGTGGAACATCTCACTGTTAATTAGGTCAACCGGCATCAAGTTAGTAACATGTTTGGGTATAAAAAGAGCATCCCAAAGAGGCGGAGTCAGAGAATGTTACTGTCTACAGTTCATCATATCATTAAAGGACTCTGAGAATAAAAATAAATCTCTGAACGCAAGGGTCAAAGGCGAAAACCAACACTGGGTGGCCGCGAAGCTTCGGGCAATGAATCAAAACCAGACCTGGTTCTGTGGTGGACATCATGTCACACGGGCTGAGGAACAATCCCAAAATCCTTCACTTCACTGCGTCCGCAAATACAAGCTGACACTCGACCACGCGCAGAGGAAACGGTCAGATCCAGGAACGCCGCCGCCTTCTGTGGTCCTGAGCTCATTTTAGATGGACTGAGGCGAAGCAGAAAACTGTCCTCTGCTCAAACGTTTAAATTCTGTTCGGAAATCAGAGACCCTGTTTCCTCCGTGCTGAAGAGGAGAGGGACCGTCCTGCCTGTGTTCAGAGCACAGTGTAAAAGTCCATGATGCTATGGGGGTGCACACGGCCGAGGATCTGTGAAGGCAACATTAATGCTGAGCGATATAAACAGGTTTCTGCTCAGATCATCAGCATGTTTCTATTCACACGTTTTTGGAAACGGGGTTGTAATAAATCAGGTGAGAAGCGGGATCATTTTCTCAGAGCATCGGCTTCACTTCCGACCCGGGACGCCACATCCACGTCCTTATAGTCTACAGACGCCGACCCCTGCGACATCACTTCCTGTCTTACTGGCTTCCTCAGCGTGTTATTCAGATAAAAGCGAGCGTCCTTCACCTGCACGGGTCTGAGGATGGACTCTGCGTCGACCTCGTCGTCGCAGCTGCGGCCGTCATAGTAGAAGATCTCCTGCGGGTGCGGCTCTCTGCCCAGCAGCTTCAGTTTGCCCAGAGGCACTTCGGACACGCGAGCAAACCACTGAACCACGGCCTTCTTCTGCTTCCCGCTCTCTGAAACGCAACGAGACAGAAAACGTCACGTCTTCGAGGACCGAGTCCAAGTCCAAGAGTGACGTCCGTGTCAGACTGTGACTCACCGTCTCCGAACAGCCGGATGACTTTGGCCACGTACGGGTTGTCTTCGTCCTCTCCCTCGATGAGGATGTGTTGGCCCGTGCTGATGACCGTGGTCCTCGGGAGACCCTCCACGCTGATGGCCAAAGAGCTGAAACACAAAGAGATAAAGAACAAGCTTTGATTATGGACGCAAAAGCTGGAATTTCACAATAAAACTACTGCGATCGTCCGTGTTTTAGTCTCATTTATATATTCATACGTGATGGATTTAATTACTTTCCTCTTTTATTGTGACATTTTATTCAGGATCACGTGACCCTTCAGTGTCCCTGCTGAATGTGAGTTTGGCGTTTATTTACAGACATGACCAAAATATTCATCTCTTAAAAACCTGCTTTCAACTGGGTTAAAAAAAAAGTTATATTAATAATTTATGAGTAATTAGTTAGAATTAGAATAACTAGTTACTCGTCCAGAAAAGGGTGAAAAACGTTGATCAGTGTTTCCCAAAGCTCAATGTGACGTCCTCTAATGTCCTGTTTTGTCAAAAAAAACGCAAATATATTTCGATAACTGTCACAGAGGAGGAAAGAAACAGGAAAATATTCACTTTTAAGAAGCTGGAATCAGAGAATTTGGACATTTTTACTTAAAAATGGACTCAAAACAATTAACCAATTATCAAATCAGTTGCCACTACTCGATTAATGGAATTGCTGCAGCTCTGCTGCATAATAAATACTTTTTAATAAACATTTTAAAATGTTTATACTTTTGTACTTTGAATGCATGACTCTAGTATTTCTACTTTTCCTCACATAAATAATCTGATTACTTCTCTCACTACTTAAAGACAATGCAACACTGAGAAAGACGATCATAAATAAAAGGAGAATAAAAATGACAACAGAAATAAATAAAAAGCCTGATATTGAGATCAACAGTAAAGGTTTAGGAACTGACTTAACAGGGAATAAGCGCTCTTAAATACAGACACAGATCTCAGCTGTCCTCGTGCAGAGACACAAACACTCACCGATATTCGCAGGTCTTTAACTTCCTGTTGAACCTCAGCGGCTCCCCGAGCCACCTGTAAACCCTCCTGACTCTCAGCCTGGTGAAATATTTCATCGCTCTCTGCCGCACGAGCTCAGATTAATCAACAATCGACATAAAAACCTTCAGGTCTGAGCCAGAAAGAAGCCTTTTATCTGCTTAGAATTCAAACCCGGGGCGGACAAACAGGACAACAGCAGAGACACGCGTCAGACGGCTCCACCGCAGACAACGTTTCGCGCGAAAACTGCGTAGTTTCCGGTTCCTCTTCTTCGTTAGTGGTAATGGCGGGCTGCTAAAGATGCGTGGCGCCACCTACTTTACCGGAAGCAGAACAGCAGGATTTTAAATCATGGAATCAGAATCAGGTTTATTAACAGGGACATTTTCACACGCGAGGAATTTGCCTTGGTGCTTAGTGCCGGGGTGGCGGTGATGGAACAGTGGATAAGACACATGTCTTTGGCGTGAGAGACCCGGGTTCAAATCCACTATCACCTCTTCTCCACCAAAAAAGAACTAGTTCGGAACTGGTTCTGGTTCAAAGTTGGTTCCACTTGCGAACCTTCTCAGAACCTGTTTGTTTTTCCGCTGACTAGAGAGCCCAGCGAACGACGTCATTACGTCACTGTGTACGTGGTAAAAGAACGGTTCCAGTCCAGCAAAGAGTAGGTGCCAAAAGCCCCTTTTCCACCAGGGCATTTTGAGAGCCGGTTCGGAGCCGGTGCCTACTCGCGAACCGGTTCTTTGTGTTTCGACAGCCAAAGAACCGGTTCTTGGCCAGGAAAACTGGCTCCAAAGCGGCACCGACTCTTTGCTGGACTGGAACCGTTCTTTTACCACGTACACAGTGACGTAATGACGGGCTTGGAACCAAGCGGAAAGCCAAATGACCAATGACCAAAGCCAATGACGTAAAAATATGCTTAACGATCAAGAAAAAAACAGGTTAATGGAGTTGCAAACCAAACTAGATGATCTTTACCTTGAAAGAGCTCATGGCGCGTTTATTAGATCACGTGCTAAATGGATTGAGGCAGGTGAAAAAAATTCCTCATATTTCAGTAATTTAGAAAAGGTTAGACAACAGAGGAATTCAATTGTAAGCCTGATGATAAATGGAGTAGAAAGTAAAGATTCGATAAATATAGAAAAGGAGGTTTTCTCATTCTACTCCAAGTTGTATTCCTCAGATTACTCCTCGATAGAAGCGGATACCTTTTTTGAGAAAATCAGGAACTACATTCCTAATATCGAAGACTCCTTTATGGAGCAATGTGAGTCTGAACTCAAAATTGAGGAATTAGATTTAGCAATTTCGAAGATGGCTTTAAACAAATCGCCTGGGACAGATGGACTTACAACCAATTTTTATTTATTCTTTTGGAAAGATGTTAGAAATATTTTATTCCAAGCTCTGAAAGAGTGTATAGAGAGGAAAGAATTAATGTCAAGTATGAAACAAGGGTTAATCACATTAATTCCTAAATCTGGCAAAGATAAAAGATTATTAGATAATTTGAGACCAATCACATTGCTCAATTCGGATTATAAAATTTTTTCCGGAGCTATTGCGGCTAGGCTAAAGAAAGGCATCTCTTCCATAATTAGTGAGACGCAATCTGGATTTTTGAAGGGAAGATCAATTCACAATAATATTAGACTAGTATTAGATTTAATCGACTATAGCCATACGGTTCAAGGAAGTGGATTTGTGTTATTTTTGGATTTTTATAAAGCATTCGATTCTGTTGAGCATCCTTTTATTCTGAATACGCTACATCACTTTGGATTTGGAGAGAGGTTTATAAATGTAATCGGGATGTTGTATAATGGAATCAACAGTTCTGTAGCCGTAGGACACGGTACTAGTTCAAGATTTGAGATTAAGAGGGGATACGTCAAGGATGCAGCAGCTCACCATTATTGTTTATAATGGTTGCAGAAATGCTATCTATTCTGATCAAAAACATTGGTATTGAAGGTTTAAATGTGATGGGAAGACAAATAATAATAAGTCAACTTGCAGATGACACAACTTTGTTTTTAAAGGATGAAAATCAAATCCCTTTAGCGTTACAGACGGTCGGACAGTTTTCTAAGGCCTCAGGCTTGAAGTTGAACGTAGAGAAATGTGAAATGATCGCTCTACATAATTTTCCTCTGCAGTCACTATATAATATAAAAGTTAAGACAGAGGTTAAATACTTGGGAATTGTTATCTCCAAAGAGAGAACAACAACTGACAATATGAATATGTGGAATCAAATAAATAAATGTAAATTAATTCTAAATAGGTGGCTGCAGAGAGATATCACAATCTTTGGAAGGGTTTTACTCTCTAAAATGGAAAGTCTGTCCAGACTGATCTACCCCTGCTTTTCTTTACCCATCTCAACGAGTATCATCAAAACAGTGAATAAAATAAATTTTAATTTTATATGGAGAAATAGATGCCATTATATAAGGAAAACTGACATGGTTAAAAGCTATGAAGATGGCGGTATGAATGTGATTGACTTTGATATTATGAATGGTGTCCTGAAACTGAAATGGTTAAACTCCTTCCTTGAAAATAGACAGTCTTTTTGGTTTATTGTCTCCAATGCTGTTTTCCAAAAGATGGGTGGAATAGATTTTTTTCTCCGATGTGATTACGACAGCAGATCAATACCCGTTAAACTCTCTGCTTTCCATCAGCAAGTCCTTCTTTACTGGAAGCTAATATATAAACACAATTTTACACCTCACAACACACCAGTGTGGAATAACAGATGCATTTTGGTTAATAGAAAATCTCTATACATTGAGGAATGGAGATCTAAAGGGGTTTGGGCAGTTGCTCATTTTATGGATGATAATGGAAATGTGTTAGGGCACGAAGAGTTTTGTACAAAATTTCAACTTCAGTGTTCTGTCAAACTCTATAATAGAGTGATCAAAGCCATACCAGTCCCTCTCAGATTATTGATTAAAGGAAGTCTTCTGTACTCAAACGCTCCTCCTGTGCTGAGGAAGCTTTGTTTGTTTGGAATTGACTTTTGTGTTGATAAATGTACCAACAGAGTTATTAGAAAACTTTTGCTTAAGGAATGTTTTCCCAACCCAGTAAGAAGGACATATGTTCTTAGGGAATTTGGAGGTGAAAAGGTGGTAAAAATAAGGAAAAACTATGTTTCATTTCCACTTCCTCCCAAGGTCAAAGAAGTGAACTTCAAAATTTTAAATGAGATATATCCAACTAACGAATTTTTGAGAGTGAGGTTTAACTTTGATGTAAATAAATGTGTTTTCTGTGAAAGGGAAGTGGAGAGCTTGGAACACCTGTTTTTTTTATTGTGAATTTGTGCAGTCCTTCTGCTGTGATATGTGGAGCTGGCTACAGTCCAAGAAGATTGTGTCTTCACCATTGACAGTAGAGTTAGTCAAATTTGGTTTGTTTGTGGAAAACAAGGATTTGGATTTTGTCCTTAATGTTGTGGTGCTAATGGGGAAATCCTTTATACATAAATGTAGGTTCTTTAAGACTAAACCCTGCTTGAACCACTGGAAGAATGAGATAAAAAGTTTGAATAAGTCACTGAAACTCGTTAAAAGCAACAAAGCATTAAAATTGGTTTCGTTATTAAGCAGATTTAGGTTAATTTGAGATAGCCCTACTTTTTATTTTATTTATCATTATTTTATTTTATTTAACTTTGTTAGATAGATAGATAGATAGATAGATGTTTATTGATCCCAAAAGAATGGGAAATTACGGTGTTACAGCAGCACAGGTTCCACAGTCACACAATATCAAAAATTAGAAATAAATAAGATACTAGGAAAAAGAAATATACATACATACAATATACATGAAATAATAATAGGAATAATATAAAATAGAAGAACAGATATCTGCAAATATACAGGATGGGAAAAAAACAAAATGTACAAATGCTTTAAAAAGAGAATAAAATATACTAAAAATGTATGTTAAATGTAAATAAAACCAATTTTACAGATTGCACTTAGTGCAGTAGTGTGGTGTATAATATACAATATAATATATTACTTATTTATTATAATTTCTTGCTTTATCTTTTGATGTCCACATTGTTCTTTGCTTGACCTGATGTAAATAATGTAAGGATAGATGTGATAAGATGCCTGATTTGTTTGTATATTGTATCCTAAATAAAGTAAAAAAAAAAAAAACAAAAAAAAAAAAACCAAAGCCAATGACCTTTAACCCCCTTCTTCTTCGACCGGTTTCACTGTAACGCTTTTATTTACATAATAATATCTATTTTTCCATATAAAATTGAAAATATCTTGATTGATCTTCTTAATTAAATTGTCAGGTCCTCGATGAGACCTTAAAATGATACCGAGACTGAACTGTAAGCGGCAGCAGCGTGTCTCTGCCGCAAAACCAAGAAGAAGAAGAAGAACCGGAAATGCTTCCCCTTTCCGTTTCCGCTGACGGCTCGCTGCTGCTGCTGCTGCTCTGTACCGCCGTGTGTTTGTGCTCGTCGGAGCTAATTCTTCACTCCGATGGCAAACAGAACCGTTAAAGATGCGAACAGTATACACGGGACCAACCCTCAGTACCTGGTGGAGAAAATCACCCGGACTCGAATCTACGAGTCTAAATACTGGAAGGAGGAGTGTTTCGGTCTGACCGGTGAGTTAGCTTAGCATGTTAGCTGAGCGCGCTAACGTTAGCTTAGCAAAGGAAACCAGTTATGATGCTTTAGTGTATTTTATCCAAGAAATAGACTCTGGAGCTGCTCTAGCATTGTGTTTCTAACGGTGTTTGTTCAACGTTAACTTATATTTATTGAACTGGCAAATATAAGTTAGCTAGCTACGTTAGCATAGCCCAGGTTAGCTTCACTAATCTGTTTGTTTTGGTTCATTAAAAGACAGAAACCCGAAAGAAAATCACTTTGCGACAGTGTGGGATAGTTTCACCTAATAGTTTAGGTATCTATCACAAAGTATAAAATGACTGTGTTAGAAGTAATATTAACTGTATTAAAAGCAGCAGATCTCCACATTAAACCATAAAATGTGACTTAATCAATCCTTTATCAAAAATACTTTTGATTCATCAACAAGCGATTTATCAAGGAAAGTTTATTTGTATGGCACAATTCAACAACAAGGAAATTCAAAGTGCTTTGCGTCAAACATAAAAACATCAAAGGGAAGAAGAAAATAATACACATTAAAATCTAATTTTTAAAAGGGTGAAATAGAAAATAAAACCGGATAAAATACATTTCAAAGAGCTGAACAGGGAATAGAAACAGGGCAGTAAACGTCAGCCTGACATTTGATCTAATTACAGGCAGCGGTAAAAAGTCACTGACAGTTTCAGCAGACCTGCAGTTTGTTCCAGATATATGGAGAATAAAAACTGAACGCTGCTTCTTCATGTTTGGTTTTGACTCTGAGGACAGAAAGCAGACCTGATCCAGATGCTCCCAAACTGTTGTCAAAATAAAACATTTCATATCATTCGAAATTGATATTTATCAGGATAAATGTCAAATCATTATTTCTTTCAAGTTTAAAGGCTTTTTTTTGCTGCTGAGTGAAAGTTGAAGAAACCAGATGGTTAATTGTGGTTTTAAACTTTTCCTTGTGGTCAGAAAAAGACTTGATCAAACAGTTGATCACTTCACAAATCTGAGGCAGAACATTCAAAACTGTTTTAATCTTTTCCTCAACAAATTAAACATCTTAATAGAAAAATAAACTATTGATTATTTTGTGAATCAAATTAATTAAATCAGACTTTTATTGAACACTTGTTATATTGTTATTGAGGAAAATTAGATCGCGATAAATGTAAGTATTGTTTAATTGCTCAGCCCTACTTTGCTGACTAAGCTGCTACTAATCACACACTCACTGTCGCTCATGTAATTTAAACTTTATCTGTTCTTTTACAGTTTATGTTTTTACTTGTTGTTCCTATTTTTATTCCATTAATTTAATTTTTTCTTTCTCTTCTTATTTGAATCTATTCTTATTTCTGTCCTTCTGCTGCTGCAACACCTGAATTTCTCGTATTACTGAGGACCAATAAAGGCTCTTCTTATTTAGCTTGTTGCATACAGCTGTGGTTTGTTATTTGCCTTTTTACCACATAATATACAAAACTTAAAAATACTTGGACACACCTGTTCTTCGTCTTTTTTCACATTAGACTTTGGTCAACAGTTTGTGTTTCTGTTTCACAAGGCCTGTATGTGAAGTATGTGCTTGTTGTGTCGCCCACAGCTGAGCTGGTTGTGGACAAAGCCATGGAGCTGAAGTATGTCGGTGGAGTTTATGGTGGAAACATAAAGCCCACTCCCTTCCTCTGCCTCACCCTGAAGATGCTGCAGATTCAACCTGAAAAAGACATCATCGTTGAGTTCATAAAGAACGAGGACTTCAAGTAAGTTTTCAGTCTGTTGAGAAAATAAATTGAACAAACACTGGTGCTGTATTCCCTTCGTCAACCAACCAACCAAAACGTAGAGGGGAAAAAACTCAATGCTCTTTTATTCATGCAGAAATGTAGTATTATAAATCTAAAAGGTGACAAAAGGTCAAATGAACAAACACTTATTCAACTTCTCAATTTATCAGTCAAGTTTGTTTACAAAGTCTGCACATCAGGATGAATGATGAAAGCATGATGGCTCCTTGTGCTCTCTTTGTTTTCATTAGATATGTTCGTTTGCTCGGCGCCATGTACATGAGGCTGACTGGCACAGCGGTGGATTGCTACAAATACCTGGAGCCGCTGTACAACGACTACAGAAAAATCAAGAGTCAGAACAGAAACGGAGGTGAGTTTTGAAAGTCCCTGCACGAATGATTCATTTATTTTGAAAGTCGATTACAGTCGAAACAAATAATCGACTATCAAAAATGCATCTTTTAAAGAACGTTTCTGCTGCAGCAACAGAAAGTTCCTCTGAAATCTCGTCCTGATAAGCAGCTGATCTGCTGTTTAGAGTTGGAGCAGCTTTCATGGCACTAGTGCGACACCTCGGGACAAACTGACACTGAATTCACAAGAGGGGATCAGTAATTACAATTTTATAGTAGACAGCGTTCTCAACCTTTATGTAGTTTCCCCAAACTCAACAACTCACAAAACTCTGTGATATTTTTAACGGAGTTTGTTGCGGATTAGCCGCCTCACGCACAGTCAGAACTGTTTTCTCTTCTTTAGAAAGTATGAAACTGTCCGCTGTTGTCTGATCTTTCGCGCTCGGCAGCAACACGTTCTCTCTGCAGCGTTTATAGCTTTTAGCTTGTGAAGGTGTTTCTGCAGATCTGATGTTGTTTTAGTAACTTTAACGTTCACATCATGCGTTCTGCACCTTGTGTCTGGAAGTCTTTAAAGAATTACTATTTAAGAAACACATGGATGAGAATATTGTCCCACAAACAGAAATGTCCTCAACACAGAGATTCTGAAAGCTACGGAAAACTGCTCGCTCCTGATCCCCATTTCCTCGCTAAGTGTCCTTAACGGGCGCAGATAGATGCCATTGGTGTGTGTGTTGTGTGTGAATGATTAGTTTCTGTTTGTGATGAGCAGTTGGCACCTAAAATTACAGCTAAAATCCACTGACTCCGCTTCACGGCGTGTTACCGCTGCGCTGGGCTTTCTGGAGCTAATTGTGGCGTTATAGTCGGTATAGACGCGGCCGCATGGCGTCCCTGAAGCAGGTCTATTTTTACCACCAGCCGCGTCAAGCAGCACAGAGCAGATCGAACCAGGCAGGAAGTCAGACACAGAACGGCAGAGAGAATCCGGTCAATTTGCAAAACAAGCAGTACAGACAATTTTAACATTTAACAATCCAAGAAGTTTTCTGATCTACATGTTGTATCTTGTTAATTTGCACGTGCAAGCGAGACAATGTGGTTTTAGCAGCTCTTGGTTTTCACAGTGGAACTCTTCCATGTCAGAGTACAGAAGACCACCAGGCTCAAAAGAAACCCTGTGATCGGTCTACAAAACTGAAAAGGCTTAAGAGTTCAATGAAACATGCTCTCCTGTGCAGCGAGCACTCTACCTGTTTTGATTAACACATTTGGGCTCCATGTTTCTCACTTATTCCACAGTTGCACAACTTTCTCCATCAGACAACGGCTTGTTTTTAAATTCCATCCATGTTCTTTGTTTATTGGGCCAAAAGTTAAATTTCAGAGACTTTGCCTGAACCCTGATTATGTCGTGGATGTGCGACGATCAATTCAGGCTGTTTCTGTTTGCGTTTCAGAGTTTGAGCTGATGCACGTGGACGAGTTCATCGACGAGCTCCTTCATGCAGAGAGGATGTGTGACATCATTCTGCCCCGCCTCCAGGTACGTTAGCGCCACGTGCAGCTCACACGCAGCTTGATTCAGGTGCCTACACCTCTGATGTGTGTTGTGTTACAGAAGAGACATGTCCTGGAGGAGGCCGAGATGTTAGACCCACGAATCAGCGCTCTGGAGGAAGACCTGGATGAGGTGGAGACTAGTGAAGATGAGGAAGATGAGGAAGAAGAGAAGGTAATAACATTTCCCGAGAGGACGTGGAGGACAAAGCTGCCTGTGTGCTCTGTCAGAAAAGCTCGCCGGATGGTTGAATAGCTTAATAAGAATAATTTGAAAATGCAGACTTTTCCCTGAGTGAACACGTGTGTATAAATGATTTTATTTTAGTTATTTTATATGTTGCCGTATTTGAATGTAGCTTTAAGGGACTACAAACGTCCGTTTCTTTGCACAGCCTGGTGTATAATCACCTTCCACGGGTGTGAAAGTGTTTGTTTTTCCGCCTGCAGCCGGAGAGAATCGTGACGCCCGAACCGCACAGACGCAGTTATCGAGACACCGACAGACCTCGCCGATCGCCCTCACCTCGTTACAGACGCAGCCGCTCACCCAGACGGTTTGTGCTTTGTTATCCTTCGATATACAGAGATTAAGAACTGATATTTCTGTGATGTGAGGAAGACTAAACAAGACATTTTATCCTGGATTCAGTTCTAAATCCTTTGCGGCTTTATGTTTTTCCAGGAGGAGCAGATCTCCGAAGAGGCGGAGGTATGTTTGCATTTGCTGAAAATCTTTGTCACCTTTTTTAAATTAAACTGCTTGTAGCTTATCCTCATTGATTGTTGTTGAACGTACCCAGCCCATCGCCTCGGAGAGACCGCCATCGCAGCAAGAGCCCCCGCCGCCATCGCAGCCGGTCCAGAGAACGACGCCACCGCTCCAAATCCCCAGGTAAAGAAACTAGAAGGGTGCAGGTTCTGGTTCACGTGTGTCAAACTCAAGGCCTGCGGGCCGCATCCGGCCCGCCACATCGTTTTATGTGGCCCGCGAAAGCTGTAAAGATTCATGATTGTCCTAAAATAAAAGTCTATGCTGCCATAAACTACATCTCCCACAATGCATGTTGATTTGTGACCCGCGAAGTGACGGCATCCCGCCACTAGACTGCGATGTTTCCAAACCCGCTACTGTAGTTTTCTGACAAGTGGAGATGAGAAATGTGTACAAGCGAACCCTAAATGTCCAAGACGAGAAAAACTGATGTAGAAGGAAGGAAATTTCATGAATGGTGGGAAAGTGAATACGTGTTTGTTCTTCACGGAGAAAACCCGGCAGGCCGGGCCTGGGTCTTTGTGTTGTGAGGCAGTGATGAAGGATCAACGTTAGTTAAGCCCCGTGCAGACGACACGACTGTCAGCGTCGGGCGATGGCTCAACTTGCCGTCTTGTGACGGGAGTCTCGTCGTCGGCGTCCACACTACGTGACTGATCGGTCACAGGGGGGTCAGACGCTTTACAGGAGCTGACAGCGGCTGTGTTACCCGACGCTGGTCTCCAAACCACATTTAGTCAAGAAAACACACGTGAAACGGGAAATGACAAGAACCTACAGACAAAAGTCAGTTGTTTGTCATAAACATAGAAATTATAAAGACACAGAATCTGGGTGAAAGGATGGATCAGCTCACGCAGGCGTCAGGGATCGTCTGAGCTACAGAGAGCTGCAGGGAGGAAAAAGGGTTTTGCGGTGAGAAAGTAGCCGCCTGCTCTCATTGGCTGGATGTGGATGTCTAGTCAGTCGACTCCTCCAGTTATTTGGTATGCTGGATATCTGGCTGTTTTGCGTTGTTGAGTAGCTCACACATAACGACTGCCGACCGCAGCTCAAACGCTGATTTACTCGATTTACCGATCGTGGCCTGACGGTTGCCGAGCAGCAGATCAGGCTAAACATCGGGTAGTGTGGACTCGGCTTTAGGCTGCAGTCGCCTGTACGTCAGCGTTTTTCCATGTAATCAAACTATCTCTCAGTAGTTGGATGTATCCCTCTGCGAGGACTGTTTGTTTTATCAAATGCCACATCTGTCCCTTCGTGTTATTAGCAGCTCACAGTTTCACCATTCTGCACCTCTGGACTGTCAAAAGTGAAAAGTTACTGTAAAAGCTTTTGTTTGATGATATTTGTTTAGTCATTTACTTGAAATGTTTGATGTTTGATTGATGGAGGAGGGTTTTTAAATCTGATATATTCATTTCTTTATGTTATAATAACACAGACATTTTCTTACTAAGGCCATATTTTTACATCTGATGAATGTCCTTAACTTGAATCCATAATCAAATAAAGAGACACTTATTTAACAATATGTTAAGGAGGAGTTACGTTTATACAGTCTTACAGTTGCATCCGGCCCTTTGAGGGTAACCGTAACGCTTATGTGGCCCTCGGTGGAAATGAGTTTGACACCCCTGTTCTAGTTGGATGCATCGATGCTAGAGAACTTTAAAATATTTACTACTGCTGGGCTGTTTGTGAGAAATTATTAAATTCTCACTAAATCATGTAGGAGGAGAATAAATCCTCGCTGTACAGGATCTGATGTGGCTGCAGTTTGTTCTCATTGTGTGTTAATTATTTTGCACCAGGTCACCACAGAAGCCACAGACATCGCAGCCACTCAAAGTCCCCAGAGAGGTGAGTGATGATCCTGTTGGTACTTTTCTTTAACATTTTCTTTAATGGTGAAGATCCAAGACCTGAGTTTTGAGACCATACTGTTGTTTTTAACCGAGCAATCTAATAAATGAGTTTCTCTGTAAACCCCCTTTTTAAAAATGATTTAACAAAAGAAGCTTTAAATGGCTAATTGTTGTCTGAACTTAAGCAGCTTTCCTAAAATTAGATAATTTAACTCATCAGGAACTAAGTGCTCAAAAAGGGGGGGGGGTAAAGTAAATTACATGTGTCCGTGTCTCCAATTACTCAGAGCTACTGCAGAGCTTCATGATGGGGAAATGCAGATTCAAAACAAACACTCTCTTTTTTTTCTAATGCAGATAACTTTTCTACTCTGTTTTACAGTTTTTGCTGCTTTTTATAAATAAATTTTAAAAAAATGTTTGTGTTGAATTTTGTTTTTAGTTTTTACCTTTCAGTTAATCTTTTACTCCCATGCAGCACTTTTATTATATACAATAAGAAGCTGCTATTTTAAAGTGTTTACTTACACACAACCTTATCAGAGCTAATGATATCAGTACGTTTTAGCACGCCAGTTTAAGCCTGCTATTATCAACTTTAATTGTATAAAATGTAATTTCCCAACAACAAAAATGAGGCCAGTGAAAATGCTGCGTGACTTTGAAAACCCAAAGGTTAATGTGGGCCACACGGTTGATAGGAACTACTTTTCCTTCCGCCTGTCAAAGTCCTGCCTGGGCTACGGCTCCGTGCCGGAGCTTCTTTGAAGCGAGTCGCTGCAGCTCTTTACATTTCCCGCGATTGAATAGTGACCATGGCTGACTGTATTTTAGCTGTGAAGGTAATAAAAAAAACATATAAAACATCTGAGATTAAGTCAAAATAATAGGATGATGTTAGGAACCTGCATTTCTGAGCAGGAGATTTTTATTATAATTAAAGAATATGACAGCAGTTTGATGTCTTGTCATTATGCAGCTATTGTTTTGAATTGGTTGGGCCACAGAGCAGGGGGGTCAAATCTTTCGTGGGCGTGGATGATGAGCAGACTGCACACACAGCACACCTTCATTAATTTAATCACACCCTTTCGTAATCTAAAAAAGTGATTTTATTATTGGTTATGAGATGTGAACCACTCAACATTATTTTGTTTCTTTCACATGACAGGAGTTCAAAAAAGAGTCACAAGAAGAGTCGAAGAGGAAACGAGTGATTTTTATTTTTCCTTTGTTTTTTTTTTTTTTTTACCTCCAAACTGTCAGAGGTCTTTCCTCTAAATCTTGTATGAAATTTCAGTTTTTTAAATTTTATTTTGCAAGTAATATCCATTTTACACGTTGGACCGCTGACCTGCCTGTAAGATATTCCCGATGTAAAGCCCTCAGGGTTTCATTATTGATGATCTGTGTAAATGTAGAAAATGTGTCTCTGTATGTTAAGAAGGAGTTTCACACTCTGACCTGACATTTTTCATAGAAATAAAGACCCAGATTCATCAACCGTGTGTTTTTGGAGGATCCGCAATTCATGACTGATGCTCCTTTTTATTCACAAGGAACTTTGTCAGGTAAAATAACACTGACAACATTACAGCTGTGGTCCAGTTTTCATGCTTCTCTATAGGACACAATTAAACAGATGTGGCTCCAATAAACTTTGCAATAATAAAAACTATTTTCACCTATAGTTGGAACAAATTAAATATTTTTACCCCCCCAAAAAAACATACCAGGAAATTATTTTGAAATCTCAGACACCAGACCTGCACAGGAAATAAATAATTAAACCTTTTTTGCTTCTCAGTTTCTTAATTCGATGTTGGCAGCAGCTTCCAAAAGTCGTAGTTTGCTCGGCGTCCCATCGGCGCCCCGTGAGCCGCACTGTAACCTCCAAAACAAAAAACTCACAGACCATTTCTTAGCGTACATGTTTATTAGTATTGTGTATATGAGTCAGTTGCATCTGGCAAAAACATTTGGGTTTTACATTATTATTACATTATTACATTCCTTAGCAGAGAGTTTTATTTTTTACTACAAAGCTTTACAGCAAAGCAGATTTCATACAGAGTGCGCATAAACAATAAAACAATATAGTGAACAGCAGGGTTATAGGTAAGTTTAAAAAAAAATCTGATCAAAATCTGTTTTAATTAATAATGTAGTTTATAGGGCTGGACGATACGATATCGATAATTATCACGATAAGTATTAAATCGTTATTTGATTTGAGTTTAAAGGCTGATTTTTGCTCCTCAGTGAAAGTCGAAGAAACCTGATTAATTATGTTAATTGTGGTTTAAACTTTTCTTTATGGTCGGAACGTGACAAACATTTGATTCCAAACAGCTGATCACTTCATAAATCTGAGGAGGAACATTCAAAACACTTTTGATAAAATCATTTTCGAAAAATATGCACCAGTAAAACTAAGTACTTTTTTTTTCTGTACTTTTTCCTCAACAAAATGATTCATGTGTGATTCAAGTGAGTCAAATCAAACATTTATTGAATATTTATTGAACACTTGTTATATTGTTATTGAAAAAATGTATATCGTGATAATTATGTTTTATTGTCCAGTAGTTTACTGAATTACTGTCCACAGTGGATGTCAAATTAAAAGCCCACACCTTATTATTAAATGATTTGGCCTGTTTCATACAGTGTAAATGTAAAAGTTTTTAGATTTTAAACAGCCTGCCTTTAAAGGATACACTCTAAATACAATATAGCGATGAAGAAAAGGGCCCCAGCGAGCAGAAAGTCATAATACATTTATGGTGAAACCTTTTCTAGGATGTAGAGGAGCCTCCACCCATCAGCCATTACATCATGACCACTGACAGGTGAAGTGAGCCAAAAAAATAGGAGTAAAAATGGGAAAGCGTAAAGATTTGAGCATCTCCAAACCGGTCTGCGGTGGTCAGTACCTGTCAAAAGTGGTGCAAGGAAGGAAAAGCTGTGAAACGGCAACGGCTGGGCCGTGTGGTCCGATCCCGGTCAGGGCTGACCACCAGCAGGTGGTCGTAATGTTATGGCTGATCGGTGTATATGGCACTGCATCACCTTTCCTGCTCTGGAACAGGCACGCAGGAGGCCACTTTATCAGGTTTGTTGCACAAAATCAATCATTTTTCAGTGGAATCACCATCAGAGGTGAAGTAAATCTGCACTCATTATTTGCATTGAATGGGGCCAAACATCTGCGATTAGTGGGTCATTTCCAATTTAACTTTATCTTTTCCACAAGTTTTCCTAATGTGTAAAGAAATGGATGTGTGTACAGATACTTTAGGTAATGCACTGCCGACATTTCTTTGTGGATTTTGACCCGGAGCTGTTTAAAGACCCTGCGGCTCTTGCAGGGTTGCCAGAAACCGCTCTATTTCTCTGCACATCCGGTTCCTCCTCCTGTCTTTAAGCTTCTCCAGAACTTTGATGCTGTTCTCCCGGAAGAAGGACTGTTGCGGAATCGCAGCCGCCTTCATGTGATATTTCACCGAGCCGTCGCTATCCCGTCTTTCGAAGTTTAAATACTTTGCGTAGTTGTTGTAGAGCATCTGTTTTTCTCCAGGTTCCAGATTACTGTCTAGCAGTTGGCGGTACATCTCCTCAGCTTTAGCCTGGTCGCGTTGGGACTTTGCGTATATATTTGCGAGGTCTATTTTCTTCACGAGTGAAGAATCGGGGTAAAGAGAAATGACCTCCTTATGGAGACTGATCGCTCGGTCTATCATGCTTTGTTTTGGGCGACTCTCTCTGAAAAAAATGATCTTCCATTTGTAGCAGAGGGCGACGCATCTCTTCAGATAACGCTCGTCTGGATGCTGTTCCAGAGCCTCCTCCGCCAAATCAATGGCCTCATCGACAGACACGTAGTTTCTGTAAACCCTCAGCACTGCTTTCATCCCGCTGTAGCTGCCGACGGGATTTCTCACAACCTTTCTGCCTAACTCGCGCCTCATCTTCAATCTTGTCTCCTTTCTTACCACATTGCTCAAGGTAGTGAACAGCGAGATACAAGTTCTCTGGATCCTGTTCCTTGGCGAGTCTCATGTTCTCCAACATGTCAGCCTTCAGGCCCGTCTCGCTGTGCTTTAAACGCTCACTAACCCTAAGACGTGGCTGGTGTTCCACTCCACCATGTCCGGCTGCATCCTGATGGCTCTCTGGAAGTAATCTGCAGCCAGACGCTTTTGATCGGCGCCGAACTTCATCAGGGTCCAGGCTTTCTCGGCGTAGATCTCCGGATGGAGCTCGTCCTGGGATGGAGATGGGTATTTTCCCATCAGGGTGTCGACCTTTGTCAGGTGAGCCTGACTCTCTGCTCGGTCTCCCAGGTGGTGCTGCAGCCAAGCCATGTTCCCGTAGTGCACCACCAACCAGGGGCCCTCATCTGAGTTCCTCATCTGGCGGAAGGCCTCTGCAGCCCTGGTGAACAAACTCTGGGCGTCTTCCTTGAACCCCAGCTGGTACTGAATGAACCCCCGCAGGTTGTAAATGTGACCCAGCCAGCTGTTTCCCTCCTCGGTGCCGATGTCCTCCAGCTTGTCCCTGAGCCGGAGAAGTTTGGACCTGTTGGGGTCCAGATCCCAGGTGAAGTGGCACTGCAGGGCCTCCAGTTTGGCCTCCAGTGTTGTTGGACTCTGAGCGGCACTGATGGAGAATAAAAATGGCAAATATTAAAACACATCAGCAGCAGTGAAGTGTGCTGCCACGTTTGGACAACCACCTTTCATCGTCCTGTGGAGGAAGATAGAAACGGAGGAAGGAGCATCAGGGAGGGAAGAAATGGAGCGAGACACGAAGAGAACAAGGAAGTAAAGACAGGAAAAAATGTAGCCGCAAGCGGAGATTCGTGAGGTTCATAACTTTTGTCGTAATATCGCCATCAAAAACACACATGGTTCAATATCATTACGAAACACATTCTGCAAGTTTTGTAACGATTGGACAAGCATTTTCTGATCTATAGCTTGATTTGTTATTATGCATCTATAGCGCCCCCTAGTGTTCGATTTGAATGAGACTTTCAGGGTATGTGTGAGGTGCTTATGTAGACATATCCTGCTAGTTTTGTGTCTGATTGGACAAACAATATGCATTTTGTAGCCTGATTTGCGTTAATTTTATTCCCTGCAGTTTGTTTGCATTTATAGCGCCTCCTAGTGGTCGATTTGAATGAGACTTTCAGGGCATGTTTCAGGTACTTATGAGGACATATCCTGAGAGATTTGGGATGATTAGAGAATGAATATGGGATTTATAGTGTAAATTGTGTAATGCAAAGCACCTTTTATGCGCTTGTAGCGCCCTCTAGGGACGTATGTACATCAAACTGTTCAGGTATATCCGAGGCTCCAATCTGAACATATCCTGTGAGTTTTGTGATGATCGGCCCAACAGTTGCTGATATGTGGTCATTTATATCCAGAGCCACGCCCCTTTCAAAGTTCATTGGTCAATATCTTGAAAGGTAATTGAGATATCAACATGCTTTATACAAACTTTTAATAGGTTTGATCCAACGATGATTCACTGAAAATTTGGTGGCAATCGGAGCTACGGTCTAGGAGGAGATGTCAAAAATGGGATTTTCAAAAATTTCAAAATGGCGGAAAATTTTTGTAGGTGGACCTTAATGGTCCCGGAGGCTTTTTGTAGAGCTCACAGAGCTGCACCTGTGTGAGAAATGTCAAGTCAATCAGACTTATGGCGTGAGGGGCGTGGCCTTTCAAAGTTTGCAATTTTAAGCCTTATTTACAGCGCCACCATGTGGCCGGTTGGGTTCATATTTCTATGGAAGCTGACGCACACCATTTCCAGTTATTCCCCCGAGTTTCATGTTTCTAGCTCATTCCAGCTCACGGGAATTTGAGCCGGCAGCGGCAGACAAGAAATAATAATAACAACAATAATAATAATAATAATAATAATAACAATAACAAATAAATCACACAAACAGAATAAAATAATTAAATGTAGTAAAGAATCCAGAGAGAAGATGGAAACAATGGATGAGGAAACATGAGAAGAGGAAGGAATTAAGCAATGATGTGAGTGATGTGATCACATTAGAGCCACATATTTTTTCTATTTGAGCAAAACTTATAAAGTAGAAAACAAAACATTTAAACATTGCCTATATTTCTGTGGGATTCAGTAAACTTTCATAAAACAACAGATAAGTGTTTAAAAGAACAAAACACAAAAGAAAGCAAAGTAAGAAAAGATTAAAGAAAGACAGGAGAGAAAGGAGCAGCAGAATAAGTAATGGATGTCCGAGCAGCGGTGATTGAAAACTGCGTCACTGACTTGGATGTATAATGTTGATATTTGGCCTTCCGGGACTCCATAATAAAACATTAAATAAATCATAATGCTACTCTTTCTTTATGATTTCTTTCTCGCACACGGACTTGAAATGCAGAAGCGGCTCCTCACCTCATTATGAAGCTGTTTCCTCGACTCTGCGGCGGCTTCAGCGATGTCCTGCTTTGCTGTGAAGGATGTTGTTGAGCAGCTTTAACTGTTCTCACTGAAGTCGAAGAGCAGGAATCCGCGGGCGGGGCGTTTTGGGCTCCTGGATGCGCCTCGACTTTCGTTTGTCAGGAATAGAAAGCTGAAAACACAGACAGACGTGACACATCAGATGTTTTCCTTAAAATGATTAAGGTCCTGTTGGTGATGTTTTGCTTCTTGATCCTATAATAAATATATTAAAACCCAAGAAGATTTTGTGGCTGCGCATCAGAATCAGAAAGAGCCTTATTGCCGAGTAGCATTTTACACGTTGGGGGTGTAAGTTGACAAATTAATTTGTATTTAATCAATAACGAGCATCTTTTCCAAGGGAAACTTCACCTAACTGTAACATAATAAAATGATCAAATACCACACAGTGAAACATTGAAATATACTAATGAAGCATGCAGGGTGAAACAATAAACAAAGTAAAATATCAAATTTCCATCACATTATTTAATTCTGCCTGCAGCCCAATGCCACAGTTTAGTGTGAAGATTTATGTGAAGTGTGATGTATTCCAATACCACCAAAAGAATTAAAATGATTTATTGCCTTGTGAAAAAAAAACAAATTATTAATGAAACTATGTCATTTATTCTAAATAAATACTTGAAAGTAGTAGCACAGAAAACACCCAAAATGTCTATGCACGTCCCTGATTTAATTTTTTTAGGGAAAAGGCATTTAAGTAATTTAATTTAACTTTAATATGTGCAAATTACAGATAAAAAGGGCATTAGACATAGAAATAAACATGTAGAAATAAACATGTGTTATTAGCTTTCCTATAATTTATTTCTCTGACTTTTAAACAGTGAAGCTGCTGAAACTTCATCAGCAGAAAGTCTGAGGTAAAATATGCGCATAGTTAGAAATGGGAGCTTCTAACCTCAGACTTTCTGACAGTGAAGTGGCTGGTCGGCTAAAAGGTCCACCAGCTGGGAAAAATGCCTTTTGATTAAATTCAAATTAATTTCTGAACTGTAGGTATTTATTTACTTTATATTATTAAGCATGGCCATCTCCAAGATACAAAAAAACCCTATAAAATATTATTTTGTGTCAGCACAAAATTTGAGCTGAGGGGAGGAGGGGGGAGGTGACTACCCCCCTATTTAGATTCTGTTAAGACAGAATTTGTCTGCAGTTAGTCACATTTCCTGCCAATTAATTTCTCCATAAAGTGAAGTCCAGAAGAGTTTGTCCTGATGTATTTATTTCAACATTTATTTTTAATAATGTCTATTTCTCCAAGCGACCATAGGTAGGCCTACTGTGTATTAATAGGTCGGATCCTTAACTTCAATAGCTGACCAGGTTGTTTATTGTCCTGATACAGCACAAGGCTGCATGACGTAACCTTTTAACTGAAAAACACTCATATTTGTTCATGTCACGTATCACAGCAGACATATGTCGTTATTGTGCTAATGGTTTATTTTAACCCTTACGTGCTGGTACCGTAGACTGCATGTAAAAGGCTGTTCCTAAATTAAGCGGCAACTAAAAACTGCGCAGATTACGTAAACTACGTACGACAGAGCTATTTCCTGCGTATGTTGCTGTAGTCAGCAATGGCGGAGCTCACGGAGGCAGACGCTGCTCAGCTACACCAGGAGGACGTCGATATCAAACGTGAGTAAACTGAACCCCGTGTGTCGTTTGAACGCTAAATTTTAGGGCGTTAAAGCGGAGAATTAATTGTATTTCAGTCCCCATCTGCGCTGCGCAGCGAATTCACGGAGAATCTGAGTTTGTAAGTGCTGAACTAAACGAGGGCCTCACCGCGGAGCTCCGCCATGGGACCTAAATAGTCAACAATAGCGGCGACAGAAGGGCCTGAGCTGACATCAGCTGAAGCGTTGTTGTTACCGGCTGAGTGCAGTGGTGCAGCTCTTCGCAGAGACTTTATCAGAGTGTTTTATTCTGGGTTGCACTTGCGCTAACAGTTTCCGGAGACACGGCCTCACCACGGAGCTGCACTACAGGACCGCAGAGCCGCTCCGTTAGGACGTTAAACTGTCTGTTTATTAAAGGTCCGTTTACGGTTTAACGGCCACAGGGCTGTCGGCCCCGGAGAGAGGGCGGTTTTAATTTAAGGGGGAAAAAAAGAAACCAACTAACGCGAGCTGACGTTTAAGCACCGATGTTGTTAACTTCTGTAAACAACATGAGATCATATGTTCAGTGGGAAACAGATCAGGGCCTTAGAAACTGAACACACTGAGGTCAGGAGACCAAACTACACTCGATGCAGCACTTTACTGCGCTGGATGCGCTTTTCACTACATTAAATTGCACAGAATGGCTCTTTAAACACGCATGTCTAACATAACATCATGCATTTACTTTGGAAACCAGCTCATGATCTGCAGAGTGAAGCAGAAAGTCTTGTATGTTGTGGTTTCTCTTGTATCGTTTTATTATGTTGTCCTTTTTGTACTGACCTTGTAATGACCTGCTGGGTAGTACCACAGATATGGCATATTTACGCTGATGCAAGCTGATATGTTCATGAATGTGCACTGTCTCTTTTTTAAATAAATAAATAATTTGAATAACATGCTCCTCCGCAACACTGGCCAATCACCAAAACGTTTCTAATTGTATGTATTCATATTACTGTTACAGAGCAATGACTACAATAAAGTGGACATATATAACAAATATTTTATTATTATTTTTCTATTTCTATTATAAGCCTATCTTATGTTTTTTTATTTAATGTTAATGTGAGCTGGGATTGGCTGCAGCCCCGCGACCCTGTACATTTACATTACATTTACTCGTTTGACAGACGCTTTATAGAAAGCGACCTACATTTGAGAAACAACATACAAGCGTCAACGGAGCATCAAATACAGCATGAGATCTACAACTGACAATACTAGTAAGAGCTAATAGCACATATCACATGAATGGGTAAATACCATGGGGAAGAAGTTAGAGTTAACAAAAAAGTGCAATCAATACAAGATAATTGTAAGGAGATAGAAGAAGAAGAAGAAGAAGAAGAAAAGCACAGGAAATGCATGTTAGGAGTTAGAGATGTTATCAGAGGAAGTGTTCTCAGAAGAGTTTTCAAGAGCTTCTTGAAGTCAGAGAGGGACGCCCCTGCTCTGATGGCGTGCGGTAGCTTGTTCCACCATCGTGGTGTCACAGATGTGAATAGCCGGGACTGAGGTCGCTCAGTCCCGGCCAAAGGACAGCTGGTCACCAATCATGACACCCAAGTTTCTCACCACCTTTGTTGGAGCGATGGTTGAGGAGTCAGTTTGTAGTTATGGTTAATAGATTGCTTGGCTGGAATGACCAAGAGTTCAGTCTTGGAGAGGTTTAGTTGAAGGTGGCGAACCTTCATCCATGCAGATATGTCCGAGAGACAGTCCGTGATCCGCGGCAAGACGGTGGGATCGCCTGGCGGGAAGGATAGGTAGAGTTGCGTATCGTCTGCGTAGCAGTGGTAAGAGAAGCCGTGCGAGCGAATGATCGGCCCTCAGAGAGGTGGTGCGAATTGAAAAGAGGCCCTAGCACTGAGCCTTGGGGCACCCCTGTGGAGAATAACTGTCTTTGCCACAAAACATTGTAGGAACCCCCCAAGAGATTGGATTCAAACCACAGGAGAGCTTTACTCGAGATGCCCGTTGCTGAGCAAGCGGATATGAGGATCCTGTGGTTGTACAGGATCAGAGGTTGAAGACGATGGATGGTTGTGTCGTATCTGGATCTCGTAACAAGTGAATTTCCCAGTGTAGGATCTATAAAGTCTAATAGATTACAGGGTACTAATATGATAACAGTGTTTACTGTGTAGCTGCTCTGAAACTATCCTCTGTGTGTTTGTGCAGGCGGCGATGGTGACCAAGCTGCAGAACAGGCGGCGAAGAGCGTAGCTGCTGCAGACAGCGATGCCAAACCCTCAACCACAACTATTGGTACCTTTTTTAATAACAGCTCTTCCTGTGTGTTGATCAGTTAGTGATGGCTTTGTCAGCTTCATCTGCATTTGTGGACTTTTAAGGAGGAAACTTTAATGACAGGATGACTAAAACTTGATTGATGCTTTCTGACCTGATGAACATAACGAATATTCTCCTTTCCTACAAACAGAGAGACACATCTCCATCCACACCAAACTGGAAGGCCTCGAGATGCTGGTTGAACTCAGTGGTGGTAAGTTCAGCTCTTCAGTAAATCGTCATCATTCCTTTCTTTTTCTTGTTGTGATAAAATAAATGAGATGACATGGAGGAAATAGAGGACACTTAGACAATGAATCAAACTATTTTCATCATCGATTAAGCTTCTTAGTTGGTCATTTTTGCTGCTTTAAATGTCGGGTGATGGTCAGTTGGACAAAACATGAACGATTTCACATTTAAAATGTCGTTTTTTAAAAATATATTTTATAGACCAATCGATTAATCAAGAAAATAATAATGAAACAATAATGAAACCAGTTGTTAGCTGCAGCCTAATTAGTGATGTTGTGTTTTCTGTCACCAGCGGGACGGAAGTCGTGTCCTCTGTGTCCCGAGGAGAAGTTTAAAGCCTGCTACAGCCACAAGCTCCGCCGACACCTGCAGAACCTCCACTGGAAAGTCTACGTGGAGTTTGAAGGTGAAACGCTTCAATCACACGCTGATGCTGCCGATCAGGTCGGCGTTCCAGTTCGTACAAACCGGGGCTGGATGTGTTGAGATCAGGACTCAGTCAGGTTCTTCCACACCAAACTAGGAAAACCACTTTATTTATGGTTTTGTGCACAGGGACACTGTCATGTTGAGAGCAGGAAAGAGACAAACACACACCGTTGACACAAAGATGGAAGAACGCTGTTGTCCAAACATTTACTCAGCAAAAAGCATTTAGGCAAACCTGCGAACACCGTCAGGGAAAATTAGTGTTTAGACGTAATTAGGCAATGGTCAGATATGAGTCAGGTAAGTAAGGGAGAGCCGAGGCGAGTGAAGCACAGCGATTTTCTCAGAGCCCAAACAAGTCTGATGTGCCAAAGTACCTCAGCACATACAGAACCGGGAAAAATCAGGTGGCTACGTCCCACTTTCACCGAGTTACATGAAAGAAGCTGTTTTCATTCACTCAAGCGATCTTTTGTTCGGTGTGTCGTGGTTATGATCACATGAAAGATCAGGCAGTACTTTAACACATCGTGAAGTTTTAAATGTCAAATTTTTACAGTTTAGAAGCGAGTGAAGTTTAAACGTCAAGAGTCACGTGTCGGGACGATTGAAACAGGTGTTTCATTCGTCCCGACACGCAGCCATTCAACCTTATTTAGATACGGCGGGGGGGCAGAGTCCACCAGGCTGCGGGTTGGACCACCAGGATGCTCACAGCCAAATAACAGGGTCTTCACAGTAGAGCAGGAAAACAGGCTGCAGATGTGCAAACTGACATTACTGATATCTTGGTGTCAGGAAATCAAGAATGAATGTGAAGACTCGCAGTCAAATCCTAATTCAAACAACTTACTTGTTGACCTTTGACCTTTTAACAGGCCAGAGGATGTGCATCTGCCACCTGCCCTGCAGGAACCTGAAGCCCAGCCTCAGTGGAGATCAGGTGAGGAATTAAAACACACAAACTGTCCGCAGATCAGCTTTATTTCAAGGCTCCTGCGATTTCTGCTTTTATGACTATTGCAATTTTTTTATTTCGACGCAGCCTCATCTTCGCGCTCGCAGCTCACCCAAACACACACATGACACTAAAATACAAAACAGCTTTCTCAGAAATAAAGCGAACAAGAAAAAAGTTTGATTATAAATACAGAAACACAACTTCCACTTCCTCAAAATAATTTGCTGTCTAATTAAAGCTGCCTGGGTTCTGTCCTTTTATTGGTTGATGTAAAGCAGAGAACAGCTGACCGTCCTGTAATTTCTTAATAAATGAATTTGGTAAGAAATAAGGAAAATGGAGATGGTTTCTGAGACCTAGTCAGATCAGATTTAAACACTTCTGTCTGTGCTTCCTTTAGTCCTGCCACATGACAATACTGCAGTACTTTTGTTTCCATAACCAGTAATAGTTTCGTATCAAACCCTTTCCAGGCCTCGGGGAGACACGTGGCTCACTACCACTGTGTCGTGTGTTCTGTCACCATCGCCCGTAAGACGGACATGATCAGCCACCTGAAGCGACACGTCAACAAAGGAGAGACGGAAGCCAGCTACTCCGGGAGCTCGGACGCCACGTTCGAGGAGCCGGGTAACTAATAAGGCACCGACCGAATTGCTTTAATACGACCGAGCATCAACAAATGCCTTGTCTTTCGGCACCAAAGTTCGATACCTAAAGGTTCTTGTTAACGCCAATGAGCCAATCAGCATGCAGCATTCTTGATGTGCCCACATCTAAAAGTGATTGTAACTGGCTGTGGTGATGTAAACACTAGCTCACGCCGGTTACGCACAGAGACGTGATGCAATATTTGCGACGTAAGATAATTGCTGCCAAGAGACGACAGGACAAACCTGGTGAAGCCTTTGACTGTGCGTGAAATAAACTTAAGAGCAGAAAGTCGCAGTAGCAGTTTTACAGAGGAACAATTATTAAAATAAACTATTAATGATAATAATGTGATAATTAAGTTACTTTATACAAACAACAATAGTTCTCCGTTTGTTGAGAATAAAATTGGTATCGAAAAAAGTATCGTTCAGGAACCGGTATCGAAGTCGAGGTATCGTATCGATATCGAAAATCTTTGAAGGATACCCGGCCCTACACAGAACTCTCTCCAGGTCTGCAGCTCCCCTCGGCTCTACGGACCTTTATGGCGGCTCATTCTTGTGGTTTTTCCAGCTCACAAGTGTTTTCAGCTCTCATAGCTTCATTTCAAGCTTTTTCAGCAGAGGAGAAGCTGCTGTACAACACGAGCTGCTCAGCAGCAGACAGAAGCAGTCTGGGGAAACTTGAGGCGAATTTAGCAGCTGAAGGGTCAGATAGTTCCCTTAGATGGATGTGTTGTTAGGCAACTGTTTGCCATCAAGTTCAGCTCACGTAGGATGGCAGGTTACTTGGAAACCTTGCAGAAAAATCAATGAAAACACACAAGAATTATTTATTCATGCACATGCTGTGGTAATATAGCATTGGTTAAGCAACGGAACCTTCTGTCCTACGAGAGACATGCTGTATGTCCTTATTCCTCACTGGTCCTGTTTAGAGTTGTTCTGATTCCGATACCAGTATCAGAAATGCCTCCGATACTGCAGAAAATGCTGGCATCGGTATCGGCGAGTGCTGGAGTCCAGGCACCGATCCAACACCATGTAATTTACTAGAAATAGGAATCTATTTACTGCACTTTATATATTTTTAAAATAAGTATTCCTATATTTAGTTAAGTTGCTGTTGCACAACTGTTTATACTGTTCTGTTTTACACTAAATTTAAAAATAAATGGCTTCCATTTACTGTATTCATTCACGTTTTACAAAGGCTTTAACCTGAGCCAGGCCTCACCACACTGATAATCAGATCACAGGCATGCAGGCGTAGTACGATCTTTATCTATTCTTTGACACACTGGTATCGGTATCAGTACTCTGTATTAGCCGATACCCACAGCACGAGGATCTGACTCGTTATCGGTATTAGAACATCTCTAGTTCCGTCTGCTGAAGCGTCGCTTTGAGCTGCAAGTCCGTGAATCCCCAGAGACCCTTTAACCACATAAAATCCAATGGAAAAGTGATGCTACTGTGGTTGAATGTGTCAGCAGCTCCCTCTGGCCAGGCGTATGAGATCATGAAAGAACTCGGAACCAACGTGCAGCTCCTCCCAAACCACACCACCCGCAGAAGAGTGACACCTACTTCAACCGCAAGATGAAGACCAACAGGTCGGCACGCACAGCGCAGCCAGTTCTTGCAGAAATATACGCGCAGACTTTGACGTTTGAATTTGTGTGTGTGTGTTTCAGGCAGCTGGTGTTTTGTTCGCTGGCTGTTCTGGCTGAAGAGAGAAACCCGCTCGAGTGTCTGGATGCTTTTGGAGCCACAGGTGAGACTGGAATCATCTGAAATAATGAAAGCAGCATTAAAATATGCAGAACTTCAGTCAGTACAACAGGCCTGTTTGTAAATGCAAGAACTAGTTTAAAAAATCCTGTCTGGTTATTTATTAGGAAAAAGTCATTTCTGACAGACAGAAAATAAGAGTGATTAACAATGAGACGAATTGTTTGTTGCAGCCCTAGTTTAAAGAAAATTAAGGTCTAAGCTCATATTGCAACCTTGCGTCTCCATCTTGCGTCTGTTTCTCAGGGATTATGGGCCTCCAGTGGGCGAAGCACCTCCGTAACGCCGTCAAAGTGACCATAACGGATATCAGCGACACGTGCGTCAAAATGATCAAAGAGAACTGCGAGCTCAACAACATCCGGGTGGACGGAGCCTCGCGAGGACCCCGGGGGCCCGACGTGGCCGGCGGTGAGGTCAAGGGAGCGTCCATCGCTACGGTGGAGGTGGCCAAGATGGACGCAAATGTCATCATGCACCTGCGGCCCTTCGACTACATGTAAGTAGGAGGATTTATTCATGTTTGTAATCGATTTTAGTTTTAAATGATGGATTTAGATTGTTTCCTTTTAGTGACACTTTCTGACACGTGTTCTAGTGGGAAGAGGCGATCGAGCGCAGAGCCGTTGGTAATATAAGATCCATAAGTATGTTTTCAGTGGTGTGTAAAGACCTTATATAATAAACCATTATGTTTTTATTACCTTAGAATGAGACATTTATGTCTACATAACCGCGGGAACCTTCCATGGACGTCGCCACGTTGCATTGTTTCTACAGTAGCTGAAATCGGACAAACAGGCTACAGAGTGCGTTTCATCACTACGTTCTTCTTGTTCTGCTTCTGGTAGAACTCAGGCAGTGTAGACGCTCCTCACTGTGTTAAATACGTACATTAGAAGAAGAAGAAGAAGAAGTAGTACTAATATACCGCAGGGGTCGGCAACTAAATTTTGCATCGGAGCAAGATTTTCAACCATTAGATGGTGGATGAGAATATAAGATGTAATATTCAACATTATCAACGTGTTAGCTCAGTCGGTATGACGCAGGACTCTCATCCTAAGGGTTTACGGTTCGATCCATCTCAGGACAATAATTTTATTGTTTTTCTCTCTCCAACAAATGGATTCTGCAGCGAAAGTTTCTCAGAAGTCCAAATACAGAATTGTCGTAAACAAGCTTCTCGCGCTTTTATTTTGTAGGCACCACCACTAAAGAGGAAGTGATTATGTGAGTAACTGTTGCCGTCATGACTGAGATCTATCAGCACCGCTATCAAAGTATTTATTTATTTATATATTTTTTTCCACTATCAAAGCACCATAATCTGGCAGCGGGCCAGATATTATTGTTGCCGGGCAGTTTTGGCGTGAGGGTCCATAATCCCAGAGAGAATTATGTTTGTATAAACTTTATCTTATGTGTGATTTAATATGGACTGTGGTGCAGAAAACAGTGACAGTGTTTCACACTCTTGGCTTACATTTTCCATGTTGTCTGTTAGTGGCCAAATTACAATAACATCTGGTTTTACTGAAGAATTAAGTAAATCTAAATTCTTAATAAATAAACCTAAAGAATCCTCATTTCTTGACTGGCCACCTTTTGTCCTGTGTCAGCCACCGTAGCTGTCCTGTGCTCTCTGAGAGGTTGGAGGGCAGTGGTAAACTGGACAGATGGTTGCAATTCACAACCCTCGCCACTAGATGGCACTAAATCTCACACACTGAACCTTTAGAGGTCTTTTCATTGGCACAAACTTACTTGTCTGTAAAGAGGATTATCTTAAACGTGGAGGCTTTTTGGATTCTGCAAATAAAAGAAACAAAGTGACCTTATTAGTCACGTTCTCTCTTCAGTCACTTGGATCCGTACGGGACGGCGGTGAACTACCTGGACGCCGCCTTCAGGAACGTCCGGAACCTGGGCATCATCTCTGTGACGTCCACCGACACGGGCTCTCTGTACTCCAAGTCTCCCAACGTCACCCTGCGTCACTACGGCTGCCACATCGTGCGCACCGAGTACTACAAAGAGCTGGCTGCGCGCATGGTCATAGCCACCGTGGCCAGGTAGGACTTTTAATTTTATATCTAACGTGATACTGAGGCTGAAGGAAACATAACAGAGCTGAATCCTGATTTCTTGCTGTAGAGCGGCCGCTCGCTGCAACAAAGGCATCGAGGTGCTGCTGGCGGTGGCGTTGGAGCATTTTGTCCTGGTGGTGGTGAGAGTCCTCAGGGGTCCGACGCAGGCTGACGAGTCGGCGAAGAAGTTAAGGAAACTGGTCCACTGCCAGTGGTGCGAAGAGAGAGTCTTCCTCAAACTGGGAAACATGGTGGACGGTGAGTGCAGTCAGCTGGTCCGTTTGCTCTGTTCTATATGAAGTTGTTGTTTAATGCAGAGAAGTTAAATCCTGCCCTAACTTGTGTTTCTTCCAGACACGCTGCCCTGCAACTGTCATGGAAGTCTGCCTGGAAAGACAGCGGTGCAGCTGGGTCCCTTATGGTAAAAGACCTCTTCGGTATCGCTGCACACAGCATCATTAACAGCACACATCTCTTTGAGCAAGATGTAAAGTAACTATATACGGCATGTACTTAAAAAATCCTCCGGTGTGCGCAACAAAACAAAAAATCTAAGCAGAAATTAGATATTGAGGTGAAAGTTTAGACTTTAAGAGTTTTGGTTTTTGAGTTCAGGGTAGAATCAGTGCAGGTCCTCACAGGTTACAGCACAGTTACGGGTGTGTGTGTCCAGGTGTGGCGGTCTGTTTAACACGGGCTTCCTGAGGAGGATGCTGTCGGCGGCGGTGCAGCACAGTATGGACGACATCCAGCCGCTCGTCAAAACTCTGATCTGCGAGTCCGAGTGCACCACCCTCAAGTCTTTGGTCCACGGGGCGTCCGCTCTCACCAACCAGGGTAAGAGTCCGACCCACCCCACCCCCCATCTTTACCGTGCGCCTGATGTTCCTACGACAACACACGTATTAACAGAATGCTCTGTTTCCTCCGCAGTGGAGTGTGGCGTCGTCATTAAGACCTTGCAGAGCGGAGAGGATTCGGGTCCTGCTGATCAGTCTGGTGAGTCAGTCACTGTTTTTATTTTTTTAGAAACCTCTATAACCAATACAACATAATGAGGTCCCGGTTTGACCCAGCTGAACTCGTGGCCTTCTGTTCCCAGTTCTGCTTTTCTGTTCTGCGACACGCTCGCTTTCACATGTTGCCGGAAACTCTTAACAAAAAAAACACAGAACAGGTGAATCAACAGTAAGAGTTCAAAGCAGAATATTCAAAGACGTCTAGGAGAACTGCAAGGCCCATGTTGGGCTTTTATCATTTAATAAATGTACATTTAATTTGCACAGCGTTTCGCTCAGTACCGGCTGTTTGAAACGTGTTTTATAAACAAAAGTGAAATCTTGCCCTTTGTTACTGCAGCTCAACATCTGTCCTCTAGAGGGCAGTGTAGCCCAACTATGTTGTAGCCCCGTCAGAAAATTTACAAGAAGATGCTTCGCTGGAAAAACCTACGTTTGAGTGCCAACTTTAACCCCTTTTGCTCCGTCGGACAGTGTTAATACTTCACTGAAGCTAGAAGAAGCCAAAAAACAAACACAGTTATTCTATAGTTGCACCAACTGGAAATATTGTCAATGGAAATGTCTTTTCTTTTTATTAATCACATCTGACATCTACAAACTAGATTGTAAAGATGGGTGTAGCAGAGTTTGAGGGGTTAAATAAACACGTTTGACATCGTTTAGTTTTCTGTTCGGATCTCTAATATTCAGTGTTTCTGCAGGGAAGAGAAAGACGGGAGAGGAGTCTGGAAATGTTGTGAAGAAGCTGAAGTCTGACGCGTCTCTGGAACATCCGCCCTTCTACTACAGCATCCACCGCCACAGCATCAGAGGCATGAACATGCCCAAGTAAGTGACTGTCCTCCTCTGTTACCGAGCGGTCAGCCTCTTCGGTACAGACATGACATTTGATTTATGCCTAATGTTTCTCTGCACAGGTTGAACAAGTTTCTTCAGTACCTGACGGAGGCCGGCTTCAGGGTGAGTCGGACTCACTTTGACCCTACGGGGGTTCGAACCGACGCCACGCTGGAGCAGTTTAAATCGGTCCTCACAAAGTACAGCGTCCCCACGTACTCCACCGCGACTCAGACGAGCGTGACCACGGAGAAAACGGTGTGAGCGAAACCAGCGGGGCCGACAAAGTCAGTCCGCTCTCAGATACTCGTTTCTAATCCAAACTCTGCTTCCGTTCACCTAAACACAGATCTGACTGCACTGATCAAACAAACCCACCAACTGCTCTCTGTCTGGATGTGCTTTTACTAGAACAAAGTAGAAAGTCTTTAATAAAACCAAAAGTGATGTGAATTTTTATTAAAACTGCAAAACCGAACTGATCCTGCAGCACAAATGAGCCTGATTTATATATTTATTTCAGATTTCTCTTAAATTCCTGTTTCAAAAAGCTTTTTTTTCTCTTCTCTAGCTGGTTTATTGTTTTGTGTCTCCTTTCTTATTAAAACATAATAAAATATTTCTGCAAAGCCTGAATTTGCTGATTTCTCAGGTGTGTGATGTTTGTAGCCACAGAAAATCTCTGTTTGGTCTGAAGGAGACAATCGTGCAAAGATGAAGCCTCACGTTCAACTTATGGTTACAGTAGATGAGTAATTTATTTATTTATTTATTTAATGTTTATTTGACAGGGACTAATACATAGAACATCGCTTTATAAAGAATACAAAGTAGATGCCATGCATACAGGTTTCTAGCCAGAACTAATTTGCAACCCCTGGTTTGGTGGTTAAAATGATATGTTGGTCGCATAAAGTGCAGAACAAACACAGTCCTGTCGGGACTGTAAACTGTGAATAAATTGGAGAACTTCTTTAATTTCTGTCAGAAAAAGAAATTTTATAGCAATTTAAATCATCAATTAGAAGAGAAAGGCGAGTTTATCTGTGCAGCACATTTTCAACAACATGGCTCTTCAGTCTGCTTTTCATTTAGCAGAAAATATATAAAATAAGGTCTAATAAGATATTTGAGAAGACAACATAAAAAGACACGCAGAGGATTTTATCAAATAAAAATTCTCGATAAATCAAACAGTAGCAGCGCAAGAGGTTTAACTTTAAACTTTAAAGCCAGGGGCAAACAGAGAAGTGCTGAGCTAGTTTTAGATACATGGAGCATATAAACTGAGAGCTGCTTCACCGTGTGGAGTTTGGACCTGATCCCAGACCATCTGAGAGGACACTTCATTACGAGCAGCAGATCCGACAGATGGACTCTGCAGAGGTAGACAGGAAATAAAACAAATCTTTAACTTGAAACTGAAACTGATGTCGCCACTTCTCAACGGCTCTGAGATGCAAAAGACAAATAAATAAGTAAAAAAAATAATTTGTGATTTTAAAATATGTAAAACACATAATGTGTTTGAGCTTTGTGTTTTAACTGTTTCACGGCTAAAATAACTGAAGGTTTGATTGAACCCTGATGACATCACTATGACATCACTCAGGTTATTTTTCTCGTCACTCCTCCGGAGCAACACAAGACATTAAACAACTGTCTTTGCAGCGTGAGTCGGGCTCACACCCTGTCTCCATGCAGGCCACGATGATGAAGTCTGTTTTTATTGTGCATTTTAAATAATAAACTGAATGTATTATATCTCTGTGTGAGAGAGCGGGGCCCATCGCCCTCTACTGGCCCCCCTGACCCTGGGACTCCTAACTCAGCTGTCACAGGCTTTCCTGCCGGAGCGTCACTGAATGACACAGTGTTCAGAGGAGGAGGGGAGGGAGGAAGAAGAGAGGAGGAGGAGGAGGAGGGCCTCCCTCCCTGATTCACCGCTGCAGATCGACGTGACGGTGTTTGCGTCCTACCTGTTGATCCTCTCCAGGCAGCAGCAGCAGCAGCAGCAGCAGCATGGGGAACTCCGCGTCCGGTCTGCTGGATGAGACCAAATCCGACTACATTAAAGGTAAAAACCAAAACGTGTCGGAGCGAAGCGGCGCGGACGCACCGCCGCCGCGCCTCCTCCAGCGCGGTGTAAAAACACACTGCGGCTCCTTTCTGTCGGGTTTTTATGGGAAACTTCCGCGTCTCTCGCTTTGTGTTGTCATGGAGCTTAATGTGGGTTTGTTAGGGAGAAGTGGAAATCTGGAAATCAGTCGGAGAGGCGCGCGTTTTGCTCTGCGCTTCAGGAGGATCCGTGGATTTCAGCTGCCGTCCTCCCTGATTAGTCAGACTCGGTGTCTCATTCATGTCTGAGCTGAAACCTTGTCTAATATCACTCCGCTCAGAGTTTCAGTGGCGACAAATACACGAGTTTAATTTCACCCCAGCTTGTTTTCAGAGAGTCTGAATCTCAGTCCGCCTGCTGCGGAACCGGTCTGTCTGGTTCGGATCTTTCCTCGTAAATGTTCTCCCACACTTCGCCATCCAGCAGACACTTTCTCACAGTTAAAGACCTCAGCTGGGGTTTTAGTGCTAATGCTGCTGTCAGTGTTTACAGCTCAGGTGGATGTGGCGCTGATCTGGGAGCTCGTGCCTCTTCGGTCCTGCAGGGGAAAGCAAAGTGAGAGACCTGTCCCCTCTTTTGTCTCGTGTCTCCTCTGCTGCGGGGTCTGTCCACGGACAAAAGATGCTCCCGTTGTTTTGATTGTTGTGTGTGAATGACACAGGTGTTCATGCAGGGAGGGTGGCCTGCATGTGTGCAGCATATGGAGACCAGATCAGACAGCTGATTCAGAAGTTTAAGATGAGGCAGGGGGGAGTTTGGTGACCAGCAGAAGCGCAGGGCCTGATTTTTTGGGGGGTGCGTATACGGAATTTGGTTAAGCTGAGTTTGTTTGGTGACAACCTGGTGGCTGTAAATCCTCAGCTGCTTAGTTCACTTCAGGTCAGGTGTGGCCCCCCATTGTGTTGTGATCATACCGATCTCACCGTCTGAACATCCCCCACACTTGAGGTCTCCAACCATCCAGGTAAAAAGTTAATCTGTCCGCTGCACAATTTTTCAAATATTTGTGACTCTATCTCAACAAATGCACAATATCAGGAAAAATGAGACCCTCAGAGTTTTTGCTCTGAAGTCGGGAAACGTCGGGACAGCTCGGGGTCAGGTGGGGCTGGTGGAGCAGGTGTTGCACAGACCGTCTGCACGGAGTGAAAGTTAGTTTAAGGTTGAAAATTGAACAGCCGGACTCGTGTCGGTGGCTTTTGATCAAACAGAGAGTCCTGGAGCTTCTTTCATCGTGTTGTCTGACACGAGTCCAGAAACCAGGTGTGTGCAGGACCGAGGTCACAGGAACAACAGACGGGTCAGAGCCCAGTGAAGCTGTTGGAAACAAACAAGCTGAGAAAAGAAACTTAAATGATGGAGAACAAAGACAAAAAATGGCAACGGAGACTTAAAACGCTGAACAAAATTCCACCATGTCTGTTGTTGGTTTTGACTCTGGTTTGTTCAGAATGGGTCTGGAAAAGTAAGAACACAGTTTGTCACCAGCCTCACAGGGATCCTCATTCTGCCTGCTGGCTCCTCTAAAGGCTCTCTACATGTCGAAGGCCGGAGGAAACCGGCTGTCAGACTCCTTTGGGTGGTTTCGTCTCCTGCAGCTCGTACAGTTCTCTGTGTGTAAACGCAGCTCGAGCCCCATGCGGTCTCGCAGCACTTTGGGACACGTCTGTGCTTTCGCGTTGGCCTCGTCAGTTTTTCCTGGCTGCCGTTCAGTGCAGGGCTAACTCAGAGCAGCGACGCTGTGCATCCATTTGTCACGGTGAAAACATTCCTCTCTGTCAGGAAAATGCGTGTGGAGGGCGGAGGCCGGTGCTCGTTTACTTGGGGGTCGGGATGGATGAAGTGAGCCTGCAGTCAGTGCAGATGATTCATGAGTGAGTCCAGTTTGGGTGGAGGCCGATCCCTCGGCAACGAGGCACATTTCAGATGGACTACTTGGATAATCAAATCAACATTTAGTCATTTTTCACCGATCATTCCACAGCTCCAGCTCCTCACTCGTGAGGATCTGCTGCTTTTATTTAGTCTTCACAGATCAGGTTCTTAATCAAGGAAATAATCAGCCGATCAATTGATAATAAAATAATCTTTATTTGCAGCCCTGATAACAATCATCAAGGATAATATCACAAAAAAGCCTTGTTTTTTTTTCAGTCCACCACCTTTATCAAAAGTGTCAAATCATTAAAGTAGCCAAAGATTACTAGTTTTTAAAAAAGCAGACACGTCGTGACGGAGCTCTGGCAAAGCCCTCCGTTTGAATTTGGAACATTAGAAATGTGTTTTCAAACTGATGCACCAGGATACATTCTTTAATACCTCTGTCTGTCTGTGTGTCTGTGTGTGTTGGCCTTGGAGAGCTTTTCCCCACACCCAGTTAAATAAATACGCCACTTCTCTAAGCTGTCATTGGTCCTCTAACGATCAGGCTGGAAAACAACACGGTGACTGTTGTGGAAACACTGTCACATTTCTTCTAAACTCTCTTTAGCGAAATCAGGTTTGTCACAGCTTGTTGTTAGGAGAGGAGAAAAAGGGCTGAACATGTACAGAGCTGAATCAGTTTCGGTCTGGAACTCCTACTATAAATGCTGGATAATGAGGTTTTGGAAGCCATAGTTCACAAATTGCTCCAACATGTGTCTGTTGGGCTTTATGGATTCTCAGGGAATATTTTCCAGGCTGGAATCTGAACAGCAACAACAGAGATGTTCGGTTCCGTGAGGCTGTGGATCCCTTAAAACGAATTCTACCAAACCTCCGGTAAAGATGTTATTTACAGTGATGAGGTTTAGAGTGTCTGCAACATCTGGCAGAGTGGTTACCAAACAGAGAAGCTCAGCAGGGTGCAACATCTGCCGTGTGCAGCTTCTGCAACTGTTTCCTTTAGACCAGTGCTCGTCCCATCAGGGCCTCTCAGTGACTCGTGTAAAGCGATGGGTACCGGAGGCCAGTCTTAAAGTGGTACTGCTTCATGATGGATCAGAGCTGGAATACTGAGAAGCTGCAGCTGCTGGCTGTCATTCAACATTTTTAAGTTTGTGTACTGTTAAATAAACCTGTGTAGCCGTCCGCTAATAATAATCGTGCAACTACAATGTGTTTCCGTTCTGCACAGTGCATCCAATAAAGTGGACAGGTCGAAATGCTCTCACAGTAAATGAAAACACAGCTGAGGCTGCAACTGTAACAGCTGTTATAACAGCCCCACCGCTGGACACCAGTACACCCAACACTAAATCTAAAGCTTTGTGGTTTTCTGGTCTAACAGTAGTTTCTGGATTGGCAGCGTTCTCCTGTCCTTCGGGCCTGTGGGCAACAAGCAGCTACAAGTTCTTCTTCTTCTTCTCGATAATCTTCTTTAATCGACACCAAGATGCACGTTTTCAGACTCCGTCACAGTCCTCTGTCTCCCCCTGGAAACACGCAGGTGGGAACCAAAATACTCTGAATCAACAAATGACAAGGAAACAATTACTCAGGCTAATTCTGCAAGTCCAAATAATATTATGTTACTCCTACCCTGAAATAAATCCTGCCACCTTAAACTGCACAGTTTCATAAGCAAAATAAATATCATCAGGAATTAAGTAAGCAAAATCTATAATGTATACGGTAACTAAGGTTACGCTAGTAAACAAACAGAAACTTTGTGTCCGTTCAGTGTTTCTTAGCAGAACTCACTGTGTGAATCCTTTAACGTGCTCCGTGCGTTTCCTTCCTCATAAAACATCTGCAAAGTAGGGCTGCAGCTAACGATTATTTTAGTATTTGAGGATTCTACCAGGGCGGTGGGTGGTACAGTGGTTAGCATTGGCGCCTCACAGCAACAAGGTCGTGGGTTCAAACCCCGGTTGCCCCGGCCTTTCTGTGTAGAGTTTGCATGTTCTTGCCAGGTGCCCCGGCTTCCTCCCACCATCCAAAAGCATGCAGTTTTGCATAGACTGGCGCCCGATGTTAGCTGGGATAGGCTCCAGCCCCCCCCGTGACCCTGCGACCCTGGCGCAGGATAAGCGGTTGGCGATGGATGGATGGATTCTACCGATTCATCGAAGTTATCGGATATGAAATACTTTTCCTCACCGCCCCCTGGTCAGCTGTGCCACTCATATCACTGTAACGTTAGAACCCAAACTCACGGACTGACCGTTGGGAGAACAGTGACCACATTATGTATTTTTCTCTGGCCTGTCACGTTGTCTTCACGTTCAGTAGCCTTCTGTCTTCTTCTTCTCTGCCTTTTGTTGGAGCATTGCACCAGTCGGTCAGAGGACTGGGGTGAAACCATTGGCAGGACTGTGGATCACATCACCAGTGTGTGCAGCTCCATGTTAAGCAGCTCTCTGCTCTTAACGTCATGCATTTTTCAAAGCTAATTGTTTTCGACTACATGCAGGATGCTGCGTCACAGCAGGTGGTGACGAAGGTCTGAGCTGCTGTTTTGATAGTTAAAGGACCGACACACCGATGTTAAAGCACGTCTCTTCCTTTTTAACTGCTTTTTTACCATCAACAAAATGTTATTGCAGCCTTAAGTTCACCAACTTGGCTGTAGCAGATTCTGGCGTCCCTGGTCTGTTGGTGTTTTTGCTGTGAGTCTGAAATTCTTCACGCTGTGTCACTCTGCCTCCAGCTGCCATTACACAATCCCTCAGATATTCAGAGGAGCTGTGAGACTGTGAAACTTTCCCCCCTTTTTAGATCTGAATCCCACTGCTGAGCACAAAGAGAGGAAACTGCTGCTGCCTCGGCTCTCTGCTGGAGACCCACCTGTTGTTTACTCAGACTGTGTCCACACATCACAATTCTCTGCTGCCAGTCAGCTTTTCACCACGGAATCAGCGTTGAGTAGCCAAGAAAGAATGTATTTATGTCAAACACATGACAACACCATCGGCTGGAACTATAAAACTTGGAGCCGCTGGAAATTCTCTAATATGAAATTTGTAAACGGGCTCTTTACCCAAATTCGTCACGAACACAATCCTCAATCAACCAGTTCCAGAAAGCATCAAACAAATAGTTATTTCCTGCTTTCAGGTCAGAGGCTGAGCTCTATAAACAACTCTCACCGCTGTGACATCATGTGCAGAGAATTTTGTCTGCCGGTGAAGTGATTTTCTGCACTACGTGGTCAAAAGTATGTGGACAGCCACATGTTGAACATGTGTCGGTGACACCGCGGACATTAATGTGCTGCTGTATCAGCAAACCTCCTGGTTTCAGTCTTTCCACCAGATGTTGCAGGGATTTGTTCCCGCTTTGACAGCAGAGGTCTAACGCAGATGTTGGAGATCAGGTCTGGCTCGCAGTCGGCGATCCAGTTCATCCCCAAAGGTGCTGGATGGGGTTGAGGTCAGGGCCGTGTGCAGACCGGTAACGTCCTTCCACCCCAAACTGGGGAAAACCATCTGTTTATGGAGCTGCTTTGTGCACAGGGACGCTGGAACAGGAAAAGGGACAAACACAGTCTGCTGACACAAAGCCGGAAGAAAACTGTTGTCTTTAGTGGAACCAATAAGCCCCAGACCAAAACCATGAGGGGTTTCCACATTTGGCCGTGTTCAGTTCTCGTCTCTTTGAAGTTTTGAGCTCACTGCAGATGGAGATTGCCGTCTTACAGCTGAAAGTAAATGTCTGCATGCAGGTTATTTTGAGCGAAAACACGAGGAATGGAAGCAAAAATGTCAGCAGAAATTCAGAACTGGGCGTGAAGACCTTGACAGTCTCACTTGACACTTGACTCCCAGGTATTTTGGTATGCGAGTGTCAAACAGGCTCCGCGGCTCGTGAAAGTCACTGACTCACAGATTAATTCATTATCTGCCACTCTGTTTTTGTGGCATTTTTAGCCATTTATTGGATATTGACAGGTGTAGAGAGAGAGTGAGAGAGAGAGAGAGTGAGAAAGTATGACATGCAGGTCATGCAACAAACGCAGCGCTAGCTGTAACCAGGGCAGTAAAACCTGTCCGATCTGTGAGGGATGTTTTATTGATGTAATCTTTCCAAGTGCAGATCTTAACCATTGTTCACGATCGCCCCGTCTTGCGTCTCGTATGTTTTCTCTTTAAATACAAGTCACATGTCTAAGCATCCAGACACCCTGACCGTCTGTGAGAAACACCGTAGAGAGGAGAAGTTTTGGTTTCCTTCTGACGGACACCTCGCCGTGCCAAAGCACAGGTGATCAGTCGTTATCGCAGATAAAGATGAGATTAAAGAAGGAAAAATCTGGCACATGTTGATGGTCACTGTGTGTTTGTTGCTCCACATTAAAATATCCAAACATGTCCTGTTCTTAAAGTAAATGTGGAGGAACAAGTTCTCCGAGTTCTTTCTCTCAGTTTTAATTTATTTTTTATTGATGTTGCAAGACATAAATACACACAAAGTCTGATCTTATTGGCCGAGTAAATTTCGAGAATCTATTTCACAACCTCTCAAATTTATCCATTTCGAATCTACAAGTGGAAGTCAGTTTCATCATGCATCACATCAACCCGGTTTTTCTTTCTTGGCGCTTCCACCTTTAGCCACTTCCCAGTAATTCCCTTTTTTTTGTGCTAGTAACATGATTTTAAACATTTTACACTTCATATTCTTTTTATCTTTCATATTAAGTCTTCCCAAATAAAATGTGTCAAAAGTGAAAGGGAGATTAATCTGTAAAAGCTTGTCCGCTTTCTCAGTTTTTATTGTTTAAATTGGCCCAATTATTCCCTTTTTTTCTTAAACTGACATGATTTAAAGGTCTCGCGAGGCCTTAAACACAGAGTGCTCGCAGGTTTCATCACATTATGTTGGAGTGCAGTAACTTAAAGAACCTGGGAGAGCAGGTCTCTCCAGCTGCTGCATCACTTGACTGTGACTCATAGTTTACATACCGACATACCTGTGGCTTGTTTTCAAGGTTGTCTTAAGGAAGGATAGTAAAATACTAGATGTCTGGATGATATGTGACCTTTCAGCTGTGTTTCCATGATTCTGCAGAATCTCCTGGGTGCATTTTTTTTGGCGAAAGCTGTTAAAATCTTTCGGCCTTTACTCACAGAGCAGGGTGATTCTGTGGGTTAACGTTTAAGATGCAGCAGATGTAACTGCTGCTGCTTTACTTACACCTACAGCGCAGATAGGTCCGCAGGGTGCGGCTCTTCGGGTTTCATGTTCTTTCTTCATGTGCAACAGGTGCAACATCGTCACATTGTCCTGCAGTATTATCAGTGTTTCCCAGCTGATCCGTAACAAACCATCAGCACGACGTTTCCCTCCCAGATAAAAACGCATTCGATTCATTTTATCTGGTGTTAGTCTGTGACCTTCCTCTGTCCTCAGTCCTGTCGGCCTCTCAGGACTCTCTTTGAAGTGTTTAATCAGCAGAGTGTTGCGTGAGTCCCAAATGTGATAAACTCTATTAATAGATTCATAGTGGGAAGAATGTATACCGTGGATGGATTAGGAAAGGTAAATGGCTCTGCGAGTTACCCAGAGGAAGGTGTTCTAGGGAACTGCAGGTTGCACATGCTCGCAGAGCAGCTTTTGCACCCACACACACTAAAATATCAACAATTCATCCAGCTGATTGGCTGATCCGGTTCTTGTCACGAGGCAGGTAGAAACAGAAAAGTTAAAACAAACAAACACTTCTTTTTTAGTAGAAGTCACAAAGTCTAAAAGAAACCTGACCTCCATGCGTGTTTGTGCAAACTGGAGAGGCGTGTTCCAGACTTGAGTCAGACTTGCTGGCAGGAAGTGGCGCTGATATGTGGATGGAGAGGCTGGACGCTGGTTAGCACTCCTCACCCCTCAGCAGGAAGGCCCCTGCTGGGTTCTCTCTGTGAGTGTGTGTTTGGTTTGCAGGCTCTCTCCATGCCAGCGTGGGTTTCTACCAGGGTGCACCTGACTTCCTCACACAGGCCACAGATAGTGTAAGTTAGGTTGAGGTCACACATCACGATATGTTTAAATTTGATCAATTCTGATTCTGCTCATGGAATCCGGTTCTGAATCCAACCCCTTCGCCACAGATCACGTCAGCGCTCGGTGACCTTCATCCTCTTCCTCCCTGCTCTTCCTCCCCTTCATGGCTAAAGTCTCTGGGGTCTCGTCTCTAAGAAAAATATCTACCGTGAAACTTCAATTAACAGCGGAGTCCCTGCTAGGGCCGGACAATAAAACAATAACAATAATTATCGCGATTTTTTTTTTTCAATAACAATATAACAAATGTTCAATAAATATTCAATAACTGTTTGAATTTATTCACTTGAATCACACACTAATTAGGACCGAATTGTTTTATTAAGATGTTTGTTTTGTTGAGGAAACGGGACAGAAAAAAACTTTTACTTAATTTTAGTATAAGCATATTTGTTGACAAAGATTTTATCATAATTGTTTGATTGTTTTGCCTCAGATCTGTGAAGTGATCCACTGTTTGGTCTCAAGTGTTGACCATAAAGAAGAACTTTAAACCACAATTAACCATCAGGTTTCTACAACTTTCACTCAGGAGCAAAAATCAGCCTTTAAACTCGAAAGAAATAACAATTTGATATTTATCGTGATAATTATCGATATATCGAAAGATATGAAACTTTTTATTGTGATAACATTTTTGGCCGTATTGTCCAGCCCTAACCGAACCTCTCGCCTTGTGCAAGCTGCTCAATTTAAGGGATAATTACTTGACTATTTTGGGCTTTGCTTGAGGTATGAGGGTCAGATATGGACACGTAGGTAAACAAAACAAAAGGCACCAAGTATCTGAGAGAAGTTCACTCCGCATCCATTTGAGCGTTCATACTAATAGAGTCAAGTGAAGTTTGTTTATAAAGCACATTTAAAAACAACCAAAGTGCTAAACAAGTTTATACAGTAAAAAAAAAAACAGATAAACAGGCACAACAAAAGATGGAAAACAAGACAGCTGAAAATAAGACAGATTAAAGACAGGTGTCTCTAAACAAACTCAAACGCCAAAGAATAAAAATGCGTTTTAAGACTAAAAAGTTCTCGTTGGTGGGGGGACAACCTGATAATTAAGGGAGGTTTTATTCCACAGTCTCGGGGCCGCGCCTGAAAAGGCACGATCACCCGTTGTTTTCACACGAGACTGTGGGAGGGCTGGAAGCGATTGGTTCGATGGTCTGAGGGGGCTGGAGGTCCGAAATATAAGACGGGAGCCAGTCCGTGTAACGCCTTCAAAACAATTAACAGCGCCTTAAAATCGACTCTATATTTGACTGAAGAGCAGCCAAGGTTTGGGAAGATGAGGTTAGACGAGCAGTGTGTGTCTGCGAGATGAGCCTGCAGGTTCGGGCGAGTAACTTTCAGTGGGGTTAAAGGTCACCGTGTCATAACCAAACTGTGTTTGCAGGCTGGAACGCCCTTCAGGAATGAGCCTACAAAAAGAAAGCTCACACACAGTATGTGACTCTGCGGCATTAATTCCAACTAGGTCATAACGTCCTCAACGTAATTACAGTGTGTGGTTAACACGGCTCCACCTTTACATCGCCGAGGTAACCACATTATTAGTCCACATATAAACACGCTGATGTTCGCGTGACTCGAGCGGACACCGTCTGCTGTGGTTAATTTGCTCCCCACGACTCCATTGGGTTGCTTTTATGACGCTTTTGTCTTTTTGGCTTTATGTCCGCCTTCACCACTTTGCACAAATATTCAGCTTTAGTTGGTGTGAGTGTTTTTTTTTGCTCGATGCCGGGGGACAGAAAGTGAGAGGCAGGCAGATGGCTCTCACTGGTCATTTACAGTCCTGCTGTAGTGCTGATTAATAAGAACTGGTCCTGGAAAAACAACAACAACAACAAAGCAGTAAATGTGAACAATCAGTGATTTTACAGTTTTGTTTCTAAAATGTAAAGTTATCCAGCGCCAAACTGATTTCTTAGCGACTGTATGGTAGCAAGGACTGACATACTATAGTAATAATAAGGCACAGGCTATACCAGTGCTACGGTACTTTAAAACTCTTAGTGCCCCATTGAGTCATAACTGAAATCCGAACACAGACGTGATCCATGTGATTTAGGTTCAGTGTGACTTACTACATTTTCCAAAGATGTCATCAGCATCCATTTAATTTAAAAAGGCGCCAATTCATAACAAAAGAGGGAGAAGACGTCAAAACTCTCAGAAATACAAACGCAGTAAAAGTGGTACTTATTTATCTTAGTATTAATGTTAAAAATAATAGAACTAATAATATAAGTGCATCATGGGAAATCCCCCAGCAGTCTAGGCCTGGAGCAGCATAACTAAGGGACGGTTCAGGACTCACCTGAGAGGAAAGTCTACAGCCTCTGTGGCCCCGTCCACACAGCTGCGTTTCGGTTTTAAAACGGAGACCTTTTGCTACGTTTGCACCTCGCATACAGACTAAAACGGTGAAAACGAAGACCTAAAACGGAGAAGCTTGAAAACGCTGCCGACCCCGTTTTCTGTTTCAAAACTCCAGGTAGCGTTTTAGTGCGGACGGGCAAAAACGAAGGACTTTAGAGACGCGGACGCTCACCTTTGGTGTCTGATTGGGTCTTATGAGTCGTGCAAAGTTGAAACACGATGCTGCTGACAGAGTTTTTGACTTGGTATTTTTATTAAAATATCTTGCACCACCGCTTTGAACTCCCAGCTCGTTATTCATCTATGCAAAATTAAATCTGGTGCAGTTGTGCATTCTTTGATTAATCTCAAACCATCTGCTTCATGTTAACTACCATGATACGCTCAGTACAGTCCCAGTCGTTATGCATCCATGCCAGATTAGATCTGGTGCAGTTGTGCAGTACTTTTAATGTAGACGGAGATCAACTCGCAGCTAAAACGCTGCTGTGGTCGGAGATCGTTTAGCGTGGAGATGGTGTCTGCCTCCTGAACCCAAACCTGAAGGCTCCCGTTCTACTTTTGGAGACAAGGAACCACAAGGAACCCTGTGTTCTGACAGCACAGTGCTGCATATCCGCCATAAATCTTTACACCTCAGACGCTATTATCAGCAGATGTTCTGAAACCACCGTAACTGCATAACAAAGATCTGGCACATGTATCCCATTAAGGTCTACCGCTATGTGTTTGTTGCTCCACGTTAAAATATCTAATCATGTTCTGTTCTCCGAGTGCTTTCTGGTGCCCGCAGATTTCATCACATTATGTTGGAGTGCGATAGTTGTAAGAAGCTGGAAGAGCAGGTCTCTCCGGAGAAACGGAGGCTCGTGGTGGAGCTGCTGCATCACTCGGCTGTGACTCATAGTTTACATACCAGCATGCCTCTTCAGTGAAAGGATAAGTTGGCTTGTTTTCAAGGTTGTCTTAAGGAAGGATAGTAAAATACTAGATGTCTAGATGATATGTGACCTTTCAGCTGTGTTTCCATGATTCTGCAGAATCTCCTGGGTGCATTTTTTTTGATGAAAGCTGTTAAAATACTTTACTCACACAGCAGGATGATTCTGTGGGTTAACGTTTAAGATGCCGCAGAGGTAACTGCTGCTGCTTTACTTACACCTACAATGCAGATAAGTCCGCAGGGTGTGGCTCTTCGGGTTTCATGTTTTTTGTTCACGTGCAGCAGGTGTAACATTCTGCAGAAGCCATAATCAGCAGATCTTCTGTATTCAAGCTTTTGAGAGGCCGTGTGAAGGTGTGTCTGAATATTTCATCCCTCCTCCGGCCAACTCCCTGTGTTTGCATGAGCAATTAGCATGAAAAGGGAATATATTAAACAAACTATTAAATTTGCATATAATTTGCATAAACGGCAGCAGAGCGATTGGAAGAAGGCCGACTGTCTCGGCCATTCAAATCGACTCTGAGCAGCGTGAACCAAGACGAACCCAGAGGAGGAATCGCTGAGGAAGAAGTTCCTCCTGATTTTGCGCTGCAGCTTCTCAGATTGCAGAGAGTGAGTCAGTGTTCTCTCACAGCTGGCAGCCAGAGGAGACAAAGCCGCCTGAAGGGCTGAACCAGCTGACAAAAAAATAAAACTTTCAGGGTGTGGAGCTGCAGTGCAGAGACGGAGGAGAATGTCACTTCTCTGGCGTCTGTAAGATGAAACCTGCAGCTTTATGATCCTCTCTGAGTGACTCACAGCTTCTACTTTATTAGACAATCGGTAACCTTCAACCTGACTTGAAGCTGCAGAAGTAGGACAGCAGGCAGAGTCTTTGTTTAGGTCTCTGTGGGGACGGGGTGTCGTCTTGTTGGACTTGTCTTCGGGGTTCCAGGGATCATTCTGGGTGTCTTTCTTGCCTTGATCAGAACACTGTATCTATCTGCCAGGATATTTTGCCCTGGCTGACAGTTCTTAGATCCAAACTAGGACTACAATCAGAGTTGCTCACAAGTCTTTGAGCTAGAGTCCAAGTCAAGTCTCAAGTCTCTGAGCTAGAGTCCAAGTCAAGTCTCAAGTCTTTGAGCTAGAGTCCAAGTCAAGTCTCAAGTCTTTGAGCTAGAGTCCAAGTCAAGTCTCAAGTCTCTGAGCTAGAGTCCAAGTCAAGTCTCAAGTCTCTGAGCTAGAGTTCATGTTAAGTCTCAAGTTTTTGAGCTAGAGTCCAAGTCAAGTCTCAAGTCTGTGAGCTAGAGTCCAAGTGAAGTCTCAAGTCTCTGAGCTAGAGTCCAAGTCAAGTCTCAAGTCTCTGAGCTAGCGTTCAAGTCAAGTCTCAAGTCTCTGAGCTAGAGTCCAAGTCAAGTCTCAAGTCTCTGAGCTAGCGTTCAAGTCAAGTCTCAAGTCTCTGAACTAGAGTCCAAGTCAAGTCTCAAGTCTTTGAGCTAGAGTCCAAGTCAAGTCTCAAGTCTCTGAGCTAGCGTTCAAGTCAAGTCTCAAGTCTCTGAACTAGAGTCCAAGTCAAGTCTCAAGTCTTTGAGCTAGAGTCCAAGTCAAGTCTCAAGTCTCTGAGCTAGCGTTCAAGTCAAGTCTCAAGTCTCTGAACTAGAGTCCAAGTCAAGTCTCAAGTCTTTGAGCTAGAGTCCAAGTCAAGTCTCAAGTCTCTGAGCTAGAGTTCATGTTAAGTCTCAAGTTTTTGAGCTAGAGTTCAAGTCAAGTCTCAAGTTTTTGAGCTAGAGGTCAAGTCTCAAGTCTCTGAGCTAGAGTCCAAGTCAAGTCTCAAGTCTCTGAGCTAGAGTCCAAATCAAGTCTCAAGTCTCTGAGCTAGAGTTCAAGTCAAGTCTCAAGTTTTTGAGCTAGAGGTCAAGTCTCAAGTCTCTGAGCTAGAGTCCAAGTCAAGTCTCAAGTCTCTGAGCTAGAGTCCAAGTCAAGTCTCAAGTCTCTGAGGGTTCCATGGAGGAAATGACGTCAAAACCCTGTGATATTCGATCCATCAGAGATGCTGCGTTGGTGTTTGGCAGGTGAGCCTCGGAGGCGGGCTGATTAAACAGTGACAAACGCTCTGAGCCATGCGTGTTTTTGCAGCTACTGGAATCACGGTGCTTCTGCCGTCGCTCTACGTCATTAAAAAAATTTTGCTGTGCGATCATGCGCAGTAGACGACTGGTGCCGACAGGAAGTCGGCCTGTAATACTATTTTATCGGTCCAAAACTGGCTTCACTGCTCTCCAATTCAAATCTGCGGGGTGGCTTCATCCAGTGATATACTGTATGTGCTTTGGGCGGAGCTCGCTTCAGCTCCTGTGATTACCCAGAATCCCGTTGTCTGCAGAGACGTGAACAAGTAAATAAAATTCTGGCACAAGTGAAAAGACAGTGGAGTGAAACCGTTATGGAGAGCATGAATGTGGTGTTTGTGTTTTTTGGCAACTTGCTCATTACATTTATAAAACATTGTTTGTACTGAGAGAAAGTCAGGGGGGTCAGCAAAACATTTGGATCATCTCCCCAAACATATACAGAACGTTTAAAGCTGGCGTGGTGCTGATGAGGCGGCCTTAACGAAATCACCACCCACCAATGAAATTGCATCCCTGTGGATGATGACTGGTCAGGAGGTGGAAGCTGCCCACGACTGGGAGCAGGATATCCACTCTGATTAGCTGATTAGTGGGTGAACGGCCTCTCTGCGGTCGACGGGGAGACGACAGACGGAGCTAACCTTTCACATGCTGCATTGTTCAGGACTGAGGAAAAAACAAGGAAGGTCCCCTGAGCTTCCCCGTCAACAACTTCTTAAACTGCAGCTGCCGAACTTACACCGTGAACAACAGTCCTTTAAGTCCTTACCTCCTCTAAGGGAGTTTTTGCTTGCCTGTGTGGCCGTGAGCTTTACACATGGTGCTGCTCTGTACGAAAAGTGCAACGAGATGACCTTCGTTATAAATTGCTGCTGTATAAATTTAATTGAAAATAAAATACTTCCAGATAAATAATCCTTGATAAACCCCCGAAAACTCGCCAATCTCCTTCTTCTGTGTTTTAGTTTATTTATATAGTTTCTAATTTTTATAAACACTAATAAATTCTGCATAACAAATGATCAAATTATAAAGGTGGTGTTTAAACCTTAGCTGTAATGTTACTACACTAACCCTACTTGTTTTAGTTTCTTTCATAGAGACATGATACTTTCTGATGTTGGAGCCTAAAATCAAGGGATTAACTTTGATGCTCACAGACTTTGTTTCGGTTTCTCTGCCTCGACCTGCAGAAACCTGAAAGAAATACTGATGAAATGCACTTTTCATTTCATTTCATTTTCAAACGTGCGTCTCTATAAATCTGACCCAGGCACACAGTGTGATGGAGCACCGCAGGTCCTTTTGCCATAGTGCTGTGCAGCCTGTCGTTGTCTGTAAAACATCCTGCCGCGATAATGACAGAGCTGAAAAACCCCGACATCAACACTCACTGTCTGATGAGAATAAACAGCAGCCGCACGCTGCGGCATGTTTATCCATTAAGTGGAGGGTGTGTCAGTGGGAATTAGCTGTAATAGTTTGTGGATATTGAGCATTTAAGTCTGGGTAAATATTGATTTATTTTGTCCCGGTGATGTGGTTTGAGAAGGCAGAAAAAGTGGAAAGTTCTCCGGTGACTTTGGCAGAGCGTTATTCTGTCTTTGTGCTGAGCTTTGTTTTGTTTTAACCAAAGAAACCGGATCCGTCCGCGTCGGGAATCTGGCCTGGTTTAAACAGAGACACGGCGTGAAATCTGAGAGGGCTTTTTCTGTTTCTCTCAGTAATCTGGATGTGCTGCCAGCAGTCGTAGGTTGACCGACCACAGCAGGGACGGGGAGGGAGCTCAGAGTGAAAGGGATCTCTGGCTGATGCTGAACAGGGAGACTTGGACAGAGTCACAATGAGTCTCGTTGGACACTAATCTGGATAGAAATGACTCACCCGATCAGCAGCCTCTGACCTGATTACAGCATTAATGCGGCGATCACCTTGGGTACAGTTTGATATCATCTGGGGTTATTTCTCCAGGCTGGGGGAAGACTTTGGCATCTCTCAGCACAGAGGAGGAGATGGAAAACGAGTGTAAAGATGAGCTCAGGCTTTGTTTTTAGAAAGCTCTTGTGTGTGACAAGACTTTTGGCAAACCTAACATTGCACAGATGTCCAAAAAGTTTAGAGCAGTTATGACAGATTCAGCTCTTTTTTTTTCTAAATGCAAGTGAATCTGAAATGTTCAACATTTTGGGAATATGATTTAGAGGAGACAAAGGAGGCAAAGTTGTCAAAGTCTTTCAGCGAATTTGACCAGATTTTAATGCTGATTCTAGTCATTTTTATTTTACTTTTTATGTCCCGGTGAGCAGTAAACGTGGAGTTCTGGCTCTCTCCCCATTCATTTAAATAGGAGCCTGGTCTTGTTGGTCTGAAATAGCTGCCAGGAAGCGTTGCCAAGATGGCGGCCGAGTGGCGGGACTTGCCTAAAAGGACTTTGACTGTCAGTTCTCAAACCCCAAGATGACAACGTAAAATGTTTTGTTCAGTCCAGAACTCAAAGACACTCAATGATATAAAACAGAGAAAAGCAGCAAATCCTCCTGCTGGAGAAGCTGGAACCAGAGAAGGTTTGGTGTGTTTCCTCATAAATGACTTAAAGCCCCCAAGTCCTTCGGTGACGTCCTCTCTTTGGAAGCTGTGATGATACAGGAGAGCCACATAGAAGATCTATGTTTGTTTCTTTTAGAGCCTGACCGAGAACATTCCTTCTTTTGAGAAATGCATCTCTCTAATAAAGGCACGAATCTCTGCGTGTCTGTTTTTATATTTTGATAATGTCGAGAGCTGTTGCTGCGGCCCCGAGGGAGCAGTGTCGCCTTTGGCGCGTTCAGAATGAATAAACCTCGAATAAGCGTCAGGGCAGCGTGAGCCGCTCAGCTACGTTACAAACGAATGTGTTGAAGCTGAGTTGGACGAGTTTTGTTCTGAGGAAACGCTGAATGTCTCGCAGCGTCTCCGTTATTGTCGTGTTGTTTCAGTGTTGTTCAGTGCTGGAGGTGAAACCAATGTGAGAATCTAAAGAGTGCAGGGAGGAGCCACATTGGCCCCTGTGAACTGTGGCATCGCACGAGTAACATAAACAGAGATTATCCCCAACATCTGTTATGTGTAGTTAGGAGATAACGTGACATAATGCAGTTTAAAAATTTGCATTGTTATAAATAAGACTTTGGACAAAAGTACAGCTGATTGTCAGCTGATTGATGTCTTTTGTGGTGGCGTTCCAAACATGTGTGTTGCAGAGCACTCTCTGGTGGACAAACTGTGCAACAACAACACTCATAACATGACGTGACATGACATGATGATTTTTAACTCTCAGTTATCGGCTGTAGTGTGGTACACTTGACTCAAAACCGGTCTTAAGACCACTTTTTGACGGTCTTGGCCTCGTCTCAGACTCGACTGCATTTGTACTCCGTCTCAGACATTGAGGACTCAGGATTTTATTTCAAGACCCGTCAAGACCATAACTTTGGGAATATCAATAAATTGCATTTTCTGATTTATTTAACATCCTAACTTTGATTGGATGTAAAACGTACAGCAACCAACAACACTAATTAAAAATGTGTTGTTTCCGTTAATGACTTTCTCCCCTCTCCACGACAGTAAACATATAAAACGAGTGTTTGAATAAAGATGGTTAATTTGATTTCAGCTCTTAGTGTTTGTATGTGGGTGTTTTGATGGAAATGTAGATCTTTCAGATCAGTTTGAGAAGCACCTATGATCTCGTTACACATTTTATTGTGTGTCAGGTAATGTGGAGAACCGGTCTTTGTCTTCACTCGGTCTCGTCCGCCATCAGTCTCGGTCTCGACTTGGTCTCAGCCTCTTAAAGTCTTGGTCTCGTCTCAGTCTCGATCAACTCTGGTCTCTGTCTCGACTTGGTCTCAGCCCCTAAAAGTCCTGGTCTTGTCTTGGTCTCAATCAACTCTGGTCTTGGTTGTGACTCTGTCTCGCCCGCTCTCGTTCTCGACTTGGTTTCAGCCTCTTAAAGTCTTGGTCTTGTCTCGGTCTCAATAAACTCTGGTGTTGGTCTTGAATCGTCTCGCCCTCCCTCTGTCTCGCCCGCTCTCGTTCTCGACTTGGTCTCAGCCTCTTAAAGTCTTGGTCTTGTCTCGGTCTCAATAAACTCTGGTGTTGGTCTTGAATCGTCTCGCCCTCCCTCTGTCTCGCCCGCTCTCGTTCTCGACTTGGTCTCAGCCTCTTAAAGTCTTGGTCTCGTCTCGGTCTCAATCAACTCTGGTCTCTGTCTCGACTTGGTCTCAGCCTCTTAAAGTCTTGGTCTCGTCTCAGTCTCGATCAACTCTGGTCTCTGTCTCGACTTGGTCTCAGCCCCTAAAAGTCCTGGTCTTGTCTCGGTCTCGATCAACTCCGGTCTTGGTTGTGACTCTGTCTCGCCCGCTCTCGTTCTCGACTTGGTCTCAGCCTCTTAAAGTCTTGGTCTCGTCTCGGTCTCAATAAACTCTGGTGTTGGTCTTGAATCGTCTCGCCCTCCCTCGGCCTCAGTCTTGACTTGGTCTCAGCCCCTAAAAGACTTGGTCTTGACTCTGTCTCGCCCGCTCTCTTTCTCGACTTGGCCTCTTAAAGTCTTGGTCTCCTCTCTGTCTCGACTTGGTCTCAGCCCCGAAAAGTCTTGGTCTTGTCTTGGTCTCGATCAACTCTGGTCTTGACTTGGTCTCGGTTTGGGCGCATTTGACCACAACACTAATCTGGTGTTATAACCACAGATTCGATGTGTTTGGAAAGCCGATTTATCGTTCAGGCTTCAGTGTCTTAGTTTCATCCAATGTCGAGGTTAATATTAATAAAAAAATGCACTTTAACTTTGCCTAAGCTGAGTTTTTACAGCACTGACAACTTGAGCCAACGACTGACGTGTTTGTTTCTTTCCTTCTCTCTGTCCAGCAGCAGGACTCTAACATGTGGTTTTGCTTTATGAATAAATCTGCCCTGAATTTTGGAAGCCTTGCTGGCCTCAGAGCACTTTGTGTGTTTATTGTTCCCAAAAATGACTCAGTCAGTTTTAATTCTCTGCACCCCCCCTCCCCCCTTTGGTCACGTGGGAATCACCGACTCCAAAATAATGGCTAATTTATTTCCCATCAATCAAATGAGTGTCTCATCTCTACCTTGGTGCATGGAAACGGGTACAAAACCTTCTTTGTAGAATCTGTTCTGAAGTGAGTACAAAGTGTTTGAGAAGTCTTTAAACTGGACTTTGTTTCATCCTCTACCTGTAACAACACGTCCACATTAGAGAAGCTCAGTGTTGGTCTGAAATCTGACCTGGGCCTACTTCTATGCTGGAGCTGTTACTCAGTATTCAACACCATCCTTGAGCATAATCTGTGCTTTTTAAAGTTCTTTTTATTATTGGTTTTATTTCCCAATAAAATCGGTCAGTGAATTAAACTAACAAGTGCCGTCTTGTCCTCTCTGTCTCCCTGCAGGCCAGGCTGAGGCCAAGCTGAAGGAGTTCAGTCCGTACTACAGGAAGCAGTTCTCTGTGGCTCATTTCGCTCAGGTGGAAGATGAGCTGGAGCAGCACAAAGAGAAGATCACACAGCTGCTCCAACAGAGGGTACGTGTCTGCACGTTTAACCTGGTCCCAGACCCTTTCGCTCTTTTAAAATGAGTCTAACGAATCAGAGGGTTTGGTTACAGGTTTGCAGAAGAACTGCACCAATAAACAGGTTTGCAGGTGTGATGTTATCCAGCTGTGAGAGAGCCGGACAGAGAAGGGAAGTGTCAGGTCACCTAAATTGCAAAGACAGATTCAGGGGAAGTGTTTTCTCTCACTAACGAAATGACTGTTAGAAAACAAGAAACCAGAAATAATTAAAATATATTATTCCACCTTTTGTCCCAATTATCTAAAGAGGAAACACCTGTGAATGAACACCTGTTGTTTAAATTATCTCATAAATGATAATAGCTGTGTGTCTTAACTTCCTCATTGTTCCAGCATTAGTTCCTGAGTGCATTTTAAGATTTCACGGTTAAAATAAACTTTTAGTGCTGAAGCTGTTATTATGCTCATCTGAAGATCCACCTAGATGTCTCTGCCAACCTACGCGGAGAAGAGTCTTATGGGTAACTGCAGGTCGACTCAGATAAATGTAATAAACTACATACATTTATAAACAGGTGTGATAGAAAGAGTCATGCGAACATAGGGCTGGGTGATACACATACATGTAATCATGGTAAAAAATGTTATCAGTAATTATCAAGATAAAGTTTAAAGGCTGATTTTGTGGAGATTTAAGAAACCAGATGGTTAATGGTGGTTTTAAACTTTTCTTTATGGTCAGAACAAACACTTGAGTCCAAACAGTGGATCACTTAACAAATCTGGGGTAGAACATCTAAAACAACTACGATAAAATCTTTCTTTTAATATTCATATGTAAAATTATGTAAAAAAAATTAAACAAATATTCATGAATTAAAATATGTAAAATCTTTTTTTCAACAAATATTCATGAGTAAAAATTATGTAAAATCTTTTTTAATAAATATTCATGAGTAAAAATTATGTAATTTTAAAAAAAAATAAATATTCATGAGTAAAAATTATGTAAAATCTTTTTTCAATAAAAATTCATGAGTAAAATCTTTTTTGTCAGTCCTTTTTTTACAACAAAATATATGTATTAATAGAAAAATTAAGTGGTAATTTGTTTGTGGTTCAAATGAATTAATGTTATTTTGTTATTTAATAATCATTATTGTTATATTGCCCAGTCCTACAGGAGCGTATCTGAGCGTTCACGTTCAGACAACCAGAGTTCCACCTTGAGTTATTTCCTCTCTTGGCTCGTATCATTAATGTGCTGCTCACAGAATTGAAGAGAGACATTTAAAGAAGAAGTAGTCTCTCCATTACTCTGAAAAGGGCTTGTGTCGGAAATTAAGTGTTCATAGTTTCCTTACCCTCAGTGACTGTAGTTTAATAATCATCCTAGTCAGAACAGTTGTTGGAGTAAAAGGAATCATCTGACTTTATGTAGTTCATAGTAGTCTAGACATAGTTATCAATGTTATTGTGCAGCACTGTAAATAAAGACATGCTGACACACTTAACATTCTGTATTTTTAAGGGGTTTGTGATATAAAATAGTTTTAGAAAGGACTTGTAAATGGGCGAATTTAAACTTTTTCTGAATATGTTACTTCAGAGAATGAGACGTTCGCTGCAGAGAGAATTCAGATTCTTGCCAAATTAAAGACGTCTGTTCATTCTGTGCGTGTTGACCAGGAGGCTCCTGAGGAGGGCAAGGTGCTGTATGAGGACGTCGTCCTTTATTTTGACGACAGCAGGAAGTGGAAGGAGAGGTACGTGGTGGTGAGAGCCAACTACTGCCTGGAGTGTCACGACAGCCTGGAGGTGAGCGCGACCCTGAACCCACCACCGTGTATGCACTCACATATAAATCTCTCTTTTTGCTTGCTGTTGTCCTCTTACGCTCTAGTTTTGTTCTTCTTCTGTCCTCTTTCATCAGACTTTTGTCAAAGGAATTCCTCCGCGCCTAAAGCTGCTGCCTACAGGGGGCACCGTTCTGACCACAGAGGAGGCGTACATGGCCATGGTGGACAAGTGCTTCCCCGATGATACCAGTGAGTACTGATCATACACCATGGACAAACTTATGTTTATATATGATGCAGTACTTTACTACATATCATTATAGAATATTATTTTATTCCAACACTGTAAAAGGAGACTTTTTACTCAAAGTACATTTTGCAGATAATCTAAGTCTGTACTTAGGTAACATTTTTCTTTCAGGACATTTATTTGTAATGACTATTCCAGGCTATAGGCACTTTCTTCCACCACTGAAGACAGCACGTTAGATCCTAAATCGTTTTTAACTATATATTTATTGAGTTTTCTGCTTTAACAAGGGATTTAGTATAAAAGTATTAAACAATTAACCAGCGTTAACCAGCAGCAAGGCACACACACACCGAAAAGACAGCAATAATCACATCAGGAGTTAAATATCACCTCCCCTACCTTGTAAAAAATAATATATATATGTGTTTTGTTTACCATAAATGTAATCTTTTCCATTGTTATACAGGAAGTCCTCTCTGAGCCAATGGTCAGAGTTTCCTCAGCAATGCTCAGCCTGTTTGTTCTTTTCCAGGCGAGAGCTATAAAGTGTTTTGCTTCCAGTAAGCACAAATCTACTGTTAGTGTTCTTCTTCTTCCTGAGTTCTTTAATGAAAACAGGGACCATTTAGAGTGATTACACTTGTAGCATGTATCTGAATTAGTGTTAAGTAAATTTAACTTAGCAGGGGCTACATATGTTTGCATTAACCAGTTGTATTATAAAAGCTTCAGTCTGAGCCTTAGTACAAACACCACTCCATTCTTCCGAGGAAATGTCCTCCTGAACGCCATCGACGATTTGGTAGAGCCAGACTCAAGTATATTGTTAAAGCCATTATGTCTGATAAACATGCTAATGTTAGCGTGTTCACTGCCAAAATCTAAACTAATAGATGTGTTTACTTGTTGTCAGACCGAACAGTCTTCTGCCCACGTTGGCCCTAAATATGATACGACAAATTAAATTAAATGTGTGTGATGGGGACTCTATCATCCATACAGGAAAATTATAATTCCGTTGTTGTGGGCTAACATTTGAAGGCTACGAGACGAGCCTTTGTCAGTCTGAGATCTGCTAAATGGATGGAGGATGACTGATTTAAATTTGACCTTTCCCAAAGTAATGATCTCTCTGTTTTACATCCATTCAACTATTTAGTTTGTAGTTGTGCAGTAGACGTCACGGCTTTACTGCACCACCGATGCCGCTGTGGACTTTAAAGTCCTGCTCCTGATTATCTGTCCTGAAAAATGTATTAATTTACTAAATGAACATCATGCTGTGTTGAAGAAGACTTGAAACTAGCGACTGAGACCATAAACTCATCAGGAAAGTGTTTACTGGGGTAATTATTCAGCTGAGAAGGAGAAACATTTTCCCATTATTTCTAATGGAGCCGGGCTTCTTTTTTTTTCAAAATGCAGAATTCATGCTGCAGTAAAAAGTAATCAAGTTTGTGATCACGTTCTCTACTTTCAAAAATATGCAGGCTATGGTTTCTAAGACAAAAATGATTTGATATTATAGACATATAGATTTCCAATTTGACAGACTCAAACTTCATCTTAATCGTCACCATCTGTCATTTAAATTTAAAATTCGTTATCACATGCAAAGCATACAGTATGTTCTGGCAGCTCTGATGCTGCACCTGATTGAAGATAATATCCCTCTAGATATTTGATTGGATTGGATTTTTTTTACATACCTTCACTCGTTGTTTAAGACTTGTGTCTTAATGTAAGAGTTGAGAAACTTGAAGCGTTTCCCACTGTGATTTTGAACAATAAACTCCCACGGGTGCTCAACAAAGCTAAAAGCAGCTCAGGTGGGAGTTGTGGGAGCAAGGAGCGCTGAAGGGATTTGGTGAGAACATTGTTTAGGACACAGACGAAGCAGGACTTTACTGATCTTACTGCACATTTTGTAGTTTGACTGTGTATTTAGTTCAATTCACATGACTCTGGCTTGAAATCTAGTTTAAATTGTTCTACGTCTTTGAAAACAAAACACCGTTCAAGCTTACAGGCTTGAGTGCTTGAAAACATGGGCTTTCAGTTAAATAATCCTTTAATCATACCCGTCCCTGTGCTGAGTGTCCAGCTGTGGAACCGGTTTCCTCTGTAGTGCAGGCAGGTTTGAACAGGCAGCCGTGTGAAGCTCTCCGTGAGAGACTCCTCACTGCATGACAGAATAATACCTCCGTCAGACCAGAGCGCTGACCTGGATTAACCCAGTTTACTTTGGAGTGAGATTCTGTATTGCTGAGGTCGGTGCATTTTATGAGTAGGCCTTCTGTGACAGAAACCATCGCAGGGGTCAGGGGTCGTCACTCCTCAGGAATTTTGTTTAAAGCGTTAAGCAGCCAAACTCACAATTTTAAAGATGAAAAGCCAAGTCAACATTCATGGTCACTGATAACCACGTGTGATCGGCATACTGTTCCCAACCCTAACCCTCCAGACATCATACACCTCCAGACAGGTTTTGTTTCATTTATGAAGTTATTTTGCTGTTGAAATACAACACAATTTAAAGAGGTGGTATGATGCTCATTTTCAGGTTCATAATCCTATTTAGGGGTCGTACCAGAACAGGTTTGCATGTGCAGCATATATTTTTTTTCCATACTGCACATGGCTGCAGCTCCTCTTTTCACCCTGTGTTGAAGGCTTCGTTTTAGCTGTGGAGTGATACATCTTGTCTCTAAATGATCTTTGTTGGGAGTTGTACATGCGCAGTTCCTAGTTAAGGACTACTAGCCAATCAGAAGCAGAGTAGGGCGGGTCAGCGAGAAGCCGGTAAACAGCTCGGGTTCAGCTGCACGTGTTGCCGACCAGCTTGGCAACATGGACTGGAGCAAGAGACGTCACAGGGATGAAAGGGAAGCGGCTGGACTACAAACGAGCTGTTTTCAGTTCAGAGCAGAGTTTTCTGTGGGAGATGGGAACTGCCTGTGGGCTGGACTTTGGGCTTTTTTCGCTTTCCAAACCTGTTACAAAGGTATATAACACAATACAGGACAAGGGAAAAGCCAAAAAAGCAGAATACCACCTCTTTAAGTGGGGCGGTGGGTGGACGTCCTTAGAAGATTTGGAGCCTTTAACGCTTCATTTTCTACATTCTGGTGAACGTTTGTGATGATAAATGTCTAAATTTAACGTAAAGGGAAACAGGCAGCAGGTTGACAATTCAAAATATAAACTATAAAAGAATATAAGTCAGTGCAGCTCTCTGTCATTCTGTGCTGCTCTCAGATCATTTTCACCTGTAGATCAAGTTTTCTCATGTAATATCATCCCTGCAGAGTCCTGATTCAGTCTTCCCTCCTCTTTGTGTCTTTTGTTTGGGGAAGTAACCTTTTTAAATGTGCATGTGGCTCCTTTTCACCTCAATGAGAAATGAATTCATTTTAACTCAGTTATAAACTCCTGGACTTTAATAGCTCCTGTGTTTCAGTAGGTTTTCTGCTCATGTTCAAAACTTTCTGCACATTAAGAATCGCTTCCACTTGCCATTTTAAAGTCTACCTGCCCCATACTCCACAGATGCTCACAAGTCTCTGAGCAAGAGTCCAAGTCAAGTCTCAAGTCTCTGTTCGAGTCTCAAACTCGAGACCCCATCTCTGCCGTACTCTGCTGTGCATTACGTTACTGCTCTGCTGATGTGGTTTTATCTGACAGACACGGAACCTTTTCGGACCTATAGGCTACTGGATGAGACGAGGACGTGGAAACAACCAGTGATTCACTAAAAAGAGAAAATGAATACCGCACAGCTCTGATTCTCGATTAAAAGCAAAGTAATAAAAGTACGTTTTACGGATTTAAAAGTTTCCACGGTGGGGGTTATTCAGGTGGACACCCCAGCCATTGTAACATGATGACACTTGTGAGGCTCTCATGTCAACACTGTTTGCTCTTTCCGCCACCCCAACCTTCTCCCTATGCTGACGGTTTATTCCTCATGTCTGTGTTTTATTGAGAGAGCTTTTCCCACCAAACCTATCTGTAAGCATTTGCTAAAAAATGGCGAAGAGAGTCGCGAAGCCGAGTGGAGCAATTTGTTGTGTGAGAGGCTCGAACTGTTACGATGACCTTTAACTCAACTTGAATCTGGTTTCATAATTTCCAAAGTAGAACATCAGTGTGAGGAAAAAGGATGTTTAGAACAGAAGTTAAATAATAAAATTCTGTTTCCACACTGCTGTCTTGTGACCTTCTGTATGGTGAAACCCACACAGTAACCAATAATCAGCCCACATACTGTACATTTAGGCCCAGTTCCACCTCATTAAGGCCCCGCAGAGTCGAGGAGGTTTTGTAATGACCTGGGGCTCCACGAAAAGTCAGAGGTTAACAACCGTTTTCAGGATTCAGCTTCAACAACGTGTTAAGAAAACTATGGATGCGTTTGTAGACTTCAAACAGCACGTGATGTTCTCTGTTTTCAGATGTGAAGGAGGACTTTGCTCCTCCTCTGTCGGGGATGCTGGGACAGTTTCCCGTCTACCTGCGTCTGCCCTACAGGAGCGATTACTACTTCTGCTTCAGACAACAGGCGCCACAAGCTGCCTTCCTCTCCATCCTGTCCGACTGCATCAGGCACCAGAACCACGGTGAGACGCTGCATCTAAATACAAAACTCCACAGTAGGTTTACCGTCCTCTGCTGTGATACACAACAAAAAACATGGGAGCAGCACTCAGAGAAAACCACAACCATGGCAGCTGCCTTATTCTGTTTTAAGGAGACTAGTGCCAATAGTCCATCAGGTTTCCAGCTGCTGAAATGGGAAGATTTTCTGGTTTTCTGACACTTTATATCTTTTGGTTTTGGACGGTTGGTTGGTTGAAAGAGGACATTTGAAAGTAATCATCTTATCTGACTAAATTAGTAAATCAGGTTAAATAGAAAAGACTCGGCAGATTAATCAATAACGAAAAGAATCATCATGCTCAGCGCAAAAGAGGATTTTCAGACCGAAACAAACATGGAGGCAGACTGTCGTCGTCAGCTGGTTGACCTTGTGTGTGTGTGTGCTGTGTTTTGCACAGAAAAACAAAAAGAAGAGAGTCAAACTGTGGATTAACGCTTCCTGGTCCGCTCGCTATCATTGGCTGTTGCGGGTTTCTGATCAGAGGCTCAAATCTTAATGCTGGACTCAGACTAGACGGGGGCTGGTCGGAACAGATGATCTGCTCAAATGATCCTGTTATTTACAAAATAAAAATCAGTTAATTCTGTCGTTACGTCTGTGAAATGTTTTTAAAATCTGTTAAGATTCGAAAATCCTTGCAAATAATAGAGCCTCCAATCCGGTCGGCGACTTTAACAATCTGTCTTTAGACCCCCTCAGACTACAGGACCATCTGGGTCGGCCTCGGCTCGGGAACGCCGTCAGACCGGCCTCCAGTGTGCAGCCAGCATTAATTTCAGCCCTATCAGGAAATAATAAGGTCATATCTACAGTCTCATACAGATTAAAAATGAACGTCCAGTAGAGTTCAGTAGATATTAACTCGTATCATTAGTGACTCTAATTGTGTCCCATGTTGCATCATGATTAGAGAAGTAACATCGCTGGGATCAGCTGCTGTCTTCAATCAATGAGACTGCAAACTTTAATAACTGACTGGGAAAGAGTGTCCGATACTCGCAGCAACAGTCTTTGTTTATGTGGTATCTCTAAAAAAAAACAAAACCCCACCACAGTTGCCATGGCAACAGATCTCACCACACCAGCCGCCAGGAGCGGAGAGGGTCGTTTCATCATGCTGATGCGAAGCGCCGTGCTGAATGAGAATGTACCTCTGCTCTGTGCAGACGGCCGAGTTGATGAAGCGTTGCATTTAATGGCCCATCACAGTGAACGCACACACGAGACTCGCGACACACTATGATGGATCCATAATGGGCTAGATCTTTGTTTAACCCGTCTCTGTGTTTTTGTTTTGTTGTCTGTTCCCTCTCTGTCAGACTTCCTGAAGAAGAAGACGTGTGAAGTGCAGGCCTTCCTCAAAGCCATCCAGCTCTACAGAGAGGACCAAGGCAAATACGAGGTCTGGGACATGCTGATAGGAAGTGACGTCAGGGTACGTACCAAACTCATCGGTTGTGCGTTCAGATCGTATTTATATCCTCCTGCTGGCTCTCTGGGGCCTCGGACCAGAGATACAACGCAAGGACTGGTAGCTGGAGAGGAGTCAGGACGACGAGCATGCAGATGAGCTTCCCTGACACAGTTCCTGACAGTTTGTGCAGAAATTCTTTGGTTATGCAAACCGATTGTTGCAGCAGCTGTCCGGGTGGCTGGTCTCAGATGACCTTGGAGGTGAAGATGCTGGATGTGGAGGTCCTGGGCTGGTGTGGTTACACGTGGTGTGCGGTTGTGAGGCCGGTTGGCCAAATTCTCTGAAACGCCTTTGGAGACTTTTATTGTGGCCTAAGGCTTTTTATTGTGGCCAGCCTAAGGCTTTTTTTATTGTGGCCAGCCTAAGGCTTTTTATTGTGGCCAGCCTAAGGCTTTTTATTGTGGCCAGCCTAAGGCCTTTTATTGTGGCCAGCCTAAGGCCTTTTATTGTGGCCAGCCTAAGGCTTTTTATTGTGGCCAGCCTAAGGCTTTTTTATTGTGGCCAGCCTAAGGCTTTTTATTGTGGCCAGCCTAAGGCTTTTTTATTGTGGCCAGCCTAAGGCCTTTTATTGTGGCCAGCCTAAGGCTTTTTATTGTGGCCAGCCTAAGGCTTTTTTTTATTGTGGTCAGCCTAAGGCTTTTTATTGTGGCCAGCCTAAGGCAAACCTGTGCAATCCCCATGCTCTCTGATCAGCATCTTGATATGCCACACCTGTGAGGTGGATTGATTATCTCAGCAAATTAAAAGTGCTCACTGACACAGACTTTGACAGATTTGTGAACAATATTTGCGAGAAATAGGCCTTTTGTGTCCATAGAGAAATTCCTCGATCTTTGAGTTAAGCTTATGATGAATGGGGGCAAAAACTAAAGTGTTATGGGAAAAAAAGGAAAAGGGAATAGTTTAACATTTTTCGAAGTATGCTTATTTGCTTTCTCTCCAGTTAAGATGAAATATCAATCTCATGTCTTGTGTGTTTACAGATACGTTTGTGACAACATGTGTTTGTTCTGTGATTAAAAAGAATCCTTATACTGCAGATATTTCTATATTTGTGCATACACAGGAGTCGACTTTATCTGGCTGCTGATTTCCAGCAACACTATTTTTATTTCTGTGTCTTTAAAGCTGAAAGCCTTTAAACCTCAGTGTGATTTGTTTCTGTTCAGATCTCCTGCATGATGTGCTGGCGTTCAGAGACACAACAATAGAGAAGCTTCCACTGTCTTGTTTACAGACTGCAGTGTATTTGCATGATGGAGTGAAGCAGGGCGTGTAGGAATAAGGCTCATTTGCGTCCTCTTGCTGTTTGCTTTAGGATTCGGCTTCCAGCAGCAAAGTCATGAGCATGCTGGCTGAGAAAACATGGGAGGAGAGCTGTTCACTCTGTTTTTCTGTCTTTCTTATTTCGTTGCGTTCCTCTCTGCTCTGCCGCCGCGCTTCCTGCTGTTCTCTCTGTTCCCTTTAAAGCGGAGCAGGAATCCTCCCACGTAACGGCACTGTAAATGCTCCATTGTGCTGTTGTCCGCTCACATTGTGTTTGTTCAAAAGTAGTTGGAGGTGAAAGGAAGTTTGACTTGCTGCAGGAAGACACACACACACACACACACACACACTTAAAGTCAATTTGTTTTAGCAATAAGTAAGACATTTCCTGTTTTAAGTGAGCGGGTTATGCACATGCAGTAAAAATACATACCAAAGTACACATGTTTGCACTCACCGGCATTTTTCCATTTTTTTTTTTCTTGCACATAGCTCTCGTCTGACGTGTACACACACACACACACACACACACGCCACACACACACGTCAGAGCTGAAAAATGAAAAGAATGAATGACACAACGGCAGCAGAAACAACCACAGTTTATAAATCAGTCAAGGTCTCAGGACTTGACAGTTCCAAACAATCCCCTTTGTTCTTAAAGGTGCTATTGTACAAATTATTATTCTGATGATGTAACTTGTTACCTGGAAACACCTGTGGTAGTTTCTGTTTCTGACAGGACATCGTGAAACATGAGGGAGGATGAATTTCAGCATTATAATATGGTAATTAGCACGTGTTAGGCTGATAGTAGCTCGTTATTATCAGGTTATTACCCCATTAATGGCACCGTAGTAGAATTTTTAATCTGAGTATTGCACTGTTACACCCTTTTATTGTTAGGTTTCCATATTGTTACCAAAATATTACTAAGTAGTTTTGCTTTGTTGTTATCTTTAAATATGTTCGACCATTTTTACCCTGTTAGATACATTTAAGTATATTATTACCCAGATAAATCGTTAATATTACCTGGTTTTTACTCTAGTAATTACACAGTATTAACCTTATTATCAAACAATTTCCCCACTATTATGTATTTACCGAGCTGTAATGTTACCAGAAGGTCTTATTTTTTGCTGTAAACTTTACAAAAAACAAAATGCACCTAAGCAAAGAGGCCCTTTTAAACGAAGTTGATAGGGGGCGCCGTTTATCTCAGATGGCGGCGTGGCAGAGGAGTGCAGAGCCCCTTGTGCTAGCACTCAGCCCTTGTTGCGGTGGCCCGGGTTCAGGTCCGGGCCGTGGCTCTTTTGCTGCATGTCACACCCTCTCTCTCCCGCACTTCCTGTCCCTCTCCGCCTGTACTGGAAAAAGATTTCTTTAAACAATCATACTGCTCATTTTATTTTATTAATCAAATATGGGATCTGTTACCACGTGCAGCCATGTGCTCAGAATATGACATCCGGGAGTCGAGGCCTGAGTTTGTGTGTGCATCAATAGATTTTAATGACATTATATTGAGAATTTGAGAACTCAAGACGAGGCTTTTGATTTTATCTCTCCGAACTAGTCTGAAAGAAGACAGGCCGCTACACGTATCCTGTTACAGTCTGTGTATTTGATGCCCATCCAGCTCTTAGATCTTTCTAGTTTGAATTATTTGACCATAGTTGGATCACTAACTGGGCAAAATTCAGTGTTTCAGCTATTTCAAATGTTCAAACTCTGTCTCATTGAGGAGCCTTGAGTCAAAATCCAGTTGGAAGTCCTTGGATATTTTATTAATACATTAATATTTAGGGGTGTAACGAGACACGAGATGATACGAGAGGCGAGATTTTAACACTATTATCCAAAAAATCTTTAATGCTGAATTACATAAAAATTTTGAGTGTTTAACACTTTATTTGAATTTTCTGCACCAGTTTGATGATTTATATAAAGAAAAACACAAAATTCAGTTGGCGGGTTACAATTCAAACTCTTTAGCCTAACTATGAAAGCATCTAAGTCAGTGCAGCTCTCAGTCATTCTGTGCTGTTCTCAGATCTGTTTATCCAGCAGATCAACTTTTCTCCTGTAACATCATCCCTGCTGACTCATGATTTAGTCAACTCAATGATGAATTATTAACTTTTAATTTAGTTATAAACTCCTGGATTTTAATAGCTCCTGTGTTTCTGCAGCTTTTCTGCTCATCTTCAAAACTTTCTGCACGTTCAGAATCTCTGCCACAGATCTGTGTTCTCTGACAGGTCCAGAAAAAAGTCAGAATATTACCAGACTAACGTCGTCATTTAATAAGAAGTCTACCTGCCCTTTTCACTGCTGTGCATTACGTTTTTGACATTATGTTATCCATTCAGACCGTTTGACCGGCGCAGTTTGGGACTGCGTGTGCTGCATGTGAAACACTTGTGATCAGGCAGAAATTTCACCACAAATCCACATGTGTTAACTTCAGCGGCTCACAGTCCCAAACACAGCAAGGTTGTGCCTCGGTTTTTAGATATTTATGTTGCAAAACTCTACCAGCTACGTTACCGCTCGTCACAGCTGTCTGAACTGACAGCGCGAGCGGGTTACGCCGGTGTCAGCTGGGCGGAGTTGATTCGCTGCGTGAGTCTTATCAGTTATACTGCTGCTGCCCGTCTTGGCCAGGTCACCCTTGCAAAAGAGGTTCTTAATCTCAATGGGAGTCTGGTTAAATAAGGTTAATTAATTATCAAATCATAACCACACTAACTTTGGGGCCTAAACAGGGTCTCATAACTCATTCTTACATGTCCTGTATATACAAAACAGGACAAATCACATCTCTTTGGGCTCTAGCAACCTAAATGTTTGCTATAGCCTGACCAATAATGGATATTTGACGCCAATACTTACATTAGTATTATGGATTATTGTATTATTATAACAAGTGGGACATTTTACAGTGTGAAAATAAACCTGTCATTGCTCTGTGGTGGACAAACTCTAACCGAGACACTGATTTGTAAATGCAGTCAAACCTAGCGAGGCAATGTATTGTTTAATTTATATATTAAAACCTACAATAAACTAAATCTGAGCCGACCACAACTAATAATCACCCTAAGCTGGATTAATCCGGCCCTGGTATTTGACTCTAAAACAAAACAGGAAATCTGACATCATTGTGGTGACCTGATATATTTAAGACAGTTTAAAGGCTGAATGATCCCTTTTAAAATATTAGAATTTTAAGTCCTGTTTGTGTGTCTTGTAGGTGATGGCCAACCTGGTGATGGAGCAGCTGCTGCCGACTCTTGAGGTCGACTTGCTGCCTCGTCTCAAAGCCAAGAAGACGGAGAAGAAGAGAGTTTGGTTTGCTGTGAGTCGAGCTGTTACTTTTATCTGCGACACCCACGACTGATGTTTCCCTGCAGCATTAAGTCAAATGAGTTAAAGTGGCCTATGAGGAGCTATTTAAAACCAGTGTAAATGTACGTTTCAGCATTACATTTGATAGAGTCTGACAGGCTCACAAATGTAACCTAGTTAAATCTGAAATGATATATTATGCATTCATGCTGGGGGCCGTTCCCTGTCTTATTCTGCGGCTCTGCTGGAGCTATAAAACGCTTAATTCTTTATTGCGGAGCGACTTCATTTTAGTTAAGCAGCAGGGAATTGATATTGTTTTTGAAATGGCTTGTGTTTGATGAATTGACTGACTGCACGCAGACGGTGGAGGCGGCGTACATCCTGGTCCAGGAGCATCTGTTGGAGGGACTTGCGGCGCTAAAGCAGGAATGTCAGACCTCGGCCCAGCAGCAGACGGTGCTTATTCACTCCGACATGAACCCGATCCTCAACTCCAGACGGCAGCTGGAGGAAAAAGTCCGAGGTAACTTTCCTTATTCTTCTCCTGTCGGCCTTGTCGCTCTGCACATTCAGACGCCGACAGATCCTCAGGGCTGTCAAACACAGGGCGAGCTGCATTCCTCTGAAACAAACGTCAGTGAAACTGGCTGTGTGGGTGGATGAAGCTGAAAAGCAGCAGAAGTGTAACGGAGGGTGAGTCATGCAGCCAAAGAGCTGCAGTGACCTCCTCTGTTCGGGCAGCGGGGGTTCAGGGCTGATCTCTGAGAATAAACTTTGGTTTCCTTTCTCCAGCCGAAGTTTCGGAGCCGGCAGAGAAGCTGTGCTCCGAGTCCGTCCAGCCGTACCTGGGCTCAGTCCTGGAGGAACTCATGCAGCCCATCAGCTCTGGTTTCCAGGAGGGACGGCAGCTGAGTGAAAACATGATGGACCAGGTGTGTCAGGACGTCCTGGGAGACAACGAGAAACTGAAAAAGGTTTGTCGATAATAAATGTCCTCTTTTGTTTTGTCTTACAGTTATTGAAGTCTCCTCTCCACCAATACCATACCAGCAGTGTCGGGCAGTAGTAACAGCGTAGTAAATGATTTAAATAAACAACACAGCAACCTGTAATTTCCTACTGTCATGAATATGACATGATACCGATAATTATTTTAGGCAGCTATTTGTTTGTACAGCTGTATCAGGGAATTTCCTCCTCCTGTCTCTCAGGCTCTTGCTCACATGGCGAGGCCGAACCTGCTGAGCTGCTACCAGAAGATCGGCTCCCTGCAGGAGAGGCTGCAGGACCTGCAGCAGAGATTTGGTTTCTCAAACATCACCGACGTGATCCACAGCGCTCAGATCGACCTGCAGCAGGTACAGCTGCTCTCTCTCACCAACACACACAATGATTTTATTCATTCACTTTTTCCTCCTCCAGCCAGAAGGCAGCTCAGCTCAGACAGAGTGGGCGGACTGATTCATTTTATTAGCCGTTTATTTATTTATGACACACGAGTGATTGTAAACTTTCAATACACTGACTCAGTGTTTCAGCGTTCACGATGAATCAGCTGCTGCAGCTGATATTTCACACTGATGGGATTTCCAGCTGTTTGCATTAAGCTTTTTTTTCCCCACTCTGTTATTTGGGGCATTAAAAATCTGTCTGATCTGATCTCATGCTGTTTGTTTGTTTCAGCTGATTGAGAACGCAGCTTACACGTTCGAGCAGCTGCTCTACAAAGCCGTCCAGGACAACCCAGAAAACGCCAACTCTGCCATCGAAAAGGCCAAACACCGAGTGCTCAAGGTCAGACCGCCATCTGGAACGCAAGAGCACACAAACCTGGTCCATGCTGGGATTTAGATGCATGTTAAATTTAAGTAGCTGAAAAACCCTGAAGTGTCAAAATTTAGACTTTAATAAAAGATCATTCTGGCAACGACATGTTTTATAAAAATACAAAAGAAAATCTCATTTCCTCTGAATAATAATAATAATAATAATAATAATAATAATAATTTTAATGATGGAGAACGTTTCAAAAACCTCGTTACAAAGTGCAAAGACAGTAAAACCCGCATAAAACAGATAAGATACACAATAAAACCAAGAAATGATTAAAATAAAGTTAAAAGAAAAGATGAAGATAAAATAAAATTAACTAAAATCTGGCAAATCTGTTTGGAGAAGGGATTTAAAGAGTTCACTGACTCTGAGCCTCGGGGGCCCGACTGCAACCTGTCCCTTTTTACTGTTTCAGTCGAGACCCTGGGACAGACAGCAGACCTCTGCCCGAGGATCTGAAGGTACGACGGGACTAAAAGGTCAGATATTTAACGGGGCGAGAGACCGTGAAGAGCTTTAAAAGTGACGGAGCCAGTGAAATGAAGCTATTCCTTCGTTCTGGTTCTGCAGCCTTTTGATTATTTCTAAAATAATAATGACTTTGTCTCCTAAATAAAACACTTTTTTCACGATTATAATACTCTAAAATGCATGCAATCGAAATACAACATAAAATAACATTTCTCACTTTATTTCAGCATAAATAAGAGGATGTTTCTCATAAATTATTAGAAACAAAGTCACTGAGCCTCAAATATGAGAAACTGTCTCATAACAGTGAAACACATTTTCATCATTATGAAAAACCTCATTATTCTGAAAATGTAATGTGAGAGTTTCTCATAATGGCTGAGCATCTCATAAATAGTCATAACTATGAAACGCTATCTGATAAATTCTACCTGGCATCCGTCAGCGACACAGAGAAACTTCACCAGAATTAATAAGATAATAAGTTCCTAACCGTAAGATGATGGACATCTATAACCACGATTTATGTGACATAAAGCCGTACAATAATAATACATTTTATTTGTAATGCACTTTACATTTAAAGCAAATCTTAAAGTCTCAGATTCTGTAATACCAGTATTATTTTATGGTATGTATTTTTAGACGTATTTAAGACACTTAGTGCGATAACAGGTGAAGCAGGGATGTAACTCATGATAATGGACAAAAGAAAAACTCCACCTCCTCTGTGTGTCCTGCAGCAATATGACTATGACAGCAGCACCGTGAGGAAGAGGATCTCCCAGGAGGCTCTCGTGTCCATCACTCTGCCCTTCATCAAGAAGAACTTGGCCCCCACCTGCAAAACTGTAGAGTCGCACACACAGAGACTATGAGCAACACATACTGTGCAAAGCCACCGGACTCCGTTGACAAACAGTAATTTCACCTCTCTGCGAAAACTGAGCTCTCAAAAACAAGAAAAAAAGCATTAAAATGGGGGAAATATTACTTAAAATAAGCAAAATTATCTGCCAACAGAACAGGAATATTTCACTCGCTTTTTAAGGCCAAAAACTTGAAACAACTGAAATTTTCTAACATAAAAGCCGCCTGGTAAGAAGAAAATCTTGCCAGGAAAACAAGTATATTTTGCCTTCAGTTAAGATAAGTAATCTGGCTAAGGTTTTAGTTTTTGCAGTGCTCAGAACACAGACTCTGCTGGTGTAGCGCTGCCTTGGTGGGTTGGTTATTGTGCCTTCGGTGTTTTACAGGGTTAAAAAGTCTGGTGGCTTTGCAGAGAGGGATACAGTGACTGTTTCTGGTTAAACAAAAAGGATCCTACTCTTTAGAAATAGCTCTATAGCTCTGTGTCCATTCTACTATGTTATCAGACACTTGTAATAACTTTAGTGGACGTACTTAGACGGGGCCCAATCGCCTGCAACGAGCACGTTGCAGCTTATTTTTAAAGTTTCAGTCAGACTTGATAAAAATGTCGACATCTGGGTGGCTTTTATTTGTTACATGTGCACATAGCAGAAATCTTTTCGGCTGCAGGGAGTGTTTTGGGACGATGCCCTCAGTTCTGCCTGTTAGCAACATACAGGCTACTCTGCCCCCTCCGATCAGTGGAGTTGTTAGGGCTCTTTCAACATCTGAGGGGAAGTTCTGCCAACATTACTCAGGGCCAAAAAATGTTTTTGCCTCCTCTGTATGTTTTTTTTGGAACAGTAGTCGGCAATAGGCGGCCCGCGGGCCAGAACCGGGCCCGCCAGCAGTAACATCTGGCCTGTGCCCAGATTGCTTTGATATAGTGGAAACATTTTAAACATAAAAATTGATAGCGGCTGGTGCTGAAACAGATCTCAGCCATGACACCTACAGTTACTCACACAATGACTTCCTCTTAAGTGATTGTGCCTCCAAAACAAAAGAGAATGTTTTTTGAAGCAATGCTTCATGTTGAGTGCTTTTGTTTTGAAAAGTTCTGAAGGGCGTTCAGAAGACTCAGTCGTCAGCAAATGTGTGATTGGATTCCCCTGAGTTTTTTTTTTTCTTCTTCTTTATTTTTACAGGCAAGTCATTAAGAACAAGTTCTTCTTTACAATGGCGGCCTGACAAGCGGGGTGACAACTTAGGGAAAAGGAAATAGGGCTGAAATAAATATAGTACATTAGAAATACATCCAGTTTTAGCAATTACATAAAATACAATCAAAAACACAACACAAAAATTATGTAGAGAAGCAACTGCAAGTCCGTAAACAAAGATGATATAATAGTTTTAAAAGATGAAATTGAAATTAACGTATCCAGCTTAAGAAAACTTTGCAAAGCGTTCCAGTCGCGAGCGGCAGCAGATTGTAAAAAGAAGCCAGACCAAAGACAAAGTGAGGAGCGGGTGTTGTTTGTGACAGGCTTTGGCTGCAACAGATGACCCAAGCAAGGAGGTGGTGAGCGACCGGGAAGGGTCTTGTAAACGAAAGTGAACCGGTGAATTTTACGGCGAGTCTGAAGGGAGGACCAGTTGACAGATAAATATAAAGCGCAGTGGTGCGTATTTAAAGAAGCGTTTGTGGCAAACCTGACAGCGGAATGGAAAAGAGTGTCAAGATTTGATAGAGTGGACTTGCAAGCAACCCTGAATATAGTGTCTCCGTAGTCTAACGTGTGTAGAATGGTCATTTGAATAAGTCTGGCAGAACTCAGGGAAATGGAAGTAAGCGTCCGCGGGTTCATTAATAGGCCTTCAGATCGAACGGCGGGACGCGAACACGCACTGCAGCACATGCTTTATTGTGAGCATGAGCAGATGTTGCTAAATGTTTTATTGGATAAAGCTGCTAATACATGATTTATTGATCCTAGGTTCTGTGAAATGTGAATTTCAGTAGGGTTAAGAAAATGTGTTTTCTTAAAGAGAAACCAAACCATGACCCGGGTGTGTTTCTCTCTGCACAGGAGCTTCAGAGTCTTCAACAGTCCATCTACGCCGAACACTCCAACTTCATCCACGTTGACAATGTTTATGAGAGCGTCCTCCTGCAAACTCTGGACAAGGAGGTCACCAAAGGTATCGCAGCGCTTACAGGTTACAACGCACGCATTCTCCCTCGCAAGGGCCGGAGAGACACATCTAATCTTTCCTGTTTTCTCCTCGTCCTGCAGTGGTGAAGGAGGCGGCGAGTCTTAAGAAGTACAACCTGTTCACAGACAGCAGAGACCTGCTCAGTCAGTCCAGCCGCTCCAGCCTCTCCTCCCCGTCTGTCTCCACCCCGAGCAGCCCCGCCATGGCGCTCGCCGCCCCTGCAAAAGCCTCCTATGAGCACCAGCCCTCCCCTCTCACGGTCAACGGTATGTCGTCCAGCCCCCAGAAGGAAGAGCAGCACGAAGCTCCGGCGGACGTGTTCTTTACAGAGGCTGAACATAAAGAGGAAGCTCAGAGCGTCGCTGTCGATCAGGAGGCACTGGCGCCCAAAGCAGAAGATGTTGTGCAAACTGTGAAGGCAGAAACAAGCACCATTGTGACCCCTGACACCTCAGCTTTAACAGCTTCAACCAGCCAGATCGAGACACAGAGCGAGAGACAGGAAGTTCCTGAGACTTTGATCCAAGAAGAAGTGATTTCTGTCAAAACAGAGAAAGTTGAGACGGCTCCTGAACCTCAGAGCACAGACGCTCCACAAGAAGCAGAAATCCCCTCCGTCGTAGAAAGCACTAAGACAGATGTGGAAGCAGCAGCTGCAGAGGCAGAAGCTCCTGTGCAAAGTCCTGACCCTGCAAATGAACCAGTAACCACGTCGGGTGAGGGTGCCGGTGACCAAACTGTAGCCAGCAGTGAAGACAAGACACACTGTGGAAGCTCAGAAATCAAGTCAGAGGCTCCCTCCGGTGGTCAAACACCTGTACTCACACTTGCAGATGTCAGCCTGGACCTAAAGCGAGAGGAAGCAGAACCAGTCACCGTCTCAGACCCTAATTCCCTGGACGTGTCAGTAGGAAGTGAGTCAGCTCCGTCAGATTTGGAGTCCGAGGAGGAAGTCAGAGTAACGCAGAGCAGCAACGACCCCGACGCCTCGGAGGAGCAGGCGAACCTCTGCACGTCACCTGCGAGCCCAGACGATCCCGCTGTGGACAAAACCGGCAGCGAGGAGCCGTCTCCTCAGGTCCAGACAGAAGCTGTGAGCGGCGGCGACGTCAGAGTAGGAGGGGAAGCGTCGGTGGAGGTCGCCAAAGAGGAAACCCCTTCCGGCCCTGAAGCCCCGCCCCTGGACAGCGTCAAGGCGATCCGCGACCTGGTGGTGGAAGTGATCGAGGTGGAGGAGCTGGTGCAGCGTTACCCCGGTGGATTTCTAAAAGAGGAGTGAAGCGTCATGACCGATCACAGCAGCATCCCTGAGGGACAAAATAACTAAGATGTTCTGCTGAAAGGAACCAAATCGTCACCAGATTGTAACGGTAGCTTCCATTTCTGACAAAACTGCACGTCTGCACTGCCTCGTCTGCCGCGGTGTTAAAAGAAAGACTCCTGAGAAACATTCACGCTTCCACAAATGTTTTTTAAAAAACACATATGCATGAATTTATGGTAAATTATTAACACAAATCATTTACACAAATCAATATATTAGCTGTTTTAGGTGTGTGCAACCAACAGGTTTGTTTCATTCAGTGACTTTGACAGGAAATTAGAAGACTACAATTATTTTAGTACCAAATTGTTTTAGAAAATCTAGATATAGAATTATTTTTAATAAGAAATGCATTTGAATCTATTTAAGAGAATCTATTTTTTGGAAAACGCTTTGAGAGTGGTCTCGTATCTCTTAGCTGGAGGTTGTTAGCCTAACTTAGCATAATGCCTGGAAGCAAAACTCCACCTACCAACACCTTTAAAGCTCACTAATTAACATGATTTATTTTGATTTCTCTAATCTGTGCGTAAGCAGAAATGATAAAAATGGGGTGGGAATCAGCAGAGGACCAACGATAAGATATTATCACGATACTCATGTCACGATACGATATCATTGCGATATATTGCAATTTCTTCCCTTTTTTCCATCTTCAAATTGTTCTTTCTCGTGAACTGAAAAAGCAACTGATTTTTTAATTTAAGTACCAGAAAGTAAAATTCTCATGTACAATTCATATCATAACAGATCGATACTTGACCTCCATGTGTCGATATAATATTGCCACGGAAAATATCGCGATACTAAGCTGTATCGAGGATGAAGTAGCAGAGAACGGAAAGTAATTAGTAAAAGTACAAGTAGCTCAAAGTTACACTTACTTTCCACCACACGTTGTTACAGATGCACGTTGTAAATCTGTAAATAGTGCCAGCAGGTCCAGCATCTCCTCCCTACGGGTCTGTTTGTGCTCAGGTGAAACAAACAAAGGTAGATAATGTTGACCGGTGAGCTTCAGCTGTGTCTGTAGGTGGAGGACGGGACCAGGCCGGCTCTGAGATTGAGTCCCATCTGACCGTCTCTCGTCTAAACACAAAGCAAATAAGCGTCTTTGCCAAAAATATCAAACTATCGTTCAAAACAGGCTACATGAGTCTTTAGATTCTTTAGAAAACATTATAAACAGATACTTTAATATATCGGACCACATGAGCTTGATAAAAACCATTTCCAATTTCCAGCTGTAGTTTCTTTCTGATTTGTTTTTTACCTACTGAAGGATTAAAAACAAAACAAATAAAACAAACTGAATAAGTGCCTTTGCAGTACCTCCGTGTTGCCTTAGGTCACATGATGACAGAAACCAGCCTCTTTCACGTTGATAACGTTGCGGTAGAGAGACCGGTCCGAGGCTGATCACCTGTGTTTGAGCTTCACCTGCGCGAAATGCCTTTTACCTGCGTACAGCATCTCATGCAGACACGGTTAGCAAGTTTACAGTGCGAGTACAGGGAGGAACGTTGCGTGGAAATATTAATAAAACAAAAGAGTCTATAAACAAACATGCCCTCAAACTGTTTCTGTGAACTCTCCACGCTCTGGTCTGAATGTTGGGGAAACAACACAAACAATAAAAGCTTTTGTTTGCCAATAAAACAAATACAGCACGATGCTTTTGGGTATTTATTTATGAGCCACAACATTTTTTTTGAACCAATCACAGGCACACTGTACTGAGAAATATCAAAAACCTGCACGTAACCCAACATCTGTGAGAGATTAAAGCCTCGATTCAGTTTGACTATAATAATGTTCCTTCCATGTATTTGATATATTGCACCACAGACAAAATATCTCACATTTCAGCAGGCGAGCAGCGATCCAGGCACATCGAGGACAAGATCCAGGATTAAAAACAAATCTGTAACATTTGTTCACATCGAAAACACATCTTCAAGAAAACTCAGTAGTTAACATTTCTTCTTAAATTACATTCACAGAAATAAAAAGATCATTAAGAACAACATCTTACTTCAGCGCAAGTTGGAGCTCACCTGTGACGGTGTGGGCGAAAATAATGGCTCTCTTTATTTTATGGTTCATCATTTTCTTATAATTATGTGGAAAGTTTCCTGGGAAAAAAAGTGTAATTCTGTTCTAATTATAGGGGATTATCAGATAAATAACTCTGAGTTTAGTCAGTTGTGTGGAGTTTGTAAAAGATTTCCAGATTAATTTCCCTAAAAGAAAAGATCAATTTAAGCTATTTATTAATTATTAGCGTACTATTTATTTGAGTTGTATGCTTTCCCGTAGATTTCATTCATGCACATTCAGCTGACCTGACCTTCTGACTACAAGACTCTGCAGGTTACACTAGCATTAATTATCATTAATTAAATTAAAACACTGTCTGCAGTATTTTCCCTGTAATTCCATAGTTACTTGTTATTTTCAGCACAACGTCTAAGGAAATACTAAGAAAACACACGGGACACAAAGCGTTGCCAAAATATACAGTTATCTAATGCGACTACATGGTGCATAATACATAAGTCAGTGGTTCCTAACCTGTGGGTCGGAACCCCCACAGGGGACCCGAGATGAATCTGAGAGGTCCTTCAGATCTAACAGGGATGAGGGGCCACTCGAGCCAGAGACCACAGGCTGGTTCAGAATTATAAAATGTTATCTCTGATACGGATACGTCTGGTGATATTCTGTAGTTTATCTCTTGTAAATAAATCTCATGTGCAGATTTAAACCAACAGTGAACGTGTGTGTGTCTCACAGCCTGATGTCTTTTCTCCCTCCGAGCCATAAAAAACTATTAAATCCATCAGTGAGCCTTCGCTGTTCGCACGGGTGACATGTGGATTCATCCGCCACTGAAAGTAGTCCCCAACAAATGCACTATTTCCTTCTGTTTGTTTGGTAGAAACTACAGCGAGCTGCTGTTTTTTTTTACGTCCTCAGCAGTAAGCAGTGATGCAGTAGCTCACCGGTGGTTTGGCTCTGCACAAGAGATTTGCTGACTGGAACAAAAACACAGGATAACATCAGACTTATCTTTCAAAACGCACTCATTCATTCTGCTGTTGGTTTGTTTCCCCCAGAATGACGTTTGTGACTCGTAACATCAGGCCGACTCTGATTAACTAGAAACATTCGCTGGTGTCAAACGGGACAGTAAAGTCAGAATAAAGGAAAACGGCTGCTTAGTTTATCATGAAACACAAAAATATTAACTTTTGTTTTAAAACACAGCATTTGTTCTTGACCAAAGTCTGCATTAAAATTTGTCTGAATAAAACTGGCATTGTTGACTGAGCTCAATATACTGGATCATAAGGCTTACGGAGTTTGAAGGAGTACATAGAAGTCTAATGAGTCATTATTGAAGAAGGAAAAATCTTTTTTATTTAATCTTTCATTTGGGTCCACTTTTTCCCTGCAGGGATTTGCCCTGAATGAGAGTCAGTATTTTCAAATAAGTCATTATTTTTGGTGCTTTATCATCAAGAAAAGTATGTTTTTTCCTTCTGATTGTTTGACTCAATAACAGACTAACTGATGGACAACAAGATTTGCAGTGAGGACTTTCAGAGCACTGAGAGATGCATAAAGAAGATGCACGCAGATTGATGGATATCAGGGACGCGTCTGCAACGTGTGTGCAACAAAGTTTGTTCAGTACTTATGTGCGAGACGGTGCGTAAGATGTTCCAGGTTTACCGGGAGGCGGTGCTGTAGAAAAACTGTTCATCGGGACGGAAGCCGTAGGCGCTGACGGGTCGATCTGCCGCTGGGACGAACTGCTCCGACACACTGAAAGGAAGAAGAGATGGGAAAATAAATACAATCTGACACAGCAAGACAAAATTACACGCATGTGGAGGAGGAACACACATCCTTTAATTATTCTGGGATGCTTCAACCGGCTGGAATGATGGTGGTCGGCCACATAATGGGGCTGTTACAAGGAAAGAGAGCTTCACACCTCAGGGACATACTTCGTTATATGACACCACACCACCAGGTGGAGCTCCGACACCAGACATGACTCGTGGAAACTCCCCACCCCAGGGCCCGAGCACTCGCTTAGTCACAGTACCAGATGAAAAAAAATTAAAAAATAGCCTCATAAAAAGCGAATGTAATATTCATCTGCCCCGATGCAGGTGTTGGACATCCACAATGAGTGTGTGAGTTACAGACTGCTCATGGCTGGAGGGGTAAACAGCAGAGCGGCCAAAGCCATAAAACCCGGAGAGATGTCAAAACACAGCGGCGTGACGAGGGCGGAGGCTGACGGCCAAACCTGGAGGACCTGGCTGACCTGCGCCCGGGAACAGGGGCCTGTTGAGTGTGTGGGGCGGGGGGCAGGGGCGGATGATAAAAGGCCTGTATCTACACCGTATAAATCAGTTACTATGGGGATGTGGATACAGAGGGTGGGGGCCGATTTCACGCTCCATCTTCTGACCAGCTGCTGGGAGTTTGGCGGCGGGGTCAGAGTGACGGGCCCGGCCGCCTCGTCAGGACGGAGCGGTTGATGGATAAACTGGGGCCGTGACGGACGACACCGCATCTCACACGTATCGCATCTTTCTCTTTGCTGCCCGGGCCCCGCCGTCCTCTCACGGCCCTCCTAAAATACGAGCTGTTTGCTTTGCCCCTGCAAGCGCCTATAATGACGTGTTGTTTCTAGCCAAATCACTTCCAGCGATCAGTTACACAGCTTGCAGCATATCCCCACGTCTCCTCCTCCTCCTCCTCTCTGTTTTGCCCCCCTGCCCCCATCTCCTCTCCCTCCCCCCCTGGGCAGAAATATGTCTTTTTCCTCTCCGCACGCTACGGCTGTCAGGGGGGATTTGAGAGCCAGGCTAAAAGGAGGCTGGAGGAACACTGGAGCTCTGAGTCACACCATCCGCCTGCACGCTGGCCTGTTTCTGGGGCCGACTGACTCGTTACACCCCGGCCTGGACGTCCAGGACCTGTATGAGTCCTGATGTTGAGTCACTGTCCTAATACACACAAGCGATTTACAAGTTTAGGACATGGCAGCTTTGATTCACATTCCTGTACAGTGAGTTTACACTCGAGTTTAACCAGAGGCAATATCTGTTCTTTACCTCCACCATCACTGCTTTTTAGCACTTAAGGTTTTGTTGTAAACAGGACTGTAACTATTGTTTGGCTGAGAGCTCCTGATACCTCAGGCCCTGGGAACTTACAGCCTATTAGCACTGCTTGGTTGTTGAAGTTGAAGTTGTGACCTGTTGCAACGAAGGACTTGTGATCCCTTGTGACAGGTTGCACTGATCTCCAGGTTGTGGCCAGTTGGACCACACTGTCTCTCTTCCTTCTGACTGTTTTATTTGAATATTTTTTAACAGGGATAAAGAGCTAAATTGTGCAATAACTTGCATAAAGAGAAAGATTAAAGAATGGGTAAATGTAACCAGCGCCGTTGAAAAAGCTTATCAGATCGGCTGTTCACTTTCTCTGGTGAGAACATTTAGTTTTCAGACTGTTGTTCTCTGGACAAACTTATCAGCCTGTTAAAATGACAGTTAACCTGAGTTACAGCTGCACCTAGCTAAGCTAGCTAGCTAGCTCCGCACATGGCCGTTAGCTCTGCCGTATCGTCACTTCCGGGTGCTTCCTGGTTGCAAAAACTCGACATGGCGGCGCCCTATCGGCCAAACTCGAGGCTTCAAAACGGCGGTCCACAAACCAACGGGTGACGTCACCATGACTACATCCACTTCTTATATACAGTCTATGGTCTCAGCTTTATTTGGGGTTAGCAATGGAGTCAGACAAGGGGGTATTTTGTCACCTGCTCTTTTTAATCTCCTGTGGATGATCTGTCCAGGCAGTTAAGAGCCAGTAGTACTGGGTGCATGATTGGTAAGTCCATAGTGAACCATATTTTGTATGCAGATGACTATATCCAATGAAGGTTGAGGTCAAGGGCAACTGGACTTGGTTGAAGATGGGTTTAGTTCAACCAAATCCAGTTGCCCTTGACCTCAACCTTCGTTGGATAACTATGACCATCCAGGTCATAGTTATAGTAGTTATAGTAGTTAGACTGAGAACCTTCACAGATATATGCAGATGACCTTGTGGTTTTTAGCCCAAGTAGTGCTGGATTACAGCAGCTCCTTGCACTTTGTTCAGTATATGGTATGGAATATCATATCAAATATAATGCCAGTAGGAGTCGTCACGATCTGCAGAACTAAAGATGATAAATGCTTGAACTATCCTGATTTTAAACTGGCTAACAATAAGCTCAGTGTCATTTCTCACAGACAAAATGACCGATGAAGATATTTATAGGCGATACCACATGATGTATGCGCAAGCCAATAGTCTCTTACGTAAATTTAGGGCGTGTACGGTTGGTGTAAAGTGATCTCTGTTTAAAGCATATTGCACACCGGTCTATACTGCACACTTGTGGTCAAATTATGGGAAGTCAAGTCCACTGAAACTCAAAGTAGCATGTAACGATGCAATGAGAATGTCACTCACAAGACCAAGATGGTGTGGTGCAAGCGAGATGTTTGTGGCTGCAGGAGTAAGGAGCTTTAATGCTGTTTTAAGAAACCAAATGTTTCAATTCATGTGCAGGCTTAATGGGCCACAAAATTAAAATAAAATTGGGCTTAAATACGGCTAAGTACGACAAGCTACCAATCCCGTATGTGGAAACACTGGTGTTATTGTCTCGTGGTAGAACAATGATTGTCGTTTTAAATAATTTGATACTTCTAACCACGATTTACTGAGGGGTTTCTTAGCATCGGGGGTGTTCGCCCATTAGCTCAGGTGAAATCTAACATAAGAATATGAGGATAGCGATAAAGCCACACAGGGAGTTTAGCCAGGCTAATTCTTTTTCTGCTTGAATAGCGAATAGGTATTATGACTTTATTATTCTAAAGATTTTGGATGTTAGACTTCAGATGAAGCCAGAAGGCCCAAAGCATGATTTATTAGACATTTTTATGTTACTTCTAAAGTTTTGTTGGTTTTAGTGTGTTATCTATTGACTTTATTGTATGTTCTTCAGTGAAATTTAAGATAAACCCTGCACGTGCAAAATAACTCATTAAAAAAGACTGAAGAAAGGACTCAAAAAAAGTAGGGCTGCATCTAACGGTTATTATCGTTGTCAATTATTTTATCATTTAGCTATAACTACAAACTCCCTGTTGTAATATGACAATAAATTTACCTTCTACCTTGTAAAATGTGACCCCAAAGCCCAAGATGACGTCCTCAAATGTCTTGTTTTGTCCTCAACCACAATATATTCAGTTTACTGTCACAGAGGAGCAAAGAACCAGAAAATATTCACATCTAAGAAGCTTGAATCAGAGAATTTTTCTTTAAAAAAATGAATCAAACCATTAATAGATTATCAAAATAGTTGCCTATTAATTTAATAATTGACAACTAATCAACTGTTCGATAAATCGTGAGAAGGAGAAGGAAAACTGATCGTGGAAACAAACTCAACTAGGCCTGGGAATCAAATATTAATTTTGATGTCACCCTGTAAGAAGCCCCAGAACCAGAACTTTATTTAAAAACACAGTAGCTGAGGTAATTTATCCCAGAGGGCGATGCTTTCTCCTACACGGTTTTGCAGCCGGTCTGGACACCAGAAATGAAACAGTTGCTGTCAGCTGTGATATTTCTCATTATGAAGCATGCAAATCGACCCGTCTGCCACCGTATTCACTTCATGTGTACCAGGACTGTGACACAAGACAAAATGAGGAGATGGTGGGGGGGGGGGGGGTGCTTTGAGACAAGGAAACCAGTGTTCCCACAAATGCCATTTTGGGCCCAGAGGAGCGGCTGCAGGGGCGGCGGGCTGTGGGGACACGTCCCGTCCCGCAGAGAACATTCCTTGGTAGAGAACAGGAAAGGGAATCAGGCCTTTTTCCTCCTTTGGTGTGACCCTTTGCCCCCCCCACCCCACCCCCCCTCGGCTGGGCCCCGCTTTGATCTCGCCCCGCCGTCCCCCCTCACGTTACAGCTAACCAGCACGCAGGCCGCGGGAAAGAACCAGGTCTCGCCCTCGCCGCCCCACCCTCCCCGCGCGTCTCCACGTCTCACCTGATTGTGGCGGCGCTCTGCTTTTCCTTCTCTTTCTTTCTTTTTTTTTTTTACCTCACTTCACTCCCCGGCACCCGTCACATCCTGACAGCCGCTCAAAGCGCTCATTGACTCCCCCGTTGGCGAGCGGACAGACCGTCCGTCTGTCACGCCTCTTTCTATTAGACGCCTCTTTTAGTTACCTGACTAAAGGACTGTTACACCTTCTGGGAAGTTTGTCCCTCGGTCCGTACAGAGCTGAGGCTGGTGCATTTAATCAGAGCAGGATATTAAGACTTTTTGAAACTATGACTAAATTTGTTATTAAGGACTTTATATGATCAATATGTTATACTGAGTTATATATTTTTATGCAAATTAAATGAAGTAGTGCAAAGTATTATGCACATTAAATTAATTAATGATCATTATAATAAAATAGCCTGTCACCAGTGTAACCAGGCAGATACTGAATTTTTGAGGCAGATTGTGATGCTGATATTTAATAATTAACAATTATATGATTACCTTTTAACATTTTGGAACAATTCTTTAAGAAACTAATCGTGCTCTTTCACACTCTAAATGTAAACTGACCTCAAATATATCTTTAACATTTCTGCACTTACACCAATAGTGTCACGGGCCTAAACTTTGGTGTCTCGGTCAGGAGGAGATGGGCGACCTGCTCTACCCTCCTGAGCTACTGCCGCCTTTCTATTTACAGGGTATTTGGACATGAATGGTTGATCCTTCTGCTTTTTGTCTTTATATATTAATTCAACCCTCATTTCATGGCTCTCTAAAGACACTCCTGTCCTGCTGTTTCTTCACAGATCGATGCGATACCCTCAAACCACCAGATAACATCGGCCTGGTGGTGGCTGATCAGTCAGGCTCTTCATTTTGTATTCGGATATTCGTACAAATACCACTCTTGTACAGTATTACTTCAGTTTTAAAAAAGGCCCCATTCACACCATGTTTAACACACAGAGTAAAATAAGCGCTGGAGCTGGCTTTGATTATTACGTTAACCTGGATCACTCGGGGTGCAGCGGCCAAATTAAAACAGCCTCACAGACGCCGATTCCCCCGGCGCTCTCAGTATATTCAAAAGGTATCGGTTACAAAGCCGAGAGAGAGAGAGAAAGGAAAGAGAGCGAAAACAGACAATAAAAGAAATGAGCGAAGGGAGCACAGATCTGGATTTCCCTCTCTGGCCGTCCTCTCGTTGGACCGGCCTCGTCGTGGATTCAGCCACTCACAGTCTGCCTCTCAACAGCAGCCAAACTAAACATTCCTGCCGGCGAGGGAGGAGGAAAAAAAAAAAACCCTCCATCATCACGAGCTTTATCGCGCGCAAGAAGTCTGATAATAAATAAGACAAATGACTCACAATAAACTCTCATTTTCCTCGGCTATTCATCATCTCTGCGGCGTATCGAGTTAGCTGCCGTTCGGTATCGGGACTAAAAATGGTTTCAGACGAAACTCAAAGTCCATCTCAGCGATAACAGGATTGATTTTTAAATCCCAGGCTTCAGTTTCATGTTTCGCTGTGGAATGTCAGCGGCGTATTGGGACTACAGGAGTTGATATGTTGGAGCCACAGAGGAATGAGAGAGAGGGAAACACGCATACTGTAGAAGAGAGAGAGAGAAACAAGAACACGGAGACAGAGAGACAGCCGGAGAGTGTTTGCTCTCAAAGCTGGAGTATTGCTGTTGAGGGTGGAGCGATGCCTTCTGGGACTGGCAAGGTTTGTTGACTCAGGCCCGGGCCTGGTTCAATAACAGATCAGCGAATAGTGATTCGGAATAACAATGCGAGAGAGGGCAGCGGCGGCTGGCGGACAAGCAGGGAGCTGAAGGAAAACACTCCCAGTTCGGTGTTTCCTCTCCGACACAGCCGGCATTTCTGGACGAAGACAACCTGCCCTGCTGACAGCCTCCGTCACATACTCACAAACATGTTGCAGACACACATCTGAGTGCAGGGTCGGGTCGGGGTCTGATAGCTGGATCAGTTTTGCATCTAGTCCGAGATTTGCTAAGTAGCCGTATTCGCTGAGCTCCGAGGCTCATTTTAAGGACAAACCTCCAGTCTGTCGTAGGACAAAACATTCAGGTAGCAGGATTGGGATTTTTAGCCGGCTGTACTTTCGCCAAATAAAATTCCAAAGATGAAATCTGCCAGGGAAGCACAAAATTCAGGTGGCAGGTGACAATTCAGAATCTAAAAATAGAGCAGAATATGATGCAGCAATCAGTAGCTTATTATTGTTTTTACTACGATTAATTGCATTTGCGATAATATCGCGATGTAACAAGATTTTATAATTGCAAATGCTGCGATTACACTCTGGTCACATGACATCCAAGCCAGAAATCAGACGCCGCACGTTACGCTGTACCTCGCCTTCTTGTTAAACATCGGCCTTAAGCTTGGCAGAAGCTGACACTACAGAAACTTTAGTGTCACACGGGGAACGAAAGTAGCAGCCGCCGCCCGCGGGTAACATGGTGGTGGGTGAAATCGTCGTGCCGTCCGCCGCTTTGACGGACAGGAAAAAAGCACAACAGACAGACACATGTAGTAAGCTAAGCGTATGGTGGTGATTGGCGCCTGCGACACAACCATCAATCAGCTCAGTAGTGAAACGGCGTTTCAAACCAAACTCACAAGTCCGAAAGAGGCCCAGTCTGTCCTGAGTTACAGCCGGTGCTGCTCACCAGCATCGGAGGCTGCGGGGGAACTCCGGCGTTGCTGTAGAATTACTAAGCTTGTCTATTAAACACGAGAGGCGTCACTTGGTTTTATTTTCATTGACCGACTTTTGAATTAAACTTCAAGCTGAGTATTTTTTGTTTGCTGACTGGGATACAGAAAGTTGGACTCCTGGGAGATTTGAACTGGGATGAAACTCATTAATTGCTGGTTGAACTGTGGGTTTTGTATTGAGCGTTTGTGTATAGCGCAAGAAACAGAGGGAAGAGGAGGAGGAGCTGGGGGTCAGTAAGACATGCGATTTGGCCGGCCCAGACTCAGTATAGAAAATAATAATAATGCATTTAGATTGAGCCAATTACTGGGGGGGATGATTAGATGGGCAGATGGTGAAAGCCAGGTTGGGAATTTTGCCATGACACCGGGGAGCCTCCTGCTCTTTGCGACAAGTGCCGTGGGATCTTTAATGACCACAATGAGTCAGGCCCTCGGGTTTAACGTCTCATCCGAAGGACGGCAGCTCCTACAGCGCAGCGTCCCCATCGCTGCACCGGGGCATCGGGATTTTATTATTAGGACCAGAGGGAAGAACGCCCCCTACTGGCCCACCAACACCTCTTCCAGCAGCAACTTAGTTTTCCCATGAGGTCTCCCATCCAGGTACTGGCCCAGCCCAAACCTGCTTAGCTTCGGTCATTCAGCAGTAGCAGGGTTTACATTGGTATGGCTGCCGGCAAATGACCCAATGGGCCACTGTCCGTGCTTTACGGGCCGATCGTTGTTTTTAAAAAAACAGGTATATAAATACATAACTTATGTTCCACTGGCCCCAAAGGTGCGTTGTCCCACCGGGCATTTGCCCACTATGCCAGATTACCAGTCCAGCCCTGATATCCGCTGTAGTGTTAATTGCATGTATCTGCTGTCTATGGACACTACACGAACGGTGTCACTGGCCTAAGCATCAACCAACAACTGGGGTTTGGAGCTGGGCAGTCTCTAAGCCACTGCCGCCCTACTTCTACATACGGAGGCATATTGGCCCAGTCGATTGATCCACTTGGTCAGCAGTGACTAATTTATGACCGATTAATAGCATGTCATCAAACTAGTGAACAGGTACAAACAGGACACGCCGTTTGTACGTACAGGAGATGGTTACTCATGACACCACTTACTGATTGATCAGGGAAATCTCTGCACTCACATGCTGACCTGCACACGTCACCGTGGTGTGATCTCTCGCTTTTACACATCATTCTGCATATTGTTTTTCGATCTGCACAAGGACTTAATTAAGGTTTTGAATTTATGCTAAAATCAATACTAATGACACGGCTCCATACCTGCTCAGGTATCCGGTCTGTCCCAGCCCTCCATTCAGGAAGTCGGTGTAGAACTCGGGACTGACGGCACCGTCTGCTGAGATGATCCCGTCTGGACGAAACAATCCAAACACGGAGGTTGAAGACACAAGAAACACTGTGTATATGACTCAGCTTTAGTATCACTCTTCTCATCTCCTCCTCAGATACAAAAAGCCAGTTTTCCCAAAACAATGAACCCTTTAAAGCCCTCAGTACCAGCACTGTAGAACAGATCCGGTCTCTCCAGGATGTCTCCGTTCCCGATGAAGGATTCTCCGTCCTCCCCGAAAAGGAAGGGCTCTCCTGCTTCGTCCATTTGACGGTTCTCCACCATCTCTAGCCACTGACCGTTGTACCAGCGGAACTTCTCAGTCTGGATCTTCTTTCCCCACTGCTCGTCATATTCCTGGAGTGATGTGGAGGAAAAAGAGGGGTCAAGCACTCACAATCTTCTGCTCTGGAAATAAACTCATGAACTTCGGTTAAAGTGACTGTTTCACAGTTTTTGCTCGAGATTCATTCCTTCTAGCAGTTTTTGCTGATTTAATGCACCACAGCCTTCATCTGGACTCAAACCAGTAATCTTGCTCTTTTTACTCATTATTTTTTGGTCCTGGGTAAAGACGAGCTGCAGCAGGTCATGAACGTTCTGCCTGCAGTCGTAGGAGAAGGAGTTATTGCCATGTTGAAGGCTGATCTATTTCCATCAGCCTTCAACCAACATTAACTTTTACACCTCAGCCAAGTGTTAAACCTCGAGGCAAATCTTATCAGAGTTAGTCTTAATACGGAGGCGAGTGTTCACTTTACCAACAGCCCGTACCGAGAACTAAAACCCACAGCTCCATGTCAAAGTCAATTTAAAGCTACTATGTGTAGAATTTATGGGATTACTACGTTCAAAATGATTCTTATGGCATTATTTTTGTTTGCAGAAAATGGGACAATCCTGGTGAAAATTGGAGCTGTTTATGTCAGAATGCTTTACACAGTACCATTAGGAATATTATCTAATATAATTAGACATGATAATAGCAGATGTTACCATAAAGTTCAACTGACTTAAACACAAACACAGCGGAGGCTGACGAGGAATGTGATTAGTTTTGCAGAGATTTGCTCATAAACCAAATTAAAATGATGATGACCCTAGAACAAAAGTCAGAAGATCCCCAAATACAACAGTTTAATCCAGAGAATCATGAACGTCTGAACCAATTTTCACGACAATCCATCCAATAAATGTTTTCACAAAGGCCAACCTCAAGGTGGTGCTAGAACAAAAGTCAGAGGATCACCAAAGGATTCAACGATTGTAAAAAATATGTGTCTGTAGCAAATTCTGTGCCAATTCAGGGTCAGCAAGTCTTTAGAATTCATCTTCTGGGTATCATGGCCTATCTGTACTAAATTTCATGGAAATCCGTAAATACTAAATTTAATGTTATTTCTGCACGACTCAATTCAATTCAGTTCAAATCAAATTAGCTTTATTGGCATGAATGTGTAACAACAATATTACGAAAGCATCACACAAACTACATAACAATCAACCCCATACATTTCATTAAACAAGTAATTAAAGCGTAGAGTAATTAAAGCGTGTGTGTGAGAAAAATTAAAATATATTAAAAATTAAAATAAAATAAGTTAATAAATCAGCAACTGTATGTGTGTGTTAAAAAAATAAAATAAATAAAAATAAAATAAATAAAACAGTAAGTGTGTGTTAAAAAATAAAAATATAATAAAAATTAAATTAAAATAAATAAATAAAACAGTAAGTGTTGTGTGTTAAAAAAAATATAATAAAAATTAAATAAATAAAACAGTAAGTGTGTGTTAAAAAAAATAAATATAAAAATATTAAAAAATAAAACACTAAGTGTGTGTGTTAAAATGAAATATTAAAAATAAGATAAATAAATAAAACAGTAAGCGTGTGTGTGTGTTAAAAAAATAAAAATATACTCAAAAATGTCCGACTTATAGACTGACATTAACATTCTTAGAGCCACACTGCAAACGCGTGGCTAAAAATGAGATACTTTACATATAGAAGTAAAAAAGTAGCAGCCTCGTCTTGTTAATCAGAGACTTCCTGTCTGAAGTTGTTATCAGCATGGTGCCTGGGTTAAGTCACTGCTCTCTACTGTTCACCATAATGACCCATCTCAGCAAGGAAGGCGAGCTTCCTGAGCGTGTGTGAGGTGGACAAACCAAGTATGTGTGCGTCTACGCATGTATGTGTTTAACAAACACTTCAGAGAGGAAGTGTGTGTGCAGGTTATGTGTAAATATGACTCTGTGTTGTCTCCATCCTCTTCACTACAGCCAATAAATACCTCCGTCCGTCCGGCTGCGCTGTTTGCGCGCGGAGGACGACCGCAGAGCTCTGTTTTCTTTTCTCTGCAGAGGCCGAAGGGGGAGCGATAAAGGCGGCCTTTGAGGCTGCGACGCCCCGGCCTGAAAGATTAATCATTCAGATGCAAAGCAGGGGCCCGTGGGCACTGACAGCCACCCGAGGCCCCGGACTCAAACGGGCCTATTGACCGGAGGCCCCCGCTCTCTGCCGCCGCCTGAACGCTGGAGTGACACATTTTGTCAGCGGGCTGATTCATCAGGGGCTGAAACAGAACCATGACTCAGGTTTTTAAGGAGCAGTTATATTAGTTTAATATGACTAATCGGTTATTAGCAGCTGAGCTCATGACAGGACGAGCTCATCGCAGCGGGGGGACAGGAAGTGCATAACAGTTTTGGGAGCTTTTCAACGTATTCCTCTGGAAATATGGCCGGGCTAAGAATATCAGGGTGTATTAGGCTTCTGTCCCACTTCTAGACCACGTCTACAAAGTTCCCTGTGAAGCCACGTGTGTGTGTGTGTGTGTTTGCACACGAGCAGGGCCACAGCGATCAAAGGCTGACATTTCAGGACTTCACAGGCGTGCGCTGCCAAACGGACCGCGCACGGCCGAGCGGCAATGATTGTGCGTGCGTTTGTGTCCACAGCTCTGCTTTCTCTCTCACCTCGGCTGTCCGGCCGCTGACACACTCCAGAGCCCACCGGCTGCCTTTCATGTGGTTCACATCTTAATAGGTCCCACTGATAATTTCAATGAAACACTTCCTTTCGCCCCCGCTGCTCCGCCTGGTTATAATCTACAGCTAATTACGCTGATCTGAGGTCTGGCAGGCATCACACGCTGACTGGGAGCTGACCACACCTGTCAGTCACAAGGTGACTCAGGAATTCGCCGCTTAGTTAATCGCTGATGTCAAATGTGACTCTGTCACATCAGGAGAAGGTGAGAGTGTTTGACCGTACAACTGAAAGACAATTTAATAGTCTGAATAAAACTGACACACACATACTGCTGCAGATTCTAAGCTGAAATGTGAACAAACAGCTTCCTGAGGTTTTTGAAAGCCTCCTCTTCAAGGCTGGATTACCAAAGCCGGCGACTGCACTGGGGCACTTTGTGTTAATCTGATCCATTTGTTTGGGAATTTTAAAAACTAAGGGGAAAGTCAAATTTTAAAAACGCCCAGTTTTCGAACTACTCGGAAAAGTTTCTGTCTATCTGAATGAAAACAATGTCCAAACATATTCCATTTTAAAAAGATGTTCAAAGAAATTATATTCCAGAGGTACAGAGTAACACAGTGCTGATAATAACCTGGGCTTGTATTGAAGACTTTGTAGTATGTTTGGGTAATATCTGTTTGTGTATGGAACTTTTGAATATATATTTTCATTGATTCTAGATTTATTATCTCTGTATACTTCTTATTATTATTTTGTAGTTATTTCCTTTAAAATGGTATTAAGGGTATAAAGGGGTAGGAGTAGATCAGTTTTACTTCTTCCTGCTCCTTTTTGCACATGTAAAGGAGTTTTACTTTGTTGTTCATTTGTTTCTTACCATTATTTTTTGTTTCATTGATTATTTAATTTTATTTACATGTTCAAAATAAAGATATCAAATCAAATCAACTAAAGCGCTGTCTGTTCTGCTTTATTACCTGATCTTGAGATTGTGTGTTGAAATGTCAAAGTGTTGTTTTAAAACCTTAAACACAGCTGATCTGGCGTCATGTAGTTTCTGAGCACAGGAATACTGTACATGTTCCTGTTGTCGCTCTCCAACTGACTGGTTCCTGGGACACTTGTGAAGAACGGGAACCAGATCAGATCAGATTAACACAAAAAAAGGTACAATTTGTAAGATTTGGACAGATTTTTTGTTTAAAACATTTTTAAAAAATGAACTAACTCTGCTACCTCTACTTTTTTCCCCTCCTGCCACCACCTGATCGTCCATGTCTGGGCCGACTGACGTGAAATCGTAGCTGTCCGGGGACACGCAGCATATTAACCAAGTGAGCTGTGCAGACAGAGCGAGCCGAGTGAATCTGGCTTGAAAACAGGCTGATAATCTGTTATATAGGATATAAATTCCAGTAAATGATGAAATATGTGTCCCACGCTTGCTAATGTCCCTCTCCCAGCTGTTCTCCTGGAGCTTCAATGGGCATCCGGACACTTACGGCGATGATGTCCAGCGTGTTGTTGCAGACTTTGCGGATCTCTGCGTTGTTATCGTGCATCAGGTCAATGAGGTACGCAGGGGCTTCTGAGATTAGGACTCAAGGAAAGACAACATTTCATCTTCTCTTGGACATTTTGATGCTAAATCAATCAACGTTTGTCCTTAATTAAAGGGCGATTGATGGGGATGAAGTGGTACAACCACGCTTTCATTTAAAGCCAGAGGCAGGTGCTGTGTGACTGAAGTATATATTCCCTGTGATGTAGTGAAACACACTAACTCTCCACTCCCACCCACAGCACTGCTTAAATCAGGTATTCTTGTTTTATTCTTCAAGCAGAAAGAAAAACATCAATCAAAACATGCTGACAGGGGGCATATTTGTAATTTGACACAAGCACCGCCGACCACAACTGTGTACAATTACTGGCAGCTTAGAATACCCCGAGGGTTAAAATAAAAAAAACTGAATGGAGGGGTTGAAGAGGTTGGTATAGAGATGCAAATGGGAATAAACAGCGATGGGAGATACATTACAGGGGGGTACCCGTGACAGCTCCTCCTAATACTCTTGTTTAAGTCCTACGTCTCTATAAGTGCATCTCATCTAACGGGACAGAAATGTCTATGGTACTTTACAAGTAAGCAGAAAGGATACGTGTGTCCTTGATGATGACGTCCCTGGTGGCTTTGTGAAAGACCATCTGGTAGAAGACGTAGACAATCTGACACACAAACTCATCGTCCTCCTGTTGGGCTGAGAGGGAGGAAAAAGATCAGCAAGGATTCATTCTTTAAGGTGGATCGTGTCAGGGTTCCTCCCTCCTGTTGGGGATGTTTCCGCATCCTGAAATGTATTTTCAGTTCCAATCCTTGCTATAAAGGCCAACGTAACACTCTCTTTGCATATCGAAAAAAACCAAAAAAACATTCAAGATACTGAGGCCCAAATTGCTCCTAATGGCTGTTCAATCGGTGTGTGAATGTTAATTTCTCTTCTGATGATCAGGGGGCACCTTGTGTGGCATCAGTGTGTGGGTGAATGTGACACAGTGTAAAAGCTCTTTGAGTGGTCAGAAGACTATAAAAGTGCTATAAATCTACAATAATTCAATTAATGTAAATATTCTTTTCTAACTCAAAAACTCAAAAAGTCCAAATGTGGAGCAACATGGAGCAACACCATCTGATTGCTCATATTACTACCGGACTAAGACCATCAGTTTAAGGTAAGGTAAGTAATAAGATAAGCATTTTAGGTTGATCGAAGGCAATAGCTTTTGAAGGTGTATTCCAGCAATATACTGTAGTCTCATACTTCCATAGTTTGGGGGACATATTAAAAAAGAAATGGTCAATATCTGTGTAGCAGAGGGCAACATATCCTGAGTTTTAGTTCCTGGTATGGGTCAAACTAATCTGAGTTGCTGCTCAGACAGAGTTAATGTCGTCAGAACAAGCCGGAAGCTTCTGGTCAGAGAACTGAGTCGAACGCAGAAGTCCCTTAAACCTGCATTCTATAGAACGGCCAGCAGGGGGCGACTCTTCTGGTTGCAAAAAGAAGTCTGGTCCCATTAGAAATAATGGTACTTCTCAGCTGGTTTATTACCTCAGTAAACACTTTCCTAATTCCTATTATGCTTATTTTCAGGTTCAAAATCCTATTTAGAGGTCGTACCAGATCAGGTTTACAAGGTTTAATTTTCAAAAACACATATTTTTGTCATTCTGCTCATTGCTGCAGCTCCTCTTTTCACCCTGTGTTGAAGGCTTCGTTTTATCTAAGGAGTGATGCATCTTGTCTCTAAATGATCTTTGTTGGGAGCTGCACATGCTCAGTTCTTAGTTAAGGACTACTAGCCAATCAGAAGCAGAGTAGGGCGGGTCAGCGAGAAGCCGGTAAACAGCTCGTTGCCGACCAGCTTGGCAACATGGACTGGAGCAAGAGTTTCAGAGCGGTGAGTTATTAATCTGTAACAAAAGGATCTTTCATCCATAAAGTTTTAACCGAGCTCTGTCTCTACATCACAGGAACAACTTTATGTCCACTGACTGCCTGGAGGGTAGCTAGTGTTTGGAAGGGAGAGGAGAGCTGTGTGCTGCAGCTCGCTGTTTCTGAGGGCGTGTCGGAGCAGCCGCTCGGCGAGCGTTATGACACGTATGTTCTTGTGACGTCACAAGAAAGGTAAGTAAAGCCTGGACTCCAAACGAGCTGTTTTCAGGCAGTTCAGAGCAGAGTTTTCTGCGGGAGATGGGAACTCCCTTTGGGCTGGACTTTGCAAACCTATTACGTGCACAGAAAAAAGAGATATAACTCAATAAAGGAGAGGGAAAAAAGCCAAAAAGCAGAATACCACCTCTTTACGCCTGTTGCTCGCTAGAAAATTATCAGTCGGGTTAAAACGACAGTTAACTTGAATTGCAGATTACAGACCAAACTCGAGGCTTCATAACAGGTGACATCACGATGACGAGGTCCACTTCTTGTCTATGAGTCAAAACTATTTCTTCACGTCTCTTTTCCGTCATTTTCCTGGGCTACAACTGCTTTACTCCTCCTTGACCCGAAGCTTATAAAACACTGTAGTGCAGCACTGAGTTCTTACCGTTGAGCAGCTCAATGAGAGCAGGAATGATGCCAGACTTGGCCAGCATGGCTGCACAAGAGTCATCCATGGACACGGTGCCAATCATGATCACCACCTCCAGAATGAGGTCATCCTCAGCAGAACCTGACATGGGGGAAAAGTGCATGTTGAGTGGATGACTGGCAAAGAAAACATCATCGATCCTCTGAAAGGTTTGGCCTCTGAATACAAGCAGAACCTTGTGCTGAGCCAGGGTCTGACCGTGCAGAGTCTTCTGCCTGCTGTGTCCTACGCTATGCTCGGAGAAAATAAGGTTAGAAAAAGGATTTTTTTTCCATGAGTGTCTGAGGATATCTATTTTTTAAAGGATCCCCAGCGGCTCATTTCAAGATCAATAAATCACTCTCAGCCCTTTTTCTTTGAGGAACTGGTTTTTATGGATCTGATGACTCATCTCTTTGTGCAATCCATCAATTCTTAAACTGCATAAAGTTTGCTGGCCTTCTGTTTGCGCTCAGCTTGGCGCACCTCTCTCTTTAGAGAGTGTGAACCACAGTGAGACTTTTGAGGTGAATATCAGAGTTAACGTGAATTACGGACGCACCTTGCTAACCTAGCTAGCAAGCTCCATCCTCTAGTTTGAATTTGATCACTTCTGGCTCCAAAAAACCAAGATGGTGACGTCCAAAATGCCAAACTGGAGGCTTCTTTTATACGGTCTATGGAATGAATGCATTACTGCGGGTCTAAAGGTTATTGCAAAAAAACATTTTGACCGTGTAACAAAAAACTCACAGCTGATAAAAAGGTCCATGTGAGTCTGTCAAATGTTAAAGGAATCACGCACACACACCTGGTTTGAGTCTGTCTTTCAGGTAAGGCACCAGGTTGTACTCCTTGAGTACCAGCGCCCAGTCCAGGTCGGGGATAGTCAGATTGGCCAGCGTGCCCAGGCACTCGATCACAAACTCCTCAGCCTCCTCCTCACTGATCTGAGCTGCCAGGTCACCGACATGATCCTGCCAGGAGACACAGGAGCAAGAGCGGATCACACTGATGAAAATGTTTTTAATCAATGAGTTTTTAAACGAGCACTGATCAAGACAAACTAAAGAAAAACATATTTCACTTGTGTGCTAAACTCCCTTTTTGACTTCATGTAGCTCTATGAACTCACAGCTTTTTTAGCTTTGTTTTCACTTATTGCCTTCGCTGAGGGGCGTACGGCGTTGTCACTACATGTTCCTGCCATATATTGCTATTTTCAGAGTAACTCAGAAATGCCATCAAAAAGTTTCTTGCTTGTAAAATATTTTGCCATCAGGATTCTGTCTTGGGTGATGTAAAGAGGAGGTGTGATGTCTGAAGTTTTAAGGAGAACCTTTATTATAAGATCTAACATACAGCTCTCACTGAAAAGAGTCAACTGAGCTGATTCCAGCAGTATGTGTCTCATTTCTCTACCATATATCATAACATTCATTGCTAAATGTTCCTTCAATCAATCAACTGATAGCTGAAGCAGCACAGCGTTGTCTGGTGAGAATTAATAAGAGGTCATGACTGTAAAGTTTCACCATACAAATTACGAACAACTGGATGAATACGGTTTAATATCTGCGGAAGAGGGTTAAGGCCACATGTGAAATTTTTTTTGAGTTCTGAGATTATGGTCAGAATTCTTACTTTAATCTCAGAATTCTGGCTTTAATCTCAGAATTCTGGCTTTAATCTCAGAATTCTGACTTTAATCTCAGAATTCTGGCTTTAATCTCAGAATTCTGGCTTTAATCTCAGAATTCTGGCTTTAATCTCAGAATTCTGGCTTTAATCTCAGAATTCTGACTTTAATCTCAGAATTCTGGCTTTAATCTCAGAATTCTGACTTTAAACTCAGAATTCTGGCTTTAATCTCAGAATTCTGGCTTTAATCTCAGAATTCTGGCTTTAATCTCAGAATTCTGGCTTTAAACTCAGAATTCTGGCTTTTTCACAGAATTCTGACTTTGATCTTAGAATTCTGAATTTAAATTCTGAGTTTAAACTCAGAATTCTGGCTTTAATCTCAGAATTCTGGCTTTAAACTCAGAATTCTGGCTTTTTCACAGAATTCTGACTTTAATCTTAGAATTCTGAATTTAAATTCTGAGTTTAAACTCAGAATTCTGGCTTTAATCTCAGAATTCTGGCTTTAATGTCAGAATTCTGGCTTTAAACTCAGAATTCTGGCTTTTTCACAGAATTCTGACTTTAATCTTAGAATTCTGAATTTAAATTCTGAGTTTAAACTCAGAATTCTGGCTTTTTCACAGAATTCTGACTTTTTTCACAGAATTCTGAATTTAAACTCAGAATTCTGGCTTTAATCTCAGAATTCTGACTTTAATCTCAGAATTCTGACTTTTCACAGAATTCTGACTTTTTCACAGAATTCTGACTTTAATCTCAGAACTCAAAAAAATTTCACGTGTGGCCCTAATCCTCTTCCGCAAAAACTAAATATTAAAGTTTAATTTTAGAACTTAGGATGTGCTTACGGGCGGAGTTGGGCAGTAACGTAAGGGATTACATTTTAACAGTTTTAATTTTACAGGTTATAATCCAAGTAACGCTGTGTTACCATGATGCAGTTTGTGCTGTTGTCCTTGATTTGTAAGAGCGACTGCACGGCAGCTCAGTGGCAGTTCAAGCCGAGAAGCCAAAGGAAGAATGGAGACCGAGTTAGAGAGTCGTTCTTCTGAAAGTATCGCCATTATTGTGACTTTTTTACAGTCAAAGACACAAAGAACATTGTTGTCCGTTGTAAACGTTGTGCGACCATCAATAAGCTTTCAACCGTTAAACAGTTCTACATCTAATTTATTGAAGAATCTGCTAAAGAAGCACAGCAACGTGAAACTTGGAGAAAAGAGCTGACCGGTAGGTCGCTGCTGTCAGTGATGGAGGTGCTTTCGTCAAGAGAGAGCTGCGTTTTGTAAAAACACTGCTCAAAAATGCATGTGCAGAAAAAGAGTCGTGACTTTTTATTTCAGCCAGTGGCTTTAAGGAACGTTAAAAAAAAAAACTTCTTGCTGCTGTAATAAAGTTTAAAAGTCGGTAGAGCCTGCTTTTATTTTTACTTTTTTTATACATAAGCTATACTGTACCGCATCATCTGGTTCGAGAGGCTGAAATGTTTTCAATTTCAATATCTAATTGTTGACTCCTATGGTTAATTATTGTTCCAGTGAAGTGGATTAATTTCTAAAATGAGCTGCTGAACAGGCTGTCCGTCACTTTTTAAGGTAGGAGAGGGCGGTGAAAGTAAGATAGTAATGTTGCAAGTCACGATACTAATTACTTTTAATACCCAGTAATAAATAATATTATTGCTTTTTTAAATGAGTAATATGTAAAAAGCAACTCTTGCCCAACACTGCTTATGGGTTACAGAGAGAAGAATAACCCTGTGACATCAAACAGGGAACACTGTGATCACAGTATACGGTAAGACCTGATCTGTTTGAGTTTACAACACCAAGAACTGACCAGGAAGAGGCTCTTGGTGGGTCCGTTGTGCTGAGAAAGGTTCCTGATCATCTTCATCACCAGACCATCCTTCAGCTTCACGGCACGCTTCATCAGCATCTTCAGACCATTACCTACGGCAACAGGGAGGAAAGGAGGCGACGAGGAGAAACGACCTTTTACACTTCGACACCATGGGGTGGGATAAAATGTCTCTGTCCTCTCCTTGGAGCTCATACCTTCACACATGACCTGGGCATTGTTCTTGTTAGCCGCCAGGTTGATGCAGAGTGAGAGGAGCTCCACGTCCAGCTTCTCCTCCCCGCACTCAAACACCATCTTCATCAGCTGTCAATCACAAGTTAACGGTTTAATTCATCAGTGAGATTCAAGCCGAACTAACCAATAACACACGTAATCGATCACATTATCACATTAAGGTCGTCGTGCTAGAACAACAGGCCTTTATTTATCACCGTGTCAGTGTGTTTATGTAATCTGCTGGATAACTCAAACAAACCGCCTGATGACGAAATGTGACGCGTAACAATTACATCGCCTCATCTGTTCTTTTTATAAGCCAGCTAAAAAATAAGCTTTAACCCAAAGACAGGCAACGTTTCTTCATGCTATGTGTGAATGTCTGTGTGCCTGGTTGTAATTTTTTACTTTGAATAAAAGGTTTTAATAGATCGTCCCTGCAAATCGCCTACTCCGCTCGTGCTAAAGCCGGTCATCAGGGTTTGAGCTCCGGAGCGTAAAAGAAGGAAAAGAAATGTTTAATGAATTTTAAAAAGTTAGAAACAGAGAAAGAAGGTTACAGATAAGGGGAAGGCGTCATTCCCTAAGCTCCCAAACACCCACCTCCACCTCCCTCAGTCCGTCTCTCCTGCACTGATTTTACATTAAACAGGAAAAGCTTTGAGCTGGAGGGGGGGGGGCAGAGGTGCACTGCTTCCCTGTGAGGAGTCAGGAATCAGAGAGAGAGAGAGAGAGAGGGTGAGAAAGACTGGGCTGGGCCTGGGTTAGGTATCACATACCAGGGGCCCCGGACCCCAAATCAGCCCCGTCTAGACTCTCTGGCACCTGCCTCTGCTTATTTACCACAGACCGCCACCGGAGGCCCAGCCGGGGCCGCTGCAGTCCGACCAACGCAGCCACCTCCGCCCCCACCTCCACCTCTGTGCCTCTCCTTCCTCGCTCCTGACATCCCTGCCCTCCTTCACCCCACCTCCAGCACCAAACGGTGACCCCATTAAAAGCAGGAGAAGGGGAAAGGGGCCGGTCAGCCACCAGCCTGGGAAAGTGATAAAAGAGAGAGGTCTTAAAAGCCCAAAGTGGGTGAGAGAGGATAGAAAAGGTGGGAAACAGGGTGAAGCAGTTGTATTTTTACAAACAGGACAGATGGAGGGACGTGCAGGAGGGACAAAAGGGGTTTTGGTGCGGGGATTTGGACTGAGACTTTGGGCAAAATGAGGATGGATAAAGCAACAAAATGAAAATGACTCACTTAGACTATGATGGCTAAAGTGGCTGTGAAAGTGACGCTCATCCACGGTGTTTTCAGTTTGTTTTATTCTTAACATCTTCTTCTTAATCAAAAAACATCTAACTGTTTATCACCACAAACATCCGGTGAGCAGCGGGACAGACGATCTCTGCTGGTTCAACCTCTTTTCTGTCCCTGTCGGGCTTCATCATCTCTGATATTCTTTAATACAGAAAAACTTACAGCTTAGTTTTCCTGTTGTCGTGACACTGAACAAGGAGAAAGGAATTACCTGACCCGTTAACTGAATGAACGACAGCTCCTGTTCTGCTATCTCATGATCAAATCACCGTCTGATAAAAAATCTACATTAATGCACGCCTGTACTGTGTGTTCAGCTACATATTGGCGTTTAAATTGAGTGATCAGGCGCCCAAATTTCCTCAGCATAACTCCCCCACCTGAACCACATAGCAAACTCTGTACAATCCTCTTAGAAAGGGGAGATAATTTCTAGGGCTGGGCAGGTTAATGTGTTTTTATCGCGCATCAATTACGTAGAGCTGACAATTATTTCCTTGATTGTTAATGCTATTATTATTATTATTATTATTATAATATATTTTGAAAGTCTGTTGCTCGCTGGCTCCATGGAATGCGGACATTGATCAGCTCAAACCAATGGCACCACAGGAGGCGCGGCATGTTGATGCAGCGCTGCAGAAATACATAAACAAAGGAGACAGCGACAGCCGGAGGGAGAGCTACTCTGCGACAGTAAACTCCCAAACAGCTAGGATGCAGCGCTCTTCGGATGATTTACATACATAAGCACAAAAGAAGTTCAAGACAATTCAAACGCCTACAGTGAAGCTGTGTAGAGCACTTCACATCACTGTAACAGGGACACTTGCTGCTGAGTACAGACTGTTTCTGCTGCTTCCTGATAAAAGAAAAATGTTTCTGCTGATACCTGAAAACAGATTTCTAACCTGCTGCTCAGACGGAGCCTGTTCTGATGGACTTGTTTTAACAAGCTAGATAAAAGGTAATTCACTGACAGCGGCAAACAGCTTTGGTTTAATATTTGATTTGATTACATTAATGTTCAAGTTGAGATTTAGAAGAAAGGAATATTTTATTGCTGCTGTGTAAAAGGGAATACTGCTGGTAAAAAAGCATCTTAATCGTGTAAAGAATTAAATTACATTTTTCTGATTAATCGTGATTTCATTTTTCCAATCGTTGCCCAGCACTAAAAATTTAAAAACATATTTTTGCTCTTCATCTCTCTAAAACTTTCTCTCTCTACGTTACAATCTGGCGCCAGGTACTGTATGACATACTGGAGGAGAATATCGAATACCTTTTATTTCAATTAATTTATTTTTCCCATAAACAGTCTCCTCCTCATGTGATTGTAAATTCCCAATTTCCCACAAATATTACTGAGGACATGACCTTCGTGTTCTCAGTCGAAGCTCCAGTCACAAAGTGCTTATTGATTGATTGATTGATTGAGCAGTTTTCGAAAAGCTTTGTGTTTCCTTAATAAGAGTAAAAAGCAAGATGAGCATCTTTTTATCCACTCTGGAAACCTTTTTTTGGAAAATTCATTGATTTTGTTATAAAAAATTAAGACTTTATGTGGACAGAAGACCAAAAAGATCACATTAAGCTAAATGTGAGCAAGAGATGGATGGAAGACAGTGAAGGAATGCAGGTAGAGGAGGGGGGGGGCGGGGCGGGGTCAGAGGTCACATCCTGGCCATGCTGCTAGCCAGCATCCTTTCTACCGAGGGCGACCCTGCTGCTGACGTGACCTTCTGAACAAACAGCCGGCTCTCCCAGCCACATCTGGCTGGCATTTACACCCAATCTCAGCAAACAAACACAACGCACATTTAGCTAATCGCCGATGATGAGAGGAGCGACTGACCGGGTCAACTCAATCAGGAGGGAGCGTAACTCAACGAAAATGTTATGATCGAAAGTTGAAAGAAAATCCGCCCGAGGGGGTTTGAACTTCAGCGGTAAACTTAATTTTCACGACTCCGTTTCACTTTGGACACATTTCTGTGCTGATGTCTCAACTTAGTGATGACAATTAGGAGGCTAATGTGCGAAGAAGACACAGAAAAGGATGGAACGGCGTTAAGAAATCATTTCAGGACTCTGGAAAAAAAAAAAAAAACTGGGTTGTCATCACAGCGAGAGCGAAGACTGAGCAGCAGTCCTCTGGTGGTTTTTGGTTCCAGATGTGGCGTGCGTCCCTCCCTCTCGCTCCGTTTCTCATGCATTAATTGCCGGGTGCCGTTAGCTGCCGATGCAAATGTGCGTGTCTCGGTCTGCTGGCGGCGTACATTAGCCAGTCTTACCTGCGGTATGCAGTCTGTGTCGGCAAACATGGACTTGAATCTGTCGTCCATGCTGATGTGGTACAGAATGCACATGCTGAGCTGTCTCTGGTCCTCGTCAGCTGCAACGTAAACACAGGAGAAGGAGGAAAGTCAATGGATGAATGACCGGTTGTGCCGTAACGCTCCGCGGGATGCCAACGACCACATGTAGCAGAGCTGTGTGTTTTCTGAAAATATTAATGGGCTGAATGGCCTTTTTTAACAGCGATTCCTGTCGGAGGTCAAACAGCATTCAGCGCAGAATCAGTCGTCTCTCACAGCAGCTCACCAGAGGAAAAACAACATTTAAAAGAATAAACCGCAGCAGTTCTTTTATTTGTCCTGAGATATCAAGATCTCTGCATCCACCCCAAAACAATGTGCAAATAAATACACACACTCACTAGTGCACTAAATGTGTATTACTCCACAGCTGAAAATAGTCCCTAACAAATGTAGTATTCCCTCCTGTTTGAGTAACGTTTGCAAAAAACCACAGTGGCCAGCTGTTTCGGGAAATTAATGAGCATCGTTTTAAATAATGAAAATGTATTTTTTTGGAGATTTATATCTTCAGTAAGAAGCAACGCTCCGTATTTGTATAGCGCCTTTCTTTTCAACCACTCAAAGCGCTTTCACGCATATTCACTGAGCCTAAGTGCTCAAACAGAAACAGCCACCAGGGGCAATTCGGGGTTCAGTATCTTGCCCAAGGACACTTCGACACGCAGCCTGGAGGAGCCGGGGATTGAACCGCCGACCTGGTTGTCAGCAATGAGCTCGGAGCTGAGATCCAGGAAGTGTGAAAGTACTGCCAGGTGGACTAAGGTGTTGTTGTTTGGGATGTGTTGACAATAAGACAAAGAGAATGATCTAAGTGTTGTTTCTTTTAAAGAGCTTCTCTCCGTGCAGAAACAGTGACCCAGTTAGTCGCTGGGATAATCCGCAGACCTCACTGTCAACGGCTTACATAGGAACTTTTTCTTCGGTTGAAATCATTTCCAATGAAAACTGTGGACAGTGAGGTCTGTGGATTATCCAGAGTGGCTGGGAGGCTGTTTGTGGAAAAAGACATTCATGTTGAATAAAAAAAAGAAGCTGCTTTAATAATTTTTTGGCTCCTTTGAGGCAGCAGAAAAAGTGAAAACCTTATAAAAGGTTTCCACAAAGGTTTACTGGTTAGCAAACGCAGAGCAACACGATCATCCCACCGGAGTCATGTTTGCGTCCACCTGATGAATATTCACTCTGCTTTTAGCTCTTCATTTTTAAATGTGGACTCTTTAGCTGCTAAATGCTCCACTATGATCACCAGCATGTCTCTAACTGTGTCTGTCTCCTGTTTCCTGCAGGGCAGGTAGCGCACAGTCGGTCGGTCGATCAGAGCTTGTTGCTGCAGCTGCAAACATAAAGACTGAAGCGGACGGTGAATCTGATGCAAAAACCAAAACCAGGAGCTAAATGAGGATAAAAATGTCTTTAGAGCCGAGGCAACATGCAGAGTCTGCTGGTAATTTCTGTGTTTGTCACTATGAGCAGCACCTTTTAAACCTATTCAACTGATCCAATGTTCACATTAACATGTTTTAAATGAACTAAAGTCCATCCACCTCTGTTGTGTTGTGGTGTAGCCAAAGACGCTGCTGAAGGCCCGTCAGAAAATGTTTAGTGACCCTTCAATATTTGCGCAGTAAATTGAGTAGGTTCCCTGTCGCTGCAGTTCTGTGAGCTTGAAGACTCAGCAGCAGCACGAAGGAGATAAAGACAGAATGGAGTGAGTGTTAGACTGTCAGTGAGACCGGGACCTTTATGAGTTTGACCTCTGACCAGAGCTGGGGGGCTGGAGGCCCGGAGGAGGAGCCAGTCAGAGAGAATTAATAGAGTTCAGAGCAGAGTTCGACCCGGGAGCTTTTCATTAAGAGAAGTGTTAAGAGAGAGGCTCTTCACTGGACCAGAACCACCGACAGACCTCCTGTCATGCCCACCGGCCTCCAAAGCCCCAACCAGGTCCAGTTAAAACAGGTCCCAGCCGTGTACGGTCACTGGCCGTACAGGGAGCCTTATCGCTCCAGTATTAGATCCAGATGTGCTCAGTGAACCCCTGGAATCACAGGAGGGCCGAGGAGAGACGGCTTCTAGCTTTAATTGGGAAAACAGAAGGAAGCATCAATTTTACTGCCTTTAATAAGTTAAAGCTACGCTGCTCGCTGCTCGGGCCGCAGCCAGCGATTGGCCAGAACATGTGCTTCTCATTAGCGATCCTTTACCTCCACCGATACCTTAAAAATGCGCACGAAAACATCCCCACACACGCAATAAGCTCCTGCAGACTTGGTGAATTCCCTCACTTCGCTGGTAGGAACACGGAGGATCCTTTATGGGTGAAGAGAGAGATCCCATTAAATGTTCAAAACACTGGTGGGGTTGGGGCGAGAGAGAGAGAGAGAGAGAGAGGGGGGAGCTGTTAAAATTAACAAGACTGTTCATGGGCAGTTAGTGGGAGAGCTAAACTCCAATTACACCCCAGCCTGATTTAAAACCGCCTAACCTTCGTAAAATTACACTTGTACGCATTAAGAGGCGTCTGGGCTCGGTTTGCGGACAGCGCCGCTCCAGCGTTATTGCATTTTCTGGGTTTGGTCTTCGGAGACATCACACACCACATAAGAGGGTCAAACGCTCTGACAGGAGCCCCCCCCCCACTCAGGTCTCCTAATTTGTTTATGCAACATGCTGCACCACAGGATGACAAGGCTGCAGCTAATGATTCATTATTAATGCAGCTGTTTATTAAACGACAGATACTCAGTTTATTAACAAAATCCAAACATTTGAGAAGCTGAAACAGTTAAAGAATGTTTGGTGTTCAGCTTGACAAACAAAGTTAATTAATGAATTTATTGTTGATACATTTTCTGTCTATTGACTAATCGAATTGTTTAAAATCTGGCTGACACAAACAGTTTTAGTCCTAATCAGCTAATCCTTTAACTGATTGATGTGTTTTTTTTTTGACTAAATTAGAATCAGAAATACTTTATTGATTCCAGAGGGGAAATCGTTGTGTCACAGTTGCTCATTAAGGCATTTATGAAAAAAAAATAATAATAAAAAGTTGGCAAGTAGAAAATATTCAAATGAAAATATACAAAACAATATAAATTTAAAAACATAAATAGTAGTGTAGAAATATGTACAGTAGTCTACAGTATGTGACTTAGGCTTATACCGATAACGTTGAGAAATTTACAGCATCGGGACAAAACAAACCAGATTATTGTTCATTAGTCCAGTAAATTGTTTGGTCTATAAGAGTGAAACCTGACAGTGGTCCCACGATAAGTCTGATAAGGTCCAAAGACGATTAAAGAGAAATATTTTTGTCACGTTTGTTGTTCTTTAAACACGGGTTCAACTGCTCACAACTAACATCCACACTAAAGGACGCAGACATCAGACCTGGTAAACAGCGCTCACCATGAGTCCACGGTGACATAATGAGGATTTGAGTTTTGTTAGTACGCTTTCCTGGGTGTCACTGCACGCGTCACATGGACTCATGGAACTATACTATACTATGGTTTAAAACAGAGAAAAGCAGCAAAGGTCTTACTGTAACCAGACGATGTTTGGCATTTTTGCTTGATAAATGACTCAGCAGACTGATTCTCAAAATTGCGCAAATGCTGATCAACGAACTGACAAAATGATTCTGCGCCAGCTGTAAAAAAAAAGAAAAAAAAAGAAAAGGAATCTTCTCCTTTCTGGTGAGTTCAGGTGGCGGTGGGACGGATCAAGTGATGACAAGTGGAGGCTCCCTCTCCACTTTCATCTTATCACCAGGGGTCGCGACCTCGGGTCAGGTCTGGACGGAGAGAGAGTGGAGGCGGACAGACCCGCCCCCGTCGAGGTCTTTTCTCTTTAGAGATAAGACCGAGCGCTCATGCAGAGGGTGTCAGCCGGAGAGAGGACAGTCGGCCGTGAAGGCAGATGATTAATGACACATCGGGCTCACATGCAGGGCGAATTACGCACACGCGCCAACACACAAATACAGGCAAACTCAACGGTGTCAAAACTGTGAGCAGGCGTAATATTTCAGCGTTAAGTTATATTATGTGTGCGCCTCGCTTCCTGAATGAGCAACCCCCACCCTCAACTTCCCCAAAAACAGCCCTCCCTAAATCTCTGAAGACCCCTCCACCTCTCCGGCCTGCTCCTACAAAAACAACATTTGTGCAGAGGCTCTGGCATGTTATTCTAACAAATATATTATATTAATTATGCGCCGTTACCTGAGCCTCCCCTTGAGAGGCTTCAAAAGGCCTGTCAGAGATGCTTCTGACCGTGTCACACGCCCCACGGATGAGACAACGCACCGATCGCACGCTCTGGAGCGTTCGGGTCACAGCTCTAATGGTCACCGGAGGCGGCTCGAGGCCTGGGTGCTGTGTAAAAGCTGCACCTGCACATACGCCTCAATAATAACAAATTAGAGGCTCCGCCGCCGGCAAGGAGGACGTGTGTCTGTTTCTGTCAGTGAAATAATGGTACAGAGGCAAAGTACATACAGAACAACCCGGTCATAAACACGCAGATGACCCAGAATAAACACAACAATCACAAACAGCGAGGAACCCGGCGCAGTCAGATTGATTACCGAGCAGCGAGGAGAGCTTGGGAATGAGCCCTGCCTGGACCATCTGGCTGCGCAGCGACGTGTCGAAGGAGAGGTTGAGCAGGAGGCGTAAGGTGGTGCTCAGCAGCTCCTCGTGCTCGCGGGGAACCAGCCGAGCCAGCTTCTCCACGGCGAATGTTTCAGCCTGCAGACAGAGGAGAGAACAAGCGAAACGTAATCTTCCAGCTTCATCCAAAAGCACGCGGACGTCTTTTTGTATTAATAACAAAAAATCCAGCTCTAAAATGCAGACAGCTTCACCACATTTAATATGCTTAATATGCTTATTTAATATTTCAGTTTTTGGTGGCCTTTAAAGAACACCATTTCCCAGAACCCCAAGGCATCATAGACAAAGAGAACCAGTTGGACAGACAGGTATGAGAACAGACAGTGTCCAAAGATGTGAATGCTTCTCAGACAGCTAAAATGTTTGAAGAGACGTCCTACCATCATCCTGCTGAATTTTGTCATGACTATATGCACAATTATGACACCTATCTGAGAGAACATGCAGTAAACATCTGCATTAAACACTAAAAACTTGCCTTTTCCTTTTTATTAAGCCGGGTGTCCAGTTTGGAAATGATTCACATGGCCTACAGGCAGGTGGAGGTGTTGAGCTTTTGACACCAAACCCAGCTCAGAGTCAAACTTAAGACTTTGGCATCAGTGACGTTTTAAAAAATGCGTTTGGACTCCCTGCACATGCCGTCACTGCGACCGTCAGCGTGACACAGCAGTGCCAGCCAGCCGGTCGGGTGCTGCGCGTTAAACACGTCTCTTTAACTCTCCCGCGGTTCTCGCCTCGGCCAGCAATCACGGTGACGCAACCTGCACCCAGTTAAAAACACCCTCGCAGCTACTGTGTGCGAAACCAGCTCCAGTCGCACTGTCACAAGCCAGACCTCGAGTGGCGTAATCAACTGCAGCCCGTGTCAATTACCACTGACATGCCCCTTCCATTAGTGACAGCAGCAGGAAAAAAAACCTTATCGGACTGAGATCTGATCAGGAGAAAGTCACAAAATGTTTGCTGAGTAAATCAAACCTGATGATATACAGTTGTGCATCATTAAGCGATTAGTCTTTTTTGAATCAATTAAACTTCCAAGTCCCTAAATGGAGGCCCTCGTCCCCTGTGTAAACCGATATACTCAACTGAGTCCAAGTGTTGAAACCGCTATTTTCCTGCTGGACACATGCCTGAGCGGGTCTGAACCCCCTGAAGGGTTCTTTAATCTGAATCAAAGATACAGTGAAGGGTGGAACAAGGAGATAAAACCAGTTCCTAACAGGGTCTGGCTTTGATAAACCCCCACAAACGGAGTGAGATTGGAACCAGGTGGGGCTGGATCAGGCAAAGTCAGAGCGGCGCTGTGGGACACGTGACCAAAAGTGGACCTTCTCAGCATGTATTAAATAGAAATTTGATAAGCGTGGTTTCATCTGGCGGATCTGCAGAGCTGAAGTGACCTCGCGAGCGTTTTACAGAACAAATGAAGAATGATTGTTTCCTCCAACTCCGACTGAGGTTGAATGTCACAAAACAACGATGTTAATTAGAGAAGCACAGACTGTTATGTGATTAAACATACTTGTAGAAACAAACTCACAATACAGACACACAGACGTCATGAATTTCAAACAATGAACAGTGAGGCTGAACTGCTCCAAGAAGCAGATCATTAATTTAACCAAGTTGAATCCACAATGTGTTCAGATCCAAGAGTAGTTTCACTTACAAAACTTCATTATATGATTATTTTCCTCAGCAAATCCCTGATTAATGTTGTTAATGTTCTTACACTGAATAAGAGGAACATGAGCAGAATGTCTGTTGGTCCGAACTGTGTAATAATTAGGCAGTTTAAAATCCACAAGGGTCATAGTTTAAAATTATATCTCCCTGGGAAGTCAGCGTCAAATCATCCCTGGCGGAGCCAACGGTCATAATAGCTTTTACATTTAAAACCTTCCTCTATTGTTCGTAGGGCCGGGCGATGACCAAAAATGTTGTCACGATAAATCAAATCATATCATTCGATATCGATAATTATCACGATAAATCTTTTCTTTTTAAAGGCTGACTTTTGCTCCTGAGTGAAAACTGAAGAAAACCAGATGGTTTATTATGCGGTGAAACGTTTCTTTACTCGATGCGAAGCAGTGGATCACTTAAGAAATCTGAGGTGGAACATCCAAAGCTATTATGACAAAATCTTTTTCAACAAATATGATTGTTACATTTTTTTCAGTACCTTTTCCTCAACAAAACAAATTTTAACAGAAAAACTAAGTGCTACTTTGTTTAAATATTTAGTGATGATATATTGAACATTTATTATGTTGTTATTGAGGAAAATTATATTGCGATAATTATCGTTATTGTTTCATTGCCCAGACGTGCAGTACTCGTGTGCTGAGGGAACGCTGGATGCACGGGGACGCCATCATGCACACGTGAACACGCTGTTAGAAGCAGGTACATATCAGCGCTCAGAGTTAAGACGCAAAGAAAGGAAGCGGAGGAAAGAGAAGTCAGAGAAATGTTTCACTGAAATATAAATAGTCGGTATAAAATAATGCTTCCTCCCCCTTTTACTCCCTCCCTCTCTCACCATGTCATTCTTGTTCTCCAGGAAGATGGAGAGCTTCTTGAGGAAGGACACCACCACCAGCAGCAGCTCCTCGTCCTCCCGGTCCAGGATCTTCACCAGCATGTGGACGATGTTTTTGTTCCTCATCTTCAGCTCTGTGCGGGTGTCTTCAGCCAGGTTCAGCAGCAGACACAGAGCAACTGTTTGGTCAAATACATCGAGAGACAGCAGGGTCATCGTGGGAAACACGGTCAGCCGTAACTCACTCATTTATTTTTTATAAATCAGTTGTGATTAAATTGAGTTATTCGTGCCTCTTGGAGCTGCAGCAAACAATGATTTTCATTACCAGTTAACCTATCGATTAAATCTTTGGAGTATAAAAGGAGAGTTAAACATTCTTCAAATGTCTTATTGTGTCCATAAGACATTTGACTGACAATCCAAACAAACAGCAGCTGATCCTCACACTGCAGAAGCTGGAAACAAACACGCTTCTACTGCTTAACACTGAATTAAGAAAATCAAATTGTTGTTGATTGGCCATCACTTTTTCATGTCAGGGCTTCTGTTACAATCCTGCCTGTTTGATCTTGTGTGCTTACCTGTTTAGTGCTGCATAACTAAACACTTAAACATACGGTTAGAAAAGCCACGTTTCAAGCTGTATATTCTTCATTGCAGAGATTTATTTCTTCTGAATGACAATGCACATCTTCCTACACTCAGATGCTTCTGATATAGTCGGAGAGACACATCTTTAACCAGTTTGTATTTCTATAGTAGTTTAAATGAATATATTTCTAAATGTGTTAATTGTATGTTATTTCTTTAGATTTTTATCCAACCTCCTGGGTGTTTTGTGTTTGTTTTGTAAATGTGATTTTAGTTAAACTTTATGCAAACTGAAGCTACTGCAATTTCCCTTCTGTGATGAATAAAGTACCTACTTACCTTAAAGTTAAAGCTTCTCCCAAACACATCTGATTACTCTGGAAAACTTTGAGGATACTACTACTCTCAGATTCCAAATAAACTTCGCATATCGCCCCGACCGGCTGGAGTCAGCGAGAACTCTGGTGTTTGCTCATAGCACCTTGTTCAGCGGCGCTCTGAGAGCACGCCAAATTCAATTAAGTCTGGAGTAAACGGCCCCCCCTAGTCTTACAAACGGACTACACTGACCCTCACAACTTGAAAACTTTTATAAGAAATGCTGCTCTGATTAGAAACAGACGTGCAGTTTCATATTTTACTATTTCAGGTCTGGCCAACAGCTGCTTGTTTACACATCCAGCATGTCCTGTTTGTGTCACCTGATGAATGTAAGTCCAATATTCACTCTCTTTCAGAGCTCCACCAGCTCCTGAGGGAAATAACTGCTGCTAAATGCTCCACTGTGTCCACCAGCTGATAATCCTCTGCAGGTTTACCACCACCAGCCACCAACCTTTCACACCGTTTTCATGTTGTCATTTGATTTTATTACACAAATATAGATTTTAGCCGCTTTAAAGTAAATCACCATTTAATTTAGCCATACCTGCTGCAGGTAAGAGTTAGACCAGTACCTCTGAGAAGCTGCTCCTGCTTGGTCCGAAGGCTCTGGTACTTTCTCAAAGACTTCTCGTGGTCTTTCTTCAGATTTTGGTTCTCAGAGGATTCTTCACGTGAAACCAGTCAAAGAACTCAAATTTACACACAAAAACACATTAAACAACGTCCATTTCTACTGTGCCACGAGTATTACGAGCTCAGTCCTCAGTGACAAACAATTAAGATGTTTTATTTAGTTAAAAACTGGCTTTAAGATTGAAGACGTTTTCAGCTGGATGGCTCTAAGGAAAGGATATAGGCCTTCTTCTTCTTCTGCAGTTCGTCGTGCCAGAGGTCACACCTCTTCAGCTCATGCTCAATGATGTTCATACACAGGGCCCCAATCTTGAAATGTGTGACCAGGCCATGGAACTGGGAGAAACTAGGAGGAGAAAATTAAGAGGGAGAGAGAGAGAGAGACAAAAGACGTCCATTTATCCAAAAGTATATTTCCAAAACTGAAAATCCACTTTTCTTTGGATTGGGGATTCCAGCTGGGAGCTGTCATTAAAATGACCCAATCCGTCACCCCTGAAGTAGTTCACAAAGTAAACTGTCAAAGTCAAAACACATTCAGTCAAACAGTACGTCCTGCTCCGACTTATAATCAGCCCAACTTGAACCGCTTCACAATCCAAACAGCATAACACGGAGATGGACACGAGCCAAGAGTGACGATCAGTTTTCAGACGTACACGTCCTCTCGCAGCCTAAATCAGCCCTGACAGACGTTTATGTATTATTCTAGCGAGGGCTAATTTTGTGTTTCCTAACCCCCAGTTGGAGAGTGAAACTTCAGTACTAGGTACGCTGCCAAAGGTGGACGACTACTGTAAGAGAGGGGGAGAGCAGAGGCAGCAGACTGTAATGGTCAGTGATGTTTAGTATAAAATTTAGAAACACTGCACACAAGAAGGCAACTATATGGCTGGCTAAATGTTTTTTGGGTTTGTGCCTCAAATACATGAGATTAAAGAAGTTTATGCTGGGTCTGTTTTTCCTGGTTGGGGCTCCTTAGTTCCAATGTTTCACTCTGCGTTTGTGTTTGTAAACCCATCTAACGCCGTCAGGATTAACTGGAATGCAAACTGCGAGCAAAGCCTCATAGATTAACGCCTGTGGATTTGAAATGACATGATCAACTATAAGCTTCACGTTCCACTGTGTCCACATACTTTTGGCCATGTAGAGTCTGCTGCTAGGTGTGTATATACTGCTTCCTTACATGATAACGTAACTATCGTAAAACTTTGATTAAAAACCCGGGCTTTTATTTGCTAAAATCACTGAATTGACCCTGCCTGTTTTTGGGACGGGCGTCCATATGGGGACAGGCCTTTAACTCCTTTCTGATATTATTATGAAAACACTTCATTTACTTCAAGCAGTATGAATATTACTTGTATAAAAAATCCATCCATCTATCCATCGTCAACCTCTTATCCTGCGTACAGGCTCGTGGGGGGGCTGGAGCCAATCCCAGCTGACTGTATAAAAAATATTATATCGATCGATATAATCGATCGATCTAGCTCCGACAGACGGCTTATGCGCTTTTATTTTGAAGGCAGCAACCTAACGAAAACAACAACACGGTGCAGGATGAGAGAAGTTAGCAGACAGAGAGCGATGGACTTCACATGACAGGATTCACAACTTGGATTCATTTTTCTAAAAAGCTGTTTTGATTCTTTTGATGGGTGGACCCTTACAGACTGAAGGAAGATAAATAATCAAGGGACACAACGAGCGCTTCAAAGGTAACTTTTTTCTCTTGTACCAGGCAGGTTACACCTGTAAATCTATAAGAATCAGCCTTTGGGGCTTGTTGCTTCTGTTAAATGAACTGAACGACTGAATTGTGGAGAATCTATCCGATCTAACGATGTGCAGCACGTTCACACTGACATATTGATCACACGTTTAAACATTAATATTTGTATTGATGATCTAAGCAGCTTAGAAGCAGCTAAAGGGGGGCGAACCTGCAGGGTTTAAGAGATTTTATACATCCAAAGAACTTCTTTAAAAAACAGACCAGGCGTCTAATGGAGACCTGCGTTTATTTGTCAAATTGTGTTCCCACACCAGGCCAGTAAACGGGGGAGGAGGCTATTTGGGATTCAGCTGTTAATTGAAGGTTTATGGTAGATACATCAGAAAAATTAATTTTGACTTCCTCAAAAATGCCTTAAAATATATAACGTCAGTCGATTTAACAAATCAAAGCACGCACGTAGTCTAAACAGACTGTGGACACGGCACATGCTCCTGTTAATGCTACATTGGATGTCTACAAACACGCACGTGTTCACACGTTTGTAAGTGCACACAGTCCACGCAAGCAAACATTTTGGGCAGCGTGTAGACGTGTCCTAGATGTGTCCTAGCAGCAGGCATGTGCAGATGACAAAAAAAAAATGACATCATGCACACCCTTGTGGCCATGAAGAAGTGGTAAACATAAATAAAAACTATAAACTGGAATCCAAAACGTATCCACATTTACATTTGGTACCAACGACACAAACGTTGGAATAGCAGACTATGAAGTCGAACTAGAGTCAGAGATCAAAACTGGAAAGAAACAAAAGGGCAGAGGAAACTTTGGAACGAAGAGACCTAATCAGATGCAGATGTTTGTGGACCTCTGCACATGTTTGATGTGAAGCTGGTTTACCTGGAGAAGCAGAAGAAGACATAGGTGATGGTGGTCGCCAGGTCCACGCTCTGCTTCCAGTCCTCCCTCAAAACTCTGGCCAGGGCTCCGAGGGCCGTCTCTGCCCACAGACATTCAAATTAACAAAGACACAGACAATGGATATAAAATATACAAAGAAAAAGGGGTCAGACAACAATGAGACAAGGCAGGAGCAAAGATAAGAAAGAAAAACTAACGGCAAAGCGTCTGAGTGCAGCTGGACGTTAATTTAAAGAAGCGTGGGGGAATGCGAGGAGCTTGGAGGCTCCTGGGGATTTTGAGCTATGGGTGCTTCTCAACATAAAGACGTGCGTCCCAATGGTTCGTCTCCGCTTTCCACGCTTGACCCCGGGTCTCTCGGTTCACACGAACACTCGGCTCTTATCAGCTTCGGACCGGTCGATGCGGTGCGGCAGACAGAGCGAGCTGCCGGCTCATTATGACAGATACAAATGAAGCTGTGCCATCTCAGCAGGGCTGCAGACGATGATGGCTCCGTGCTGTTGTGGAAGAAACAGCCCGGTTGTCACGGAAGGGAGCAGAACTGAAGCCGAGCTGTGTTTTCTTTAAAAGGGGAGCAGAGCGGACGACTCAAGCGGTTCTGATCAGTCAAAAAAACAACCTTTTTTGTCCAAATACAGCTTTAGTTTGAGAACGTAGCTGAAGTCTGAGATCCACTTTGCCAGGAAAGAGATTATTTTCCATAAATGAATTCATTCTTAATAATTGAGCATGAAATTTCACCCTTTACCTTTCCGGAGTTGTCAGACACATCTCAAGGTCTTCCTCTGCAGAGTTTGCTCTGCCAGCAAAAGATCAAGGAGGCCATTCACATAAACAGGGTTTACCATCTTCCCTCCATAAACGACCGCCTGAGCAAAGTCCCTGCTGCCATGAGATGCTGTCAAAGGCTCCAAAAAACTGGTAGGTATACTTATCCTAATTCTGGAAGGGTAGGTCTGTAGGATAAATATCTCCCTACATTAACTCCATTAATGTGTTGCCAAACTGCTACAGTATGTTGACAGATATAGTAAAAATAAAAATGGGCATCGATTAATTATTAACCAAGTACCAATGAGAATGAAGGTATTGACCCTGAAACTCTGTTTTCATACCTGAGCTTTGGTTCAGACACTGAAACATACATTTCTGCCTAATGTTTAGCCATACAGGAGCATTACCTCAGCTATATAGACTGAACAAAATTATAAATGCAACACTTTTGTTTTTGCCCCCATTCATCATGAGCCGAACTCAAAGACAAAGACTTTCTCTATGCAAACAAAAAGGCCTATTTCTCTCAAATATTGTTCACAAATGTCACAATTTGTGTTAGTGAGTGTGCTTCTCCTTTGCCGAGATAATCGATCCACCTCACAGGCTTGCATATCAAGATGCTGATCAGACAGTATGGGGGATTGCCTTCGGCTGGCCACAATAAAAGGCCTTATGGTGCTTTCAGACCACCATAAGCACCCGTGGTCGGACTGGACTTTGATCGCAACTGAGCTTGGAGTAAACTGCTTTTGTTAAATTAGCTTTTTACTTCAGTTTTTAGAATTACAACGTTGATTTATCTTAACTTGAGCTTCTCAGAAGCTAGATTCCGTGCATATCTGGTTCCAGTGTTGTTAGCGTCGTTTGGCCCGACTTCATATTTATATAAAAACCGGACAAAGCTGGACGTTACTTGGAGAAAAGAAAGCGAGGAGGTTGAACTACCTGGTGAGTTCAGAAAACACGTGTATGTAACTTTATTCCAGCTGTCGTCGTACTTTACTGTGACCGAGTTAGCATAGCACAGCCCTGATCGATCCGAACTCCATTCAGAAAACAAACATTTTAGAAGTTGTTGCCCTGCTGTCTTGCTGACAGACCTGACAAAGCATGAATTCATGTGTTTAACAAAACTGCAACTACTCACACGAGGAAAGCGTCTGAATACGGCATTAGGCTGGCCACAATAAAAGGCCACTTGAAAATAATTTGTTCAGTGTGCACACACACAAATATATATATATATATTTTTAAGCTATAGAAATAAAGTTTCTCTTAAAACTGTTAAAAGTAGCATACGAATAGAAGGATTATGTTTTTAAAAACCCTGATAAGATTAGTATACCTGGAAAGTTTTACCTCTTTTGAACCTACATTTTTCTATGATTTGGAAAAAGTCATATCTCTATCCATATTACTATAGATAATCAACAAACTGGTGTTGGCTGTAAGCATCTTGCTGGAGTTCCTGAATTTCTGCATTAACAGAACAGAGCTGAAAATATCTGAAGTCTCGTTAAAGGACAATTCTCGCTCTGAAATCTCGTGAGAGGCGAGTTACTGCAGGAAGACGACAGTGGAAACGAGGGAGAGGAGTTTGTTGCGTACGTAGCGGAGCTGCAAGCAAGACTTTACTTCCAACACAGCAATCTCCTCTCTCCAACTCTGACTCACGTTTCCACCGATGTCTTCCTGCAACAACTCGCCTTTCGCGAGATTACAGAGCGACACTTGGGTTTCCTGTTAAAAACAAAGGGGGTCGCCGAGAGACCCTCGTAGGGATCCTTTCCATGATGTTGTCAGACACCTGGTTTGCGGACGCAGTTTTGATGGGCGCAATTACCCCAAAGGAATATGCTGCAGCCACTGCAGCCGGTCCGCAGCTGCCGTACCTTCTGGTCATTTCGATCCCAAAATATGAGAAAATAGAGCCCAGGTTTAAAAATACTGAAATGACCCTTTTGGAGAGGAAGGTACCGTTCTGTATGAGCTCCTCCAGGTTGTCCGGGTTACGAGCCAGCTGGAGGATGAGCGTGGCTCCTCTGATCTTCTCCTGGATGTCCTCATACAGCAGCTCCACGTACTCATCGATGCTGTTGATGCTCGCCTCCTCGTCCAGCTGCAGGGAAATAAAACGGTTGAACGCGTTGAGCTCAGCCTCAGCCCCACACATGTACTATCCTCCCTCCCGTTCCTACCTCCACTCCTGCGTAAGGTGTGAAGTCTCGAGGTGAGATGCGTTTCTTCTCCTGGTTGTCTGTGAAAGGCAATATTCAGCGTTACCTGTATCTCCCTATATGGGAACGCGTTTAACTATAAGCACATCGGTGTTGGTTGTAAAGTACACATGATAAACTCTTTAATACCGTTTGACTGTTTGCGCTTTTGCAAATAGAAAAGCAGCTGCTCCACCTCGCGGAGTTTAGACGGGTGAATCAGCCGACATTCCTCCACCACTTTCCGAGCCAAAGAGGACGTGTCGGTGTGGGCGTTCAAGCTTTTCAGGCGAATACTGAAGGCAGCACAAACACATGGACAAACCGAATTACAGAGCTGCAGTGATTAATCGATTTTCTGTCAACTAAATGAATCTGCAATTATTTTGATATTTTTTTCCGTTTTGAGTCTTTTTCTTAGAAACAAAAAGTCAAATGTTCTCTGATTCCTGCGGAAGAGGATTAGGGCCACATGTGAAATTTATTTGAGTTCTGAGATTAAAGTCACTTTACAATTCTGACTTAATTCTGACGCTAAACTCAGAATTCTGACTTTTTTCTCAGATTTCTGACATTAAACTCAGAATTCTGACTTTTTCTCAGAATTCTGACTTTTTCTCTCAGAATTCTGACATTAAACTCAAAATTCTGACTTTTTCTCAAAATTCCGATTTTAAACTCAAAATTCTGACTTTGTTTTCTCAGAATTCTGATGTAAAACTCAAACTTCTGACTTTTTTCTTACAGAATTCTGATTTTCAAGTCAAAAAACTGACTTTTTTCTCAGAATATATATTTTTCTCAGAACTCCAAAAAGTTCACGTGGCCCTAATCCTCTTCCGCAGATTCCAGCTTCTTAAATAGGAATATTTTCTGTTTTCTTTGCTCCTCTGTAACAGTAAACTGAATTTATTTGGGTTGTGGACAAAACAAGACATTTGATGACGTCACCTTGAGCTTTGGGAAACACTGATAAACATTTTCTGACATTTTATAGACCAAACAACTAATCAATTAACACTGAAAATAATCGTAAGTTGCGGGAGGAGGACGACTAAGAAGAGTTTGACACCTGGTTTTCAGATGCAAGTTTTACAATGAAATCACGATACAGAAATAATAGAATCTAGGATTTTGATTGACTCTCAAAGTTGTAAACAGCTTAAAGAAACTCAGCACATTATGACTCCTGAGTTAAGTCATCATACTACTGCTCACATTTTCTGACACTCTTTGCGTTCTCCAACCATCGGGTCCCCTAGCTCTCCCAGGATCGTTGCCTCCACCTCATACTGAACGACGAGGGCTTTCTCAGTCGGGTGGACGTCAAGGGTGCAGCCCTTCACTCTCCTGTGGGAGACAAAGACGAGACGGGCTGAAACTGAAACGCAGAATCTAAGAGTGATATTACCGCTTTTTATTTTGTCTTACACCCAAGATTAATATACTTCCTTTACCTCTACACTTGGACAACGTAGAGGCAGTGACAGAGGAGGAAGAGAGGGAAGGTGAAGGTCATCATGGGAAACCCCTCGATTCTAATTTATTGTATTTTGTTCTCTATTTTTGCTCTTTGTACTACATTCTCCTGTTCTGCTGTGCTAATTTGAATTTCCCTAATAAAAAGGAACATCTTATCTTCCTAAATGCTCATTCTGGTTTGATTCAGTTTGCCTAACATATTTTCAAAAAAGGCACAACACTTCTGTAAGTACTGTAAAAATTTTTTAAAAACAATTAAATGAATATTGCTATCAGGATAAGCCAAGTCAATAAGTCAAGATTTAGAACATCTTACAAGGTGATGTCAAACAGGTCTCAATTTTTTTTATGTTAAAAGCGTAAGTGGTGTCCAGCGGCCACTGGCGGTGCGGTTTTAAGATTGCAACCAGGCGTGTGCTCGTACGCGTGCTCGTACGCGTGCTCGCTTGAACTCATGAGCGAGCAGAATCCGAAACGCAACCGCTTTCATACAGAAATCCTGCAATAAACTCAGGAACAGCAGCATGCAGGCTGTGGCTTTTCACTCGGACATGTTCAGGCTCTGTTAGTTCAAGGTTCCCGTCTCAGAGGCGGATCAGCACCGGCGCCGTAACGTTACTTCATTCAGCGCAGCGAGACAGCGGCATATCGCACAGCACTCCCGGAAAAAGGCAAAGTGACAGCGGCTACAGACAGACAGAGCTGGGACCTCAGGTAAACTGCAACGTTACAGTAATAGTTTTATCAGCTGCAGGTTGAACTGATCAATGATCCCGGTTCATTTACTGCATTTAGCCGACGTGCTAGCGGCAGGTCCGAGCTGCCGTAGCGTTAGCTAGCTGCGTCGCTACAGGCTAACGTTAGCAAACAAATCGCTCCACATTTGCTTTTTCCCATTACGTCCTTTCTTGCAGGCTAAATCAACAGTGGTTCACAGGATAGTAACATGGGTCACATGTTGTTTAAGTAATATGGAAAGTGAAATAACTTTGCACCGGATAACATTAGCAGCTGCTCAGCGTTAGCCGGCGAGCTAACGTGACTGTCTCTTCCAGCTTTACTAATGTTCACTTTGTTCTTACTCGACATCCTCTGAAGCTGTTTGGCCTGATGGGCTTCGGCACAGAAACCTTTATTCTTGTTTTGTTTCCTCACGTGGAGCCTGTGTTTGGCTGTGAGCCGGTTGTTTTATGCTGTTAGCGGACTGCATGTCGTTAGCTGCCGTGTTGTCGCTGCAGCACGAGAGAAGCTCGGGAGCGCGCGGAGAGATCCGACCGAGCAGAATAATGGAGCAACGGAGAAAACAGGCGTGTGCTTCATTTACAGGTAAGTTTGAGCCCATTAACAATAAGGAAATGAAAAATTTCATTGAAAAAATTACATATAACCCCTTTAAGTTGATTGAATGAAGTGCATGTAATGTATTTAATATTTTAGTACATGTGCAGTTTCATTTTATTTGAACTAGTCGTAATGTTGTTGTGATTTCTCGCTATATAAACAAAATTGAATTGAATTAATGTAGAATAGATACAGTAATTTGTTGATCATCAGGATTTGGAAAGAAGGCCCACGTTGTGCTTATTTACTGTATCATTCACTATAATACATAAAAAAATATTTATCTAATTTTTAGTGTTTTGCTCCAAATGTAAAGCACCTTGAGCTGCATTTTGTGTATGAAAAGTGCAACTCAAATAAACGTATTATTATTAATAATATTATTAATAATAATAATATTATTAATATTATTATTATTATTATTATTGTGTATGCTGTGTTTTTATGTGTGCTGTTTTATGACTGCTTCTCTTCTTAATGACTGAAATAACTGTAATGTTGGTTAATAAAGTTGACTTTTGGACCGTTGGATTGGACACAACAAGCCTTGTGAAGGTGTCACGCTGGGCTTTGGGTAACTGTTACGGCAGAATCTTTACAAACCAAACAATCAATCGATTCTTGGAGGAAATAATCAGCAGGTTGATCATGAATAAAAAAAAAATCATTAGTTTTAGTCCGATACAAAACAGCAGTAAAATCCTGCTTTACATTAGAGAATACATAATATATGCTTTAATGCCTTGAGGACATTTCCCTGATTATATTCGCATGCTTTTACTTGAGTAACCTTTTCAATGCTGTACTTGTAGTAGTATTTGTGCTATTAGTGTGATATGTGTGTTATGTGTAATGTTGTATGACAGATTGACGCTAAAACACCACCAGCTTCAGTCTGTTTGCATATTTTAACACTAATTACACTCTTTCCCCCTCAAAACAAGCCCGTTTACAGTATTTTAGCAGCGCTGTCAACAATCAGTGATTGGACAGTGTGGTCTTCTGGAACATTTTAAAATTCATTTTAAACCTTCAAAATGATGCATCGATTTTTCTAACATGTATTGATCGACCTCTCCACACCCTAGACAGGCAAATCTGTGCCTTTCCACAAAATACACATTATTATCACGAATCCTGGTGACAGGATGGTCGGTCAGCCCTGCAGCAGCTGAGCCCCGGCTGCCGGTGTAACACCAAAATCTGTGACCTGTCAGATTCTGTGACTACACCCGAACGACGATGTTTTCCTCACCATAACCAAGTACTTTTGGTGGCTAAACCCAACCAAGTACTTTTGGTGGCTAAACCCAACCAAGCTACAACCGCTTCACATCGTCAACGAAGCCTCTGGCGCTTAACGTCCCATTCGGGTCACAGAATCTGACAGGTCACACATTTTGGTGTCACACCGGTATTTGTACACGGCGACAAACGTAAACAAGCTAACAGCTGTGTTACCTCTTCAGATACCGCGGATCTCCTGCTTGCAAACTGTCCATTTTAGAAAGGAAAGAAAGCCCCGCATCAGGTGTTTGTCCTCCCGGACGGAACCAGCTGATGCCGATGCACACAGGGCGGATGTTGTTTATCTCCTCAGCTCGTTGCCAGGGCGGCGGCACAGCACCCGGCATGCACCGGAAAGCACGTTAGCAGGTTAGCAACCCGCTGGTAGCACCTGTGGTCAGCTGCACTGCCACCTGTGGCCGCGGATGACGAGGCTGCTGCAGCAGCAAACCTGCAGGAACAGGTGAGGTTTTAAGCTTTCATCTGCATTTTATTCTCCGGAATCAGACCTGGAGAAAATAACAAACTGCTGCTCTGAAGCCTGTGGGGGAATGTACCTTTACTCAGTCACCATGTGTATATTAGGTGACAGAAAGGCCAATAAAGTAGTAACATATAATAATATGAAATATAAATATAAGGCAGCGTATAAATAGAAATGTAATGATAAAGTAGGCTACTGTTGACACAGCTGATGTCTGTGACCGCCCAGTGACTCTGTCTGAAATCAGCCACCTGTTTAGTGATTAACTTAACACTTATTATTTATTCATCGTTCTCTATTTCAGAGCTGTTCATATTGTCATAATATATAATGTATATACTGTATACCAAAGCCACCTACCGCAAGTACGTAACACCTGCACATAATACTTATTTATTCCAGCTTCCTTTGTACTCTTAACACTGTGTGCATATATGTACATGTGTATTTAACACTTGTATGACATCCGACATGTACATAATAATAATATTATTATTATTATTATTATTAATATTATTATTATTATTAATTTACTCCTGCATCCTTTGAGCTCTGTATTATCTCAGTCTGTCGATATTGTTTATAGTGTGTAAATTTCCTATACTGTAGCCTGTGTGTGATTTTATTATTATATTATTGTATTATTGTATAAGCAAGCACGTTGTGAACAATGCACAACCCTTAGTCAAATTCCTCGTAGTTGTGCACTTATCTGGCAAATAAAGCATGATTCTGATTATTTTACTGTACTTGAGTCTACTCCTTACATGCTACTTTATAATTCTACTCCATCTCAGAGGGAAATACTGTTTATATGTATTTTACTACACTGCATTTATCTGTACTTTATAAATTAAGATTTTTTTCACGCAGACAAACATGAAGACATTTGATGCATGGTTATTTCAATTACAATGTTATTATGAATAATAAATGAAAATATAAATTATTCCATCAAACAGTTGAACAGTAAAACAAGTAAGCGGTTAATTCAGTGGTTCTCAAACCTTTTCACGTTAAGGACCCCTATTTGGACACAAATTAGATCACAGACCCCTGTTTGGTAAGATTTTCTCCCAGGGTCCTTAATCCCAATCTGATAGGATTTTTGCTTTTACATGATTAATTTATTACAGAAAGTGCATGAAACCCACCACAGTAGCCAAACCTTCTGTCATTGTGTTATTTAGAATTATGTAAAAATAATAGATTCCCCTTCTTGCTGGGGACCCCTCAAGGACCCCTGGGGGTTAATTAATAAAGACAATTAATTGAAAACTATTTTCATTTTTCATGTAAAAACATTTGATGGTTCAGCGTCTCACATGTGAAGATTTGCTGCTTTTCATGATTATAAAGACATAAATATGAGTTTTCTGTGACCAAGGAGGGGACAGCGACCTGTGTGATTCTCATGTTATGGAAAAGCCCATCACCTCCAGAGTTTAAGCAATGGAAAGAACTTATGTCAGAAATACATGTTGGCCAGAATCAATGGTGAAGGTGAAAGCCTTGAGAAGTCAAAGAACATCTTCTCGCCTGCAGCATTATTAATGTACTGTGTTATTGTTGAATTGTTATTCTGGTGCAAAATATGTGTGCTTACTTCTTGACATGGGACATTTTCTTGTACAGTAATAATGCTGTCTGTTGTTTTTAGTTTACCATTTAATGTTAAACTAAAAAACTTTAAGTATATATTATTATATTATCATTATTATTAAGAAAAATAATTGGACACAAGCGTTGTTAAGTTGTCACGTTGGGCTCTGAGTAACTGTGACAGCAAAGTCTTTACAAACCAAACAATCAATCGATTAATTGGGAAAATAATCAGCAGATTGATCCACAATGAAAATTATTTTTAGCCGCAGTCCAAAACAAAATAGTTAAAAATGAGCTTCAACTCAACAGCTACAACAGTAACATCCTGCTTTACATTAATACATAGTACAACAGGGACATTTTACTGCTTTGAGTACTTTTACTTAAAACTTTAAGTACATTTTCCTGATTATCCTTACATACTTTTACTGAAGTAACATTTTCAATGCAGAACTTGTACTTTTACTTTCTACAGTGTGGTATTAGTACTTTTATAGCAACTGTCTCTTAACACTAATCGGTGCCCGAGCGCAAGTTCACAGCTTTATTCAGTCCGCTGCTCACATAATGTCTGAATGAGAATATTCAAAACCAGGCGTTCAAATTATTAGACATACATTTACTTTTTATATTGCCTAATGTGCAACTAATATTACTGTATAAAATATTAACGTTCTTCTTCAGTGTTGTTAAAAGGATAAAGCAGTTCTTCCTCTTTTAGAAAGGAATGTATCTGCAGGTATGACGGAAGCTCTGAGTGCAGGCTGAAGTCACAGAAGCCACTAGTGAGAGTCAGGGTTCAGTAACTGAACTTGACCCGAAGTAAGGTTGTATTGTTATATTTATTCATGTCCGCTGCAGGTTTTGCTTGTTAACACATTACCCAGGAAGAGAGTGTTTAAATGAGTAAAGGGTCGCAAATAAAACTCTTGTAGAAAGAATTTACAAGAAGCTGTTCTTCATATCTTAAATAAAGACTGAATAAAGAAGATCACTGCAACATTACAAGAGACACTTGATTATTTATTGTACAAAGACGTTAAAGAAGACTTTTGAGAATTCATAATAAAACATGAACTACACAAACCTGATTAACTTCCCATATAAACGCCACACCAGCCTTGTAGCCAGTTAAATAAAGTCACAAGTGAAAGATCACCAAATGACAAGTAGGTGTAATCAATACAGTGACAAATCTGCTCTCCAGAAAGTATTTGCATGTCTCAGCACCCCTCAGGGACAGCTGATGTCACCACACTAAATTTAGTCTGTGGCTCGTGATGGACATTCAGTGTCAGAACATTATTTGTGTTTAGAGGACAGAAATATACAGTATTCCCTGGCAACTGACTGAACGATTACTGCTGCTACAAGAGCACATGCAGATCGTTTGTTTAGGATTTGCACGCCGCTCTACAGATGCAAGTTTCATGTCCTGTCCTACTCAACAAAACCAGACATCACGTCTGCAGCCATTGTGGTTTAGACATGTCATCTGCAAAGCTGTCCATTTATATGTTAAGTCAAGAACGGGAACTAACTTAACAAACTGTAGTCCTGTAATTCATCCTGAGGTCAAACCTAAAGAGAGGCGTCAATAAGAGTGACGGCTGACTTCTGACTCCACAGGCTGAAATAAAATATTTGACAGGAAGCAAAAAAACCAACAGCAGCTTGGAAAAGTGAAAGTTAATTTGTGAGATGCTGAACTGAAATTTAAAGTCCTTTCAGGTTTTTCCACTGGTGCATTAAGCATCTTTTTTTCCTGGAAGAAGAACCCAGAGTCATTTAACCGGAGCTGTAGAGTTTGGTCACTCTGTACTCAAGTCATGATGAAAATGAAATCAAAAAAGACTTTGACTTTAACACGTTTGACTCGAGACTTCACTTGAACTTTAGTCATTTGACTTGATTGGATTGATTTCACATCCTCCTCAAGCCAAAAAAGACCATCGTTACATGTTAAGAGTAGGATGATTTAAAAGATAAAAGTCTTATCAACTCTGGATGGAAAGACTTTGAATGAATCTGACAGCAGCCAATCTTTATTTGTACAAGCAATGCAGGAAGGTGAGTTTCTCAGTATCATCTTTTTTCCATCATTTTGCTTTTTTTTGTGTTATGCCAGGCAGAGAAACAGGGGCTCTGAGCCAAAATGCAGGTACAAGGTGGAGCAGATATCTTTAATAAAGTAATTGAGAAAAAAAAAAGATAGATGCATAAATAACAAAGCAGGCAGGGGCCCCCCACTGACACACTTCGTCTCTGCACATGTAAATATTACTGCATTTCATATCATGCACGAACCTGGCACATTGCACAGATTTGTTGTTAATTGTTAATCGTTGTTGCTTTATTGCTATTTTTATTTTTTTCATCTTGTCAATTTATATATTTATGCACACAACGTCCTCTTCCGTCGCAACACGTCTGCACAACACAAACCAGAGTAATGCTCATGTAAATATCTGCCACATTGTTCTTTCCCTGTAAATAATCTATTCCTCTATTATTCTTATATAAGTTGCATTTGTTTATTCAAAATTTATATATTTCTACATCTATTTATGTCTATAACTCTATTTACCAAAGCAAATTCCTTGTATGTGTAAGACACTATTTGACAATAAAGCTCCTTGTGATTCTGACTCTGAAATCCCATTAAATCCTTTTCTAAAAATTTGCACTGAAAGTTGTGCTGTTCTTGGGCATTTTGTGTCATGAAATTGTGGGACTAAGTGAAAACTGCAGGTTTTAGGTAAAGGTAGGTGTGACGTTTTTAACTTTTGAAATATAGTTGAATCATTAAACCGTCCGTCCAGGGCTCGGCGGGCCTAACCCTTCCCCTGACCCCGACCCTGCATATTTAAACCAGCTGCCCTTGAGTCTTTCTTGCAGCTGACCGGGATGCAGCGTCCTGTGTCTCAGTGTCTCGTCTGACATCCTCCATGCGTTTCTGCCATTCTCCGCATACGTTTTGCGCAGGCTAAGTGTTTGTCAGTAGACGATTTCCTTTATGTTGGACCCCAATACTTCACGTTCTGCAGAACAGTTTGCCTACTTTGGTAAGTGTGATGGCAATTCGAGTTTTCAAATAAACAGCTCAGGCAAACACTTTTCTTTCTGTGAATGTTATTCAAGTCTTCTGCTAAAGGACTCAGCAACACACATACGCCGGGTGCATGTATGGTCGAATGAGTGAGCAGAGCTCAGTGACCCTGTTATTTACCCAGTTTTAGGTTCAATCATATCGTCCCACAGAGACACGTTGTCCCTAAAGTCTGGATAACACAGAGATATTTTGACTGTTACGTTTACACAGCACAGATGAGTCTCCCTTAGTCCAGGGTTACATGCAACATGTTTGGAATTCCCATTACATCAGGAAGATCTGGGTGCTGTTATTTACGATCCTTTTTGTGAGACGGTTTGTCTGCTGGGTTTTGTAAACAAGGAGGTGACGAGCTGCAGTGCACATTTTGGGGGATTTGTGTTAATAGTTGGGATCGCCACATTGCAAATTAGTGGAGGGACTGCACAGTGGTCAGATCCAGGTACAATACAAAGCTGGGACGCATGACAGCTTATAAGGGACGACCTGACGACAGCTAAAGCAAAGACACAGACTTAAATACACAAAAGGAAGGTGACAAACAAAGCACAGGTGAAAACACTCAATCAACACTGACGACGGGGCACAGCAACTTCAAAATAAACCAGGAAACGTCTGTTCATCAGTGTTGTACAAACATAAGAAGATGTGGCTAATATTAGGGCCACATTACACGGCAGCATGGGCTTTAGGTCAGATGTACAGTATGGACATGTGCTGCTGGAATTTAAAGCCTGAAATGCAGTTGCCTCTGTTTGTCCTGAGACAGCAGGCGTCTCCCTCCGTACCCCGGCCCCCCTCCCTCACTCTGTCAAAGACAGTGACCCAAGCAGGCCATCAGTAAATCTGGCGGGACGTCCTGAGCGCCGCCCCGTGAAAAAGATCCATGCCGATCATTTGAACGCTGGCAGAGACGTGTTGAACACTCAGCTAGACAGATATAGCAGCAGCTGGAGAAACAGTGTCCCAAACAGGCACCGAAACCATTCAGTGTTTCTCTCCTCGACCGTCAAACCCCCTTCAGGATCACAGCGCTGCTCGGTGACGAGGCCGCACACAGCCACGATGGAGATTTCGGCTGAAGACGAAGGCAGCAGCTCATCGCCAAACCTTGCGTACAAGGCCGCTCACCAGGCGTTCAGGGATCGCTGGAAAGAGACAGACGACTCCATGTGTCGCCACAGCATGTCCTTCCACCTGCACCACACGCTGAGGAGCGAGTTCTTCGCCAGCTACCTGTACCTGATTGAGAAGATACCTCTGGGTAAGAAGAAGGGCCGCAGTCGCGCCGGGCCCTCAGTCAAGAGGTCACGATTTACAACCTGTTCTTGACCCTTGACTCCATTAAGGATTGGGAAAAGCTGAAGAAGCATGCCTGTGGTTTGGAGTACAAATCACTTTGCTGTTGATGTGTTGCTGTTGACAGTAAAAAAATATTTTGATTTCCAGTTTTTATTACAGACATCCATTAGTTTCCATTCTTAAAAAATAACTAATGAGGGCTTTAACCTTACAGCTCAGTCAACATCATGTTCTTAATTAGTTTGGTTAAAGTCGCATGTTAATCACCAGGTGATGCTTTCAAAAGTGCATATTGATTGAAAAATGATTAACTGCATTACCCATAATGATGCCCCCAAAAGAAAAATCACAGCAAACCTTATGTTCACTGCGATTGATCAGTTGTCTGGAGTTGATTTACCTATAACCGTTAAATGAATGGAAAACAATGGCTACATAGAAAGTAGGAAATCACAGATATCTTTGGAAAGCGTCAGCAGTAATGTAAAGGGTACAGGGTTAATATAAAAGACACACAAACACTGGCAACGATTACGAGCTTTGGGGTTTTCCACAACATAAAATCACTGTGAAAGCCACTATACGTCTGTGCTGCTACGATTCAAATATCGTACCACGCCATTATAATCTAATATTTGTAAATGCTACATACTTGTTTTTGCAGATGCTCTCATCAAAAGCTGCATGGAGGCTGTATGGTGCTGTGGGTTAAGTGCCTTTGTTATCAAGTCTTAAATGAGACAAATATTTAAAAGGTGTGTGAATGTATTTGGGATTGATGAGTTTGTTTTTGTTCCTGTATCGAGACGCAAGTGCAACCAGCTGAGCATTGTGAATGAAAGGGCACTTTATACACAGTTTTTCTTACTGAAAATCTGAAACAGGTTTTTTTGGGTTTTCAGTCCTTCTTCCAAGCTAAATGGGGATCTCATACTTTACAAGACAGTAAAATGCAAAAACACCCTGTTGGAAAAGCAAAATCTTAATCTTACAGTTGATAAGTTTAGTACTTAAACACAGCTTTGTTCAGTTACACTCAGAGTTTTGCTGCTACAGCCTTACTTGGTCTGGTGTGACCAGAAGCAGAAGGTGTTAAATGCTAGCAAACTTTAGAAAGATATTTTAAGCAGCAGGTAGACATTCACAGGCTTGTAAGACTATGTGGACTGACTGCACATGTCAACACGTCGGCCCAAGCGGACGGCTTTTGTTGTGCAAACAGAAAGTCAATGTGCCTTCATCTTTTTTGTGTCACACATGGCCAATGCTCAGCCCTCAGTAACATAAGGTCTTAACAAAGAACAGTTTGTTAGAATTAAACAGACTCACGGAGGAACAACGCTTGTCTTTTATTCAACTTAAAGTCACAAAATGCAAAACAATGCAGGTGCATTACATGTTGTTTGTGTCTTGTCAGTCACTCTGTCGCCATTTATTGTTTCCGCTGGGTATCCAAAATGCTGCCACTTCTCTCACACCCCTAATATCTACCCATTTAACTTAAATATATACATATATATATATATATTTAACATCGTTCCGGCTCTATTACTACCTACATTCCAGGCTCAGAGGCAGATTAAATCTGACCCCCCTCCGTACCTTTCATACAGCGCAACGAGCCGGTATATTGGGGTAATAATCCCAGATAATAAGGCAGTGTGGAAGCGCATAATGTGTGTTAGGCCTGCAACTACCGATTACTTTCATTATCGACTAATGTGTCATGATTAATCGACTAATCGTTTAGTGAATGAAATGGCAAGAAATTGTGAAAAATGCTCATCACAATTTTCCAGAGCCCAAAATAACGTCTTCAAATTGCTTCTTTGATCCAACCAACAGCCCAAAACCCAAAGACTTCTTCATTTACTATCATAAATTTAAAAAAATAGCAGCAGTTTCTCACATTTAAGAAGATGTAACAAGCTAATTTTTCACATTTTGAATTAATCGATTTTCAGAATAGTTTTCGATTAATTTTCTTCCGACCGACTAATCGATTAATCGACTAATTGTTGCAGCTCTATTGTGTGTTGAGTACAGAGCTGGAGTCAGGAAATCAGCCTAACTTATCATAAAAGACTTGATCAGGGGAAACAGACTCGGTTCTGAAAACTCGCTTAAGCAAAACTTGTTATCCTGGTTTGTTTTATCTGCATCCAAACATGCACATAAAAACCACAGTTTGGGGTTTTATGGTTTTAGAGTTAAGAACAGTGTCTTTACATTTCAATTCATCCGCCCAGCACTTCTGGCACTGGCAGATGTACCGTAAAAGCACCGGGAGAAATAAATTTTTTCGTAAATTAACGAGCCTTTAACAGGCTCCTCATCATGACTGTTGGCTACTTGACGTTGTAGATGGCGTTAAGTGTGAGTCTAACCTAATTCTCTCCAAAGTGTACAACTGCTGCAGAAACAGGAGATCCTGACCTGCTGGCCGTTCTGGCTCGAAGTCGCCTTACTCTCTTACTACTAACTTGATACAAGGCCCATTAATGGCATGGCATGTCAAGCCTGAATGCTCTAACTCATGTCAGTCAGTGCTATACATGACAGTCAGAGGGCTGCGGTCGGATAATTTACTAACAGCCGTAACAGCTTTAAATGGCCCGAATGAAATATATATATTTTATCTTTTTTATGTCTTTATGCAGTAAATGTCAAGCAAAAGGAGTAAACCTAAAATAAGTATACTGTACACTGGCTGGGGTACCACTGGATTTAAATTTAGCCCTAGGACATCGGAAACAAACATAAATCCTCAGACTCTGCAGCGTTTAATCAGCTGTCTTAACCAATCTCTTACATCAAAGGTCAAAGGTCGTTCTCTCCTCTCAACTTCTAATGAGCCGGCCCACTTTGGAGGTGCGAGATAGGAGAACATGGTGACACGGGATTGACACTTCCTTGGCAGATGTGTGTGTCGTCACGCTGCCGTCCGCCTCTCTTGGTCTTGCTCGACGTTTCTAAACTTACCCGTCCCCTTGGAAGCCTTCCTGAGCGGTCACATGACGTGTAACCGCCGGAATTAGGTGCTCCGATCCAAAAACATTTCAGTACCGAGCGGGCGCTTGCCGGGAAAGTCAAGGCATTAACTGAGTTTCTACACCTTGTTTTCAACGTGACTTCCAGGTGCTGAAACGATTCAGTGCCTTTGTTGGCTCTCCGCCTCGTCCTGATGTTTCTAGCATGGACGAGGGAGTCCGTGTGGAAATGAATCCCCCCCTCTTAAGGTTTCACCGTGGTGTCATGAATTCTGCCACTGGAGATCCTTGACAAGCGGACAAACATTCCCCTGCGACCCCAACCCCCGTCCACATGTCCACCCCCCCCCCACAGCAGGAACGTGTCATCTAAGCCTTTGGAAATGTTGCGTTCATTCTGCGGGATTTATTTCAGCTCAGCAGAACTGTGGCAGTGAGAGGTTGGGATAGTTTAAGAAGCCAGTGTGTCTCTGACAAGAGATTATAAACGATGGCGTGTAGTCGTACAACTGTTGATGGCTACAGAATGGTCCTCTGAAGTCTCTCAATATTAACTTTTTGCTAATTGGCAGCGTACAAAGATTGTAGAGTAAATCAACCGGCGTGTTATCTTGTGTCCTGTAACAGCTGAGCAGAGCATAAAAGCAGTGCAGCACTTCCTTATTTATAGTCTTCTGGTAATCAAATTATCGTTCTACATTTCCTTTGAGATTGTAAACAGCATTACCCTGCACACACAGCAGGCCAGCGCCGTGTCGCGTCTATTGTTAGAAATAACCTGTCATTAATCTAATTACTTAACTGAAACTATAACTAATATAACATGAGCCTTAACAGTTGTTTTGTTTTATAGAGGGTGATGTTATTTGCATGACTTACTGTCAGAATGTTTTGCAGTTGTTGTTAAGGGACTTTTTGTTTGTTTTTTTATTTATTTGTTGATGACGTCATCACCAGGGGTTATTTCAGCTTGGGTTTGGACTTTATGGAAGTCTAATGCTAAACAGCTGGAGTACATGTGAAAGAGTAACTGAAGGCGTCAGGATTAAGAATGTGCAGACAGGATCTCTGGTTCTGCTTCGTTGATTTTCAAACTGTCCATTTAGAGTTGTTGCATGTGGCCAAGCGGATACACAGAGAAACACGGGATCGGACACACCAAGACGGAGCTGGTACACTTTCAGAGTTTATTAAAACAGCGGTGAAAAAACGTCTTTCGATGGTGAGATAGGCCGTACAACAGGAAAAATAATTCCATAGTCCAGAAACCAAAAGAAAAGCAGTGATCCCAGCAGGGAAGGCAGGTGAGAGACAAAGGACATAGTGATCAAGATCCAGGTACAGAGATCAGGCTGGGATTCTCAACAATTTACAAGTGATGAGGCGACAACAAACAATAGGAAGACACTCGCTTAAATATCCAAGGAGGGAGGTGATTAATGAGGCACAGGTGGAAACACCCAATCGACATAGACGGAGAAATTTAGACAAGACAAGCTTTTACCCAAAGAAGACCTTGCTTTTTAACCTGGTGCGATGTTCCTCTGTAAAATTCCCGTATTATGTTCATTTTCAGGTTCGTGCTTTTATCGTGGGTGTTTACTAGAAACTGTTTTTCATTCTTTATTGTTAAAAAACACATTATTTAGTAGGAGCACTAGTCCTCCCTGATTACTTTACAAAAACAGCTTTATTCACTGGTTTTGGAGAAACTAGATCTGATTTTCTGGAGGAATATTTTCTGGTTTTCCTCTGATCTTCCTTCGGCTGCTCTGCTTCAACTTTCCTTTTCTACTGTAAAAACTTTCTGTGAGACGCACTGAATGGATCAAGCGTTCGGCGTTGCGTTGGACGGTGGGTCTGATGCCTGCTAGAGACCGGGAAAGTTAAAAAATCCGACATGACGCTGAAAGGGAGTGAAAAACATGGCTGACCGTACCAAACTCTCTCTTTTTTGAATCCCCAAGAGTCAGTAAACGTTGTAGGCTATACTTACACATTCTCATCTTATTGCGTCATATCTGACGCTTTCAGACAGCGTGACAATTTTACGCTAAAGGTACCCTTTAGCCACCGTTTGCTGCGTCCCAGCAACAGAAAGGAGGCTAACTGGGGACATATTTCGGTTTCTGTCAAACATAACATATCTTTCTGTCTGTCCACGTGTCCTAACAGTGAAGCTGTTTCCAGTCACCTGTGAGTACATCAAAGGAGAGAAACAGTTCTACTACAGAGCTCAGAAGTTCTACGAGGACGTCCCCGCCTCGGAGGAAGGCATGATGGGAGATTTTGTGGACATAAGCAATGTCGATCTGGAGGGTTCCCGGCAGTTTCTGAAGAGGTTTGTGGTGAGTCACGAGATGCTGACTATTAACAGATCGCAGGCTCAATCAGATCTAGGAAACTGATACGGGGACATCTGAGAGGCTCTGCTGGGTCTCCATCGTTTACACACTTTGCTGTGGTTTCTGACTCCCGTCTGCTAGTATATCGATTTACTCCGCTGCAGCTATCTCTGAATATGCATGTCCGAATCTATTTTGGGAGAGAAATTCATCATCCTGACAGTGTGCAACGGATTCCACGTTGTTTCATGTGGGAGGAGGCCTCAGTTCAGTTTCTAATAGTAGCACAGACTTAATGCCAGCCCCATAAACACCCACACAGACAAAGTCGAGCCAACAGCTCTCAGTCAGTTTGTGCTATGGACATCTTTACTTGTACTTGTTAACAGCGGAGAAGGAGGAGATATTTCTTAGTCGTTTCTGTCGAGAAATATCTTTAGTTTCACAAATTGCAATGTGATGAAGCCACCAGTAGCACATCATCATGTGTGTCAACGTTTTCATTTGGGTTTTTTTTTTAGATGTTGGGAGAGTCCAAGTGCTAATTCAGGGGAATGGTTTTGGCCAGAGACTGGGTTATTTAGAGGATCAGTTTTACAGGAGCTCTAATTATAACCTGCTAAGACTGGATGCTTTAAAAAGGAACTTGGCTACTTTTGCACGGGTGCTAATGTAAACACAACAAGCCCTGTCTTAACGCAGCTCAGCTGTGATGCTGTAATGCAATACTGAGTAGTGAATATGTTACCGAAAATCTCTAGGTTTTCTAGGTTCTGTCTGTCTTGAGACACTGATTGGTTACAGGGTTTGCTTTATTGCATGTACGTTTCACAAGGTTGACATTGCAGAGACCGCTGATCAAGACTGTCTATCAGTTATTTTCATTATTGATTAATCTCTCGACAACAGTAATAAAACAGCAAATTCCAACATTCAAGATTCCTGGATTTGAAAACGTTTGCTTTGTAAATGACCTAAATCGTTAACAATTTAGTGAAGGTTTCGGTGAATCATTTCTGTCGATGGACTAGTCAGTTAACACTAATGATTTCAGCTCCAAACAGGATGAAACTAATTATTAATCAGGTCGTCTAAATGCAACTAAAATCAGTACAAAGCCAAAAGAGTTGTTTTCATCTTTAAAGAATTGCCCTTATCAGCACAAGTCTTTGAGAAACGTTTCACTAATTAAATGCTGAGTGCACTCAAGAAAATGTTCATAGATCTCTCTTTGATTAAAGAAATCTTGCGTTGTGGCAGGGAAAACATTAAAGCCGAGACAATGAATTCACAGAAATGCAAAAAAAAGAGAGTCAGTAGCTTTTTTTGTACCATCTCTCTGAAGGAGATGTAGAATGTTTTCAGGCCTAAACTCTCCATTGGACTGATTTTAAACCCAGTGAGACGAGACGTGGTAGAGCAGCATCGACAGATGCTGGAAACCAAATAATCAGACAAAGACAAACACTTCAGGTCAAACTATCGTACACTTACATCCAAACTGCACCAAGAGTTTGTGTTGTAAATGAATCTGCACAGCAGTTCTCAATACATCCATGAGCTCACCAAGTTAACTTGGTACACACTATGCATCCTTTTGTTTAAGCAAAGAAGTTACGGGAAGCGTGTTGTACCACAAAACCTGAGGATGACCACACCAAACTGAAACCAAACTAAAGTTGTGAAGCACAAACGGTTTATAAGAAGCTGTGAGCGGCGACGGTAGCTGTCGGATCTGAACAGAGATGCTTTAGGATCATTTATGGCAGATCCAGGCTCAGTTTTCTATAACATTTTGTTGACGTGGTGGTTTTATGAATTAGTTGGTAGATATAACTGTTCCTCAGCTGAAACATTGAAGCCGACCAAAGCCTGCACGGACGGTTCCATGTAGGCCCAAAAATGACGTCAAAACCCTGTGACATCCCGTCGCACGTGACAGTTGTAACCGTATTGCTTGGATTACAAACTCTCAGCGAATCTAAAAAGACTATTCGGCCATCAGTGATGCTGCGTTGGTGTTTGGCAGGCGAGCCTCGTAGGTGGGCTGATTAAACAGTGACGATCTGAGTCAGATTTCACTCTGAGTCATGACACTTTCTGTTGGCGCAGCTGTGCAGCTACCAGAATTACGGCGTTTCTGCCGCTGTCCTACGTCATCAAACCAAACGGTTATGACGTAGACGCTGGAGCCAACAGGTGGCTTCGTCCAGTAATACTGTATATGGTTACGCCCCACCCTTTGGTGGCAACATGGGGCAATCAACACCCCAACGCGGACCCAAACTTAACACAGACAACACCTTTAAAACAACCACATCAAGGGAATTTATCAACATAACAAGACGATAAAATGCCCCAGCTGAGGGGCAGCAAGACCAGCAGTCCCAAATCAAGGAGCCTCTCCTCTGACACTCGCACAGCAGCTTTAAAAGGACCACCTTCCAAGGCCAGGTGGACCTCGTTCAGCAATTAGCTGGAGAACTCCCGCAGCAGAACTAGAAGACAGAAAAGAACATGGACACAGCACAGAGAAAAACATACAGCCGTAACAAAATATCTGGTAAAAGTGAAAAATAAATGACTGGACCTGTGTTTTACAGAAAGGCAAGCAAACAGTTTCTTCAGTGCGACACGGTGTAACAGCATCACATAAACAAGTTCAAATGCCTTCTACCTGAGGCAAACTGCATTTAGTGCTCTGCAAGTAGTTGCTTCCTGAGATAAAGTTTGTGATGTTTGATTCAATCTGGAGTCTTGGCTTTTGTTTGAGAGCAATTCCATTTTAACTCCTCACTTAAACGCAAAGACCCTGAATGATAAACTAAAAACATCCACCATCTCTTCTGTGATGTGTGCGCAGCTTGTCAGCGTAGCGTCTCCGCCCCGGCTGTGAACAGCTCCCGTTTGAACCTGACATCTCCGTTAACAGCCAGTGTGGTAGGAAAAGATTTACAATACATCCAGATTAAAGTACATACACAGGGAGCAATGTGGCAGTAATTCACCCAAACCAGGAAGCCTCCTGTAACAAGCACAGCGCGCTCCTCAGGGCCCCATCTTTCATACAATCACACACTGGGGCCCCTAATGCGGAGGGGTTGGAGTGAGGTCAGAATACCAAATGAAAAGCAAGAAAAACCAGCATGACTCAAGTGAGGTGACTTTCCGTTCCCTCGTGGTAAAGTTCATAGTTTCGGTGCCCTGAGGAACTGAGGGTCTACTTGTTTGTGCTGTCGGTGCTTTTGAGGTGCAGAGGCCTGACATCTGGCAACGCAGAAAATAAAGAATACACTCCTCTATGACTTATGGACATGGTAATAACACGCAGCAGGAAAACTGACATTTTGTTTTCTGTTAAACATAAATCCAGCTCTTCTTCGTTTTATGGCTGCCTCAGTTTTATTACCAACAACCTTCAATTGAGGTATTTACTGACTTTATCCTCTAGATAAACCTCTAAATATGGTTGAATTTAACAAACTGAGTCATTTATCCCTTTTCTTCACGCGCAGGGTCCGGTAAGGCCGGTACACACTGTGCCCTGGACTGCGGCTGCGGGATCGGCCGCGTGTCCAAAGGCGTCCTCCTTCCCGTGTTTGAGAAAATGGAGATGGCGGACATGATGGAGCACTTCCTGCTCCACGCACACGAGGAGTACCTCGGTGACGACGCTGACCGCATTGAGACCTACTATTGCTACAACCTGCAGGAGTTCACGCCCCCAAAAAACAAGTACGACGTCATCTGGATGCAGTGGGTTGCATGTAAGTATGAGAAGGGTCCCGTTAGTCGTCGAGTGGTGCCATGTTGGGCAAATGTAGAGTCACTGTGCGGCCTTATTGTAACCCCTGTACCACAAGGCAAAATGTTGATGTTCGACAATTCAGCAAAACTGCATAACATTTAATTCTAACATTTTGTTTATTATTTATTCCTATCTTTCTGGGAAAGACTGTGGTTGTTGCAGATAATTTCTGGTAATGGTTATTTTTAAGGTTGGAAATATTGTGGTTAAGGTAAAAAAAAAACACAAAACCCCTGAGGCCTCCAGAGCAAAAGTTAGACGTGCAAAATGCCTATCCCCAACCCGGACCTCCACACCTTAATGATGTGTTCACATAAAATGCAAATTTAATACTCGCAATGCTTCCCTCGCACAGGTTTTATAAGCTGGATAAGTGTTCAGACACAACGCGATAACGCGCAAATACTACAGCTGTATGAACCCAAAGGAAACATTTTGTTGTGATTAAATTGCAATAAACGGATCAAACTGATGCCGAAATAACTACAACATGATGCCGATTTGTTAAACATATGAACTGATGCTTTGTCAGGTCTGTCAGCAAGACAGCAGCTTTTAAAATATTTCTTTTCTGAATGGAGTTCTGATCGATCAGGGCTATGCTACGCTAACTTGTTCACAGTAAGGTACAATAGTTGGAATAAAGTTACAGACACATATTTTCTGAATCTCACCAGGTAGTTCAACTTTCACGCTTTCCTTTCTCCAAGCAATGTCCAGGTGTTTATAGAAATTTGAAGTGGTAGTCTAACAGAGCTCTGGGTGCCAACCAACCCTAACAACATTACATTACATTTATTCATAGCGACTTACAATATCAGAGGTCGCACGCCTCTGGAGCAACGAGGGGTTAAGTGTCTTGCTGGATGGGTCACAGTGGGGGATTGAACCCGGGTCTCTCACACCAAAGGCAGGCATCACCACCCCAACAGCAACAGGCTCTGCACAGAAGCTCGAGTGAAGATAAATCAACGTTGTAAAAGTAAAAAGCAAATTACGGCGGGTAAGCAGCGTAGTTGTCGGAGCAGAATCCAGACCAGCGTCGGGTGTTTATCTGTCTAAAAGCTGCAGCGCTGCTCCCGGCTCTTTCTCCCCGTAGTTTGGCAGCTCTCTGTCGGCCAGCGGCGCGTCACTCCCCCGTTCTGCCTGGTCTTCTCCAAACAACGCTCGAAGCTGTCGGTGACGTCTGGACAATCTCGTCATTGACACATAGTGTCATGCGAATTTCTCGCTCAAGTTGAAAAATTTGAACTCGAGCAAACCAGCAAATGTCGCAACAAACGCATTTTCTGAACCGCCCAGAGCGAATTTGCAGGAATTCGCATGTTTGCATTGACTTTGTGTAATCAAGCCGCCCAAAACACTGGATTTGCTTTTAGTGTGAACACAGCATAAAGAGAACGCTGGCGTACTCATTGGCATTGGACGTAAATTGCTGCAGAATCGTCCAATCAGAATATAATATCAAGGGATACTGTTTTTTTTTTTTAAAAGGGGAGACTCGTCTTGATTTCCAATTACCTGACAGGATGGACTCCTCAGAGATTATAGATATCTTATCAGACCTGGAAATACCTCTGGATCCCCCAGGAGGCGCTGCTGACAAGGACCTCTGGCCTTGTTTGCTTGTTTAGTTTGTTTTCTCTTTTTTTTTAAATCAGTTCCTGTTTCGCCACCAGATTGCAGACAGTCAACCAATGCGTGAAGCAATGTTTTTTATGTCACGGGCTGTTTTGGCGTACGCCAGTAGGAGGAAAACGGAAACAGGTATCTCAGTTGTGACTGTTTTCTCTTCATTCCTAACCCGTATTTCTCTTCAGGCCACCTAACAGACAAGGACCTCATGAACTTCCTGTTTCGCTGTAAGAAGAGTCTGCGTCCAAACGGGGTCATCATAATTAAGGACAATATGGCGCGGCAGGGCTGCAAGCTGGACCCCATCGACAGCAGCATCAGCCGCCACCTGGACATCATGAAGAGCATCATCGCCAAGGCCGGCCTGGAGGTCCTGGCTGTTGAGAGGCAGGAAGGCTTCCCCGAGATCATCATGCCCGTCTGGATGATTGCTATGAAATAGACAGTGACATTATTCATTTAAAATAAAAGAGGAAAATCCAACCTAAAGCTGAATTCACATGTTATTCCCCTTAGGTTTAAGTTTAGATTTGTGATCACGTCTCCAACAACACTGAAAGAAATCTGGAGGAGGAGATAAATCGCGAAGCAGCGGCGTGGACGGCCTGATGGCAATTTTATGGAGACGAGTTCTTTTTCCGCTCAGCACAGAAATGATGGAGGGCTTTTACATGGATATTAAACTTCTACAGAAGCACTCTGCATGTCCACAAGGCCGGACTGTAATTTATTGTCAGCCGACAACCTCCGGGGTTTGGATCTCGATGACGTCAGAGATAGACCCTCAGTCCTCCGGAGGCTGACTGAGGGAGAAGCTTGTTCCCGTCTGAACCACGAGGATCGCTGGATTAACATGTGCATTCACGTTTACTGTTTGGTTTTCCTCTGAGTGAATCATTTCTATTTGTTTTTGACTAAATCCAACAATAATTTATCATGTTAGATTTGTTTATATGTCTTTATATTTTTGAATATGATTAACATGTAATCTGTATCTGGATACTTTCTCTTGACATCTAAACACAGGCCTTCGCTTTGCAATCAGATCTCTATATGCAAGTTATAGGCAGGAGGAGCTGGTGCACCTGTCAACAAACACAACATGCATCCCAGGTCAAAGGCAGCGAAGGGATCGTCACATGACAGACGGAGACAGCTGAAGAACATCCATAGGCTGCTTTTCAGAGGCCTTGCTAACTCGGCTAATGTTATTTCAGCCGGTCACAGACCAAACAATAGCTGCTAACACACCCCAATCTCTTAATGAATTGTTTGCAGCTGAGTTGCATTGTTGGCAAAAAGACTTAAAACACCAAAAATCACTGTTCCAGGCTCTGGGAAAGTTTGAACAAATACGACACCATCAACGATTAAAAACGCAACCTTTTTAATTTATTGGACAGTTTTTTTTTCTAGGCCACGGATTGCATTTACTCCAGACCACCTCCAGTCGGGGTCTGGCCGAAATGTGTGCATTTACATCTGCGTTAACGTGTTTTCTCCAGCGAAGATGTCCGGGAACAGATCACATACCAACAACACCAGCTAGAGATTAAGCGTTTTATTTAGCACTTTGTTTTGCGATAGAAATAATGTTAATTAAGTGCGCTAAGTACAGATTGATCAGGTGTAAATATTAATTTTGTTTATATCTGTTTTATACCTTTGCTTGTAATATTGCAGATTAATAGATATGTCATTTTTAAACCACCTTGTTCTGTGCGATTCTTTCTGTGTAGAGCTTAAATTTTACTTACCTAAACACCACCTTTCAGAACTAGCCTACTTCAATACATTTTGGTGCATCTTACTTATTTGCTCAAACTGAGCTGAAGAAGTTCAGCTGCATCGTTTTTCAAAAATAAAAACTCAGAAAGCATATGGATGTAGTTTTATGGTTCTTGAATGCTCTTTTCTTATGTTTTTCATCCCATGTTCCAAACAAAGGCTAACAGGATTAGAGATGGGTAATCACCGTTGGCTATTATAATCAAAACTGGAACATAAACACTCCTACAGACCGTCCACACCCGACACTGACCGCACTGCAATCTTCCAGAGTGGGCTCAAAACACAGCAGATAATTGAGATCCTCTCAAATCATTATGGTAATTCTCCTAAGTATTATAACTATTATTATTTTTTCAGGCTAACAGTAGAAGCAGCACATTGTTTTGGGGGTAATGGCTTTCAGCTGGGCCCCTGAGGTGGATGGTGGAGTTGATTATTTCCTGGTTTTGACAGACAGTGCCTGCTTTCATATCTGCCCTGGCTTCATTTCAAGCCTGTCAGATGTTGTCTGCATAAAACACATCCAGGAGTCGCCTCAAATATTCAGCACTTGCGTGCGTAAGAGCTCGACGGGAGTGGCGCGGCGTTGTTCCTCCCTGAGCTTTTTATGAAAGGACAGTTTGTGAATGAGTCGACCGGCACTGAGAAAGTACAACATCATCAAAGTGTTGAAGGCACGATGGCGTGAGATGATCTCCGCGGCGTGTTTCTCTCGTCAGAATGACTCTTTTGAGATGTGAATATACCAAACACATTTTCCACATCCTGAATGAATTATAGACCAAAATGCCCCAAAGTGAAACCTGTAGGTATTTTTCCCTCCCCCAGCAACACAGCGGCCAAATGTGCTGTCACCTTTTCAGGAGTGGTTAGCGTCGCTGACAGTCAAGGCTATCGTTTCTAATACTTCTCAATGTCTTCTGCAGCCACTCGGCAGCAGTTTGAATATATTAACTGCAGTAACACTAATTTGTGCAGTCACGTCAGCAGAGCTTTGGGCCTGAGTCCAGACCGAGTATATCTCAGACCGAGAGACAAGGAGGAAGACAGAGACCGCAGAGGGATGTAGTGACCAGCACTGTGTTTAAGTGTCATCGCCTAAACATGCAAAACACTTCTGGGAACCGTTCAACTTGAAGCCAAAATCAAAACGAAAATAAATACTTAAATTGGCTGCTTGGAATCCCCAAACTCATCTCAGGCAGAACAGCTCAAACATCTGCATGTTTTGAAAGGCTATTGGTACCGATCCATAAGTCTTTCAGAGGTAACTACAAAAGACAAGCAGTTCCCGGGTGTCACAATTATCACAAATCACAAATAGAATGAGAGACATGCTGCTTGAACCAAAAACATATACGACTTGTGATCCCACAGACTGCATCTTGAAATAAGGTGCAACCCTGTGTTGATAGCCCCACTGACAGGATGTGGGGAGAAACCTTTTGCTTGCTAAATGGTCAATTGTGTCCAACAGATCGCTGAATAATTGTATAATGTATATCTAGCTTTAAAGGGTCTATGTGTAGTTTTTTAAAAGAAATGAATTTCTTCTATGCTGTGATAGCTGGTTGAATTTCCTGAGTCTCTAGCCTACAAAAGGAATCTAATGCCAAAAAAGGACCTGCTCCCAGCACAAGACAGACTCCAACACAAACCCACATAAAAAAGATGAATCATGTTGGCTAAATGCGGTCAATGGAGCGTTATTATGCAACCATTATTTGAACAGCAAGCTGACAAAATATTTCTGTAATCTGAAAGAGCTGGGCGATGTGTCACAACCTGGCTCAGTAAGTGACAAAAGCAGGAAACCACACAGTCTGAAAATAATAATAGATATTTTAATTTAAAGTAAATTAAGCAAAATATACAGTTGTAGGTGTCTGTCAGAACCAAACCGAACAGAATCAGTCGGCAAGCCAGGAGAAGAGGAGGTCAAATCATCAGGCAGGCTCCTTTATAGCCACCTGAGCCCCGCCTGCTGAGGTGTGGTGCATCGCACACCAGGTATCAACTCCACCCGCCAATTACCTGGATTAAAGGGACAAAACACAGCAGGATACAAACAACAAGAGAGGGCCCAAACCTGGGGCCAGACGGAAGGCAAATATGGCCACGTGTCCGGGTTGTGGCCTTCTAGTGTTAGGAGGCCGTCTAGGAATACGACCCAGGAGTTCAGGAGGTAAACAGAGTTCAGGGGTCGGCCAGAAGGCAGAGGAGAGAGACTGGCTGGCTGGGGAGGTGAACAACCGGGTTTCGTCTCGACTAGACTGGCTGAACGGGTCAGGAGGCCGGCCGGGGTGCCGACGGTGAAGGCAAAGCTCTCCGGAGGTTGAGCCAGCAGGCCGATGATGAGGGCGGAACCTCTCCGGAGGATGAACTGGAGGTCGGCGGCAGAGACCTCTCTGGAAGTTGGCGGCGGAGGCGTGACCTTTCCAGAGGCCGAACTGGAGCCCGGTGGAGACGAGATCTTTCCGGAGGTCAGGCAGGAGGCCGGCCATGAGGGCGAAACCTCTCTGGAGGACGAACTGGAGGCCGCCGGCGGCTAGCCATCTGCTTGTTCTGGCTAATGCCTCGGCGGCCAGCCACCTGTCTGGCCTGCCTGATCCCCGGCCCGCTAGAGCTGCTGGCCCTCTGCCAGTCCTGCCTGATTCTCGGCCTGCTAGCACGGCTAGCCACCTGCCTGCTAGAGCTGCTCTGCCTGCCTGGTCCCCGGCCTTCTCCTGTTACTGGTTCCTCATTAGCGGACCTCAGCCCAGCTGTTCCGCTGATGGTCGTCAGCCCAGCCATCCAGACCATGTACCTCAGCCTATCAGCCATCGACGATGAATCTTGGCTCAGCCCTATTCACTAAGAAAGACCACGCCAATGCGAGGTATGAAAGGGTAGTTTATTTGGAAAATAAGGAGTATTTATGATGGCGGGGTCAAAAGAAGAGGAATGGAGGGGTCAAGAATGGAGGGATGAAGGCACAGGTGGACGAAACGAATGAAGCGTGGGTGGTTGGATTGGAGGAACTGAATGAGGCGCAGGTGGTTGAATTAGTGAGAGAGAGCCTGTTCCTGAACTTTAGTTATATAACTCCATTTCTCAACACACCTATTGCATTGTTAATTTATTGAGAACATTCTCGTGTTCCTATGTTCTCTCAGGCTCAGGAGGTAGAGGGATCGAGCTCTTGATGAGCAGGTAGGCCGTTTGCATGGCAGCCTCTGCCATCCGTGACGTGACTGTTGCCATGTGTTGTAATGGGCTTTGAATGTTGGCATAGATAAGTTGCTAAATAGATGCTGTTCAGTTACGTGGGCTGGATACAGTGTCTGTAATTATTAATGCGCATTTTACTCCATGGGCTTTCATCAAATCCTTATTTTAATGAACCTTTTCCTCACCCTCTGGACCAACGTTGTTAAAGTAAAACAACAAAAAACAATGATTACATGTCTTTCTTGTTGTTGGGTGTAATAAACACTGTAGCCTCAATGGGGTGCTAACAGTGCTTTAGCATTTTAGTCTCTACTCTTGTTGGGAAGATGCAATAATCACACTGTCTTCCACCCTCATGTGAAGATAGTAAACAACCCCAGGAAGCAGCAGAGGGGTCACTTTGCAGAGCAGAGCCGTCAGCTCAGACAGGCTGAGCTTTCATCCTGAACAGAGTCTTTGTGGAATCTGCAGTTGAGAGAAACCTCAGTCGGTCTCTGGAGCCGGGATGGTTTAAACGAGACTGAGAGGAGTAAGCCTAACCTCCATTCCCTGGGAGAATCCATACCAGAGGAATGTGCTTTCTCTTCATCTCCGGTTCTCATAGTAAATCATGTCACTGAAAAAAAAAACACTAGACCTGATGATTTTTGGGCTGCTTTTTCTTTGGCTGCCCATTTTAACTCTCCCAGCATGTAGCTGAGTTTTTATTTTCTTGCCATACTCAGCTCTCCTCAGCTCAGGGCAGGGATTAGTTAGACAGACTTTTTATAGGCTCGGCCATGAACATGTAATATTTCATCCAGCAATGCGAGTTCGGAGCCTGGATCAGGTGCTGCTGACTGTAAGGGTTTAATCTCTGAGCCAAACAAAGGATGACAAATGATGACATCCTGACTGCCTTACAGCACATGCAGGAGGTCCTACCTTCATCTTAATACACCCTAAGATTTCTAAAGCTGTGTTCAGTGGAAAAGAAACAGTGCAGTACCAAGAGGTGGAATAATTTCTCTTCCCAAAAATGACCTTCCTGCTGAGCAGCGTTTGATGGAAAGCATTGCTCACAACAACAAAAAAAGGAGGAATTTCTTCCCATCTGGAGCACGGGCCGTGTGTTCGTGCATGCGTGTGTGTGTTTGTGTGTGATTCGCCACGACTATGATGAAGCAATGCAGCCCCAGCATGTTCTTGGCTGTACGTGCAGAGCCAGACACTGAGGCCTGCACACTATAAAACACTGGTGTAAGATTTCTGCGATGTATGTGGGTGTTGTGTGAGCATGTGCATTTCTGTCTGTCTGCCAAATACAGTATGTTGCGCAACACAAAACAATTTTGTTTGCAATTCTTTTCTCAGAATTTTTCAAATATGTTTTGCGGAACGAAAAGGTGTCCAACCACATGAAATTTAATTAACATTTGTAGTTTTATTTTTTGCAGAGGATGCAAGATAAACCTGCAAGAACACTTCTTTCCTCCTTTAACTCCTCATCTTTTCTTTTGCCTCATTAATTTCCTTCCCAGCAAAAATACAGGAAGTTTCTTCCTTCTTCATCCCCCCTGTTTTTTTTTTCTTTCCATGTTTTTGTCCATATTTCTTTCTTATTTCTTCAACTGATCCTCAAGCAAAACTTGAGATTTAGGGGGACATTTTTACTGAACTGGAAAAGTAAACTCCACACTTCACCTTTGTCTATCAGAATCAGGTTCACTCGTGAGGATTTGCCTTGGTGTAAATTGGTGTTTACAGTACACATGAACATAATTAGAAATATAAATATATGAAATATAAGGAGATCAAAAATGTATAAGTATACAGAAATTACAATGGTGCATACGTGCAAAAATTCACAACATGAGCATAAAGCACAGTAGAGTTGTTATCCAGCATTCTTAGCTGTTATGTTGTTACTTCTGTAGTACCTTTCGTCTTGGTTGTTTTGCCCGGGGCTCTTTGGTTCCAGCAAACATTAAATTGGTTAGAAGCATGGGTTGAGGTTAGAAAACTAAAACACTTTGTTAAAGTCCCGCTGAAATCATATTAAGCCACCCCTTTCAATAAATAGTATTTTTCTAAATGGGTTTGTTTAAGTTTTTTTATTATTAACGGAAGAATAAAGGTCTTTGGGTGCTGGTGTTATACTGTAAGGACAGAGACACGAAGTAAACAAACGTGTGCAGACAGCATGCTGTTCATGGTGTTGAAGAGGAAGGACCACAGCAGCTTATAACCAGACCCAGCACAGCTGATGCTACGTTACGTAGGCAGGTTATAGGTAACGCAGGGAGGGAATAACAGCAAGCTCATCAGACGTTTCCTGAAAATAAACATTGTTCACGAGTCTCCCGCACCTCGAGTCCGAGTCAAGTCTGGAAGTCTTTTGAGGATGAGTCTGAAGTGAAGTCATTGTGTGTGCGACTTAAGTTGGACTTGAGTCAGAGTCTCAAACTCGAGTTCCCATCTCTCCCCTAGTGACATTTGCAGGTACATACACATTAGCTATGTAGCCTGCAAACTACTGTTATCAGTGCTCTTCTCCCCGATGACCGTGTTTGGTGGTTTGCTCAACATGATAGGATAAGACGTATGCTCATGTGTGTAAGTTAGTTAAATAGTAGAGTTTAGCAGAAAAGCTAATGAGTTTCTGTTCAGAGTCTGCAGCTCTTGTTTTGTGAAGCAGGTTCCTGTCTGGCTTAGTGTGACTGTGTCTGGAGTGTATCTACAGTATGTTGGTCTCTAACCCCCCTATTATGTAGGATGTGATTCGCTGTATCGACACAACGTTCCTATCTTCATATACGGATAACAAGAACGGTCAACTGCTGCAAAACTACACTGAAAAAAAATCCATCGTAAAATAACCACTTACCGCCAAATTACAGTAAAAAAAAAACTGCTGTAGAAGAAATGTCTGTAGAATGTTAAAGAAATGTATAAATCTGTATAGAAACTTAAAAATATTGCAGAAATACCTTCAAGTTACATAATTAAAACAAAAACTGCTGTTTTAATACAGTATATTTTCAAGATGATCCATTCCATCAATAAGAACTCCTTGTCAAAGTCCAGATTAGGGAGCATCATCATAAAACAATAATAAATAGAAATTCCTCCCTTTTGTTTTCAGATTTTTTTCCATCAAGGGATAACAGAGAATATGTGATTTACAAAAAAAGTGCAACAATTTTATTTCAGTCTGGACTTAAAGGTTGGGGAAATGTGGTGGTTACAGTTGATCAATAAGGTAAATGTTAATTGCAGGTCTGTGATGGGACCTGGTCTCCTGCATGACAAGTCGGCCTCGCTGCATACAGTGCTGAGGTTGACACTGGATGTAAACCGTCAGGTGTGTAATCAACATAACAATGGTACAAATCCAGCTCCATAGAAATATGGTTTTCCCAGTCCGGCGTGAAAGAAATTTGACTGGCCTGCACAACGCCCCGGCCTCAACCCCATCCAACACATTTGGGATCAACTGGAACCCATTTCCTGTTTCTAACTGACAGTCAACATTGTTTTTATTAAGCATGACCACAATTGTTCCCCCTTCAGCCCCTCTTACCACAATTATTTCCTTTAACATATTTTTGTTGGCTTCCTTTGAACATGCTGAATAGCCACTCAACAATATCAACAGAAAACAATGAAGACAGGGCAAAAACACACGGGGACATGTTAACAAAGAAAAGGCGCCAAGGCTTATTATCTCATCGTGATAGGCTGCAAAAACAGAAGTAGATCTATGATTTTAGATAAATTTGACTTACTCCATTTAGTGTTTCATACAGGAGCATGGGGGTGTGGGGGGGTTAAAGCTGGTACATGGTTTTCAAAGTTATCAGAGAAGGACTGTGAATCTCAGCGTCTGAGATGCTGCCTCACCTCCCTCCCTCCACTGAGACTTCCAGCGGAGAAGGATCAGTCTTTGTGCTAACAAAGTGACTTAAGTTTCAAAACAGTTAATGACTGGATCTGGCTGAATTACCATTTTAAAACTATGTTTTTAACCTCAGTAAGGGGATCGATATAATGTTGGAATGATTGTGCTGGAGAGGGAGGTGAGCGTCTGTCACAGGCAGAATCTACATCTGGGAACATTTTAGAGAGTTTGACTTAGAGAAATGAAGGCGATGCTACACCTTGAATTGAATGAGGCCATGCCGGGTACAGATTGTACCTGTAAGCACCCAAATCCTCCACTGCTAACTGCCACCCCAGACTGATCAGGGTTTATTAACCTAAAGTGAATATCTTATAACCAATGGGAGGGAGGCAGTCCAAAGAACAAACAGAATCCAACACTGGTAAGGCATCAATCCAAGCAAAAATAAATCCAAAGATGGGTAGAACTCACAGGAAACTGGCATGAACACTTGGCATGATATGAAGACCGAGTCACAAATGAGCAGGGCAGCACGCAAACCATACACGCTAGGGCTGAAACGATTCATCGAGAAATTTGAACAACGCCTCCGAGCCGAGCGGAAGTACCCAGCGCTTCGAAGTAACTTTTACTAGCGGCCAAAACAGCAGCTGTAACACGGTGGATCAATATATTTGACCGTCGCAACCCAAGCGAAATGATTCGCTATCAGACTGTGATCCGTTCGCTCGGTAACATTTGAAAAGGCTACACCGGCCGCACGTTCACAATTTTACCCCCATTCACGTTAGCGGAGCGCTAAACTGGAAGTTAGCCTGCTCGGCCGGCAAAAGTCATCACGGTGGACGCTGCAGCGCTACTGCCGACTAGCGTTTGGGGGTGTAATCGCAGAATGACGGACAAACACCTACGCACAAGTATAAATGCACGGCTACGTGTGTAGTCTACGTCGTAGGTACGCAGGAGGATAAATGGGGCTTAAGGTGGGTGGGGTGGACGGATACGCTAGTGGATTGGCCACCGGGAGCGACGGGAGATTTCCCAGTGGCCTGAAGGCCTGTTTGGGCTCACATTAATTGTCAACTTGACCATTCGCAGCCTCGATAATATAGCAAGCCTTTTTTTTTTTTTAAGGTTGTTTTTGTGTCTGACCATGTACATTTATGTGCTGTGTTTAGTGAGTTTTTGAAGGTGCACCCACAGCCATAGCATACCTTGACAACTCAATGTTCAGACTTTACAGTATTTTGTAATGTAAAATCTATAAAATCAAATCTATACTTAGTTTGGTACCTGTTACATCAGCAAATAGGGTAAGTCTACAAATTTAGAGGTCTGGTGGTTTGTGTGAACAGTGCGCCTGGGATGGAGTCAGATTCCTGGCCTGGATTGTTATGACAGTCCGCCCCAGGACGGATACGTGAAGTAAACTCAGGACTGGAGACTGAGGTTTGAGTCCTGAGTGAAAGAAAGTCAAAGGTGACACGTTTGAAGTCAAATAACACTTTGTAGATGGCTTATGCTGCGTGACTCAGGTGACTTATTTTATCTCTAAACCTTACCAAACTTTTCCCATTGTGTTGTCGTAAAACAGATTTAATTTCAGCAGTGACTTGTAACGGTTCTGGAGGGCATGGACAAATTATGTATTTTGTTATTTACTTTGGAGGACGTTAATCGCCGTGATGACGTCCACATACTTTTGGACATGTGGTATTATGCAGCATATCACAGCTGGAAACAAACATCACAGAAGCTGGCATCTGTGGTGTTTATGTGTGTGTGTGGTGAGTGCAACTGTGTACATTAATTCAGCATAATTTAGTACAACAAACGCCTCATTTCATTGCCCTGAGTGAGGTTTTGAGAGCAGAGCCACCCATTTAGCTTTACCCACAGCTCATGCCGCCGCCCCCTCAATGTTGCCATGGTAGTGTGCTGTCTGACAACATGTGGAGCCGCTCTCGGGGCCCGGCGCTCTCGGGTGCCCTTGGAAGCTCCGTCCCTCATGCTGGTTTCAATTCCATAACCTTTCAGATCACGGCGTAATGAGTCGAAATGGCTCGCACATGCACATTATGTCCCGACGAATCATTTTTCCACCCAGCCAATTTACTCCCGTGATTAAATCTTTTTTTCCCTGCATGAGTCAGAGCAGAGAGCCAGGCGAGGCAGAGGCTCGGAGCGTGTTGTGTGTCTTCAGGGAGTCAAGTGTGTGTGTCTGTGTACGAGAGTGTGTTGAATGACTGAGCGTCAGAGGCGGAAAGTAACTCAGTACCTTTACTCAGGTTCTGTTTGAGGTTCTGGTTCTTAAATATTTCCAGATTTTCCAATTCTACATTTAAATTTCAAGGGAAAATATTTTTAAATAAATATTAAGTAAATATTTTTTCTACGTTTATCTGATGACTTGAGGCACTTCCTTTTTTATTTCTATATCCTTCTCTTTCACCTTCTTTTCCTCTTTTTTTAAAAATACATTCCTTCAGCAACTGATTTGAGAGAAAAAAAAAATTCCCCGAACTGCAGCTGGGCTTCTAATCTGACAGCTTATGCTGACCAAACCCCACTTACTTTTCCAAAACAAATACTTATTAGCATATTATATAGCGTTAGCATATTATGAAAAAATGCAAAACAACCAAAAAACGTTGAATCTGACATAAGCGAACTGTCATCAGGTGCAAATTCCTAGTCGATCAATTTATAACATGAAAAATGTGTTTCTACAGTTTACGTCGTGGTCGTTGTGATGAAAACCAAGACTTCTCTATTATGCAGTGTTTTTGTGCACAGACCTGTTCCTCAAACTGGACTTCCTGGATCAAATTTCACAGTGAAAGCGCACGGCCCCGGCAGTGCGGCCCCGTGCACATTTCTAACGCATCGCTTTTTGGTCTGAACGCCTGTTTGCACGTGTTTTATTTTTGTCATTTTGGTATTGATAATACAATAACCTTTTAAACATAACACACCTGTGTGTATGCATGTGTGCGTTTGGCCTGAGTGTGATGTATTCATGAGAAGGAGGGCAGAGAAACAGGCCCCCCGCTGCTGGAGCCATTAGCTGCTCCAGTAAATCTGCTGGGACCTGAGAGAGTCGGCCCTTCAGCGGCAGGTATTTCCTGCCTCTTGATCTTGGGAGGCAGAGCTCATTTCTGCCGGTGGGGGTTCGGCCTTCATAATAAGTTGTGGTTTGATGCCAACAGTTTATTATACAATTTCATTTTGTGGAGCCTGCTGTATGTGTGTGTGTGTGTGTGTGTGTGTGAGCCTGCAGCCCACTCGCCAACTGTGGTAATTGGACAATTCTGTAAAAAGCCCAACCCCTAGGTTCACTGGCAACATTTTTAAATGTTTACTGCCAATTTTTAAAAATCAACTATTCCCACCATTACAACTGCAGCACGGTCAAGGTGTGGTTATCATAAAGCATAACACTTTATTAAAGCTCCACTAATCAAATGTTTTATATTAACAGCGAATGAAATCACTGCGTTTAAAGGATCATTTCGGTATTTTTAAACCTGGGCCCCATTTTCACACATGTTGGTGTGGAAATGGCCAGTATAGGTACAAAAAGTTCTGAATCAGTGCAGTAGATGCTTCAGCCGGCAAACAGTGATCTTTTGCAAGAGACAGGCTCAGACTGTCATACAAAACAAAACATGTTTTTGGTTAAAATAACTAAGTATGTGACTAAAACTTTGTCTTTGTTTAAAATGTGTCACGACCTGGCTCAACAGTATTGGCCCTTTCAGATTGGAAGCGGGGTTCAACTATTTTTAAATCCTGCCAACGCGTCCACCCCAGCAACACATTCTCACACCTGACTCGTCACATATTGACGCTTGGTCAAGGCCCTTTGGCTTGGCTTGGGTACCCCTTTACCGTCATTTTTAGACATTTAGGGCTCCGCAGTCAAGTTAGCAAAGTTTAGCAACAACAAATATGCAAAGTCTGGTTCCACTTTCAAATTAAAATGCGTTTCAAAACATCGTCATTTTGAAATGGCAATTTATTAAAGTAGTGAAACTAACAGGGTTTGGTTGGGTTTAGGCATCAAAACCACTTGGTTAAGTGTCAGGATGCGTGGTTGGGTGAAGCAGGTTGGAGGATCCAAATAGTGCAGGTACAGTTCGAAAGATTTATTCACACAAACAGAAGGTGAGCACACTTACTACAGAGTGGCTGAGTCCAAAATCCAAAATAACAATCCAAATAAACAGGTGATTGAACAGAAATCCAAATCCACAGAAACAGGGTGACATGACGGGCAGGGCAGCAGAAAATCACGAGACAGAGCGTTTACACGTGACAATGACATGAGAAGGACTAAACAGAAACACCAGGGCTGTGTCTCAATATCAAGTTCGCCAAGTTCGGATTTCTGTACTTTAAAGCTCGGACTTGGCAAGTTCGACTCGGGAGTACAAACTCCCAGGAACGGGAGCACGCAGTCAGTCATTCAGCGGACTTCATGGCGGCCGGACCCGTTAGCGGGCGGGACCTCACATCTCCGAAAATGTCGTAGCATTTTTTAAAATTAGCTGTCATGAGAATTCAAATCACATATTTGGAGTTTTAACAACTATATTCTCACATAAAACGCTTCTAAAAAACTCCTATATGTGACACAAGAACAGCAGTATTACAACTTACAGTTGAAAGTTTTCTCGTCCGACATTTCTGCTTTTTAGCGGCAAAATGCATTCTGGGATATCTGGTGATCCGAAGTCCACACAAGTCACCACCGATGCAGGCTCGGTAAAACGGGCGGAGCAAGAACCCGGGTATTTGACTGTACTTGGCTAGATGCGGACTTTTGAATTGGAACAGTACTTTGGCTTCGACTGATAACTTTTCACAAGAACAAAAAAGAACGCAGATTGAGAAACAGCCCGGGTATATACACACACACAGGGACTAACGAGGAGGGCGGGAGCGACACAGGTGACAGACACGAGACTAACGAGACACAGGCAGGCAGAGAGATACTGGAGGAACAGTCAGAACACAGGTTACCTATCAAAGGAAAATAAATAAACGCACACAGACAGACAAACAAGGAACTACAACCAACAATGAGACCAGACTGAAGCTGGGATTAAAGAGAACACCGAGCAGACAAGGGCAAAATAACAGAAGTACACAGACCAAAAGTAAAGACCAAGACATGAACTGAGACACAGAACTAGGAGGTAAGACACAGGCCTAACAGAGAACACAAGACCAGGAACCGAACCTCAAAACAGGAAACATGACAACTGACTAACAGATATAGAGACAGAACCGACTGGCAAACAGAACAACATGGAACAGAACAGCAAATAAGGGAAATACCAAGACAGACAATATAACTGATACTGGACAAAGGACAACAAACACCGAACCCAAAACCCGACAACTCTAAGACAGATACTGAACAGATCAAAATAGTGAACATTTAAGTGCACGGACCAGGAGTAAATACTAAGACATGAACACCGGACTGGGAACTCAGACATGGAACCAAAACACTACAAATAACTACAAATAACAGGACTGAGAACTCAACAAGGCGGGCAGGCACACAGCGTGACATTAAGGTTAGGAAAAGATCATGGTTTGGGTTAAAATAAATACGTACATCAGTTAACATGTAAGTTAACTTACATCACTTGCCTAACTTAAATAAAAATATTTAATGCTGACTTTTATTTTCTCCACACGGGACACGAACCCCGGTATCCTGGTTCAAAGTTATCAACTTTATATCATAAAAATGTCATAAACCTGCCTTTACCGTCAAAAACTGACACTACTGACTCTCTATAGATGCCCAGCGCCTTACAAACTGATGCCTATGGGTCTTGACCATGCGTCCATGTGACGAGTCGGGGAGCGAGAACGGGTCGACCCCGACCACCTCCCTACTCTGACTTCTCTCTTGTTTATATCCTACATCTGCTTTTAGCGTTCAGAAATGGCACCACAGGGCTTCTCAGTGCCTTACAAACTGACGCCAAAGGCTCTGGGCCGCGCGTCCATATGTGACAACTTGGGAGTGAGAATGAGTCGGCCATAAGTTTAGGGACAGTACTGTCAGCAGTTTCATTAGGACAGGTTGTGCAGTAGAAAGTAGTTCTAATAAGAAAGTGTTTGCAGTATCTAAATGTGTAACTAGGACATTGTGGTGTTTCTTTAGATTTAATTAGTGATTGCTGTGAGCACCACAAACAAAACTCTGTTTACCGTCATTGTTCTGAGCTGGAGGCAGAAACCTCAAAGATCTTAAAACTTGGTGGATTGTCATTTGGGTGATTTGACCTTCTTTTGGACTGGAGCACATTTTTATCTACTTTATATTCTGTTGTACAGTTTTAATTTTCAAAGTAACTGCGGCTGTCAGATACACGGGGGGAAATGTTCTCACCATCAGTTGCTCTTCACCTCTGCCTGATGTTACAGCAGGTTCTGCGAACTGGATGAAAATTCATCCTCGACCACAACAAGGCTACCAGCTCCTTTCCTTCCTTCCCATAACCCTCGCACAAAAGACATAATTCAAACGATCGCGAGAGGTCGCTTATCAAATAAACATACACTCACATGCCTCTTTATTAGGTACACCTTGCGAGTACCTGGTTGGACCCCCTTTTTCTTCAGAACTGCCTTAATTCTTTGCGGCATACTTTCAACAAGGTGTTGGAAACATTCCTCAGAGACTTTGGTCCACACTGACATGATAGCATCACACAATTGCTGCAGATTTGCTGTTGTTCCTAATGCATTAATTACACAAGCAGCGAGACAGAGGAAGAGACAGTGAACGCCTCTTTCAGTCTGAACGACTGCTTCCTCTCTTCCTCCTTCAGCTCCCACTCTAGAAAGGGCAGCAGCATCTTTAAGCTTCTTACATGTGTTTGTTTTATTTTCCTCTCCTGCTTTTAAGCCACTCAAAGATCCTCAACTTCAAGCGGGGTGTTTGCATTTGCAGGAAAACAGGATGTGAAGGTTTAAGACCACACTAAAGGAGTTTATGATGGAGGGAGACATTGTTCAGTCGTGTTCCTGGGCTTGTATACAAGGGGAACATTGAAACACCCCTGTGGTTAAGAAGTGGGGGGGGGGATTTATTGGACTCACATGCGCGACGTTTTGAGTCAAACCTAATAGTAATTTGCCACTCAACTGTTCCAGGGAAGGTTGATAGTTGGAAGTAATTTGGGTAGAACTGAGATAATAAGTGATGCTAATTGTTGAAGTTAATGATCAAGTAAAACATGCATCAAAGTGTTTCGTAATTAACATCAAATATGTAGATTGATGTGGAAATACCTTTCTTTCTTTCTCTATTACATTTATCACTGTTTACTCCTTGAAAACAGTCACGAAAGGTTTATTTGTTTTTTGTTCAGTTACACATGAGCATTAAAAAGGAAAAAATGCAAAGCTGTTAAAAAGAGAATGTGAGGGGGAATCATTAAAAACCCACTGGGTTTGGAAAGTAAGTCTGTTCATGTTGGGACATCGTGAGGTACTTCACAACAAAACAAGCTAAGTGCGTAAACTGTAAAAAGAAATGCACAGACGTGATACAACATACGGCAAAGCTACGCTCAGGAAGACCGAGGCAGAGGATTGGTTTGTTAATCGTATGATAGTTTGCACATTGTTTCTACAGCTGCACACAGTCTAATGAGGGTGAACCTTGTTGCCTCGTACGGAAGCCCTAAGTGGCCATCGATTCAAACATGTTTTCACGCCGTTTTCTCGTGATAACGGGATAATTATCTTAGATAACAAACCACAGCTTAAAAGAGGTGTGTTTTTTAAGGATAATTTCAGACAAATCATCTGTGTCGCTGGTTTAGCTCAGTTGGTAGAGCATCCAGGGATTATGTGCTTGACTCCTGCTCTCAGCTCCTTCTTTATCCTCTTCAGCCAAGTTGTAATGAAGAGATTCAGAGGAATCCGATCACATTTCCCGACGGCTTTTTCAAACGTTAAATGGATTCCCGTGAATGGGAAGTGGATGAATTTCCTCTGCCTGGGAATGATGGGGAAATTAAAAGTCCATAGTTGTTGATGATGTTGATCAATCGCTGGGATGCACACAGTTCAGCGTGGGCTTTATTGTGAGCATGTGAACAGACTCTTCATAAGAACGTTGTTGAAGAGGAAAAAATAAAAGATAAAAGGTTATTCTTACGTGAGGATCAAACCCTCAACTCCAAGACTATGAGTCCTGTGCTCTACCAACTAAGTTAACCAGTCACATTGATGATTTTACTAAAATTACACCTGAAAACAGAGTAAAAAATCTATTTGAATGGATGGCCACTTAGGGCTTCTGTACCTTTAAAGCTAAATTAATAGATTTTTTTGCCACTTTGCAACTAGACACAACATAAATTTGACATGCTGAACAGATTCAGCAGACACAGAGCAACATGATTATCCCGTTTGTTTTTTGTCCACCTGAGTGATATAAGTTCAGTATTCACTCAACTTTTGGCGCCGGTTTAAAATTCCACCAACTCTTTAGCTGCTTGATGTCTCTAACTGAGTCTGTCTGCCGTTTGGTGCTGGACAGGTCGTGTAAAGTGGCCTCGTCAGAGCTTGTTTGATGAAAACAGCTGTCTGCAGCTGCAAGTGCAGAGAGTGAACTGAAACAGTAAAACCTAAAAAGCTGAGTTGAGTTAGTGAACTCACTTTTTATTCCCTGGTTTTTAATCCAGCATGAGAGCTGGATGGACTTTTGTTCCTGTGTTGTCTACGTTTTTATGTGTTATATGTGTTTTATGTTGTATCCCTTGTGCAGCAGCTTTGGAAACCTTGTTTTTAAAATGTGCAATATTAATAGGAATGGATATTTTTATGCAGGAAGACTTTGGGACACTGCCAAAAATCTAAAATCACAGCCTACCTTCCACCTGACGTGTTTGACATGAGGACGTTCTGTGAGCTTTAGCCGCAGGTCTACACAGCGTCCTGCAGGACTGACGTTCTGGCTGGTAGGCCTCTACAACAACTAATGAAACAAGATCAGGATCATCGTGGTCTTGGTGTGACACCACTCAACACCTGCACCACAGCTGACCCTCAGCACTGGCGCTTTAACCCATTTCACTACATGTGTGTATAATTTAATCCTATGATTCAAGTCCATGTCTTATAGTTTAGTATTTGAATAAAAAAGCACTATTAAAACATCAGTCCAGTTACATGTCATGCATTGCAACTGCCTTTTATTTTTTATATACCGATAGAGGGCACTACTTCTAATCTAATTTGTGGTGCAAGACCTTTTTATATTGCGCTGTTTTTACTGTCACTGTTTACCTGCCTTATCCAAGTGCCTAATTTATAAGACAGAGGACGCTGTCTCATCATATTAATCTTTTTTTATCTTGATTTCTATCGCTGCTGGTCTCTGAGAGTTACTAAATATAATTTTGTTGTATGCAGTAACAAATAAAGTTATTTTCTTATTATTAAAGATTATGCAAAGTGCAGGAGGTATTCATGCAGGGTAGTGAAACCCTGAAACAGTGAGCTTGTATCTGTGCAGGCAAAGACTCAGTCAAACTTACAGTCTCAATCATCGCAGTATTTATGGTGTGAGGAAATTTGCTGCCATGTGTCCAGGAGCCAAGACTCAAACCTGAACCTGATGTGAGCCGAGTGATGCTGACCTGAGATGGCAGCTCACAGCTCGGCGGCAGAAACTGTGTGAAATCCACCGCTAACCCATCATTCTTTGCGAGGGGAGCCAAGAGGGAACCGAGGAGGAGGAGGAGGAGGAGGAGGAGGAGGGATGGGGTGAGCAATCCTGCTAATTTGAAGCAAGTTGAGCGATTTTATGAACTAAGCTCTGAAATATGACTTTAATAATGGTTGCAAATGACAGCGCCGGCGTCTGGGAGCACGGGAGGGAGAGGGATATGGCAGGAATAAATGTGTGGAAAATAAAGAAGTCAAAATTCCAGCGCTGCGATCGACACCAGCGCACCGCCGCCTCCCTTCTGCTTTCGTCGCCACCCTGGCAAAGCCCGCGAGCTAATGAAATGTGAAAATACTTGTGGGCGCAGCGACTATGGGCTCAGCGAAATCCAGCTCCATAAACTGATGATTAAATCAGTGTCCCTGCGGCGGGGGCTTAATTCTGCGTAGTCGCTCCACGTTGCTTTGGCGGCTTGCAGGGTGAAGTTTGGGCTCCGAAGAAGAGCAGCAGACTCAGACAACCAACGTCTGACGAGAGTTTTTTAACGGGTACCGCGGTACGGTTTAATGTGGCACCGTGGCACCACCCTGGCTTTACCCCTGCCCTGTGGTTGGACTTTTAAAACTATGATGCTGATGTTTGGATTCTATCCGTCCTATATTTAGTAAGTCTTAAAACAAACTGAAAATAATAATTCTGCAAAGGTGTAGGCTACTAACAAGCATTTAATCAGCCCAGCTGTTTTTCTAGCCTAAATGCTGAAGTAATGTGAGACATTTATCAACATTATAGCAGAGACACCTCCCTCACAACATAAAAAGCACATGTTGGGAAAGTCCCTCTTTCAGGGCAGCCTCACGATCCTCCTCTTCCTGTGGACAGGATCCCTGTCTCTGTGTGTACACAAACACATGATGCCTTGCACATTTGGTTCTTGATAGAAAACATGTCCGCACACATCCCTATGAGAAAAATGAGAATTTAATGACAGCGCCACCACGGGCTGCTCCAATCGACCGAGGGATCCTTGGAAAGAGTTAAGGGATGTTGTTCATTGTCACATGACATTTAGGAGCACCGACAAAAATTCTCCACCTCCTTCTCTGAACCGCCTCCTCCCTCCGTCCCACGAACCCCCAGCCCCGTACGCACATCTTGCCTGCAGATGTGGCGAAACCGCAAACACTTCAAAGTGCCTCTCCTCAGACCAACAGCGTACCCTGACGCCAACTGTAAATGTCCTGGACACAGTGCACGGAAAATATTAAACCCCCCTAAACTTGCAATGAAAAGCCGGGCTGAACCGGGCAGGCGGGAGGGCGGTGGTTTGAAACAGACATCTGAAAAGGCCTCCTAAAAACACTTAATGACTCATCATTCTGCTGCGCACCAACAAGAGAGAGTCATCTCTGTTGTCTGTCTGTCGGCCAGAGACACAGGAAAGCTGCGGCTTCTGCTGCCGCTGATGGGCACAGCTGCGGCCCCACTCACTGCTGCGTCAGACGCTTACCTGGCATCACATGGAGGTGTGTCACCAAAACATGTCCGCTGTGAGTCATGTGCAAAAAGAAAGACCGCAAAAAAAAAGGAAATGATGAACGTTCGCCTGATTGTGTTTGGAGAGAAATATGTGTCTCATGGTCTCCGGTAACATGGTTAAGATAATGATGTAATTAGCCTGGGCCCCTAAAGAGCACCATCATGTCCACACAGAGGTTTGAGCAATTATTCTTATTAGTTATGATAACATTTTACCCAGCAGCTTAAGTGCAGAGTCACAGGAACAAAGCTTTACAAAGATAAAGCTGCCACACGACGTCCAATCTAAGGCAATTACATGAGCCACTGATACTGATAGTTCAAACGAAGGTGGACTTTACGTTATTACCCAAACTTGGATTTCACAGCAATGGTGCAACACTAACCTATCATGCCTTCCATAGTTTTGACACGCAATGCTCAACTATAAGTTCTGTTGCTGGTACAAGCTTTGGAAAACAGGGTTAAAGTTTAAGCTGATGAGTTAATTCCTTCTGGAACTGATACAAATTCTGATCAAAACAAATATCAAACACTTTGCAAATAAATAAATTAACGCGCATTGAGCAATATCTAATGGGTGTGTGTGTGAAATCATCTGCGGCGGCACATGTGCTCGCTCGCATGCTTGCCTACGCATCATAGTTGGGATTGCGTGCTCGCACACACCCTGTGCACGCCGTGTGATCCCGCTGCTCTGCGCCGCCTCCGCCGTGCGGCTCGCTCGCCGTTTCTCATGGAAGATGAAATTCGCTACTCGCTATCCCAGAGGGACTGCTGGGAAGGGTTGAAAAACGAGGGAGGGGGGAACATGGCAACGTCTCCTCTGATTCCACATCCCAGGGAACTTTGACCTCCAGCAGAGAAACCAAAATAAAAAATCCCCTTCTCGCTGCCAAGCCAGCACAACAGGAAGATGGGGTCGTGGAGGAGAGGTGGAGGGAGGGAGAACAATGAAGCCTCTCTCTGGGGCTCCAGATGACTGCTTTTTGACAGCTCAAAGCTTTTGTTCTGCTAAAATAAGGGGGCATTGCTGCACTTTGCGAGGTTGCCAGACATTGTAGGTTTCTCATGATGATGCACCGAGCCGGGGTTTAATATCACTCCACCACTGAGGACATGTGGTGAGGAATAAACTCCCACCAGTGTGATGTATTACCACTTGGCTGGTTTTTTTTATTCCAGCTAACACGCAATGCACACACTCCATTTCATGTATGCATACACACACACACAAGGCATTCAGTTCAGGTGCACATCAAATCATTAAGTGTGCGAGTTAGTGAGCAGATACATGCAGGTACGGGCCGCCACGGGCTACAAAGAAGTTAAAAATGTGAAGTTTTTTTGGTTCATTTTCTTGGATTTTTAGGTCATTTTTTAAGGTGATGAAGCAACTTTATGGCATCACATAACATTTGTGGGATTTGGAAGAGATTGAAATACAAATTAATAACAAATTCAAGATGTTCTATAACACATTTGCGGATTTTGGGACCGACGTACAAAATTTTAGGTTTACGACTAATAACAAATTTGAGAGGTGTCGTTCCAAATCTGGCAATTTTGAAGTTACCCAAAAAAGTTTGGGGTTATTACAGATAAGTCTGAGATGACAAATTTCAGGATTATAACATATTTTGGAAATTAGAAACACATTTGGGGTCGATGCAAGAAAGTTTGCGATCATAACAAATAACACATTTGGTGTTTCTGTACGAGACTTTCAAATTTGGGAGCGATTGACAAAGGTAGAACAAAATAGCTTTTGCTAAACAAAATATGAGAGTTTGGGAACTGCAAGAAATTTTTACACGTTAAAGGAACAAAAATAAAATTTCCTTTCTGTTGTTAATTTTCACTTTTCATAAGAATGACACTGACATATATTTTTGGAGTTTAATTGGATCTTTTGCATTGGGCCTTGAAAAGGCCAGGGTGTGTGTGCATGTGTCTGTTACAGGGCGGCTGGATGGATGAGGTGCGATGCTGGCTTTACTTTCCCATGACGGAGGAGCGGCCGAGGCGCAGGGCAGCGACTCGCATGCCTTCGCATGTCAGTCAGAGTGAGGAATCATGTGAGACCGAGTGGAGGAGGCAAACAGTGACTTAACCTCATTACAGCTCCAAGAAAACTACTATGTGGATTTGTTTTCAATTACAGTCTAATTTGGAACCACCACCCCCCCCCCCCTCCTCAAACACACACACACACAAATCTGGACCTTTCTCATGCTGTATAAGAAAATGTCTGCAATGTGTGCAATCATAAATATTTTATGGCACAAATGGGATTCAGATCTGATTATGGGTTCAGAGAGCGTATGTGTGCGTGTCCCGACCTTGGACACTGTTAAGCCAACAGATCCTCCATTTATAAAATCAAAGTGGATCCATGTGTTTTTGTTTTCCCCTCCTCCTCATATAGCATATCGCACATTTGACTCACGGAGGATGCTGTAATCTCCGTTGCAAGTCACTCTTCCTGTGATGTCTTAATGTGTGTGTGTCTGTTTTCGTTATGCTAAATTCTTGTAACAATCCGCCTTCTGCAGGCCAGAGGTTAGGCAACTTGTTTTACAAAGCTCGGCGGCAGAGGCGGCGCTGTGGGAAATTGTTTCTTTTCACCATAATTCAGGCCGTGCTCGTGCATAGTAACAGACGTGAATGTTAACAGGTGTCGTAGTTTGGTGTAATCGCTGCTTCAGTCGTGGAAGACTGTGTGTGCCTTCTGTGCCCGTCTGTGTGTGTTAAGTGGAGCAGTTATCAGAGCTAAGCCTGTTTGCTGTGAGAGACGTGGGGCAAAAAGCTAAAGTGCCTTTTGTTTTTGAAAGTCATGATATGTATTTAAGTGCCCGTTTAGTCTGCCCTAATGCCCCTCTAGTCGACCCTAGTGGCCCAAGAGGCTCCAACATCTCCTTTGATGGCCCATTGGTTCCATCCCTTTAGTTGGTCAGTGCCATTTTGGTCTGCCTGAGTGACTCTTGGTTTGCCCCAAGTACCCCTCTAGTCAGCCTAAGTGTTCATCTGATTTGTCCAAGTGGCCGTTTGATTAGAACAAATGCTGCTTGATGCCTCAGGTGCCCCTTTGGTCCGCCTGAGCGCCGCTGTGTTCACACCTAGCGCCTCTCCGATCGGCACAAGCGGCCTTCTGGATGAACAAAGTGCCTCTCTGGTCGGCCCTTGTGCCCCTATGATTAACCAAAATGTCCCTATGAAAAGCTCAAGCGTGCCAAAGTGCCCCCACAGTCCCCCTCCCTGGATGGACCCAGTAACCAAGCGCCCCCAGTCAGCCTTAGAGCCCTTTATGTTCAGCTGGTCAACCCAAGAGGAATCCCTTGTAAAACAGATTGTGTCTCAATGGGACTTTTCCTGTTCAAATAAAGGTTTATATATAAGTGTTCCTCTCCAATCAGCCCAAGTACGCCTCACAGTTGCCCCTCTGGTGTGGCCCAAGGGCAAGAACGAACCCTTATCCTCAATGTAGCCCCGATCCTGTGTGCATAAGAGGTGCCCTGCTCAAATTTTGCCCCCCGGGGCCCTCAGAGAATCTGCACACACTTCTGCAGGCACACACATGCAGTGATTGTCAGCCGTATCTATTACCAATTCCATGACCATGGATTTGATTTGCAGCAATAAGACAGTACATGTAATGACAGCATTAAGGCTTGTTCTGCGTATATAGAGTTTCAAGGAAAACGAAGACAGATGCCTCTCCCTCGCAGCTTTTACACGTCAACAGAAGTAAGGCAAAAACACATTCCTGGTGGCTACGCTGGCTGTGTTTAGCTCCGTCTGTGTGTGTTCTGCCCCGGCACTTGAAGGGCCCAAATAACAGGCGATGCTGGATGTCTTGACTCGAAGCCGAGGCTCCTTGCCATCGTCAGCCGGTAACGTGAGTAATGAGTTCTGTCAGACGCTGGCGGCTGACTGATGTTTTCCACCGCAGACGAACCTCCCTGAGAGCTGACGGCCACATGCTAACGACAGATCCGTGCACGCAAATGGCAGCGTATCTGACCGGCCCCTGTAGAGAAAGGCGATAAGATGATTGGCGTGATACGCACACGAACTTCTCAGCTCAAGGTCACGACCTGGTGGAGTACTGAGATTTGGTACTGTGTGTTCTTTGGTTGAGATTACAACACATGGGGGACAGTACGCCTTCAGGACAAGCAGTGCACACCCCAAGTTCACTAACTCTTTTTTTGCCCTTAAGACATTTGAGTCTGAACTTCTTCAACTATTTCAACTTTCATCTGTCAAACCCTGTTGTTATATCAGTATGCGTTAATGTGACTTGAGCGGTTTGGAATGGCAATTTGGGGGAAACAAGGAGCAAGTTAAAGGCTCTGAGGAGTAAAGGGGTGTTTCTGAAAATTTAAAGTCAAGAATTACTTGACAAAAGTAGAGGCTCGAAATACATTTGCACAACCTCTCATGCAAAACTATATATATATATATATATATATATATATATATATATATATATATATATATAGGCTTTAAGGTTTAACTTTCACACATTACATAAGTCTTTTAGCATCTTTTGAACTTACATCTATTCTGGCTCTAGATTTGAGTCTGTTAAAGGCATAGACTAAGGGTTCTTAAACTTTGCGTGGGATTTAAATGCCAATTAGTCAGCAACTTTTATAGAAAACTAAATAAATCTCCTGAAGTAAAGTAAACATCCCACAGTAGAATTGGCTGTATTATTTCACGGTTTGTCATGCAGCTTACATCCTGGTGGATCGACAATGTTGTGACAGATTTTTTCCCCTTCAGAGATGAAACTTGCATATTTCATCTCCCGGCCTGCTTTGGCCCAAAACTAACGATGGCTCCTTTTTTTTTCTTGTCATGTGGGAAGCTGTCTGACGCAGACTAACGGCCCATTTTGATCCGCAGTCTAAGAAATAATGACACAGTGGAACGAAAAGCAGATCCTCAACATGAAGGCCCGGCATTGTCTCTTAAACTGTTTTCTTTTTGACAGACAGTTTGGGTTTAAAAAATGAAATAGAAAAAAAAAAGCTTCCCTATTTGTTTTACTGTGAGTGATTGTTTCCCTCCAACCAAACAAACAAACAGAGCATTAAAGCCCTCTGCTTTACAGGACACACCCTTTGTGTTTCTAACACATTAAGGAAACCTTAAGGCCACTCGTAAAATAAAACAACATCTTTCTCTCTCTGCCATAAAATAAAACAAGGTTTGGCTGCCTCCGCAAAAAAACACACAGGCAGCACTTTTCTCCCTGTTTTCCTCTGAGAAGAATGATTGTAAATGTGTAATTAAATTAATAAAATAGTCCCGGGTAGTAAATCACTGCCCCCGAGGATGCCTGATTGCGCAGCTGCGTATGTGTGTGTTTGTGCATGAATGCGTTTTCGCGTGCGAGCGAGATGCATGCAGAGGTAGGTGCGCGCAGGAGCGTGTGGTTATGGGTTAGCATATTAAAAACAAAATAGCAACACAGCTTTTAAATGTTCCCCAATCCTGAGGGCGAGGCGCTCACATAGTATTACCCCTGGTGGTTAGTTAGCGAGCTGAGGTGGGGGGCGGCGCGGCATTAAGTTTTGGTAGATGGTGCCAGATTCAGCCATAATAAAGGCATTAAAAAGCTCCTCATTAAACTATTTTGGGCACAGGGGTTGGCGTGGTAGGGTGCTGAGGGTTGGGAGGGGGCACAAACCTAAAGGCAGAGGCACTGGCTGCCAGGGATTCTGTGCCAGGGCACCTCTATGTCACTGGTGGCTGGAGGGATGTAATTACAAACACATGCGTATTAATGGGGTTCCAGGGGACCTGTGTGATGAGAGAAAAGAGGCTGAGAGAGAGAGAGGGAGTAACGCTCAAGGGTGTAAAAGAGAAAAGGGTGTAACAGTACGCAAATAAGGCCACGTCCGCACTAATGCAGACAAATGGAGAAACATATCTTTTTCAACTTCAAACTGAAAACAGCACCGTGTTAAAAAACACACCGGTCGCTCCGTTGGTGGAGGCGTGTTCAGTGGCGGCTCCTGCCAAATCTCTCAGGGGGAAGCGAGACTAAGCTAGAAGACAAGGATTGATCCTTAGGCTACTTAGGCTATTTAAATTCATTGTCAATGTCTGCAATGAACGAACAGTCCTCGGTTAAGATCAACAGATCTTTAGACCTTTGGATGTAAAGACAACTTCTTTCTCACAATCATGTGAGAAACTTTTTATTTAGGAACAACAAATCCAGAATAAAGCGCAGTATTTACACATAAACAACAAGGCATGTAAGGGGAAATATAAAAAGGTATATTCTATTGTTTTTGGTTTATTTTCTGTGTTGCTTTCCTACTTCTCCTTCTTCTTCTTTTTACCCTCCTCTGACACGACGCCAGCGGTGCCACATCATGCTTCCTCCTCTTTCTTCTTCAGTTTCTGGCAATAAAAGAAAAAATCAAGTGCAGCTAACTTTAAATTGACTCCACCAACACATATAAAACTTGGCTTAATAACAATCACATTTAACATGAGCATAAAATTTGGCTTAATAAAAACTATCAAGGTTATTAGCTTAGCCTGTGGCGTTTTACGGAGCATAAATTAGCCTAGCGGCTAGCAGACTTTTCCTCTCCTCATAGCAACAAGCTGGAGGACCGCCGAGTCGTTTTCAGGTGGCAGAAGCGCAGCTCTGCTGCTGGGCGCGTGACGTAAATAGACATCGCATTGCAGCGGCCGCAGCTCGAAAAAGAGCTGCCTTTACCTGAAAGTCTATGAGAGAGATCTGATTTACAACCAGACTGAAATCACACCCAAAGAGGCGGGACTCCACGAACACGACTTGACGCTGATTGGGCAGCGATATTCAGAGACAAACTGTCAAAAACAGTCACAGCTAACCAACAGTGTGATAGAAAGTGGTAGAAAAATATCTCCTGCCTTTCCCGGTCGCCCCGATGAACAAGCCGCCCCTGGGCGTGTTGCTTCAGATGCCGAGATGTAACGAGATAAAAGGTCCAGTTTCACTATTCATCCATGAGTCTGAGGTCTAATTAGGCATCAAAACACTGCACAGCTGTTTATAATGAAACACAATTTTACAACAATAATGACAAGAGTAGAATTAATTAATTTGAATTAGTTAATCATGCAGAGCCTTGCCGGAATTTAAACAAAAATTAAGTTACTAGATGCAACTTTTGAGCAGGAAAACCCAAAGTTTTTTTGCTCTGCGCCAACACGTGCATGGGCGCAGTGATTACCTTGTTGGTTCAGACATTTGTTATTAACCATTAAGAGATCTGGGCCTGTTTCTGACCAAGGTTTATGAGCCACACGACTAATTTTAGAAGTTCAGCTTCGTCTCTTTGCAGTGCAGTGTACAGGCGGGGGGTGAGGACCAATCACCTGCTCTTGAATGACCGTCGGACGGTTGGTTTCATTTCTGACATGTCAGAATCTAAGCTTTAAAACATAGCTAGCTAAGCTACATAATGGACACGTCCTACTGTCCACATCTTCCTAGCCATCTATTCCATATACTTATTTTTCCCCAGACGTATTTGCACACAGGACACCACAGGTGATCAAGGTAGCATGTTTCTGCCTTGTTTGAATTATTGCTAGCAAACAAACTTTCAAATGAATCTGTATTGACAACAGTCAGCAGCCAGAAAGGGTCTACATGTGAGCACAGGTCGTGGCTGACCATCGGACCAGACAGTGTGAGCACATAAACTGTAAGCTTTGGCTTTATGTTGCAGAGGATTTACTTACCACTTACAGTAGGAGGTTGAACATTTTCTAAATCTTACAGCGGTGCTTTAGGTACGAAGACTTGCCACCTCAAAAACACAATAACGGATCGAATTAAATTTGCCTTTGCAGGGGGAAAGGAAAAAACGGAGCTTTTTGAAATCGCTGATGTATGACGGTGAACCACAGACGTATCAGACGTTATTAATAACACCTGCATTGTGTGATTGGTAACTAAATAAAAGATCACAGAGAGAGTTGGAGGAGACAGAACAAAGCTTCATGCTGCTGGGAGACCAAGAAGAGGAAGAGACCATGTTTGTTCCAGATGCTGCTCGAAGTAAAGGAGATTTAGCTGTTTTTCAGTTGTTTGGGAACTTCTAGAAAACAATCTTAGTGTGGAAAATACTTCAGAGTGGACAAGCCCTAGTGAGCAAAAGCATGCGATGGAGTGAGCTTAGGTCACATTAACAGGGACTCTTCCACTGTGGCACCAAAAGGGACAAGATAAAACAAGAAATTTTGGAGTTTTGGGGCCCACTGGATGCATGAAACGCTGTGTGAGGAGTGTTTGATTCACCTAAAATAATAAGTAAGGGTTGTGCAGCTCTGGCAGGCGCTGTGGTGGTGGAGGGTTGTGTAACGTTGGAGGTGCCTGATAATGATGATGGTAGGAAAGAAAGCGGGCACGAACGGGGCATCCCCTGCCAGCCTCCCCATGGCAACGCCTCGTGTTTACGTTAAATGTGTTGTGCCGGGGCTCTGATGTGGTGCCGCGGTAATCATGTCACCGAGAGACAGAGAGACAGGACGGAGCGAGGGAGTCGCATTTTGACAAACGATCAACACCAACAAACGCACTGATGAAAGAGCTCGGTCGCAAATTCAAACGCCTCTTTTCATGAATAAATTTAGACGGGCGTTAAGAAAAACGGCTGTGGTGGCGACAGCAGATACATTTATGAGGCTGTAACTCAAATTAGATAAACAAACGGCAGAAATCTAATTACTCGGCTGTCTATAGCTCGACTGCTGCTCCCTGTGAAGACGGCTGTTTATGTTCACACAGTCGGTGTCGACTTATTTTCTTCCTCACAGGAGAACTCAACAACATCAGCTCACTTTAAATCATAGACAGAATGAATCTAGTGTTTTTACTATTACAAACAATTCTTCTTGGTTTCATGGTAACTTTCTTGCCTGCTAATCACACTGAATTGCTCTTCTTTGTTATTCACTGTGACATGGTGTCTAAGTCAGCTGTTTTTGTTTGTTAGGGGGGATTATTTTGACGAACAATGGCACAGCAAGTAATGTAACTGATGTTAGCTGGGCTGTGGGTTGGCAAACTGTGGAGTGGTGTCGTGTGGCCGCTTTGTTTGTGTCAGAGCACAGATCTGTGTACAACCACCGGATTCTTTTTCAGCGCACACACAGAACGGACGGCCCGTGCCCCGTGAGGAGATATATTTACTGAATTTGACAATAACCCCACTTTTATGTGTGTTATTTAAATTCAAAAAAGGTTCATTAGAGAGTTGCTTTTTCTGCAGGCGAAACACTTATCATAATTTCTGCTGGGATTTTTCTAGCACAAGATCCCATTCTTAATATTGCGTGCAAAGCAATTTGCTCAATTATTTCTCCAACCAGGGAAACAGCTGTCAGCGAGCAGACTTGAAACTCTGGACTGGTAGGTTACATGTGGCATCAATAACCAAACAGCTACAACTTTTCCTAGCCTGTGCACAACAAAATGCTGTTATGCTGTAATATACACCGATCAGCCAAAACATTATGACCAATTGCTGGTCTCCCTTTCGCCGCCTGGACAGCCCTGACCCGCCGAGGCATGGACACCTTTCTGTCAGCGGTTTGACCTACAGTAGCTCGTCCGTTCGATCGGACCACGCGGGCCAGCCTTCGCTCCCCAAATGCATCAATGATCCTCGGTCACCCGTGACCCTGTCGGCGGTTCACAGCTTTTCCTTCCTTGGACCACTTCTGATAGGGGCTGTGTTCGAAACGGGCTAAACTGCCGTCTCAGAAGGTGTCTAATAGCACAGCGAGGCATCGAAGTGCTGTTCGAAGCGGGCCCCATAACGGCCAGTTTTGAAGGCAGCATCGATGGTGACTTGATGCTGCCTTTTACCCATAAACCAGCGCGGCTGCGGCAGCTTTCGAAAAATGGTCAAGATGACGACAAACAAGCCAAAATTTGTACACAATATACATTTTAAAAGTTTTTAGTAGTTTTCTCGCTTCAATTTTTTAAAAGTTAACAAGAGATAAACACTGAACTATCATTTCAGCCCGTGACTGTAAACTAAGTTTGTCCGGTTTGATTTCTGAGACGTCTGTTAGCTGTTTGGCTTTTCAATAGTTAGTTAGACGCGAGACGGCGTGCTGACGTCACAGGTTGCTGTAAGTGCTGCCTCAGAAGGCTGTTCGAAACCACTGTAAACATAGATGCCTTCACTTGAAAGCGATGCCTTCTGGGGCAGCTGTCTGTTACCGTGGCGAGGCAGCGAGGCAACTGCCTTCCGGTCGTCAAGCTTTTATTTGCATTTGAAAGTGATTAGAATTCATAAACACTCACCAAACAACGCTAGATATAAATGTCATACAAGTAGAAAAACTATTTAACATGATGACATTTGAAAAAAAAAAAAAACTTAATCACAACCTCACGTTCAACTTTCTGTTTGTCCTCTAAGCGTCGTAACAAACTGACCTCCTACAGCATCCACTTACAGTAAAGACCACGTGTTTCTACTGAAGAGAAGTTTGGTTTGTTTTGTTGAATGAAAATGCGCACCTGCCTGTAAGTACCGTAACCACACATGCTTTGAGTGTGTGTGTGTGTTTCCAGTTCACGTGCAGTGTATCACTTGTTTGTGTATATTGTAGTGTGGCCGTGTACCAGCATGACTGTGTGTGAGAGTGCTGATATTTGTAACTGGTTCCCATGGTATCAGACCACCATGTTCCCAGTCCCCCAGTATCAGCTGGCCTGTTGTGGTTTGATGATGCAGCTCAGGAATCTGTCACCCAGAGCAAAATGCATCCTGGTGTTTAGAGTCGGGCCCACAAAATATGGAGGTGGTTTCTGAGGGGAATAGCTGGGCGACTCGGTCCCTGGATCTGATTAACTGTGTGTTTGTGGCAGGATATCTTGATCAGTGTGTCTCTGTGTGTGTGTGTGACAACTTATGTTGTACCCCTTCAGTTATCCCTCTCCTCAGATACCCTTTTCTGTTTTTTGTTCAGCAAGTAACATACTCCTTTATGGAAGCTACAAGCGGCAAATGTAATATAACTGAAGTTTTTGACTGAAGAACAAGTACAGAAGTGCAGCGGAAAAATGTTTGAAAATAAAATTAGTTTGTTCTAGTTTTGGTGGAGTTCCGAGCAACCCGTTCTCACACTCTATTCGTCACATATAAAAGCATGGTCAAGAGCCCTTGGCATTAATTTGGAACGCATTGGGAAGCCCCTTAGAGCCATAATTCAATGCAGTGGAGGAAGCCCTTTAGCGTCATTTAACAACGCTTCAAGCCAAACAAAAAAGGCCGAAAAAGGCTGTGGTTGGGATGGACGGTTGTGCCAGAAACAGGATTTTCGCCCAGGAGACCGGCGTTTATTTTCAGTATGACACAAAAAATCTGCAATGATTCTTTTTAGTGAAGTTACACATGGTTACGCAAGCGATGTATGATATTTAAGTCCCTTAAGAAACGCTATTTTAACCCAAACCACAACTAAATCTAACTAAGTAGTTTTGTTGCCTAATCCTAACCAAACTGCCACGTTTCAAAAAGGGTACCCAGGGCTTTAAAGGAGACCTATTATGCTTTCCCATATTTTATGACTTATCTACAACATTAGGGCCCCGTGTCCACCAAAGCGTTTTTTGCCAGCTGAAAACGCCAGCTGCTCTTCTGAAAACGCCCAGCAGGGAGCACTAGCAGGCGTTTTTGAGGCGCAGCGTTTTTTCCGACTGCTTTGGTTGCTATGATACATTTGTTCCAAGTGGTTCTACTTAACTTTACTGGATGTAAAAATGTCAACAGAGTAGAGCACTTGCTCTGTATGAAGAGAAGGCTGAAGCAGGAAGAGGGAGAGGACGGACTCGCCGTATGTGGGTTCATGTGATTTTGTGGGCGAGGAAACATCTCGGCGAGTACAACCGTTTTGTCCAAGAGCTGAGGTTGGACGAAGCCCGATTCAGGATAGTAACCGTTGCTACGGAGAGCAGCGTTTTTGGTGGACACGGGGCCTTACAGTATTGGATATTCGTGTTAAACATGGCCAAAGCTACAAATAATGAAGTTAAGGTATTTAAAAGAAATCCCTGTAAGCTAAAACCTCAGATTTCCTCCGCTCTGTTTTAAACTGCTTTTTCTGCTGATGGCTCCTTTCTATGACACACGGAGCCCGACAGAGCCGGTATTCCATATATGGTCATTTCCTCCACGCAGCAACGTTCAGGCTGCCGGTACCGCTCAGCCAGACCGTTCTCATCTCAGGGCGTCATATGCCGATGATTTGAGAAAGAGTGCCAAAGCGTAGGTATTTGACGTGAAAGGTACCCTTTAGCGTCTCATGGAGACGCACCGGGTGCCGGATGAAAGCGTCAGATATAACGCATTGAGATGAGAATGTGTTGGCTCAGCGGGAACAACAGCCTGGGCGAAGTTCAGCACAACGCTACAGTGCAGCGCTATAACGTTCAGTGCACAACGTTGCACAACGTTGCACAACGTTGAACAACGTTGCACAACGTTGCAAGGAAATGTGTCGTTCAATCCGAAAACGTTGCAAAACGTTTTCAGACTGAACCCGCCCCTGGTAACATGCTTCAGGTCTTGGCCAATCAGAAGATAGTGCGCTTTGAGAGGGGTGGGCCTTAAAGAGACAGGAGCATCTACAGCTTGTTTCAGACAGAGGCTGAAATGAGGGCCTACATGAAGGGCCAGGATAAGACAGAAAAATATTTTTATTTGACTTTGAATCATGCAAAGCTGCCATGCAGAAGCCACAGAACTCCAATATAGGACTGGGAATGCAGTATAATAGGTTTCCTTTAAAAAGCAAGGCCAAGGGCTCTTGACTAAGAGACTGTCCTGAGATTAAAGAAGAAGTAAGAAAAGAAGGACATGAAGTAGGAAGGACTGAAAGACTGACTAATTTCTGCTGTGCTTCTAGTGTTTGAGCTTTTACTGCTAACTCTGCATTTACATTAAATTTGTTTTTTGTCCAATGTAACTTGCATTTTCCCCCCACATACACATACTGAATCAATTTCAAGGACATTTTTGTAAAGTGAGGACACTTTGAGAATGTGGGGACCAAATGAGGACGATTAAGGAAAGTGAATAAAGTAAAAGGCATTTTTGGACGTTAAAATATGGGCTTTTTATTTTGGAAACATGAGGACATTACCCGTAAGTGGGGATATTCATAAAAAGTGTGGACATTTTGGACAGCGAAGATGCTTTTGGAGTATTGGCGATATTTTTGGAAAATGAGGACATTTTAGGGAAAGTGAGGACATTTTGGGATTGAATTATATGTGTGGTTGTGGTTTTGGTCACGGTGGCGTTAGGGGTTGAGAGTTCATCGCCATGAAAAGCTATTGGTCTTTGGATTCAGTTCATGATCTCCTGATCATTTATTCCACCCTACTGATTCTTTGTACGAGAAATCAAAACAAGTTGAAAACACTTTGAAAAGACGGCAGATGTTTCAAAGATAAAACGGCATCAGAGGTTTTTTTTAACAAACTGGCTGCTACTTTTAATAAAAGCTTGTTTACAGGAATGCTTTCTAGTCATCTTTAAAACTTCTTGTTTCAACCCACATTTGTATTGTTTTATATCTCCGACCCAGTGATCCTAATAAAATTTGATTTAAAAAAATAATCAAATCAGTTTTATGTAATTGTTTATGAAGAACATAAAAAGACTTAACAAGGGAAGGTCATAAATTACAGTGATTATCACAGCTTTTTTTTTGTTTGGAACAATGAGTCATTATTGCCTTGCATATCCACAAACACAACACATACTTGGATTTAATGAGATTAACTCAACTGAGGCTGGGCATGTCTGTGCCATAAGTCACCATACTCTGCTCTCAGCGGGGGCTTCTTACCTCCATCGCTGACTCCCAAATCCAGGACTCCTGTTCATTTTGTTCCCCTCGTAACGAAATCAGGTAATAAGGGCGTGGCAAATGAGCTGAGTGAGAGCTTGTTTTCAGCACGAGACTACCAGAAACTCCAGAGGCGATGGGGCACTGCTGTTCACGGTGTACCTATGCCAGAGACTGCTAATAAGCATTCTCTCCCTCTCCCTTTCCTTGATTAGGAGCAGATGTGTGTGTGTTACACTCTGGGAAATGGCTGAGATGAGAGACAGCGAGGCCGCCAGAGCCACAATAAATTTGTGGAACGGCTAATGAATAAAACAACAGCGGATTAAATGTGCCATAGCTAAAAATAATTTGATTAAGAATCTGATCCGGCAGCCAAATTGTTCGAGGCCATGCCGGAGACAGCTGTATCTTTATTTGAGCTCTGGTGTACGAGACCACATTTTCCCCCCTAATGAGCTTCAACAAGACTTCGATTGAGGTCTTTTTTATGGGGAATTCTGGGCAAAGCTCGAGGTCTAATGAATCTGTTGTCATCACATGTGATTGCCTGCTTAAAAAGTCCCAAAATTTCTGACTCTGTTAAGTCAGGTTCAGCCAGGGTCACTCCAAGCACAAACACCCCTCTGCAGCCAGTAACCTGCCCGAAACCAACAAGTGTCAGGGAAGGCAGAAGCCTGTCTGATTCCCGGTGCAGGACTTGATCACTTCTGACCCAAATGTGTAAATGTAAACCATGAGAATCAAATCCAGTTTATTAAATTTAGAGGAATATTTAATGTTTTTCACTTTTATTTATTCAGTTTCACTGAGCGACCAGTTCTCACTCCCAAGTCATCACATATGGACGCATGGTCAAGACCCCTTGGCTTCAGTTTGTAACCCACTGGGAAGTCCCTTAGTGTCATATTTCAATGCACTTGGGGAAGCCCTATAGCAGTGGGTCAGAACCGCTCGCCAGCAATAACATCTGGCCTGTGGTGAGATTGCTTTGAGAGCATAAAAATTTAAAATAAATAAATTGATAGCTGCTGGTACAGCTACAGTTACTCACACAATAACTTTCTCTTGGGTGATTGTGCCTCCAAAATAAAAGCGCAAGAACGTTTTTTGCAGCAATGTTTCATGTTGAGTTTACCGAGGGCTTTTATTTTGAAAAGTTCTGAAAGACGTTCAGAAGACTCTCTGCCCTGCTCTGATTGGATTCCCCTGAGTATCCTCAGGGAAATGAAAATAAGCGTCCGCGGGTTTATTAATAGGCCTACAGATCAAACGCCGGGACGCACACACACTGCAGCACATGCTTTATTGTGAGCATGTGCAAAAGTGTCCTTATAATCAATTTGTTTAAGAAGGGAGAAAAACATCTGCAGTAGGCTATGTTAGAATTGATCATTCAACCCTCTCTATGGGAATCCCGCACTCTACTGACCGAGCTAAACGTGCACATGTGTTTGACGACGTTCTGGCCCGTCATGTAACGGCTTGAAAAAAATTTGGCCCGATGCCAGACTTATTTGCCGACCCCTGCCCTATAACATATTACCGTGCACGCTAAAACCAGGTGTAGGTTAGAAAGAACAGTAAAGATGTGGTTGGGATGTCAACAAAACGTCAACAGCGATTGATTTTAATTAAGTGATGTAGGTCCGTAGGTCACTGGTTCTCAAAGTGGGGTCTGGGGATCCCCAAGGGTCCTTCAGGGTGCTCCAGGGAGTCCCCAGTAAAAAGAGGAATAATTTATTTTGAAGTCACCTAAGTAACATAGTTATTTTAACCCAAACCATGATGTTTACCTGAACCTAACCAAGTAGTTTTGGTGCCTAAACCGAACCAAGTTGTGACGTTATCAACTATTTTATTTTGAAAACCTGACTCCACTGGAGCAGGTAAGGGCAAGGACACCTGAGTTTGGGAACAACATCAACGTCAGTCACATGTCTGTGTGTTATTACAGAGCTGAAGACAGGAAGTGGTTAACCTAGTTTAGTGTAAATACCTGAAACAAGAAGAAACCTCTAGCCTGGCTCCATCCAGTAAAAAAAAATACATTTTATATCCTGTAGGCACTGGCAAGCACAGGTTTTGGTTTGGAAGTCACTGCTCCGTGTTGTTGAATAGAAATAGTCGTCTAACATGTGTTTAGCCTAGCTTAGCATAAACACTGGCAGCGGGGGAAACCGCTAACCTTTGGCCAAACAGGGAAAACAAATCCAAAATCACTTTATTGTGAGTTGTGCCTTGTTTTTGAGGACACTGGTCACCAATCCAACTGAGAGTAAGTGCACAAAGTTGTTAATTTTACTGTGCGGCCAGGACTTATTAAAAAATGGTGCACGCTGAACCCAACACTTGTTGGTTAGAGAACTGCTCCCTAAACCACACGTTTTCATTGGATACTTCTATCCCTGTTATATCAACAGGTCCTCCAAACTAATAAGTTTAAAGACAACAGTCATAAGATGCACTACCAAAAGAGGCTTTTTGACATTGGAAATATAAACATATAATTTGACAGTTTTAAGGCAATGGAACAAACAACCAATTGTGTCATTTTTGTTTTTTTGCTGTCCATCCAGGATCTACAGAGATTATAAATTCAATTCAAATGAGTTTTATTGGCATGAATGTGTATTAATATTGCCAAAGCATCATACATATTACATAAGAACAGTCAACCCCATACATTTCATTAAACAAGTAATTAAAGTGTAAAGTAATCAAATCAAATGTGTGTTTGTGTTAAAAAAAAAAATATATATATTTTTTTTTTTAAACGTAAGCATGTGTGTGTTTGTGTGTGTGTGTGTGTGTTAAGAAAAATAAAAATATATTAAAAATTAAATAAATAAAACAGTAAGCATGTGTTAAAAAATAAAAATATAAAAATATTAAAATAAAATAAATAAATGAAACAGTAACGTGTGTGTGTGTATATATTAATAGACAATAAATGTAAAAAATAATTAATTGATTGAAAAATAATAATAATAAATTTAAAAAAAGAAATCAGCATCAAATATAAAAACAAAACAAATACTAAAATATCAAACGATCAAAATAATAATTTGAAAAACTGTACAATTATTTATCAGTCTGAGGTTCCACTGGTTGTCCTCATATTTTGCAGCAATTATTTCACATTTGGGCATTTCTCCCAGTAAATAGGGGAGTTTCTGTGTGTCTGATTTGGGAAATGTTTGCAAAGTATTTTGTCTTAGTATTTCTTATTTGGGGCCTCAGGTTAGAAAGTGCAGCTCTTATATCGATGTTCATCTTCCCATCTGATTCTCAGTAAGAAACCAAACTGGCATATTTCCTAAAATGTCAGAGATTTCCTTTCACAGAACAAACAAAAGAACAGAAACCAAAGTGAGTTCACATTTGCAGTTTGTTTACGAGCCCTGTGATAGATGAGGCGTCTGTTTGCCCCAGGCCGGCTCTGTTGCCCGTCCTTATTTCCACTTCTAGTTCTTCCTTCATGTCCTTTTGTTCTAGTCCTGCTCCCCTCTCTCTCTCTCTGTCTCAGTGTCTGTCTTATCTAACTGCTGGTATTTTTCATCTCAGCACAAACTGACAGCCCGACACCCTGCTCGCATCTTGAGGCTACAACTGGGGCTCTGCTCCCGGGACGAGTCCGAAGGTCTGGATGGGCGTCTGTTAAAGGGCCTGTTGAAATGCGCGGAAAGCCTGAACGCTGTCCAAAGAACTCACCGCTGCGTTTCAAAAGGCCCGCACACGGAAAGGACTGCCAGGGGAAATGGAGCTGGGAGGCATTGTTTGGTTTCTCCCCCTTACGGGTGGGAGTCTGCAGCACAGACCTCTGTTCAGATGGATCAGGGACACTCTCCAAGAACATTAAGAGTGCTTGGCGAGAGGTTGGCACGACATGGACTAAAAGCCAAGCCCGGAGGGAATGGTAACAATGGTAGATGAGCTGGCTGTTACGCTGAGGTTTGGTTTCACTAAAACTGTTTCTTTTAAAAACAGAATGGCTGATTATTGATCAGAAATGCTGTTTATTCTAATTTTCTTTCATAGTCACAAGAAAGTACTGTGGGCCCCTTTGGGATTTTGGGCCCTGGGCACGTGCCGGGTAGCCCATGTGGGGCACATAAGGCACCCTAGAGGCCCTGCGTCACGTTTAGTCCATTGTTTGGAGCAACTGTGTCAGTTTTTTCCACTGGAAGGGCCCCCAGAGGCCTTCATCACATTGTTTGCACCTTAGAGGGCACTTTATAACATTTCCTCACATAAACGTGGGCACTGCATCACATTAGGTGCGTTTGACTTCAGCGTGTCTTCATCACATTAAGTCAGCGCGTAAGGCGTGCTGCTTAGAAATTTTGTCCGACTTTCGCCGGCGCTGCAAAACGTCACCATGTCACATGACAGTTGCTTTTGGCAGCACCACCTTTTGACTCTTGTTCTTATAATGACCAAAAATTGTTTCTCCCTGCATTTAATCTTTTATGCACGTTCTTCTATTTGTTTATGTCTTGTACACATCACAGAGCACGGTCTACAGCTGCTCTTTTATGAAAAGCTCTGTGAGATAACTGTTGTTGTGATTTGGCGCTATATAAATAAAATTGAAATTGAATTGAATAATCTGTAACTCTTCCTTATTATTAGACTCATTACATTAGTCTGTCCACAGATGTAGGGTTTAGGTCAGAGCTGTGAGATTGTTTTAGCGTTTTCCTTTCTTGCTGTTCCTCTTCTCTCCTTGAATGTTCATGCAGAGGATCTCTGTTCTCAAAAACATAGAAACCTAAACTGTGTAAATGATTATGCGTCCCTTTGCTCTGGGCCACCCGAGGCAGCAGGTCTCTGGACTAGCTGATGTTCTGCTGTAGTTCTTCTCTGTCATTCTCTTTTATTAATAAATTCTCTTCAAAAGACTGTAACTCAAATATTTGCTCAATCTCTCATCAAGCCTAAACGATTGTCACGACAGTTGTAAGGTCGCAGTGAGCTCACAAACTCTACGGGAGGTAGAACGTGTCCTGCTTGCACCTATTTTCTCACCTGCTGGGGCACTTCAGAGGTCACTGCATCATGTTTTCGTGCACAACGGCCCACCGTAGGGGGCACATTGTCTTGTTTAACAAACGAAAGGGGCGTTTAAGAGGGCAGTTATTTTTTAACAGTATCGCTCCTCGCCATAATTACTTGGACCAGTCTGCTGTGTTCACACTTTTTCTAAAAACATGTGTTTTGTCACACATGCTGTTATTTTACACATTTGAGCAACAAGTAAGCAGTTGTGTTACTGTAACCTCATAAAAGCACACACAGTAAGGATTTACACAGGATGTAAATGTATTTACATATTTATTTAACATCCCAAAGTCTCCAAAGCCGCCAGTGTGTTTTGCTATAAACAGATACTGTTACGGTTTGTGGTAGTGTGGCAGGTTGGAGGACCCAAATGCAGGACTCGAGGCAGAGGGAGTAAAGTTCAAAAGTGGGTTTAATGACAAACAAAAAGCGAGCACACTTACACTGAGTGGCTGAGTCCATAAAAAGTCAAATGAGAAACAAAACCAAAATCCAACTCAGGTAATCCAAACTCCAAAGGAACACGGTGACTAGACAAACAAGGCAGACAACAGGCGAAGCACTACGGCAGACAGGAGAGGTAACATGAACAATGACCGGACAAGGACTGAACAAGAACACCAGACATATATACACAGAGGTAACGAGCAGGCGGGAGCAACACAGGTGAGAGACATGAGGCTAACGAGACCAGGCAGGGAGAGAGGGACAGACAAGTAGGCGGGCAGAGAGGCTGGGAGGAACAGAGAGACACACGGAGATGCAAAACACAAGACCATACATTAACTGGAACTCAAGGAATTAGTGGACAAGGAATTACAGGAGGAACAGACACCAGCAACAGATCGCTAAATAAACAAGGAACACAGACTGAAGCTAAGAACAAAACAGAACTCAGACATGGGCAAAATAACATATAAACACAGACCAGAAGTAAACACTAAGACATGAACTGAGACAGAAAACTAGGAGCTGGGAGACAGGGCTGAGATGGAGGGAACAATCTGTATATAACAAATGACAACCTGGTACATGAACAAGAGCACACACACAAGGCTAAACAGAGAACACAAGACCAGGAGTAAACACTAAGGACAAGAACTAATGTACAGGACTAATAACTCAGACACTGAACCAGGAACTAAGATATGAGACAAGACGTGGATGAATAACAGGGCTAAGAACTAACTAAACAAGACTACAAAACTCTAAACCATGAAAATATCAAATAAAACACAGGAAAAACAACCACACAAAACCCAAATCCTAACAGATACAGAACACAGAGTCTATAAAATGATGCACAAGAAATAAAGATGCTCAGCAATATTTCCATTTATTGGTATGGTGCTGTCTTATTGAAGGCGTGGAACTCTGTAAAGATTGTAAAGCCTTTTGAAGGTAATTAGCGATAAGTAATTTTACTTTTTTTTAAAAAATGTACTTAAGTGAGTGTAATAATTTGTATATTTTCAATTAATAGCTGGAACAATTAGTGTGACAAATGTTTTATTTTATAGTAACTTAAAAGAATAAACTTTAATGGGAAAAAGAAACTAGACTAGACTGAGGGTGAAGAGAATGAGAAATAAAAGGGGAACAGTGTGCGTTATGTCAAGCCGCTGTTTAGCGCTGCAAACGGGCTGCAGATGGCGGGACGAGAGGTCAGGGATGGAAATTAAAGAACAAAATCAGAACAGCAGCTAAGGGGGAGAAGAGGTGCTCTGACCGGGACGAGGGAAGAAGGCTAAGGGGTCAGCGAGGACCCGGCACACAGCAATTAGAAGTTCCTCCAGCTTCCAGCTCAGAGCCACGGCGACGGCCTGACCCCTAATCATCCTCAATTTCGTGGAGGCTCTGGCTCTCTGACACACGTCTCCTCGGATTGGTTGTTTATTTTTCACAGCACTTCCTGTTTGATCGAGCACATCGGGCTGTGTGTCTTTATGGATAGGAGGGAGGGCAGAGGTGACGTGCACACGTACTGCACGTGTCAAATGATCCACCGCCACGAGCAGTCAATCTTCTCTTTAAACAAATAAAAATCCAATGTAATGTTCACCCCTGTCCACATAACAGTAATCAACAGTGGTCACAGATTGTACTTTTATTATCTCTTCATTATTTTAACTCGCACAAAGCTGCAAATACCCATGAGCGTCAGCAACTGTTGCTACAGAGAAGAAGGTAGTCAGAGGTCGGAAATCGGAGTCGTAGCAAATTCAGAACAACAAACTGTTGAGACTTCAAATGACAAACAGCCATCTTTAGTAATGTTACATCACCATAACGTTAAATTAAATCTAAGCAGCAAACGACTTTTTTTTTAAAATAAAAATATAATGTAAATAACTCAAAGAGTCTTAAGGCTTTATTCTTTTCCTGTTTCTTCAATGACAAAAACTTCAATTAATAAATTGTTTTAAAAACTTTAATGTAGCTATAATAAAATATTATAACAGAAGAACTCTTTGTTATCCATATCTTTGTTTTCCATGAAAAACAACCAAACTTTACATTATGGTTATCAAAAACAGAGCTAATCAATCACACGGTCTGTCCTAAAACAATTTAACAACATTACAGCTGTAGAAAAGATGCTCCAGAGATTCAATGTCAGTCTGACGAAACGCACATACAGCACATTGCAATCTAAATTAAATCTTATTCTTAAAGAATCCTTTACATGGATAGTTTTGAAATGAACCTCTTTGCAGAGTTTTAGTGGCATCTTGTGGTGAAGGTTGGGAACTGCAACCAATGACTCGGGCACCGCTCACCCCTCCCTTTGCAGACTCCCATCCTAAAGGAGACGTGTGGTCCTCCATTTGTCCAAATTTTCTCTTCTTTTCTTACTTCTAACAAACCAGACGACTACTTCTTCTTCTTCTTCTTCTTCTTTTCTTTGTATTTATTCAAAGTGGTGATGAAACACGCTCTGTAGAGCAGTTTGTCTGTTCGGGCTATTGTAGAAACATGGTTACTCCCATGTAAGAGGACCTGTGGTGTATGTAGATAAAAATGTCTCATTCTAAGGTAATAAAAACACACAGGTTCATTATGTAAGGCCTTTACACACACCTGAAAACACAGTTTTGGATATTGCATTTCTGTCAGTAGATCCTGGTGTCAAACCTGACTTCACTCCTTCAGTTTGTATGTCCACAAACACGCTTTGACCTCTGACAGATATTTTCTAACACAGTTGATAATCTTTGATATCAATCAACTAGAAGAGTTTCCTATCAAAGCCTTTAAGAGCTCCAGCTGTCACCCCCCACACTTTTATTTCTGGAAACCTGGATGCACAAAATAGCAGTTGGTATGCTTTGGAAGAATGAGTTTTAGTAAACCAAATAAGTTCAATTGATTGATCAGAGGAGCCATTTGAGCAATAAGTTGTGTAACAGAGATTTTACACAATTAATCATCCTAGCTTCCCACCCAGAAAAAACATTTTGTTTAACTAGTCGTGTACAAATTAACTTCAGATTGATGTCCACGTCCTGTGTAAAAGAGTGGAAGGACTTTCTCTGGTTCCAAGACACGTGGGCTACAGACCTGACGTGTTGAACTTCTGAACTGAACGCAGTCATCGCAGTAGCCTCCTTCTTTCCTATCAGTACCACCCATTCCTAGAGGGGATTTATACACTTCCCGCACCTCTAACCCCGATGTGCCTCCGCAGGTCATCTCAGTAATGAGCCATGTGGTCCCCTCTGGTGTTCACTAATCAGGGATCCAAGGCCGTCCCATCCTCGGCCCGACGTCGCGGCAGCAAAACACGCTCTGGACCCAAGGTGGCTGTCTCTCAGCCATCTGGCCTCCATGCCTGGCCCTGTCTCCACTCTGCCGGCGATTTATGCCCTCCTGAGGTGTTTCGCCTTTTAACTCACACATAATTGGCCCCCAGATGCAAAAAAGATGTGGAGGCCAGTTTTTATTAGTTGCCAAGCAGAGGTCATTGTTTTTGCGTCGCTTAGACTCCTCAGCACCGCCAAGGTTAAAAAGACAGGGTTTGTGTCTGTACCTTGAGCAATTACTGAGGGAAATAAGGAGTCCCTACAAAGTCATACATAAATGAAGGTAATGATGGAATATAGAGCTGAATGAAGGCAGTATGTGACGGTGTGTGCTGAAGGACAGTGGTAAAGAAAGCAATAAAACACTAAATCATATCCTTTCCTATAAAGTCATACACTTTCTGTCCTGTTTCCTGTCCACAGACGCACCTCCACGACCGACTCACCAGACATGATACTCCTGCTATCAATTTGTATGAGTTAAAAGGCTCTAGTCACATGACTACAGCACATGACATGACAGGGATAAGAAAGTTTACGGCTTTCTGGGTTTGAGTTAAAATGTAGACATCATTTTAAAGTGTAACCTCTCCGAGTAATAAATGGTGAGACCATTTTCTAACGGTGTGTGAGGACTGAGAATAGCCCTGTGTGAAAAAAAGCAGACTCCTAATTTAGTTCAATGAGACCCAGTGCTTGAAGAGCGTGGTACGCACCGGTACGCAGTACCGGCACCTCGACCTTTTACTCTTTGGCGTACCGGGACTTCTCCCAAGCTGCCGGTACTCTCCTCTGCCATCTTCATATCAGGTTCTCTGGGCGCTACATGACGCTCGCCTGTTCCCGTTCTCACCTGCCTGCTAATCCCTCTCGGCGGAGAGAGACGAGGGAAGCTCGGGTGCCTTTCAAGCAGCCGTATGCTGAATGTAGCTTGTCAATGTCAGTTTTAGTGAAACGACCGATCACAGCCTTGTGGAAGAGGATTAGGGCCACGTGAAATTTTTTTTAAGGATTAAAGTCAGAATTCTGAATTTTTTTCTTAGAATTCACTTTAAACTCAGAATTCACTTTAAACTAAAAATTCTGACTTTAAACTAAGAATTCTGACTTTAAACTAAGAATTCTGACTTTAAACTCAGAATTCACTTTAAACCAAAAATTCTGACTTTTTTTGTCAGAATTCTGACTTTAAACTAAGAATTCTGACTTTAAACTCAGAATTCACTTTAAACTCAGAATTCTGACTTTAAACTCAGAATTTTGACTTTTTTTCTCAGAATTCACTTTAAACTCAGAATTCACTTTAAACCAAAAATTCTGACTTTTTTTGTCAGAATTCTGACTTTAAACTCAGAATTCTGACTTTAAACTAAGAATTCTGACTTTAAACTCAGAATTCACTTTAAACCAAAAATTCTGACTTTTTTTGTCGGAATTCTGACTTTAAACTAAGAATTCTGACTTTAAACTCAGAATTCACTTTAAACTCAGAATTCTGACTTTAAACTCAGAATTTTGACTTTTTTTCTCAGAATTCACTTTAAACTCAGAATTCACTTTAAACCAAAAATTCTGACTTTTTTATCAGAATTCTGACTTTAAACTCAGAATTCACTTTAAACTCAGAACTCTGACTTCTTTTTTTCTTTTTTCTCAGAATTCACTTTAAACTCAGAATTCTGACTTTTTTGTCAGACTTCACTTTAAACTCAGAATTCACTTTAAACTGAGAATTCTGACTTTTTTTCTCAGAATTCACTTTAAACTCAGAATTCACTTTAAACTCAGAATTCTGACTTTTTTGTCAGAATTCACTTTAAACTCAGAATTCTGACTTTTTTTCTCAGAATTCACTTTAAACTCAGAATTCACTTTAAACTTAGAATTCTGATTTTTTTTCTCAGAATTCACTTTAAACTCAGAATTCACTTTAAACTCAGAATTCTGACTTTTTTTGTCAGAATTCACTTTAAACTCAGAATTCACTTTTAAACTCAATTCTGACTTTTTTTGTCAGAATTCACTTTAAACTCAGAATTCACTTTTAAACTTAGAAGTCTGACTTTTTTTTCTCAGGATTCACTTTAAACTCAGAATTCACTTTAAACTCAGAATTCTGACTTTTTTGTCAGAATTCACTTTAAACTCAGAATTCACTCAGAATTAGCCCCCAGATGCAAAAAAGATGTGGAGGCCAGTTTTTATTAGTTGCCAAGCAGAGGTCATTGTTTTTGCGTCGCTTAGACTCCTCAGCACCGCCAAGGTTAAAAAGACAGGGTTTGTGTCTGTACCTTGAGCAATTACTGAGGGAAATAAGGAGTCCCTACAAAGTCATACATAAATGAAGGTAATGATGGAATATAGAGCTGAATGAAGGCAGTATGTGACGGTGTGTGCTGAAGGACAGTGGTAAAGAAAGGAATAAAAAACTAAATCATATCCTTTCCTATAAATTCATACACTTTCTGTCCTGTTTCCTGTCCACAGACGCACCTCCACGACCGACTCACCAGACATGATACTCCTGCTATCAATTTGTTTGAGTTAAAGGCTCTAGTCACATGACTACAGCACATGACATGACAGGGATAAGAAAGTTTACGGCTTTCTGGGTTTGAGTTAAAATGTAGACATCATTTTAAAGTGTAACCTCACCGAGTAATAAATGGTGAGACCATTTTCTAACGCTGTGTGAGGACTGAGAATAGCCCCGTGTGAAAAAAAGCAGACTCCTAATTTAGTTCAATGAGACCCAGTGCTTGAAGAGGGCCGGTACGCACCGGTACGCAGTACCAGCACCTCAACATTTTACTCTTTGGCGTACTGGGACATTTTCTTCCGTACCGGGACTTCTCCCAAGCTGCCGGTACTCTCCTCGCTACTACGTGACGCTCACCTGTTCCCGTTCTCGCCTGCCTGCTAATCCCTCTCGGCGGAGAGATACGATGGAAGCTCGGGTGCCTTTCAAGCAGCCGTGTGCAGAACGTAGCTTGTCAATGTCAGTTTTGGTGAAACGACCAATCACAGCCTTGCGGAAGAGGATTAGGGCCACATGTGAAATTTTTTTTAGAGTTTTCAGATTAAAGTCAGAATTCTGACTTTTTTTGTCAGAATTCACTTTAAACTCAAAATTCTGACTTTAATATCAGAATTCAGTTTAAACTCAGAATTCTGACTTTAAACTCAGATTTCACTTTCAACTCTCAATTCTGACTTTCTTTGTCAGAATTCTGACTTTTTTGTCAGAATTCACTTTAAACTCGGAGTTCTGACTTTAATATCAGAATTCAGTTTCAACTCAGAATTCAGTTTAAACTCAGAATTCTGACTTTTTTTCTCAGAATTCTGACTTTAAACTCAGAATTCTGACTTTAAACTCAGAATTCACTTTCAACTCTCAATTCTGACTTTCTTTGTCAGAATTCTGACTTTTTTTCTCAGAATTCTGACTTTAAACTCAGAATTCTGACTTTAAACTCAGAATTCTGACTTTAAACTCAGAATTCACTTTCAACTCTCAATTCTGACTTTCTTTGTCAGAATTCTGACTTTTTTTCTCAGAATTCTGACTTTAAACTCAGAATTCTGACTTTAAACTCAGAATTCACTTTCAACTCTCAATTCTGACTTTCTTTGTCAGAATTCTGACTTTTTGGTCAGAATTCACTTTAAACTCGGAGTTCTGACTTTAAAAGCTGCACTATGAGCTTGAGTCTCTGGCCTCCACGATCGAGAGTCTTGGGAGGCGGTGTATCCTGTCTGGCCCCACTCCCTCTATGACCCGTAGCACTGAGCGTTTTAGCCGTCTTTTTAGCCTGCACCTGTGGATGCAAAATTTTACTACTGCTACTGGTCTTGGTTTTATTAGTCATTTTGACTCCTTCTGGACCAGAAAGGACCTTTTCAAACAAGATGGACTGCACCCTAACAGGAACGGAACAGGGAAGCTCATTATGAACTGTATTAATTTTATTGCCTTTAATCTTAATTGACACATTTCCCAGCAGGTCCCTGCCCTGCATCCTGGCTATGCTTCACATAGCCCCGTCCTTGTTAATTTGGGTCCTGCTGGTACTGGTTCTGATTCTGTTTTTAGTTCTGCGCCTAGCTCTGATTTTAGTTCTGGTGTCATTTCTGTTACAAACTCACACATTCCTGTCAGGATCTCTGCAAGGCGGTGTGTAGAAAAAAATATTCAATCTCCATACAAAACTGCTCTAATTTCAGTTAAAAACGCCTCTTTAGCCCCTGCTAGTAAATCTGCTCAGTTCTGTCTACTTAACATAAGGTCCCTCTCTAATAAGTCTTTTATCTGCCAGGATTTTATTATGACCAATAATATCGACTTTTTTTATTATTACTGAGTCATGGCTAAATTCTGATGAATGTACCCCCTTATTGAGTCCTCCCCCCCAGATTATTTATTTTTTCACCAACCTAGAACAACAGGTAGAGGTGGGGGGCTCGCAGTAATCCACAGAAGAGCTTTTAACTGCTCCCCAGTCCTGCTGGGTTCTTTCTCCACTTTTGAGTGTCTTAGTTTTAATTTAAAGAACAAACGGTCTATTTTATGTGTTTTAATTTACAGACCCCCTAAATTTATTTCCGGTTTTATACAGGAATTTTCTGACCTTTTAGCACACATCATGTCTCAGTATGACAAAGTTCTTATTCTTGGAGATTTTAATATTCATATCTGTTGTCCGTCTTCTTCCTCTTTTATCTCTGATTTTATCAAACTCATAGAGTCTTTTAACTTGGTCCAATATGTAGAACAGCCCACTCATAACAAAGGTCACACACTTGACCTTGTACTCACCCATGGTTTCTGTATAGATGATGTGTCTTTAGTAGATTTTGTGGTCTCTGACCATAATGCAGTGCTTTTCCAGGTACCACACCTTTCCATTGACCCTAAACCCCCAACACGAATTCGCTCTCGCCCCCTAAACTCACTCTCTGCTCCGCTTTTCTGCCAAGCTTATATGGAAATGCAAGATGCCTTTAATAGCTCTGGACAACATGACCACACTATAGATGAGCAGGTCAGTCTTTTTAATAACTTTTGCACCACTATTTTAAACTCAATAGCACCAATCAGATACAAAAAACACAGAATCTCTTGTGTACCTTGGTTGAATGAGGAACTGAGGATTTTAAAGAGGCAATGCAGGAAAGCAGAGCGAAAATGGAAAAGGGACAAACTCAGTGTCTCCCTTGCCATTTTAAAGGATCTTATGTACTCCTATCAGATTGCTGTCAAAGAGGCAAGGAGCACATATTTCTCAAATCTGATTGCTAATCAAGGTCATAATTCCAGAATCCTTTTTAAAACAATATCTGCAGTAACTAGTCCGACACCCACACAGCCAGGTGAATCTTCTCCAGAAAAATGTGAAGAATTTCTTAATCATTTCAGTTAACAAAATTGTGGAGATTCGGCAACATTTTAACAATAACCCTAGTGAGGTTGGCGCAGACACTTGCCCACACACTTCATTTACTCATTTTTCATTAATCTCTTTGTCAACCCTGGAGCGCACTGTTGCACTGTCTAAACTGTCCACCTGCCCTTCAGACTACATTCCGACTTGGTTTTAAAAGCCAGTATTTCAGACAGTGGGCCCGGACATTTTAGCCATCATTAACAACTCATTGGCAACTGGCATTTTTCCTTCTTCTTTTAAGCATGCCTATGTTTATCCACTTTTAAAAAAGCCCTCTTTAGATGCCTCTGTTTTAAATAATTTTAGACCCATTTCCAAGCTGCCATTTTTATCCAAAGTTTTAGAAAAAATCGTTTCCACTCAGTTAATCTCCTTTTTGAACAATAATGACATTTTTGAAAAATTTCAATCAGGTTTCCGTTCCTTGCACAGTACTGAGACTGCTTTGATCAAGGTCACCAATGATTTACTGCTTGCAGCTGATTCAGGCATGTGCTCCATATTAATTCTTCTTGACCTCAGCTCAGCTTTTGACACTGTGGACCATGATGTTTTAATTAGCCGTCTGAAACACTATGTTGGTATCAGTGATGTGGCCCTGGATTGGTTTGTCTCCTATTTGTCAAATAGGTCATTTTCCGTGACCCTTGGAGAAGTCTCCTCCTCTCAAGCGCCTCTATTTTGTGGGGTCCCCCAGGGGTCGATTTTGGGTCCACTATTGTTCACCATATACATGCTTCCCCTTGGAAAAATCATTCAGTCTTATAATATCGACTTCCATTTTTATGCAGATGACACCCAGCTGTATGTCCCGTTAAGGCCCGGTTCCTCTGATGCCTCTGCTATTCTCTCTTGCCTCAATGAAATAAAAGCCTGGATGTCTAACAACTTCCTTCAGCTAAACAACACAAAATCAGAAATAATTGTATTTACCCCCATCGGAGCCAGCACTAGCTACATCAAAAACCTCACCACTAGCCTGAGGGCCTTCTCAGACAACATTCAGAAAAAAGCTCGCAACCTTGGTGTCATTTTTGACTCAGAGCTGTCTTTTGATGCCCAGGTGACACAAGTAGTGCAGTCCTGCTTTGCCCAGCTGAGACTGCTAACTAAGATTAGAACATTTCTCTCTTCTGCTGACCTAGAGAAGGTAATCCATGCTTTTATTTCCTCAAGACTTGACTACTGCAATGCCCTGTACTCTGGTATCAGTAAGGGAAACATTCATAGATTACAGCTAATTCAAAATGCTGCAGCCAGGCTTTTAACTCGCACTAAGAGGAGTGAACACATCTCACCAATCCTTGCAGCGCTTCACTGGTTACCTGTGAGTTTTAGAATTGATTTTAAGATTTTATTACTCGTTTTTAAGGCCCTGAACGGACAGGCTCCTGCCTACATCTCTGATTTGATAACTCCATACAAGCCAGACCGTTGCCTGAGGTCCTCTGGCAGGGGTCTTCTAGTGGTTCCAAAGTCTCGTCTGGTCTCTAAAGGTGACCGAGCCTTTGCTGTTCGGGCCCCTCAGCTGTGGAACACCCTGCCCGGGGATCTCAGGCAGGCAAAGTCAGTGGCCTCTTTTAAATCTCTTCTCAAATCTCACTTTTATCGGATGGCTTTTTTATAAACATTATATTGTTTATATATTATATTGCTGTTATTGTATTTTCTGATTTTATTGTTGATTTTTAATTTTACTTTTGTTTACATTTTAAGTATGGATTATGTTTGTCTCGCTGTACAGCACTTTGGAACATGGTTTTGAAAAGTGCTATACAAATAAAGTTATTATTATTATTATTAATATCAGAATTCAGTTTAAACTCAGAATTCACTTTCAACTCTCAATTCTGACTTTCTTTGTCAGAATTCTGACTTTTTTGTCAGAATTCACTTTAAACTCGGAATTCTGACTTTAAACTCAGAATTCTGACTTTTTTTGGCAGAATTCATTTTAAACTCAGAATTCTGACTTTTTTCTGTTTTTTTCCCACAGAATTCTGACTTTAAACTCAGAATTCTGACTTTAAACTCAGAATTCTGACTTTAAACTCAGAATTCACTTTCAACTCTCAATTCTGACTTTCTTTGTCAGAATTCTGACTTTTTTGTCAGAATTCACTTTAAACTCGGAATTCTGACTTTAAACTCAGAATTCTGACTTTCTTTGGCAGAATTCATTTTAAACTCAGAATTCTGACTTTTTTTTATGTTTTTTTCCCACAGAATTCTGACTTTAAACTCAGAATTCACTTTAAACTCAGAATTCTGACTTTAAACTCAGAACTCAGAAAATTTTCACATGTGGCCCTAATCCTCTTCCGCACAGCCTGGATGGGGCGGGACACTTAAAATATTGACAGATATTGACAGTGTCATTTTCACTGGGGACGCTGGGGACAGAATCCGACGGTCTCCATCACTCTTTGAAAGCTTTTGTTAAAAATGTTCTTTCGTTAAAAATGTTCTGATAAACACCAACAATAACAATATGCCATTGCCAGACATTATAAAGAGAAAAATCCATGGGTCGACTACGTCCCTTAAATTTCTTGGCATTTTAAGATTGAGTCCTAATCCAAGAAGGGGTAACTTTTAAGAAGGGGAGCTTTTTGGATTCATGAATTGAACAGGATTGAGCCTCATGTACTCAATGAGACACTGGATTTGAGCTCATTCCTCTGATGCTGATGATGATGATGCTGATGATGATGATTGTATGTCTTTCTCTGAGGTGTGTTTTACCTTCAGGGAAAGTTGAGATACTGGATTGTCCTGTATTTGACAGGGGCAGGACCTGCAGGCTATTTGCCTTAAGATATTTAAGAGTTCCTGTAATGACGTAGTCCTTGTGACTCATGTTTGTTTAATATATATATTTTTGATCTGTTTGGATATTCACAACCTTTTTGCTGTTTGCATTATGATATTTTGTATAAGATGTTGATTTTATAAATGTCTATGTGCAAGAAAAATGTAATAGAAAAATGGAATGTACTGGTCACCTGACCTACACGGTGTCTATTTTTAGCACACCTGTGAGTGTTTTTATAATTTCACTGTGCGAGCCTGAAAAAAGCAATGGGCGAAATGCATTGCTCATCACAAATGCAGTGAAGTCAGATCAGTGGCTTATTTTTGATTTTTCATGGCTTTATTCTACTATTTATCTCCTGATCATGGAGGATAAAATATTCTCACTCTTCTAGAGATGCAAAATCCTCTCTTAGTATAATAAACCACTGAGCTTGATATACTGTAAAACAGGGGTCCCAAACTTTGTTGTCGCAAGCAGTTTAATAAATGTTAATGCTCTGATTTTATGGCCTTGCTAGAAAATTCATAGATAGACAGATTTATGATTAGATACTAAGGAAGAACCGGAAAATTAGAAAATTCAAGTTAGCTGCTAAATTGATTGTCTTGTTAATTCTGGTTTATTCTGTATCATAATAAGAACCGGCCTGTTCACAAATAGGGACCAAATGAAATAAGCCACACTCAGGGTGTGTTTAGCCCTCCATTGCAGAACAGCTACTTAAATTTCATGCTGCTTTCACATGAAGCAGTTCTTTAATTAACCTTTGACCCTCCCTGTCACACAGAGAGTCCCTATACAAGAAACGGGGTCTGGAGATTCTGGACTTTAGTATATCGAATAATGCCTTTAAAATGAAATGAATTTCTGAAGAATCTGGAATGTTTTTCCTGCATCTTGTTTAAATCTACTGGTGCTGTAGATTTCTTTTTAAAATGTAATTTTTCTTTTCACAAAATCCCAATAAGTTTAGCTAACTTCCACAAGCAGGCCCTTTTAGCCTGGACACTAGTATACAATCATAACTTCAGTCCTCAAAGTTAGTAGTTGGACTAATAAAGACATCTCATAAATAAATGATTTGACAATGGAATTTTGCTAGTTGAATAACTCATGAATGGTTTGTTACTGTCAAATTCAGAATTCCTTCAAAAATTCAAGATTCCAATCACATCCAAAGAATATGCCATTGTTTTAATGCTATTCCTGCAGGTCCTTATTTAATTTTTGAGAAATGTTTATTTCACAAAAAAAAAACATTGTTCCTAATAGGAAGGAATTAATATTGAGAATAAGTCGTGCAGTAACAAACATATAAGGAATGTTTTGGACTTTACCATCCTCTCTGCAGCAAGAGAGGATGGTACTCCCAGAGTGGGAGAAGAAACGTGCTGTTCTTCACAAATATTGCATTAATAATAAGGTAAAAGAGTGAACTTTAAGATTTTGCATCACATTTACCCTGCCAAAGGAGTGTTGCAAAGATTTAAGGTTAAGATTCACTGATTATAACTGCGATTTTTGCAATTTAGAAAGAGAAACTTCTTCTTTTTTACTTAGAAAAAAACTTAGAAAACAGTATGTTAAGTGGTTTGTGTCTTTGAACTGTCTGTCAGAAAAATGAGTATGAATGTTTGGTTTCCCAGCTGACGTGGAGAGGAGGAAAAAATGGTTGAATCAGGTCAACAGGAGCGACCTTACAATCACTAAAGAGGCTAACAATAAAATATGTGAGGTACTTTTTCCACAAAGAAATAACACGTCACTGGCTTTATGTTTGTTTTATTAAAACATCACGGCAGATCATCTTCAGGCTCTATTGAACCTCTGTGATTCTTGTGCTGAGAGAGGGAGAACAAGAGAAAGGGTTAGACAAAGCTACACATCTGTAAAGATTCATCCAGGTCATGTTTATCCAAGAAAAGTTGAATCTGGACATTTCAGAAGAAGGTGGCTGCTCTCAATTCAACCTTTCTTGTAAACAGCTACAGGTTTGATTGAGAAAGTTATGGATTGTTAAATTTTGGAACTTCATTAACAGCTTTTGCAGCTGATGTTGGCATCAGTTACTGTATAAGCTGTTAGTGAATGTTTTTGTTTTTTAAACCATTTCTCACACACAGGAACTTTGATGATGATGTGATATGAATTTGTACAAAGTAATTATGTAACTAGAATAAACATATCCAGTAAGAATTGAGTGTTCACCAATATTAATGTGGGCAAATAAACCTGAATTGTTGCGTGGAAAATAAGCTCATAAGCTAAGACGGGATGCAAACATTAAGAGAAAGGAAAGAAAGTATAAGAAGTATATATATTTCTTATAAATGGTATAATCATGTGTTGTTTTCTATCTCACCATGGTCCACTCAGTACTCTTTAGCATCACTGCTCCTCCACCTCCAGAGTCTACTGCTCTAATACAATTAATGTTTAATATGAAGATTGTTTTTATAATATGCTAGTATACTACTTTTACTTTTTTTATTCATACATGCACCACTAATATATTTAAATTAAATCAAATACCACCCCAAAAAATACGTATTTTAAAATAAATTAATAGGCTGCCCCTGTTTATTGTCTGCTGCTAACTTTATCCATTGCCAGTATGTTAATTTGTTAACCGTAATTGTCCCTAAATCTTCTAGTTTAGTGGGGGAAATCCACTAACATGTTTCACTGCACATGTTAAACTTAATTCAGTTTTGCTAAAAATATATAATCTCATTTTTTATACGTCTTACCTTTCAAACGTGCAGCCCAGATAGCATTTTCTATTGCTGCTCTGCTGCGCTGCTAGCATTTCATGCTAACTTCCGGGAACTATTCAGACGCTCCATGAGCCGCCATTGCTGTGAAAAACTGGTCCATTGGAGTGAACGGAGATGACGCGACTCTGTCTTTAAAGGGCTCTGGATTAAACCACAATCCAATCAACGCCTTCATCTACTTCATGCATCTACGCAGCAGACCATAAACATGCCTTTTGTATTATTACCTACAACTTCATATTTATTTGCAAAGCTGCATATAAAAGTCAAACTATTTATTTTGTATCTGCAGTATCTATCTATTTTGAAAAGAGAATGACGTGTTGTATTATTTTATTTAGATGTCTTGTTATTATTGGTAATTTTATTCAGGCGCCATCTCAAACGTCACCGGTCTTTTTGGGGTCCTTGACGTGGCAGTGATAAACCAAGATGGCGGAGGCGTTTGGAGGTGCAACTGCTTAAGTTTGTGTTTTTATCCTGTTAAGTCTCGTAACCAGAACTTTTCGCGTCATCTTGTTTTGGGGTATTTTATGTGTGAAGCGGGAAAATGAGCGACTGGGCGGGTTTTTTCTTACGCGGAGCTCCGGAAGATGCAGCAGGAAGCGTTTTCAGACTTAGCGACGCCCGCGGCGGCGGCCCGCGGCCGCAGACCGGCTCCGGTTAACCGGAGTCGGCAGCAGTTACAGCGGGAGAGGGCCCTTCAGCTGGCCGCTCAGAAACACGCTCCCAGCCTCCCGCCGGAGCAGCAGCTCACCAAACCGCCGCCGCAGGAAGAGCCCGCACCTCGGCCCGCAACCCCCGCAGCGCCTCCGGCCGTGAGACGGGAGGCGCTGCGGGGGACACCCGGCGAGCTGGAGCCGGCTCCAGAGGAGGGGACCCCGGCCGTCAAAGAGCTGGAGAAACAAGAGGTGGAACTGTTAGTATGTGTTTAATACCGTACTCACAGGTTTAAAAAGAAATGTGTGGCCTGCTTTGTACAAAACACACGAGCATTTAACTTTTGTTGGTGTTGTTATCTCAGCTGTTTAGTTTTCCTCCCTTTCATTTTACTACTTCCGGTGTTTTCAAGCCCCACGTTAGGGCAACAGGAGAATAATTAAACGCTCCAGCTGAGTGTTTCATCATCATACAGTCTGCAGCCCGGAATAAGACATTTAAATAAGGAATGTGCTTTGGTGATTAGGTGAGAGACATAGTCAGACATGACGGCTGTTGAATAAATGTAAACATATGTAAATATGGAATAAAAAGATGTGCAAGGTATAAAAGAACAAAACTATGTAGAAGTTTTATTACATGTACTTTACTCCAGATTTGTGGAGGGCTGGTATTTATGTAAATATAAAAGAATAATAAGGAATATACATTACATTTATTCATCTAGCTGATGCTTTTATCCAAAGTGACTTACAATTGTCAGAGGTCGCACGCTTGGAGGGGTTAAGTGTCTTGCTCAGGGTCACAGTGGGGGATTGAACCCTGGTTTCTCCCACCAAAGGCATGTGTCTTATCCACTGGGCCATCACAGCCGAATAGCAGCAGAATATGAGTATAAAGGCAGTGATATGCTCAATATTTACATCAGATTTACATGTGCAAAAGTTAACCGTATGTATTTATGTATAGGGCTGTAAATATTGTCGTTTGTTGGATTTAAACTTTAGTTTTGCACCAGAGGAACATTTTATCATTTGTGGTTTATGTTGAGAGAAACATGTGTTGCACCGCAGAGCTAATATTTCTACATAATTCTACATGTCACAATTTGAACGATGGTGTCAGACCCCAAACCCCCTGTCATGGTGTGAATTTAGATTTTTGTTAGTTTGTTTTTTTGAATTAAGCTTTTCTGGGTGTAAAATTCTCCCTCGTGTTTGATCGCAGACGGGAAAAGACGCGTCTGGAGCAACTGCAGCAGGACCAGAAGCTGATCGAAGAGAGGAATAAGCGCAAGAAAGCTCTCCTAACAAAAACTATCGCTGAGAAGTAAGCATGGCTGTGCCGGTAGGTTGTTGACGTTGAGGCCGTAAGATAAAATGTACTTTTTAAATGAAAAACTTTATTGTCCACAGGTCCAAACAGACTCAGGCAGAGGCTGTGAAGCTGAAGAGAATCCAGAAGGAGCTCCAGGCCCTCGATGACATGGTGTCCAACGACATCGGCATCCTGAGAGGCAGGATCGAACAAGCCAGCTGGGAATACTCCACGCCAGGTAGAGCGACAACACAAGGAAATCGAGAGTGCACAGCTCTGTGCAAGCTGGATCAGTGAGGGATCCAATCAGACAAACCCCAGACACCCGTCTCCCCAGGCTGTGTGGGTAAAAGTGTCAGTAGCCGTGTTTCCATCAGCGTTTTTTAAAGCGCATTTTAAATGTCGCATCAGAAAAGGCTGATGGAAACATTCGGGGGAAAAATACTTTAAGTTTGTGAAAAAGGTTTTACGCTCGCCTGAGGTGGTTTAAAAGAGTAGATGAGCTAAACGGGAGAATAAGTTCTGTTCCTGCTGCCGGTGCGTCTGCGCCTGCGGTTGCTGCACCGAGTTCTGGCACGCTCATGGCTGAGAAATGTGCATGCACCTCGCGGCTGGTCACGCTCATTTTGTGCTGAGAAAAGAGGGGGATGCAGATCTCGGCGGGTGGCGCGCTGATCAAACAGAGTTATCACCGATCTCAAAGAATGCTGCTTCTACCGAGGGAAATAAAATATTAACGACTCTAAGCGTTCATCAAATTGTATTTTATCTTTTTTTTTTTTTTGTAGTTGCTCCACCCATGTTTGTTTTCCTTCATTTTTTTTTCTCACCGGCTTCACCTGTGTGTAATGTCACAACTCTATGAACTATGGGTAATTCCCTCCGGCAGAGTCCTCCAGAGATGCGGACTGAAGGAAAGTGTGCGTGAAGGGCTCAAAAAGTCTTTGTGAGAGCACCTGATGATTTGACATGTGGGACGGTCCTAAGCTCTCACATACTTGCCAGGAACAACTCAAAGTTCTTGAGTCCGTGAGCGTTGAGTTTGGGATCCAGCCAATGAAAATCTGCCCTGCGCTCTTCGCCCTAATCAGGACAAAGCACTTCACAGCGCCTCTCGTGTAAAGTCCTGCCTCGGCCTCAGGGAGCAATTTGGGGCAGAGTGTTTTACTCAGTGACACTTCGACATGTTGACAGATGAACTGCTGGGACGTCAGTCACATGACGACGCAGCGTAAATGAAAGGTTACTTAGCTCCCAGGGTTTCGTTTCATCAGAACTATTTTACATGTCTGATCTTTAAATAAAAGATTTAACCTTGAATCACAGTCTTTTGCAGTGAACAGCACTTTATCAAGTGGCCAGGTGAAGAACTGTGCATAAAGCTCTCACTGCCCCCTGCAGCTTGTTTCCAGTATTCATTTAACCTTTATTCCCCCAAACACTTGGAGTCCACGCGTGTTCTCATGTTCTTCAGACACAATCCTGCTCAGATGGTCAACATACAGAGGCTAATGAAGCAGGTTTGTAACTAAAACCCAGAACAATTTCTTAAATATAACTTTAGATTTTGAATCAGGACACGCTTTAATTTTTTTTTCTACTGTTTTTTTAATCTGTGCTGCATTAAAGTTTCACAGCAGCCGCAGACGTTTTAAAGGCCGGAACTGCTTCGTGCTGGTTTGTTCCAGGAGCGATCCAGTGAAGCCAGGTTTAAGCTTGTTTCCTGTGGCTGTGATTTTGACCGTGTGGTGAGATTAGCTCGATGTCATGAACAGATGTTTGTGTGATAGGAGGAGCCGACCTTCACTCACTCGCCACACCGGGTTCTGTTATGATTCATGTTGATATAATCAGTTGTTGAGATTTCTCTGAGGTACGACATCAAACCCTGAGCTGAAGTGTTTGACATCATCTGTTTGGTAACCGCAGCGTTTCCAAACAGCACGTTCTGTTCTTCACAATTAAAACAAGGTTTCTGCTGTTCAGACGTCGTGAGAGAACTTTTGTTTGGCCTCACAATGAAAAACCGGGTTGGAAAGTATTCAGTGCCAATACGACTGACCTTTAGTCTAAATACAGATAACAAAACTATACTTTTTTTTGGCAAATATAAGGTTGATTTTCTACAAAAAAAACATGTTTTACATTTAGCAAAAGAAGCCTGCAGCTAAACATCAGTCTAATATCGTTTAATCTGGTGATGATTTTAATACCGATAAAAGTCCATCATCACGTCTTCATATTGAATGTTTGTCTGACTAACAGTCCAAAACACAAAGATATTGTTTTAATAAAATTAAAGATCCTTAGAAGCTGGAACTGGAGACTAATCAGTTAATTGAGGGGGAATTTCTGGACCCTGCCCTGTTCCAAAGATGATTTGTCCAACATGCGTACTAATGTTTTGACCTTAATAAGCAGGCAGTCATGTCGTCTTTAATCCTGCTGGGTTATTTCTCTCTTGGGAAGCAGAATGTTTGCTTCATTTCTGTTTCCAGTCAGGCTTTTGTGGTGAAGCTTTGACACAAAGCAGGTGTTAAAAGAGGAATATGTTGCATGATGTGCACCCGGCGTAACTGGTCATAGTGGATATTATCATCACGCAGCCGGGGAGTTGGGTTTGTTGAAGCAATTATTCTTAATGAAGTGAAACACTACTGTCGCAGACTTCAAGTTATGCGTTGGGATCTAAGAGTGAGGTGTGATTCCGTACGGTGTTGTTTCTGTTTTTAAGTTTTTCCTCACGTATTTTCTCAGAAAGCGCTACGAGAAGGCGGAAGCGGAGTACGTGACGGCCAAGCTGGACCTGCACAAGAAGACGGAGGTGAAGGAGCAGCTGGCGGAGCACCTCTGCGCCATCATCCAGCAGAACGAGCTGCGGAAAGCCCACAAGCTGGAGGAGCTGATGCAGCAGCTGCAGCTTCAGGCCACTGAGGAGGAGCTGGAGAGGCAGAAGAAGAAGGAGGAGGAGGAGGAGGAGAAGGGGAGAAGAAGCTGTGTGGAGACGCAGGGAAACTGTTCAGTGGAGAATCAGGAGGAAACGGTGCAATCAAGCAAAGACTGTAGACCCGCAGAGGAGGAGGCAGCGAAGGAGGAGCGGGAGGGAGGCGACGTCCAGCAGGAGCGCCACCCGACGACTGAACCGGCAAACACTGAACAAGACTGTAAAACACTAGAAAACTGTGTTCAGAGCGAACTTGTTGCGTCCTGATGCTCAGAAAGGAGAGAAACACGTGTCATCTATCGACCCGCTCTGTAACATATCCGGACGTTATCTGTCTGTAGGGATTCATATGAAACACTAACACCGTCAGATAGATGAAAAATGAGTCTGGACAACACGGTCTCCTTAAAAATGACCTTCTTAATCTACTACATGCGTTTCCTAATATGTAAGGTGACAGTTTTCCCACTGCTGCGGCTCATGGTCAGTGCAAAGATGCCATCTGGGCTGCATTGCTTGTTCTTTAAAAAGCTTCTCGCTCTTGCAGGTCAGGAGTATATTAACATATATTGGTCAGACTGTAGCGTTCGGTATCAGACACTCAAGGGCTGAGTTTTGCAATCGAATATCTGTTCAGATTCAGAATATTCACTCATTTCGTGATCAGAATTCCTAATTTCAATCAAAAGTTTGACTTTATTGATCTTTTATGTGGCTGCTTGTTCGTGAACTTCTTTTGTTAAACGACAGGCCGTAGAGAGTGACGGTGTCTCTGCCCTCAGGACGTCTGTACCTGCAGGATCAGGCAGAATCCTGCTCAGCTGCAGAGTAAATCAGAAGACTTTCTCGCAGCCATTATCCTCAATCGGTTGCTTTTCCACTATGTGTGTGTGTGCGCTTCCAAAAAAATAGCTCTTCTTCCAAACATGTGGTTTTCCATCACATGTGAATTATCTCCCTGAGCGAAGGTGGAATTCAAAAAGCTGACTGTGGCAACGATGAAAGTTTACTTCCTGGAAAATCTCCCGTTTCGTGCCGACGGAGCGAAGCATTAATCCCCCTCTGTTCCAAACATAAACCCTCCTGTCTTATGTGTTGTAGATGAACATGTTAGCCGGCGCTGGGCTCCTCTTTCACAAAGCTAATTGTCGTCCTGTCGGTGCAGCTGAGGAGCAGCCGGCCTCCTGACGGGTAAGATGATATCTGTTAATGTGTGTATGTGCGGATGCGCTCAGCTGCGTGTGTTTCTGCGGACTTGGGAACTGAGTGTCCAAAATAATGTATGACAATAATCTGATATGAAACTTTATACATGTGGTCCTGACCAAAGTCTGTGTTCTCTGTAAGTTACATGAGTGTGAAGCAAACGATGCACAGAAGAAGTTTTGTTTTGTTAAATGGGGTAAATATTTAAAAAGGTGAAATTTTATTTTATTTTATTTTTTTATAGATGAACACTACAGTTTGATATTTTACTAAAATAAACTGAAAAGGAGCTCATTGTGTTTTCATGTCATTTTAACATAATTAGTTATCTGCAGGACTGAAGCTTGCGGTTGTTGGAAGGAATTTACCCGGGGACCGCTCTGGGACTCTCATCGCTTTGCAAGTCGTCTTCTTTTCTTTCTTTTTTTTTAAAGAGCAGTAAGTGTTTCTGTAAAGGGCTTTGAGATTTTACGGCGCTCCGGTCACATCTGGCCGTCTGAAGGAGAGGCCGTAAAAGCAGCTTTTTTAATTAGTTGGGAGGTAAAAGCTCAGAGAGGGAGAGTGACCACCGTCCTGTCTGTCCCTGCAGAACCTCCAAGGTCAACGTTTGAAGTCCTGAGGTGCAGATTTCAGCTCACATTTGACCAAATTATAAAGACGGTCAAATAAAGAAAGGACTGAATTATGTCATTTCCACTCAGTTATGACCATCACTATAAAAGCAAAACACACTGCTGGAATTTAACTAAGTACCTTTTACTCAAGTACAATCATGAGTTACTTTATTTTCCTTTAGTGTTTAGATGTTATGCTCCTTTCTTCACATTTCAAAGGGGAATATTGTACTTTTTACTCCATTTATAGAAATAACCATCGATTCAGATTCATGTTTTTAAACATGCATTTCTAAATAAATTCTATAAATCGTCTTTTCATTAAAAAGGTGAAAATAAATGAAGAAATATTTTCTGAAATCAAGTTATTTCATAATGCAGCAGCCTGATGTCATCTACATTTTGAAACACATTGATTTAAATAGAAAATAAAACTTTCTGCAGCCACTTGTTTTGAGAAAAGAACACATGTTAATAAAACAGCAATATAACAATATGAAAGAGGCTACTTTTACTTTAAAGGCCATCTCTGTACTTTTAAGTACTTGTAATGGAGAATCTTTCATATTGGGGTGTTTCTCCCGCAGTGAGGATTCATGTGCTCTGGATTATGACAAAGAAAAATGAGAAGATACAGGCTGCGGAGATTAAGGCGTCCAAGCGGGCTTCAAACTGCAGGACTCGCTTCTACGTTGGAAATATATTTCCATTAGGGAGCGCGTGCACATGCGTGCGTGTGCGCGTTGGGCGCTGGGCCGGACTTCAGAGAGCGGAGGGTTTATAAAGTAAAGTGTGATTTATGTGGCGCTGGCGTCCCTCGACAGGTCGAGAAAGACCCCGAAACCCGAGAAGTCCGAGAGCCGAGAGAAAAAAAGAAAACCCAAATCAAGTTTCCCTGAAGCTCTGAGCCATCTGGACGAGCCGCGCTGCGCCTCCATATCAGCTGAACTCTGAACTCACTGCCGGTCCAACTGCGACCCGGACCGAGAACGGAGCCATGTTTGTTTTAAATGTTTACAGAGATTAAAAGAAAAACACTCAACCTTTTTTACATTAGAGGCCTAATTCTCTTTGGCAATTAACGGAATCTTACCCGGATGAAATTACTGCTGAATAATTAACGCTGTCATTTCTACAGGACCGCTCTTGATTTAACGTTTTGTGGCCTAATGGATGTTATTTCCCAAATAGACGACAAGCGAACAAAAAATAATTAATTAATTAAAACGACTTTGTTTAAGAAATTTTAACGGAATTTGGCTTTACCCACATGGAAAGAATAAACATATATGTTTTAATATAGGTTTTTAATATATGTGACATATATAAAATTGGCCGTTTTCCTATATTAGGCCTAAATATAGCTACACATATGTGTTTATTTTGTAAAATAAATTTAAAAAATAGGCTAAATAAAAATGAATTTGGCTGGTTTCAAAATGGAAACCCCTGCTTTTGAATATAAAACTAACCAAACCCCAAAGAATAAACCAACTAATTAATTGATTGATTTCTTCGGATGATCAGTTGTGGTCGTTTTTTTTGGGGGCTGCAATAATGAGAATCAGCGCGGCTGAATTAATTTCACACGGCCACTTGCTCTGTAAACTCTCCGTGTTGTTTTAATCAGGAGCAGATTTGCTTTTTTATGTCGGAGCGCCACAGACCGTTTACAGATCCAGCAGTGCAGCATGAGAGCCGCCTGCAACAAGAGAAACAACAGCGGAACAGAGCGGCTCGTAAAACAAAGAGGGCACAGATAGTTCATATCATACAATTAAATACCCTCACCGGCAGTGCAGCAGGATTTACATTTTCACTGCACATTTACCCGACAGCTGGGGGTAATTTGAAGATTACGCGCTGACATCAAACTATAAAATATCGCTGTCAGAATCTCCAGAAGTCAACTTTTCAGCTCCATGGCAGTGTTTTAGTTTTTAGAACCTAGAAGAACAGCATCCAAACTCACATCTCCAATGTGTTTGGAGCATTTTATTGATTATTTTTCTCGATACATTAAGATGCATCCATAATTAAACAATTAAATATTTTAACAAGTGATTAAGTGCATTTTAATATTTTGGACTATTAGTAAAAGGTGAATGTCAGAATCATAATAATCTTTATTTGCCCAGTAGTTTTAGACATAGCCTATGCTCCTGCTGGGAATTAGGCCTTTTTAAGATAAGATATAAGGCAAATTTTAAGATAAAATAAGATTTTATTGTTCCTGAGGAGGCACAATTTGCATTACAGCAGCACAACAAACAAGGTAAGTCTACAGAGAAGTTAAACATAGAGGACTAATATCAAATGAAAGTTTCAAAGCAGGCCCAAGTGCGCCTGGCATGCAGCCTCCTCCTGATATTCCACACCAAAGTGACACAGTAGCAGTGGAAGGGGAAGTAGGTTGCACATCAGCAATATGTGGCCTATTAAATGTACTGAAACTACTCAGAATGGTGTTGTTACCTAATTTTAACTAATGCATATGCTGTTGGGAGATTTAATCTACAGCAATTTATCATATTTTATTAACTGATCACATATGTTGTGGTTTAAATCTGCAAAGTAAGAACGTAGTGGGATCAAAAGTACAATATTTTCCCTCTAAAATACAGTGGAATAGCATAAAATAGAAATACTGCTGTATAGATACCTCACAATTGAGGGAATGTCTTGGCGTAGATGAAACAGATGGAAGCATAATGTGAAAAGTAAAGGATCAGAGTACTTCTCCCACCACTTTCTGCACGTTAAACAGGCCTTACAGGCCAGATGCTTCTGCAGTCTGCAGCACCAGTCCTGACTCTTCAGCCTCTGACAGCCTCCCCTGAAAGCTGTAATCAGCTCAGAGTCCGTGTGAGAGATTTGCAGCTCAGCGGCAGTCGCTGGAAAGAGAAATCCCGGTGCAGCCGCTGCAATCAGGCGCAGCGCAGGGGGAGCGTGTCTGCGACATGTGGTTCCCTGCACAGGATGTAAAGAGTCAACAAGGAGGCCATTCACTCCCAATTAGGGAAATAAAACGGGACAGGGGCCAAAGAGCTACTCCAATCAGCACCAGGGGTCACTGGACAGCGGCGGCAGCAGGGCGGCAGCGGCCCGGGACCGTCATCATCACCACCCTCATCATCATCCTCAGGACTGCACAGAGGGACTGAGCTAATAAAGACCAAAAGGGAGGTTTAATTTAAATGCGTCCATTTTGAGTGACAGGTCTGGTGAGAGAAGTACAAGTCCTGCATTTAATAGTTAATTAGTATTATCAGATGTGTGGGGAGTGAATTAAAAGCAGCCTGTGGAGGAGGAGCAAATTTGAGCTACTTCAGCCAAAACAAGGCATCACACTGCAGAAGATGTCATGTGTTGTAAAGACGTTATCTGCAAGGTAACTGCAGCTGTCAGATAAATATGTTGGAGTAAAAAATGCAATTTCCCTCAGAGATGTGCTGTCATGTAGAAACAGAAACACTCTGTCCCTCAAAATTATACTTCAGTAAATGTACTTTCCTCCGCTGCTCTGTCTACCGAGATAATCTCTTCAAATACACAAAATAAATGGTTTGTACATGAACACAGCATATTTTATGTCTGGATCTCATGTTTAATGTAACGTTTTGAGTCTGAGAAGTAAGTCCCTGAGTAAAACATGACACGCATCTTAAAAATATCATGTAATTGGAGCAGGCTACACAAGTTGCCTTCTGGTGTGCGCGCAGCTCTTCATCTCTGAAAAGGCCAGTAGATGTTTTGGTCATCAGAGCGCCTATAAAAACATACTTTATGAAGACAGACACACTGTGCAGTCTCTGTGAGAGAACACACACACTCACCTGCCTGCTGAATTCTCCTCATTAAGATTTACACCAATCTCAGAGGGTCAGCAGGTTTTCGTGGGTTCACCGTTCAGTTACCACCCACCGTCTCCTCGAGCTGGACCAGACTACAAACCAGTCCAGGCCCTAATTACCCCTGTTCAGGCTTTCAGTCCTGACATGAGTTAAAGCGCTGGGGTTTCATGACTCTGTGATTAAGTCCCCATTTCAAACTCACAAAGCCCATTTAGTGAAGCTGCATCAGTTTATGATCGTTCCTGTTTCTGGCTCGCGCAGATTAAAACTGAATCAGAAAAAGATCTGTAAGATTTATGTGATGCACTTTATCTATGTTAAGCCTGAGCCCAGAACCCGGCTGTCAGACTCAGACAGGCGACTGTAACACCGATGAAACACTCGGAGCCTTTTAACAAACTGCTGTGGATTAGAAACAGTGAAATATTTTGTGTTATAGATCAAAGTATGACAGTGAGACGGTCAGCGTGCCTGCAGACGCAAATCCACATGACTCACAGATTCACACTCACGAGGTTAAGTTAAGCCCCTTTCTACATGTAAACACACAGGCAAAACATCACTATTTATGTTGCTGTTCTAGGCTCGTGCAGGAACGTTTCTTACATTATTATTATTACAGTTGATTCTTGATCTCGGGAATACAAGGCGGCCTCACTCACCACGAGGCAGCTGTTACATGTCTGATTTTTGTAAATGCAAAGACTGAAGTGATGCTGTCTGCTGCAACAGGTGCAAATATAACCTGTGCCAATTTGATCTGTTTTATATTAAGAGACATGGGAGAAGAGATTTTTTTTTGCTAAAGTTAAAGTAGCAATACTACAATGCAAACCAGCCCTGTGCAGAGTGGTGTATTTATCAAATAAATCAGTTTTATTACATATTAATCAACATGTACGTAACATTTTATGAGCTTTTTTTCCCTGTTGAGTGGTTTTAATCCACAACAAGTCATTTTTCAGCATTTTTTTTTATATGTGTTTTGTGTTAATCTTGATCTGAACTGTAATAATATTTCTTTCTGAAATGTAGTGAAGAGGTAAAAAATTAAAATTGTACTTGAGTAAATGTATTTGCTACTTCTACAAATTAGGTATATTTTGTGTTTTAGTTGCTCTTCAGAGTGCAAAAGATTCAAAAAGCTGCGTGTTTTTAAGCACAAGTTATCACTTTGATCATTGTTTTGTTTTAACAGACAAAACTGTCACTCAAAACTTTATCAAAGATGTGGAAGGTATATTTACATCTGTCTCTCTCCTCGTTTTCCCTCCGTTGAATATTTATATTTATAAAATATGAATATTTTTTGAGGGTGTTTGTTGTCAGGACGGTAAAAAACAGACAGAGAGAGCGGATGATGTGCAGCTTAGGTCCCTGGCTGGATTCAAACGTGGGACTTTGTGATGACATGGTTTGCATGTTGAATCGCTGCTCCATCAGGTCGCCCTCACTGAGAGTTTCCTCATCCGTGTTCAGAGTCTGAGACAAAGCTGGGATTTTGTTCTGTGTAAACAAAACACACTTAATTTGAAGTGACTTCAGCAGACGGAGATGATCCTAAAATCAGCTTTACTTTACTTTTACTCTGAAGTTATCTTTTAATGTGCTGCAGCGTTTACCGTCCTCTGCTGTCCTCGTTGGTCCATTAGTATGTTCTTAAGCTGTTACTGATTTTTATGAATGTATTTGTTGATTCATAATCTTGTTTGTGTTCTTTGAACATCACGTGTTGTTTTTAAATGTGCTCCATAAAATAAACTGACTTGATTTAAAAGTGGCAACAATAATGAGGCCATAAATGTTGAGTTATGCTTAAATAATTAAATGAAGCTTGCTGTTTATAGGAAATATTTTGATGACCTTTTATACCAGCTCTTTGTTAGAAAGTTTGCAAAGCGACCTTCTTTTCTTTGGCCAAAAATGAAAGTAAACACAGAAGGAGTGAAATGCCTTGATTTAAAAACTTACAAACTAGTTTCTAAATGACCCTGAGCATAAATGTGTTCATCCTGATACAGATTTTCTGCACTAAAAGCCCATTTCAGCCTCTTTCACAGACTCTTCCTGCTCACGCCAGCTCTGCAGGATGGCATTTTCCTCTCAGAGATGTTTGGACGTTTCCATTCGCCACAGACAAACTGTAGCAGCCGGAGCAAACAGGCCACTTTCACATCGAGCTCTGAACAAAGAATAGGGGCCCTGGAGGAGAAGACTGTGAGTCTGAGACATGGGGAGGCCTTTTTTTTTCCTTTTTTTTTTTAAGCCCTAGCTGGCACCAGAACGGACTTGTAGGCAGGAAAAGAGAATCTGGAGGGAAAACTAATGATGAAAAAGTCTACTCTATCCCTGCGCCTTCATTAAATACATGGAAAGAACGAGAAAGGCACATCTGGATTCAATCCGCGTCCCTTTGATGGCATCAAGTGTTCTTTTCCCAGATCAGGAGGCTGGAAGCTACGGGGTGTCTATGGCAGCTTGGAGCCCAGAGTCGACTCCTGCCATCTGAACACATGACCCCCCACCCCCCCCCCCCCCACCCCCCCCCACATCACCTCCACCATCCAGCTCCCTCCGCTCCTTCGTCCCTTCACCCCCACCACCTCCACAACCCAACTACCAACAGTTCAGCACCAACACCGAGGTGGGAAGTCACTCAGTTTCACTTTGAAAGTACTTCACTTGCATTTTGGGAGACTTTCTACTTTTTTTTTGCGTTTGAGTTCAGAAGGAAATGCTGTCTCGTTTTACCCCAATCGATTTATCTGGTTACTTTACAGATTCAGAGAAAAGCTGATAAACTATAACACATGACGCAAGGGTTTTCTTTTTTATATGACTAAAAGCGGAGGTTCCTAACAAATTTTGGTGTTTTTCTTATCCCTTGAACTAAAGAAATGTCTGCTTGTGAACCCTCAACACAAGTTATGGCTTGTTATGGTTGTGGGCAGTTTGAACAAAGAGTGATTTTCGTTCTTCTAAACATTTTTAAGGAGCCGAAGAAGTGAAGGTATCCAGTATTCACAAAAGTATTCCGATCAAATATACATTATTTTGATGTTGGGCTCTCAAATTTCCTAACTCTGTCTTTCTCCTCGTCCTTTTATTCCTTATTCCACTGATCTGAAAGCACGGAAATTCCCCCAACTTTCCAGTTATATGGGGCTTTCATCACTTAGTGTCTCTGATACGGGGGATTTTCATTTCCACGACTCTGACAGAGGCCGCTGGTGATTAAATTGGAAGAGACTGTTCTAAATCGGATAGAAATTCAGGGTTCAGTCCATTCTCTCCTTCAACTCTGCTTGGCTGAGCCTCTGTAAACTACCTGAGAATCACACGCCTGTGAGCAGTAGAGGGGCTGATTGCATTTAAAGTAGATAAACCTCCGTGCAGCGGGGCAGTTTTTATGAAAGTAACCCAATATCAGGAGCAGCACTTTGCAGAGCACGATGATGACAAGAGGACGAGAATCCCTTTACACCGGCTAATGTGACAGTTGTCAAGCCGTTGAGTTCAGTAGATTTTATCACTTATCCTCAACGCTGTGAGGCCTAGACTGAATCCACCTGTAGGCCAAGTGTTTAAAGGGTCATTTCACCCATTTGCTGTAGTTTTAAAAAGGAAATATGAATTGATTTTTGGACAATCTGTAGACACTGACATATCATCTATTCAGAGTCGCTGTTGCATATTTACACACTGAGCAGCAGTAGCCTGCAGCAAATCCAGTGCTCGCCGTCCTTTTAGCTCTGGTTTGGTCTCCACCAACTCCTGAGAAAAACATCTGGCTCTTTAGCTGCTAAATGCTCCACTTTCTTCAACAGCCGGACTCTTAACTGTTTGGTGCTGAGCACAGTAGTGGAAGAGGTCTGATCTAGCAGGACCACAGTGTAGGAATAGTCTGTTACAACTTAAAGTCCTGCATTCAAGTTTGTGATGAAGTAAAAATACAAAAGTATTAGCATCAAAATATACTTGACGTACCAAAAGTAAAAGTATTCATTGTGCAGAATGCTCGTTTCAACATAAATGTATTTGAAGGTGGAGCTCATTTTAATTACTTTTGAATTGCTCTTGGATAGCTTGTGAATTTCGCCCCTAGGGCTCAAAATAGTCTCATCTTGACCTGTCTCACAATGCATTTGTTGTTTATACGAAGTAAACAAGAAGTTGCTCTTAACCCCTTGGCGCCTGAAATTCTTTAGAATAATTTTATAAGAAAATGTATTACTTTCGTTTTCATTTGCTTTCAAGCTGGTGCCTGAAATTTGACTATAGAACATAGAATAGATATAAATTCAGGTATGAGACAAAAACAGGCATAAACAAGAAGCCAGTGCTTGCAAAATCTTCCTAGGTATTCCTTAGGAATATATGCACTAACAGACATTGGGAGAATACATATTGCAGTCTGAATGGCAGCGGTGTGATGTGAATTCGCAACACTTTTCGTTAAGGGGTAATTGTCCGGCCTGGTTAAATAAAGGTTTAATAAAAAAATAATAATTTGTATTAATAATCTTTATCTGTAAAGTAAATATTAATTAAAGTTAGATAAATGTAGTGACGTAGAAGTACAATATTTGCCATTGAATAGAGGCATAGTAGCGGAATATGTACTTAAAGTAGGGGAGACCGGGTACGGTTGTAACACTTTCTGCTTTAGCAAGAGTTCTCAAACTTTCATACAAAGTACTCACATGGCACCAATTCAATTTTCTGCAAGAATATCACAGACCTTGTGAGTTGAGGTCAAATACATGCGGCTCCTTTGTTCCTTTGTAATGAGCCTGTCCTCAACAGAAAAATGACCATTTGGTCGTTTCAGCTGCACAAAACTACGACTTGTGTGCGTTTATTGTGGCAGCGGCCTCTAGTGGCTGCACAACGCAAACACATGACAAAGCCGGTTAAGGCCGATTTATACTCCTGCGTAGGGTCTACGTGCGTAGCCTACGGCGTAGGTACGCACGTAGGCTACGCACGTAGACATCATGCATTTATACATGTGCTAGGTGTGTCTGTCATTCTGCGATTACACGCCCAAACGCTAGTCGGCAGAAGCGCAGCAGCGTCCACCATGTTGGCTTTTGCCGGCCGAGCAGGCTAACTTCCAGTTTAGCGCTCCGCTAACGTGAATGGGGGTAAAATTGTAAACGTGCAGCTGGTGGAGCCTTTTCAAATGTTACCGAGCGAATGGATCACATTCTGATAGCGAAACAAGTCATTTCGCTCGGGTTGCGACGGTCAAATATATCGATTCACAGACGCCGTTTTGGCCGCTAGTAAAAGTTACTTCAAACCGGCTTACTTCCGCTCGGCTCGAGGCGTTGCGAAGCTACCCAGCCGACCAATCACAGAGCTTACGGTCCCCATCGACTCGACGCGTTGTTACATTTTTGAGGAGGTGCACGTCAGGCGACGGCGTAGCCTCTGCGTAGCCCCGTAGCCTATGCCATCACCTTCGCTGTCGATTTGACGCAGAAGTATAAATTACGCTTTACGTGTTATAAATAGCCAGAAAGTTGTAGTCCGCGGTGGTGGACATGTGATTGGTCAATACTGGCACCACTTCAAGCACTGGTCACATGCAGCGCTGACAAATGACAGCTGGTGACCCTGGAGTGCAGGCTTCATGGGCCCAGAGATCGCTTAGGGTACTCTGGAAAAATATTAAAATAAAAAACTCCTCACTCCCCAACTCGTCACATATGGACGCTTGGTCATATGTGACGACAGTTTGTAACGCACTGAGGATCCGTATGTCGTCATAGGAAGCCCTGTAGCGTTTTGACGGTAAAGGCAGGTATATGATATTTAACAGAAAAGACTGAGGTGGTCGGGGTGGATGGAGGGCCAGAACCCGGACTTTGAACCAGGAGATGGGGTTTGTGTCCCTTGTGAAAAAAAAAGCAACCTTAAATATTTTTATTTAAGTTACGTGAGTTACGTAAATTGCGTAAGTTACACAAGTGACGTAAGTCAACTTACGGTTAACTGACCTACGTTGTTATTTTAACCCAAACCATGATCTTTTCCGAACCTGAACCAAGTAGTTTTGTTGCCTAAATCTGTTGCTAAGTGTTGCTAACTTGACTGCGGAGCCATTTAAACATCTAAAAATGACACTAAAGTGTCAATATGTGACGAGTCGGGAGTGAGAAAATGTAGTTTGAAATTAGCAGGGGAAAACTACATTTTTATCTAATATAAGTCAAACAATTTTCTGTATACATTCTGAATGTGCTTGTTTCCAGTCTTGACCGATCAGGGAGGAAATAGGCAAATACCAAAATGATCACATGACTCCTATCTTATCTCTAATTGGTGGAAATGGCGTTGTCTCCCCGTGTTACAACCACACTCGGCCTCCCCTGCCTCAAAATTGTACTTAAGAGCAGTATATTTACTTAGAAATGTCAAATGTTGGCTTTGAGCTGACATGTTCCTCTGTAACCCCCCCTGTTCTTTGCTCATTAAACAATTTGCACGATGATGCCAAAAATATCAACTGAACCAAAAATATTTCCCGGAGAAACTGACATTCTTTAGACACTGTGATTTATTAAGCAGCCGAACTTGCTGCTGCTCAGTTTACATAAAGTTATTTAAACCATTATTTATTGTTCAAATAATGGATTCATTTGGATCCAGAGCGTCTCTGCCGGCCCGATGGCGCAGCCTGCGCTCATGTGTACAGATCCGCGGATAGACTGACTGGCACGGGCTATGGTTCATTTAATTGGTGGAAGACCGCAGGACAGTCGAGAGCGGCTTTATCAACACACAAGCAGTGATAACAACAGCGTGTCTCCCTGCACACTCTGCTGGCTGCAGCGCTCCTCACACTCACACTCATTAAGCGGTGAGGTTTGCCAGCCAGGGAAACGAAAACAGGCCAAACCAGGGTGTTGATGGTGCTGATGGGGATGTTTCTGCTGAAGGGGGTGGAGGGCCTGTGAAACGTCAGACACAACATAAAGGCATTGCCACGTAATTACGGGGCTCTCTTTCATTTAGGGGGGAGAGAGAGAGAGAGTGAGAGAGAGAGACTATAGGGTATATAGCCTGGAGGTGCGGCAGTAACGTCCTGCCTCCCCGCGCCTGGCTGCCGCTGAGCAAGCTTTGCGCACACACGGAGTTTTGCGCATCTGGTCGTCATCATCATCATCATCGGCAGCAGCAGCTCTTCCTGCTCAGATGTGACTCAACCAGAGTGGGAAGAGGTGCTTCTTCTAAGAGGACTTCTTTGAAAAACGTCTGTAAAAGTCTCTCTCAGGCAGCAGGACAAGCGAAGGCTGATATTTTCCTCGTTCGCCGTTGACGCGCGCCTCTGGATGGATTGGCTCTTTGGGGTTTGATCGGGGAAAAGCAGGCGAGGAGAAAACTTTGCTGAAATTTGTTTGTGCCCTACGCGGTCGATCTGGATGTGAACAGATCCGCTTTCTGCTCGGAAGAACCGAGTCTCTCTCTCTGGCTGGTTTCCGGAGGCGCTGTTTGTGCGTTCTGCATGCAAGGATCTTCTTGGCTCGCTTGTGATTCTTCTCTTTCTTCTTATTGCCGCTCCGTTTTTTTCCGCTGTTCCCCACTTGCGTCATGACTTCTAGCTATGCACATGTAATGGACAGGCAAGCCTCGATATCAAACCGCCTGGAGAGTCCGATCACGTCTAACCTGGAGAACCTGCAAGCCAAAAAGAACTTCTCGGTCAGCCACCTGTTGGATCTGGAAGAGGCCGGGGAAATGGTCGGCACCCAGGCGGACGAGAGCGTCGGGGAGGCGGGGAGGAGTATGCTGGAGTCCCCGGGGCTGACCAGCGGGAGCGACACGACCCAGCAGGAGAGTAAGTGAAAAGCAGACCGACAAGAACCCGAACACAGACTGAGACCGAGAGATCAAAACAACTTTTATACTTCTTGTGACCAAAATATTAAACTTAATGCCGAATGTGTTTTAATGTGAAAACGTAATCAGGTTTAATCTCTGGAACAACTCTGCACATGTCACGCAAATGTAGCTCTAAGGAGAACCTTAAAACTAAAGTCATTTGTTTTCATTATGTTCTGGCTCGTGTCCGCGTGCAGAGCGCATGAATGGAGCTCTGCAGAAAGCAGCGCGCATGGAAGGAATCCTTTAGTGAGCTTTGGCAATGCATCATGCCTGACGGCCTCCCCCTCAAAACGGCCATTAATTTACCATTAACACTTTGATGTCAGTGAGGTATGGTGATGTTGGTGGACATGGTCAGTGAAGTAACCTTGCGTGTCAAACTCGGGGGTAATAAATCTCTTTGTGGTGACTGTTGACCTAAATGAGGCCACTTTTGTTATCATGCACGTTTTTATTTAAGAGATAAAAAAATGAGTAAAGACAGATAGCTATGGGCCTACATTTATTTTGAAAATACTTGAGTGAGTCAAATGATGACGTGACACATGTGTGACCGATTGGTGGTCAACATCTGTAATTATTTATCACTAAATAATGATAAAAGCCAGTTTTCCAAACCATCACTCATTCCTTCGTGTGTGCGCGCAAAAATGAGACCACTGTAAGCCGAGTTTGGTGAACTAAGAAGCGGGTTCAGCCCGCTGAGCTGCCGCTGGCGGCCCGGCCTGAAAGCCAGGGCTATGATTTCCAACTTTATTGTGTTAAAACGTTCCGCCGTGCGCATGGAAGTTGACTAAAACTCGGATAAACTCAGCGAAAGCGCAGAAACCCCCCGCTCGAGCTCTCCGGCGCACCGTTGAGAGAGTAAATAAACGCTCCCTCCTTCCTCCTCCTCCTCTTCTTCTGCTCAGAGGGCCATTTGCGGAGGTTGACAGAAACGTTATAGGCTTTAATGAGTGTTATTGTTATTTTTTTGTTTTTTTTTTAAAGGCTAAAAATCGGAGCGGCGGTTGTGAGAAATACGCGGGAGGAAGTGGCCAGGTCACGTCGTTAATTCACGCTTATTTTCGGCCTGTCAGACGCTTTCAGAATATCGGAGACTAATCATTTGTCATAGGCCAATTACCGCGCGTGCATCGCTCCAACAATTAAGGGATCAAATAGCAGCATCTCATCGGATCTGTTGCCTTCAGAGATGAGTTTGATGAATCAGTCGGATTTAGAAAAACAAATATTGGTTTAATGAGCAGAAATACTTGTGGTGTTATTCAGGGTTCCCAGTAATGCGGAGGAGAACGCCAATTACAGGGTTATTTCCAGATTAACGCAATGCATGATGACAAGTGTTGGAGCCTAATCATTGGGTCTGCGTTTCTTCCGATTTACGTGAAAGCAACAGTTGGTCCGAATGACTCTGGGCATTAAAAAATCTATTTCGCAGTGTTACCCACACACATTAGATCTTATAAAACAACTATAGTACATAGTACACTTCATGAATAGTACTATAATCAAAATAGTGTTATTTTACTGTAATCAATAAGTTCTCCTCCCCTAAATGAGTTTTGGCAGGAGGACTAATTGACGTTCACTGATAGCTGCTAATGAGATCAGTCTAATCACACGTGTCGGCCACCCCTTGCAGCTGCAGGACGATCAAGGTGATGGTGACGGGAATGGCTTTGATTTGCTGTTTTAAAATGTCACTGCAGGCTTAATTAAAAGCTTTCCGAGGCCAAACCGCCGCTCAGGCGCTGCACGACTATTAAAAGAAACACAGAGGCCGGAGGTTTAGGTTTCACTTCTCTCTCTGGGAGAAACCAGATTTAGATTTTATAATTTTGGTCCACTTGAAATAAAACACGTTCATCATCCAGAAAAGAAATATTATCTCATTTGATGGTCATTCTCAAATAAATAAATAAAATTTTACGCCTTTAAATTGACTAATATTTGTACAGACTCTGCGTACAGCCTGTTTTTGTCTTTGCCGGAGCTGCCTTGCGATATTTTTACTCTGCTAAATAATAAAAATGGTTAAATTAACTCGGGTAAAATATTGCACTCAGGAAAATATATATTCAATATTTCTATTTTGTCATGTGATCTAATTAACCCACGCTTTTCTGCACTCGTCGTGCTTTTAAACGCCAGTGTAGGCCGAGGCTGTAGGTTATAAAATCTTCAAGTCAACAGCCTCATAATCAAATTTAATGACTGACTGTTTGAAATGCATTTCTCCTCTCACGGACAGGCCGAGCTGCAGACAAACCTCATCTTTATGCGGCACTTTTCTCCGGTTGTAACGTCATCAAACGGGCGGACTAATGAAGTGCGTCATTTTAACCTCCAGCCTGTAAAAAAGCCGCTTTGCTGAAGATATGCGCGGTCGCTGGTCAGCCATGTTGCGGCTGCAATCAGCGTTCACAGCCGCAGCCCCGACCTTTTTTTCTTTTTCTTTTTTTTTTACCAAACTTTTAAAAACTGTGCTGCTGAACCGACTCAGAGTCCAACTGAGCGGAAGTAAGATCCTGATGAGAGATTTTTGGTGGTAAGAAAAATGACTTTCAAAGCTGCATGAATGCAATATTTTTTAAAACACCACATCTGCAACGCAGCTCACGTTAACACGTGCCAAGGATTTTAGGTGTTGGTACTTCACTTAGGTAATTTTCTACTATATTTAAGAGTGAAATATTGTGGGTTTTTTAGGGAAGGCAAGAAAATTGTCTGCATAAAGCTGAAGGATATGACAGTAACATGTTACTGACGGCAGTAACATGTTAGTAGAATATTTTCAATTAAACTTAATACAAAAATGTTTTACTTTAAACCTTTCACATGTCTGACAGCTGGAGTTAGTCTAGTATGTATATGCAGATTTAGCTTTTATGTGCAAAACATAAATTCTTAATAGGTCACCCCCCCACACACACACACCACCCACAAAGGGTCAGCAAGATAAATCTCAGAGGTCATAAAAGGAATAACAGGATTAATTTTTTTTTCTAATCTTTCAGTCTTAACTTATTTATTGATTTGAATCTTTAAAAAGAGTAAAATTGCACACTAAAACCACCCAAAACATCCCCCCCACACACACACACACACACACACTCTCTCCACAAACAAATGAGGAAAAGAGGTCAAAAAGTTTGTGCAGCAGATTTTTAAACTTCCCAACAATCTGTTGCACCTGATCAAACCTGGAGAATCAAAGCATCCATCGATTATCAGTCTAAAGAAATAAAAAATGAGCACTTTTACTTTAGAAGCTAATGTCTGTTTTTCTATAAACACTATAAAATACTGTTCTGAGTAATGGAGCACAAACAGATAATGAAACTCGACTGAGGTTGAGGATTGGAGGTCTGAGATAAACGGGAAAAGTCACACGATGATTAAAATCAGAGAAGAACGAGAATAAGAGAATTTCTTTCACACAAAATTGTGTATTTTTTTTTTAACAGGTGAAACACTAAATAAATTTAACTGATCAGGCCTGTAAAAATCCTCAAATGTGAGATGTGACTTTTATGGCCCAAACTGCTGGAAACCTAAAGTGTGTTTAACTTTAAAGGGGAGCTTTATTTGGTCATTTTAAACCAGCAGATAAGCCGAGCTTACAGTTAGTTTACACTCAGCTGCCTCCTGATTGGCCGAGACTGTGGGGTGGGAGTTTTTTTTTCTCTAATTAGACAACGTGATGACAACAAAACCAACAGGCTCAGTGTTGACACACTGCAGCATCTGCTCTGTGTGTGTGTGTGTGTGTGTGTGTGTGTGTGTGTGTGTGTGTGTGTGTGTGTGTGTGTGTGTGTAAAGGCAGTAATATAGCAGTATGTAATGAGGAGTGTCCTGGTGGTTTAGTGGTTGAAGAAGCTCAACTTGTTTGAGTCGAGCTATATAACAAAGTATTAACATTAAACTATACTTAAAATTTAAATACCACTTGAATACGGATTTTAAAAATCTGAAAACCCCAAAGTTAGGCATAAAAGGTTTTTCCACTCGACTATATCCTTTTAGATCAAACGCCTTCTCCGCTGGGAGAGTATGGTGATCTTAAACCTTTTGGATTTACTGAGTAAACTGGTGAAGAAGACCATGAGATGCGTTTGAAAGCTCGGAGGAAAAAAATGTACTACATTTTCCAAGGTCAAGACTGAACTCTTAAACATCACTTTAGATTAAAAGTCATCTTGTCATTGAGGCTTTTTTTTAACATATGAGTCGACACTTTGAAGAGACAAAAATAATCTTTCTGATGGCGACGGGAAAATGTTTAACCGAGTAAAAAGTACCACAGTGGGAAAATCTGCTTTCTAAAGGATTCTGAAGTCAAACAGCTAAAAAAATGACCTATGATCTATTTTACCTCAAAGTTTCGCTGCAGATTAAATATTTTTAATGAACCCGATGACATAATAAGTATTAACTTTGTCATTACAGTCAAACCCATTTTATAAATCAGTTTTTAAATCAGGTTTATACATTTATCTTCATTCTGTGTCTATGTGACTTAAAACCAGAACACAAACAAACCTCACAATTAAATTTAGGTTCACATTTATCTGAAAAAACATCATACAGGATGTTTCACCAGTTTGCTCCAGTTTTTTTTTTTTTTTAGCAAACTACTAATGTTAGTTTCACTCTGACATTTGTCCTCCACCACTAACTTGATTCAATTTGATTTAAAATAACTCTTTGTCAAACTCTAAACCTAAAAAAATCCATCAGACTAAAATATTTAATACATTACATTCAAGTGTTGGTATTACGAAATGTTCAATGAATGAATTAAACGCTATTTTCAGAGTCTAAATGTCACTGAGCTGCAACCAGGCGTCTTTAGTTATATTGAAGGTAAAATCTAAATGTGCAGCGTCACTCATTATTCCAGTAAAACGATTTCTCTTTGGAAGGTAGAAAGTCTCTCAGCTCCTCACTGTGATGTAGCACAGAGCATGAGTTTCTCTGTGTGTGTGTTTGTGTAATTAGGCAGGAACATGGAAGATCACAGTCTTTTTTTTCGATGTGAAAGTGTTATTTTGTGGTCTCGCTGCGGAGCCACAAGGCACCAACACTGGTTCCACCCTGCAGGAGCGTTTAGACTGAACATGGAGCTGGAAGAAGTTGCTTCAGAGCCAACATGGATTGTATGTTATGTGTATCTTTGCCTAGAAGTTTATGTTTCCTGTCCAGTTTTTGTTTGTTTGCTTGCACATTTGTCTGTTTGTTTCTCAGTCAGGCTATCGGCCAGTTTGTTTTGGGTCCAGATCCGGGAAGCTTTTTTTTAAAAAATACTAAAGAATCTGTTCAACCGAAGTCACCAGAAAAAAACAAACATGTTTTCTTACAAACCTTCAGTGGTATGTCTCCACGCAGACTCCAGTTTTTAAGATATCTGCCTCCACACCAGTGTAGACAACATTTTAAACACATGGCAGAGGCAACGTTCCTGTTAAATAATAAATAAATAATTGTAATGTCATGTGAGCAAGACACATAAATACATTTATTTAAATTTAGTGAATGCATCCTTTCACACGGGAACATAGGAGTTTGTTTTTCACTATTTCACTATTTTCTAATGAAAAAACAAATCTGTCACACGCACACCACAATTGTCACTTGGTGTATTTTCTTTTCTTAAGATTATTTTTCGGGCATTGATAGCAGAGGGTTAAGCGGCAAACAGGAAATGTGGAGAGAGAGAGAGAGAATTGAAAGGCAGCAAAAGGAATTCAGCCAGGTTCGAAACTGGGACGTTGTAGTTTACGTGGTCACTTTATGTATTTTGATGCAGATTCACATTCAGAAAGATTTTCTACTAATTCAGAGGACTGTGCAGCCTCGGTAGAGCTTTGTTCTCTTTAGTTACAGCTGTTATCTTCAGATTATCAGTGATGGGAACAGCATTCAGAAGTCAGATCTGTCACTTACAATATGTTGTCATGGAAACTCGTCCTGGTAAAGCAAATTTTGTGTTTGAATTTTATGGAAGTACAAAAGTATTACCTGTATTTTTTCACGTATCAAAAGCAAAAGTACTTGGTAGCAGCTGCAGGTCAGGTGACACAGGAGGTGGGCTATTAGTTGTAGAGTGAAGATCAAGTTCGTTACTTGATGAAACACCTTTAAGATCTCTTATTATTTTGCATGTGAGAAGCCACTGATTTTTCAGAACAACAGCTGTTGTTGTATGAATGTTGGAAACACTATGCATTATTAAAACTTAATTATTATTTTTTTAATTTGACCTCCTCCGGTGAAGCGTCTGTAGCTGCAAACTATAAACACAGATTGGAGACCTGAGGTCCCTTCGAGTCTGATAAAGGCTGCGTAACATCATCTTCTTCTTCTCGCTGTAGACGAACAGATGAACACGGAGGAGAAGAAGAAGAGGAAGCAGCGCAGGAACAGAACCACCTTCAACAGCAGCCAGCTGCAGGCTCTGGAGAGAGTGTTTGAGAGGACACACTACCCCGACGCCTTCGTCAGAGAGGACCTGGCCCGCCGGGTCAACCTCACCGAGGCCAGAGTCCAGGTATGAACACACCTCCAGGGTCATTCGAGTCATTCACAAAGCCTCATTTACAGACTTTTATTTTGACAAACCTTTCCTCCCTTACAAAATAAAACCCGCATCGCTTAAAGTTTGAAGGGTTTTCCACCAGCAGCAGTGATTAATCAGACCGGTTCAACTTTTCAGCCATAAAAGTCACCAGATTGCAAAATATGCACGGTCAAGTAGTGGGAAGGGGCCTGTGGGCTTTGTCCTGTAAACCCCTCTTACTGTAGGGACACCAAAATAAACAGATCGTTATAAACACACAGACGCAGAAACTTGCCGCATTACTTGGTGCTTCAGAAAGGATTCGTAAAGTTTTGGGAACCCTGTGGGACGTGTGAAGGAATCTTTGAGTTTCTCACGACTCAAAAAATCTCATGTTTGTATTGTCAACAGAGAGCAGCCGAGCCAGCAGGGTGCCCAGTTTCTTTCACATCATCTGTTTGCTCTTACACTCATAGATTTAGTTAATAATCCTACTTAGCGGCTCAGGGCCTGACAACACGTTTAGATTTTGCATTATGGCGTTTCAAAAGGAACTGATAAGAACGTGTCAGCGTCTTTCTTACATGATCCTTTTAAATAATTGCTGATAGTTTAGAGTCTGCGAGCAGTTTGTGAACTCCCCCAAAGGACTGGATGTGATCAGAAAAGTGGATGTAATGATGTCTAATTTCCTCAGAGGTTTACAGATCAGTGACAAACGGCAAATGTGTTCAACACATGAGGGTTGCCGCAGAACAGGAGCTGAATATGATGCTGTAATTGGCCAAATGAGCGATATAACACTCCCAAATGTAGTCAATCACAGGACATCGAATATGGATTTAACATCTTAAATGCAACTAGAATTTTTACTGAAATTTGCCTTTGTGGTAGTAAGTGTAGGTTTGGTTTCAAGACAAAACATTTCTGTGAAATATCAGCAGAAATTGCTTCTTGTCTCAGGAACGTTGCCCTTTGCTGCCTTGGCTTTGATTAAGATTTTATTTAGAATATTTAAATGACTTATCTGGTGGCTCGCTGGTTAAAAAACACAAACCATACTTACACGTTGTCCCCAACTTAATTCCAGCCGGGGACATTTGTTGCATGCTGCACTCCTCTCTCTCAGGAGCTGCTACCAGCCTACCAGGTGCTCAAGTAGCTGAAGCCTGAATGTGAAGATGCTTCCAGTTAGTCGGCTAATGTTGCTGAGTTGTTCCTTCCTGTCTGTATCTTCACTGTCGCTTTGACTGTGACTGTAGCGTGACAGACGAATACCCGGGGTACCTCCACCCCTCCCGCCCCAATAACGCTTGACGTTGCTTTTAAAGCTGTGAGCAAACGGTGAGAATTGAAGGTGACTTGTGCATCTGCGTTTTTATGTATTCAGAGTTTCTTTCATTTGGATTATAGCAGCTGAAGACAGGACGCTGTTTACAGAGAGTCACTGCAGCTGTAAAAGTGTAAGAGTGTGAGGAGCAAAAATGGGATTTTGAACATGTGACCTGTGTCCCCTGTGGAATTTACGCCCTTGGTTGTTCTGGTTAAGCTTTTAAATTAGAAAAGTACATTTTCTCTCTCTTGTAATCAACTCAAGAAAACTTCATGCAACTATTTCTTTGAATCCACACAGACCTTTAATAATGTTGTGCATTTTACATATATGACCCAAGAATCAACAGAGTAAATCTTGTATTTCAGATAAAAATGTATCACTAATGCTTTTTTTGTATATTATAATTGCCTGTTTTTTTTAACACAACAGTGAAAGTATTTGTTCTGTGGGCAGAGTGAGTGGGAAAGAGGAAATAGTGATGTTGGAGCGAGAAGCAGCACATCTGTGATTAATGTGTAGCAGAGGGCGATGCAGAAATCCTTTGATAAAAGAGACTTTGGGCTCATTCCTGAGGCTGTGCGTCAGCGGACAGCGAGCCCCTGTGAGCGCCCACGGCTTCTAATAATGGATTTGATTTCACAGCGAGGAACAACATTAGCACCCCCCGAGTCACATCATCATCTGTTTAGCAAGTTGGGGGGGGGGGTATGTACTTGAGAAGGGCAGGGGGGGCTGATGAGGGGTGGATGGGGAATTGGAGATGAAGGAGAGTGTGGGGATGCACACGTGACACTTTTAAGGCAGTGACAGAGTTTGTGTGCAGAGGGATTCAAAAAACCTTCTGGTTTGTTTGATCTTTTAGATGAAGTTTTTTTTATGGCCTCTGTTTCTTTATTTAACTGTAGCCACACGTTTGTTTTACCAAGCTAAAGATTTGAGTCTTTATACCAAGTAGACACAGAACTGTTTTGATCATATTGATGCCACGACTGATACTTAAAACAAAAGTCAGTATCAGTTCTGTAGAAATCATTCTGCTGACCCACATTGTGCCACAAAGAAAGATCAGTTTGGATGTTTTTTCATTGTTGTGGTTAAGAAGACTAAATTGCAAAATCCTAATAATTTACCAACAGTGTCAGGAAGAAATTTACAATTCATAAGTCCAAATGTCAAAAACAAATGCGCCTTAATCAGATTCGCAGATTCTTTCAAATGTCTCTTTATTTGCAAATAAAGGGTTTAGGATGACCTTCAACTGAACAATAAACTCATTAATGGAAGAGCACTTCAGCATCTTTGGGAGACTTTGGGAGCACGTGTGACAAAATAATCTCGACTCCACTAACGTTGAGGAGCTTTCAGCTGTCTCTCTCAGTCTTCATCGGCGAATGGGACTAGACAGCGGCGCCGTGTGCGGAACGTCACATGGCGACCTCTTCTTATTACGTGACCGATGTCTCACACTTGTTGATAACTTTGATATGTGGCAGAAAGCTTCAAAATAAAAGCCAGTTGTTGGAGCAAAACATTGCACGTGACGTCGGTTTGTTAAGGATCCTATTGTTTTACCCCCTTGCGGTTACTGACTGTCTGCCAACAAAGGAAAATGTTCTAGATGTCTTGTGCATCATTTAAGATCCCTTTCACCAAAGTTCAACCTAAATATTTGGTATCATTGGGACTTTGGGGTCTTCTGTAAAGACAGTGCTGACTAACAACTTTAAATCGAGACGTCGTTGACCCTGTTGTTTTCTCTGTGATTCCAGGTTTGGTTTCAGAACCGGAGAGCTAAGTTCCGCAGGAACGAGCGCGCCATGCTGGCCAGCAAAAACGCCTCGCTCCTCAAATCCTACTCAGGAGATGTGACGGCGGTGGAGCAGCCAATCGTACCGCGTCCTGCGCCACGCCCAAACGACTACCTGTCCTGGGGCAGCGCTGCCCCCCTACAGGTAGATTCACCTGACATGACCTCGATAACCTGACATACACATTACAGCAACACCCACCTGTTTACACTGTTCTGTACTAACAAGTGGAGGCGACTGCTGATCTGCAGCACAGCGGTGGAAGAACTTAAAATACTTAAAAGAGGCTCTGTTACCTGTTCGCGTTCAAAAAGTAAAAATTGTGTCAGGAATATCGACAGTAAAAGCAAAATGTAGAAGCAAAAGGGAAGGGTTAAGTGAAAACCTACAGAAAGAAAGAAAGTAAGAAAGGACAGCATGAAAGAAAGGGAGAGTGTGGGAATGCACGTTTGACAATTTTAAGGCAGTGGCAGTTTTTAACAAGAGTTTGTGTGCAGAGGATGATTCAGAGAAAAACTTCTGGTTTGTTTGATCTTTTTTTAGATGAAGTTTTTTTTTCATGGCTTCTGTCTCGTTATTTAACTTTAGCCACACATCTTTGTTTAACCAGCTTAAGATCTGAGTCTTACCAAGTGGACTCAGAACTGCTACCTGGATCTGTTTTGCTCGTACTCAAAACAAGACTCAGGAGGATAAGATGACAGAGTCGATTCAGATTCATTCTTTATTGTCCTCAGTGGAGGAAATTTGTTTTCACAGTAGTAGTAGTAGTATCACAACTTGAGGAATCGTTCTGCTGACCCACATTTTTGTGTAAAACTCATCAAATTAAAAAATGCCAATAATTTACAAGGCGTGGCTGCAGAAATCCCTGCAGAAAATTACATTTGAATTGGAAGAAGAAAAGAGGGACTGATAAAGGAAAGGAGAGTGATGTTATTCAAGGTCATCAGTATTTTAAACCCGCAATCATTTAAATGTAGTGGAGTCAAAGGAATAAAATACTCAAGTCAAGTGCTGCTGCCAAACTACTTCAGTACTGACTCACTCCTCCTCCGCTTTCTGCTGCAGAACATCAAACCACACAAGTGTCTCCAGATGAAAAAGCACAAGCTGATGCCACAATAACCACACGTTAACACCACCCTAACACACACACACACACACACACACTGAGCCGGGTGCTGCTTTCTGTTATTGTTTCATTTCCTCCTGCTCTTCTACCTGCACATTCTCCTCATAGTTCCTCTGACCACCTTCATCTCTTCTGATCCACCTGGACGCTGAGCCGCAGGTCAGCATACCATTTAATGTGTGTTGTTTTATTCATTCAACCTTTTATTTATACACGATTCTCCTGCGAGAGTCAACTCCTCAGCGGTAGGAGCAGTAAAAAAAAGGTAAAGGAAAAGTCTGGTTGAATTCTTTATGTTTCTTATTGTTATCAAACCTCATGTGCAGACGCCAAACCAACAATATGTTACTGCATGTTATACTTTCTCTCTTTGGCTCTCAGCTCCAAGCACAGTGGTTTCTAACAATAATGTAAATCTTTAAAAAAAGCTATTAAACTTCCTAAAACAGCTGCTTTTGTAGTTTCTATCAAACAATCAGGAGGAAGTCGTGCATTTGACATCAGGCTGTGACACACACACACACAGAACATCTGGCTGTGTTGACAATTTGAAAAATTTAGAATAACTCCAGACTTGCTTTAAAGACTTTTGTAACAAGCTGTCAGTCTTCAGTTTTAGAAACTCGCCCCCCGCCTCGCTGAATGTTGGAGGAGGAGCTACTTGGCTTTTTAGTCCCGTAGATATGTGACAGTCACTGGTCACTTTGTAGATTTAGGTTTTACTTTCATCGTAAGATAAACAGGCCTGTTGTCCTGGTAAACATCTCCAGAATTTCAGACATGTAGCTTTGCACACTTTTTGTCTAATCTTAGCATCAAACAATTTTAACCTGTCAGTTCAGTTCAGTAAACGGTAAAGATGACAGTGATTTTAAACCACGCCGTCTGTTATTTTCCCCAAAACGTATTTAGCAAATGTAAAATAATTGCATATGAACATAATTTCTCAGAGAATCTGGTAGTTCCCTGTCAAACCAAGTAAAAATTGAATTGACGTCATCGATGTGTGGTCCCGCTCCTGGAACTCGCCTAGTAGCGCCACATTAAGCACAAACTGTTTTGCGGCATGAAATGCAAAAGACTAAATCAAATGCTCAGTTTCTTCTTTTATGCTTTCCAGCATTGTGTTACAGTGTTAGCTTGCAAGTTCATTAATTATATAAATTATTATAAGTAATTCAAATATCTAATGCCTGATGTCTTGATTAAAAAACACAGTTGTTGGGGTTGAATAGAAGCTAATGCAGTGAGTCACAAATTCTCTTGGTCTTACATGAATGCAGGATTCACCGTAGTGTAAAGTTTGAGACTAAATCTGTATCGCAGAATTACAGTATATCACAATACATAAATGCAGACTTGCACAAGAAAGGCTACGTCGGTTCAAATACTCGCCTCTGTGTAAGTTTGTTCTTGTATAATCTCTGCTGTTTTGATGAGGATTGTTATTATAAAATACCGTAAAGACTGAAAGCTCGCCGTTAGGAAGCTCGGCTTCGTTCATGAGGCTCCTCTCTGACTTTTCCTTTTCTGTCTCTACACTTCTGCTCCTGGCCTCCCAGCAGCCATTTCTCTACACTGCATGTACAACAGTCCTGCCTTGCACATATCTAATGTTGAATCAATACACCCTTTTCCTCGCCCTCGCTCCCATCGCTCCCCTCTGTCAGCGTGAGCGGGGCGGGGCCAGATCCTGTGACCCTCCCGAAGAGGCGATAATGTGAAAACAAACCGTATTAAATCCACTGTTGACCCCTGTGACCCCTCTCTGCTACACTACACCAAGATAATGAACGCCACACAGAGAGACAGAGCTCTACTGGGCAACATTTTTTGTGACTCTGGTTACATTGGTCATGATTTACAGTAATCCTCCGTTATGAAACTCGGTATAAAATGTCAAAACCCTGCGGCCGCGGCTCAAACTCACTGAGAGCTTTTTGGCTGGATGCAGAGCAGCGAGGGAAATCTTTTGTGAAGCAGGAATAATGCTATGTGGAACACGCTAATGTGGTGCTAACACTTCACTGTATATTATCCTAAAGCTGGTATCCGATGCCGGAGGGGGGGCCAGTGCGAGTGCCACAGAAAATGCTGCCCTCAGAGAACAAGTACGCTTTCACTTTACTACATTTAGTTCTTTTCTTCTTAAAGAAAACCACCGTTACTCCCTTTAAAGAAGTAAACTGCTCTGTTTTCAAAAGCCTTTCTTGATTTTCATTTTTATTGTGACTTTTTGTTTTTCTGTTTTCTTTTATACTTACAAATACATTTTTTTTTTATCAGTGTTTCTGCACATTTCAACTCATTTTCTTAAGCAATAATTAAGTGGTTCAGAATGTCTTCCTGTCCTGTGGCAGCCATTGGCTTCCACTCATTTATAATTGCTATACAGAAAAACCAATAGATACCAGCGCTTGAAACGCAGAGCATCCATCAGTGAGCGTCACGTCTGCTTTTATTTTTACTAGTCATGTTATCGTTGCGTGGCAATGCAGACTTTTTAAATCCATGTGCACTCTCTCGCAACGATGACCGTACAGTATAAAGCGCTTTAAACACAAAACAGTTGATCCAAAGTGTTTTAAGCATCGAGATGAAACATCAAAAGGAAGAAAAGAACAAGAGAAGCCAATCTTTAAGAAAAAATATACAACGAGTCGTCTCAGAGGAGTCCTGGAACGGTTAAAAGCTGGTGACTACAAATGTGTTTTAAGTTTAATGTTCACAAAAATCCCAGCACACTCCTCTGTCCTCAGTTCTTCTTACGTGGACATGACAGCATTGTCGACTTCACTACGTTCAGCTATTTTTCATGTTGACAACGTTCTCATGTTCATTTAGAGCACAAAAACAATTGGAAACGGCAGCAGAAAGTTGGTTGCTTTACAGATATTTATCCATCTTTTTGTGCAGACATTATTTAACGAGCTCCTTGCACAGAATTCATGGATGCGAATGCATCTCTTGATAATTAAGATCAATCATGAAAGCATGAATAAAAGACAAACTGAACAAAAGCAGACACTGAAAACGCCCCAAAACATTTGGTCCGACGTGTAGCGACAGACAGGACATCGCTTCGACAACAACAAAAGCAGACGAGACGAGTGAAGCGCATTTTTAGCCTCCGTAGACTGACTACTGGCATGAAACGAAAACAAAGGCGGCACAAATTTATGACATTTTGGTGAAAATAAATAAACAAGTCAATAACTCATGCTCAGAGAGACACAACTTTTTTTGCAAAACAGCAAGAAAGAGAGATCTGGCCTCAGTCCTGAGGAGGTGGAGAAACACTTCAGTACTACAAGACAATTCTACAAAGGCAAAAGATCCAAGAATTAAATTAACAGTCTGGTACTTTTTTTCATTAAGCTCCGTTAGTTGACGAAGGCCATGAGATTTCCAGTCAGAAGACTTGGTGTTTAAAAAAATTGTGTTTGTCATTATGCCATTTATTTTACTTTATCAATTAAGTAACTTCAGGCTTCAGAATTAAAACTCGCTCAGGTCACTTATTCCAAAAACGTAAACATCCAGAAAGGCAGAGAACTAATCTACCGCAGAGACGCAGAGAGGAAGACACAGAATGAAGTCAGATGGCTTACAAGCAGCGAAGTTAAAACTGAGCTCGACAAATCTTTCAGGCTCTCAAATTTGTAAATGTAAAGCGATGAACAGTCGGGTTAAAATGTGCAAAAACATGGGCTCACTTCCTTTGGGGATTGTTGGGTTGTGAGTGTCTTAACGTCAGATTTACTCTAAATCTTTTCACATGTCACATATCAGTGAAACCTTTTTTTTTTTTTTGTTCCTTTTCGTATTTCCACAGCTGCGGCTCATGCTGAGCTTTAGCTCCCTGTCAGCCGCAGGTGATGTAACCTTTTCCCTTCCTCTTGTCTCTCAGCGCCATGGCCACCTACCCGCCCACCTGCTCCAACACCAACACGTCCCAGGGAATGAACATGGCCAACAGCATCGCCAACCTGCGGCTCAAAGCCAAGGAGTACAGCTTGAACCAGGTGCCCACGGTCAACTGAGGGAGGAGGAGGAGGAGGAGAGGCTGGGAGGGGGGGGGGGGCTCTCTGCTGCTGGACCCCTGCAGACGGACACCGTCTCTGGGACGAGCATCATCTTAGGTAGCCTGGATCATGAAGCCTCCTCTCCTTCCTCGAGCAGCCGCGATTGCATACTTCTACACACATATGCAAAATGTTGGACACCGAGCGATGGCAGGATTTTCCCTAAGCCGCCCTTTTTATTTTTTTAATTCTCCTGAGCATCACTGAACTCTTCTTTGTACAAAAAGACATCTAGACCGGATGCTGTAGTCGAATATCTGCGTAGTTTTACATTTGTAAATGTGACTGAAATGGAGGGGCGAGTTTTTTAAAAATATCTTCTTTTTTTTTTTTAAATCAGAGAACTTGTTCTCGACAGAGACTCAGTTATGGACTACGTGGAATTCCCTTTGTCCCTTTGGCTGTGGTAGTTGGATAAAATTACACACCAAATTTGGGATAAACAACATTTTTTTCCCTTCTAAAAACAACAACAAACCGACAAGGACTTCCTCTGACATTTACGCTTAAAAAAAAAAAAAAAAGATCGTTTTGTTTTTCTTTTATGCCACTGCCGAGCAAACATTTTCAACGCATTTTGATTTTCATGTTATAGTCCAATATAAAGGAGAGGCTAATGTATTTCTGAATCCAAAACCAGTAGATTCTCTTAATTTCCTATGATATACCTTTATTTGTAACAGAATAAAACCTTGTATATGAATAAAAATGCATTTTCAAGCAATGCAATGGCACAGTGTCCAATTCAACAGATCTTCCAAAGACAAAGAAAAAATACCAGCCGTCCGCTTTTTGGAGAACATTTAGGAGCGTCGAGTGAATCTTTATGGTTGAAAGGTTTTTAAATCAACATAATAAAAATATTTGATTGGTACAATGCAGTCAGACTTAAATTATGTTTCAGAAACTATAAGAAAAAAAGTATCCTTATAGTCGAGACCGTTTGGAAAGCAAAATCATCTTGGACCTCGAGCGTGCCCCATAAAAGAAAGATTTACAACTCGAGAACAGATCCTCCTTCACCGAAACCTCAAGCTGTTCCTGCTTTGTGTGTTTTCTTTTTTTCCTGATTACCCCAAACTGAAATTTCCATCTTGAAAACAGGATATTTATGAGCAGGGAAATCCTCTCCTTAATATGGAGGGCCCCCGGGGCCTCGTTTAACTCTGTGGCTGTCATACAAGGTGTTTCTTCTCCTTGGCCCCTCATAACCTTCGCCGTCAACAAACACATGTCGGCGCTCGCCCTCGCACGGCGCGCTCGGGCAATAAAAGCGGGGTCGGATGAAATCGCAGCTGATGTGGCAGAGTTTGAGGAGAATAGGTGCAGCCGACATGAGCACATTTAGCCTGCGGAAGTATCCTTTGGAGAGGTTTCTTGTATACAACTCCAAAAATATCCACTTGCAAAAAAGCACAACGCTGCCTACTCCCTCGTCACATGCTGAACTCCCTTCAAAAGGTTTAATGCTTTTAGCATGACAAACACTAAACACATTGTGAAACTTTGTTTACAACCTATTCTTAAAGTCTTTGGCTAAATTTGACATAAACACGTGAAATTTTCTGTACTTTTGACTCAGTGTTGCTTCTTGCTGCCTAAAGTTAAAGTCCATGTTGTTCTTTGGCGTCCATCCTCAGTTACTCAGCGTTTCAGACTCCTGTTTCCAGTTACCTTTTAAGCTCTCCTACTTCAGAACAGCTATGAGATGTTGGTACTTTACGATTCCATTTTTACCATTTCAGATTTTACATTTAACATGCTCTCAAAAACATCTGTGTTGCTTTTCCTTTAGAAACTCTTGTTGTCGCTTGAGGGATGTGCATTTTCAACTCAGTTTCGGAAAAGGATTTTTCTTTTTTACTTTAGCATGTGATCCAGTTCCATGAGCTGGGGAGCTGTTCATCATTTCATTATCTCCACCTTGGATGGTTTTACAGCTGTGAGCTTGTTTATTTTGAATGTAGCACTTTCACTTGTAAAGGAGCATTTTCTCCTCCGCTGTTTTGCCATTTTTAATTATGTTAAGCATTTAACGATTTCCTCCCCTTAAGTTTTGCAGCTGCGTGTGCGCGTGAGGCTCAGTCGTACTAAAGAGGTGGTTCATTGATGTGACTTGTATGCCACATTAAAAAAAAAGGGGATATTTCTGTTTTCTTTTCTGCTGTTGGTTGTTTTCCTGATCACTGATCCCTGACTGTGGTATGTCCAGTGTCAGACCCCTGTCCCCCCTCTCCCCTGCCAGGCGCCCGGTCTCACCTTTCACGGCCAGGCCTAGGCTGACCTGAAGTGATTCCAGATGTGGAGATCTTTTGACCCCCCCCCACCCTTCGCCCTCCTCCTTCTCCTCCTCTTCCTCCCCTCCTCCTCCTCCTCCCCCCTCTTCACCCCCAGGCGCTGGCCAGCCACTCCATCAGATCTGACAGCGTCCCCTCGGACAGCGTCTCTCCACGCCTGAGCACATGACATACAAGGCAGCTCCCCCACCGCCACTCCTTCTACTTCTCCCTCGCCCTCACCCCCACCCACCCCCCCCCATCCTCAGCAGCACATCTGGAGCTCATTACAGAGGAGACAGTAAGAGCGAGGGAGGGGCGGGGAGTCTGCGTGCAGAGTGTGTGTGTGCAAGAGAGCGGGAAAGAGAGTGTTTCTTAACCCTTCTCCCTTAAAACATCCACCTTCTTTTATCCCTGCTCTCTTTCGGGTTTCTGTCTTCATAACTTTGGCTTTTCCGTCTCTCTCTCTCTCTCTCTGCTCTCTCTCTCTGTCCGCATGCAGCCATCTTTGTCCTGCTGTCAGTGCCACATGATCACAAATACTTTATTAATGAGCGGTTTTGGAAAAGAGCTCGGCACAAAAAAAAAAAGGAGAAAATCTCGGAGCAGCCTGAGTGAAATACTGCACAGCTGTTAACAGTGTGTGGTTTGGGTGAACAACCAAAAGAATGTCCCGAGATGTGGAGTTTCCACGCAAAGTCAAGTTGACTGAGAGGTTGCACTGTTTGCGTGATTAAGTCACTATTATTACACACTTTTTATAAACACAGATGCAGGCTCGAATACACCCTCTGTTGGATTGTAAAGGAAACATAATCAACATCAAACTGCCATCTCAAGGTTAATGTTGATGACCATATGTACTCCCATCGCCAACGAGAGCTCGTTTCTTTTCTTCAGGAATTGAGAAAATCTGGCTGATTTTTTCCCCCATAAAAAAAAGAAAGAAAGAAGATGAATCCTTTTTTTCTGATTAACACGGACTATTTTTGAAAGTATGCACAGGATTTTCACAATGGTTTAATGGCCTCAAAAGTCATTAAATTCTCCTGGAGACCATTAGTTTTTTTAGGAACACCACTACTACAATGCAGGGGACAGGAAAGCAGCCCAGAATCTCTCAGAATTACATTCATACTGGACATTTGCGCAGTAAATGCCTCCGTAAGCTGCGTCTGAAACCTTCTGTACGACTTCAAAATCGAGGGGTTTGTGTACGGCAGTTACTTTACGAAACAACCAATCTGACAGCCACGCCAGCTTTGCGCAGTGATTTAGCAGGTGTGCGGCGATGTGAGAGTAGGCGAGGTTCAAACTTCTCTTTTATTCTTCACACAGCTATTTCCGTCACTATTCCCTGGGATGCAACATCAGGAACGCCTTTAAGGAGAAACTGGGCACAAGTTTGTTTGAGATCAGGGAGGCGGTGGGACGTGGGCTTTTCACCTCGGCCTCCAGCGTGGACAGGTGGAGACACTTTGGTCACGGTTGGACGATACGTCTTACAAACTAGTTTGGTTCAGACATACTGAACTCTTTAGGGTGTGAAGGTCAGGGCGGTGGATGGGCGTGAACTGACTGTCGTGGAGTTTGCGTCCTCTCGCCGAACAAATTTGTTTAAAGTCCCGATCAAATCTTTGCACTGATTATGTCACCGACCCTCATCTGCAGTTTCCCTCGTCCGGTATCTCCAATAAGGCAACTTTCTAGTGACAGGCTTGAAAAAAGTTCAGCCAACTGAAACTACTTGGTAAAAGGGTCACACTGCAAAAACTAAAATCTTATCTTAACTGAAGGCAAAACATACTTGTTTTCTGACAAGATGTTTCTTCTTAATGTTAGAAAATTTCAGTTGTTTCAAGTTTTTTTGGCGTTAAATAGCAAGTGTAACATTCTTGTTCCGTTGGCAGATAATTTTGCTTATTTTAAGTAATATTTCCCCAATTTTAATGCTTTTTTTCTTGTTTTTGAGAGCTCAGTTTTTGCAGTGCATTATTACATTGTGGGTCGTATTTTTGCAGTTTTGGCCATCATGTTTATCACGGTGAAATCACTAAAGTCAAGAAAAACTGTCTGTCAGATGATCAGACAGGTTGTAAACAAGCCGACAGTTTATGCAGAGTATCGAAACCATTTTCTGTGGAGGTAAAATGGAAATAGAAGTGTTGCTAACGAGCCCTCATTGTAAATTAAATATGTGTGCAGAAGGATAAAGCTGAAGCAGGATGTGGGTCAACAGCACGGACGTTTACAATGTTTTTTTTTTATATTTTGGAAGTTTTTTCCAACCTGTCTGATCATGTGACTGCTCCTGGTTTTAACCCGTCAGTCCTCTTTCTTGTGATGTTGCCATGTTCCCAGATCTCAGCTGTTAATCCTTTAATGGTTTGGGGTGATGAGGACGATTTTGCATTTAGATGAAAGCTGTCCAAAAGCTCACTTTCTTTTAAAGTTGTTGTTTCTGTATTTTTATGCCAGATTGAAAAGTATAGGATGTCAGAACAAACCTAAATGTCACATGCTGTATTTTCCCATGCTGCATGTAACACAGTGAGACAAAGATAGTTTCTGTCTCGTCCTGGAAGTAACTTAATTATGGTGTGATAAATGCTTCTGGCTTGACTTAAATGGCTGTTCTGGTCCTGGATGGATGAATTAGCATTTTAATTTCCTCTGCCCTGCTGAGGTCCAGCTGGGCAACAACCAAAACAACAATTATGGTGAGTGACATGACGTGAGCTCCGAGACATCGTCACTATATAATCATCACCAGAGTTCATATTCCCTTATGGCACAGGAACTATTTTAAGTATCTGGACCTCTTTCTAGGTCTCTCACAGGAAGTTCGGCCTCTCGCAGGATAACACGTGTCTGACCTGGGAAATATGTATGGAGTCTCAGGAGCACCGATATTCACTGACCTCAGGGAATATTACATTATTCCTCCAACAGGCCTCATATTCCGTTTGGTTTTGTATTCGCTCCTGCTTTCAAACTGTCTCGTTCATGAGCGACACAAAGCAGTAAAATGCTTTAAAAAGACGGCTGTATCAGTCACATTTTAAGCGGAGCCTGTTAAGTGCCCAGGATCGTATGAACCTGTCAGTTGGTGTTAAGTGTGCGATAACACTGTTCAAACCTCTGGCTTTTTCAGCTCACTTTGAAGACATAAAGTCGAAGTTCGAAGCTGCAAATCCAAACCAGCGGCTCCAACTAAAAACAACCTGAAACAGGAAGCAGCTTTGATATTTGTTGCTCAGAGGCAACTGGGACTTTCGCTCAGCCGGGATGGTGAAGCTGATAGTACAGCAGTACCTGTAGCGTTCATGTGTAACCTTTGTAGGGACTCTTCTTCAGATTATCAGCGGTCTTACTCCCTCTGCTGGACACTGACAATCCACACAGCTGCAGGTCAGCAGATGCTGCTGACCATCAGGAAGAGGAAGAAAAAACTGAAGGAGTATTCCTCAGTAATCAAACCAATGACAAACTACACTGCAAAAACTAAAATCTTAGTGACATTAATTATCTTAAAAAGGCGAATATACTTGTTTTTTGTCTGACAAGATATTTCTTCTTACCAGGCGGCTTTTATGTCAGAGAATTTCACTTGTTTCGAGTTTCTTTGGCCTTAAGTAGCAAGTGAAATATTCTTGTTCTGCTGGCAGATAATTTTGCTTATTTCAAGTAATATTTCCCCCAATTTAATGCTTTTCCCTTGTTTTTGAGAGCTCCGTTTTTGCAGTGTAATCTTGTCTAGAGATGTTCTTAGAATAAGTAATTAAAATGGCAAAACTCTCTAACATAACTTCTTTCAAGAACCGTCTATAAATGCATCATTTGCATGCATTAAAGAAGAAAGTTAAGGCATGCAGCTACACTAGAAATATGAAAAAATAAATAGATATATATATATATATATATATATATATATATATATATATATATATATATATATATATATATATATATATATATATATATATATTTCAAACTCAAATACTAAACAAGTGTTAAGTAAAACAATCTCACCACAAGGTCCATCTTCCTCTGACCTCCAGTTGTCACGCTGACAAGTTCATTTATAGTGAACTGTGGAGAAACAGACTTTATCACTGCAAAAACTAAAATCTCAAAAAGGCAAAATATACTTGTTTTTTGTCTGACAAGATATTTCTTCTCACCAGGCGGCTTTTAGGTTTCAGTTGTTTCAAGTTTTTTTTGACCTTAAATAGCAAGTGAAATATTCTTGTTCTGTCAGCAGATAATTTTGCTTATTTTAAGTAATATTTCCCCAATTTTCTTTTTTCTTTTTTTTGAGAGCTCAGTTTTTGCAGTGTAGACAGAAGTGGACCTGTGATTTTTTGTAATGATAGATATAACTTTAGAGTAGACATATGCAGGCATGTTTCATGAGAATATATTCAAACTGTTATCCTAACCCTATTTTTTTTATATCCTGTCACAGACTTCCTTGTAAGGTGTTCAAAAACTTTTAAGGTTGGGTAGCCTACCTTACTTTGAGGAATAAAAATTATATTTTTTATACAAAATGCCCTTTTCATTCCACAGAAGAACCCAAGCTTCTCAAGTCTAGTCTAAAATTGGCAAAATTATGGTTTTAAATGTGTAAATTTCTGATTTAAGAAATGTGAGCTATGAATCTGAAGAAAGCTTTAAGGACAACTTTCAGTACTTTAATACTTGGTGCCACAACCACATTTCAGTCAAAACAAAAAAAAGCGTTGGGGATTAAACTGTAATAATTATTGTGATTACTGTTGTGAAGTTGTGGTCTGAGGTAAATTAATCGGAGTTGGAGGTGTTAATGAAAGCCTGACAAACACAAAAGCATTAGAATACAAACACTGAATTTCAAGTGTTGCTGGTCCAAAATGGTTTTCAAAGTCTGAGACTGTGGTCCTCCCCTCAGACAAAGCTTGGGAAAATGTGCCCCCTCATCCCCGCCCCCCTTTAGTTCACTTGCTTGGTTTCGCTCAATTCCAGGATACCTATGGGATCATGATGTTATTTTATCTCAGCAGCTGAGCCTAATATTGCTGTCTAACATAACTCCAGACGTCACCAAATACATGAAAAAAAAAAGTCTTTCCTGATGCGTTTGTTAGTTTCTGACTCTGATAAAGTGGGAAAAACCTGTTTCCCAAAACTACTGTATCTCTGAACTCTCTCTTTAACCAGAACGTGTTGGCTGTTCTCTGTGATCTCCTTTTGATAACTAATGTATTATTGTTTCACTACCATTCACTAAGCCTCCTCTGAAACTGTTTAGAGGCCCCCCGGGGAGGCCCTGCCTCACACTTTGAAATCCTCTGGTTTAATGTATTTGATGATGCTTGCGCGTCTTTATCGCTGACATTTTTCTCCCCACACGGGCCGAGTTCCTCTGTGCTGCTGACTGACATTGAGTTTTCTCTAACGGGCTCCATACTGACCGGTTGGAGATGATTATTTGGGGAAACATGACACTGGGGTTGGATCAAATGAGCCAAATGTGGGCACGTTACAGGTCTGGGCACGCATGTGGACATCCGAACTATGGATACAGAAACGTGTGTGTGTGTGAAAGAGAATATAACAGAGGGATGAAGTTTATGCTTGTGCCTTTTGATCAGCGCCTAAACTTGAGGCTATGAGGAATGTTTCTTTTTCTCCTTTGAAGGCAGTTTGAGTTTTCTGTAATAGTTTTGGTTCAGCTGTGGCCTGTGTGTGTGTGTGTGTGTGTGTGTGTGTTCAGCTTGGTATAAATGGGGGCGAGCTCTGAAATGAATATCATTGTCACATCTCGTGCCAGAGCAAATTCCCCGTCCAAAGCAAAGCAATTTGGAGCCAACGCCTGCCGTGGAAAATCTGCCTTCAATTTTCCTCCACTGGTGGCTACGCACGCGCTCGCCACTCCAACTCCTTTTCTCTAATTCACGCGCGCACACACTGAGCAAACCAAAGGCCGAGAGCTCTCCCTCACACACACACACACTTGCAGATCAAGTTAGCCTGCAGCAAGCGGACCCCACAGTTTATTTTTTTCTCAATTATCCATTTAGTGTAAGTGGCGGGCGCCTGGTGGGCTCCACGCCGAGAGGAAATGTTTGTATTGTCCCCATTTAACAATGGCGTTTAAACTAATACCTGATTACTGAGAGTGAGTCACCGCTGAGAAATAGATTTTCAAGACAGCTGGCCCTGATGCCGCTCTTTGTTTTTCTAGTTCCAGTAATCGCCTCCTACCATCACAACTTCTACAGACACTTTGAGACTTGTTTTCACTTTAATTAGCCATTGGAGTGCTTTTTTTTTTTTAGAGGCACAACTAATGTATCTGTACTCATTAATTCTGAGCAATGAGCCTTGGCTGTCATTTTCTGTGCGCACTAGACAAAGAGCCAGGTTGGAATATATTTACTGAGCGCATATGTGTGTGGACATGATCGGTGTTAGAGACTCATGCAGCGGCATTAATGAGGATTTGTGATTAACATAAACTTTATTAAATGCTTTTATGAGCTACAGAGAGGCGGAAGAGGCTATTTCTTGGACCTGTCGCCCACTTAGTAAACTCTGGGGTGGATGGTTGGGGCAACCAAACATCTGACTTTGGTCTTTTATAAGCATGACCACCATCATGGTTTAACCATAACCACATGTTTGTCGTTGTCATCATGATGAAGAAGTTCCCCTATCCTTAACAAAGTACCAATTTTAACCCAAACCATGATCTTTCCCTAAATCTAACCTAGTCGTTTTTGTGCCTAAACTTAACCAAACCTTAACTGCAGTGTTGACAAAACAAAAATAAAAACACAAAGTAAAATTTTGTTTCCAGAGCTTTCAACCACATTTAATGGCCTTCCCGAGAGGATGCTGCTAAATTGTCAAGGGAGATGGTTTAGATGGTAATCGATCTGACAATCTCAGGGAGATTGTAACCGCTGTCTCTGTTGGGAGGATGGAGGGAGGCCTCTGTGAATCTTGAAGCTCGGTTAATCTGAAGTCCCCGGTTAGTTTATCATGTGAGGCCGCAGACGCACCGCGAATGAACAGAGCCGTGTCACTTTAATGTTCGTTCTGGATTAGTGGTCATGTGGTTTGGTGTTTGAATTAATTCTAACAAATTCTGTGTTTGTTCTGAGTCATTCAAACGTGACTGAACTTGAATACTTTTATTTATTTATTCTGAAAAGTATTGAATAACCCAATAACATACCCACCATGTTTTTAGCACTCTAGAAAAAAAAAATCCCCAAATTCCCAGAAACATGACAAAGACTTTCACTCAGTTACGCCCTGTGCTTCCCGAAGCCGCCTATCTGGGCTTCTGGAACGGATCCTTCATGCGATCCAGCCTCTGCCCGTCCTCAGCAAAGCACAGATGCCTCCGGCGCACATGCAGCCCGATAAACTAAACCGAGGCTCGAGTTCAAGCCAGGCAGCCGCAAAAAGCTCTGATGCAGCAGTTTCCAAAATGTGTCTGTTCTGATCTGCTGTAATGACAAGTTTCCATGACAGAGACCAACTTGGAAGGGTAGAAAGTTGATGATGATGATACATGATACAGCGACTTACCATCAAACATCGTCCAAGTGTTTTCAGTTGGACGACCCGCTCCTCAGCTCTGCCGTTTTAAATCTGAGGAATTCTGTTTTTCTTTTTGACTCATCACGAGTCTGAACGGGCCTCATGAAATCTTGCTGACGCCTCGCTTCCCCTGAGGAACGACTCTTCTTCATCTTTATTTCCCCCTCTGCGCTCATTATGCGTGTTCCTGGACTATTGTGCTGTGGAGGATCATTTCTCGCCGCCTGCTCCCCGCTCATGTGAAACCTACAGAGACAGCAGGAATGATGGGAGCACGAGAAAATGAGGTGGGGGACGAAGGGGAGAGCAAAAAACACACTGACCTACGGGCTATGGTTCATTTTGGAAAGTTGGCTTAGGTCATGCCTGTTCCTGTAACTGCAGGTCATATGTATCCTGCAGAAACTGAACATGAAAAGGTGATGTCTTTATTTCTGCTACAGGATTCACACATTTCTAGTTCAAGTTTAATTATATCACACATTTAAAAACACCCCTAATTGACCAAAGGGCTTTCCAGGTTCAGAATCCACAACAAATCTACATGACGACAACAGTAGAAAAGGTCAAATTTCTAATGTACATGATCATTAAAACGCTGCCTCTGATTTCCTGTTGAGATCTGAACAGAAAATTGATCCAGATCAGAAGAAGAAAGTCAGCTTTCCATCCATTTTTAGCAAAGATTCCTACAAAACTTAAACGTCCCTTATGCTGATTACATAATCTTCCAACTTGTTAAATGCACACAGCTGCAGCCTTATTGCCATTTACAACGCTGTGCTGCAACAGCGCCAGTAAACAGCATGTTGCCGACCCGTCCGCCAGCTCAGATGATGCAGAGTAGGATCTTCATTACCAACCACCACCAAGTAAGTACATCAGGATACAACTGTGAGTAATTAACAAACTGTTAGTTGAACATTAAACTGCTGGTTACTTTAAAACTAACCTGAATCTGGGTGATCACAGGGAGGTGAGAACATTTGATCTGTTAACTGGTTGGTAAAAGCTGCTGCTCTCAAACATTGTCCATCACCTGAGTCAGTGTTCTGGTGACAGATCAAACATTTCACCTTGGAAATATTTGTTTAGTATGTTTGCACTTTCAAAATTAGGGTATTATCTTTGTGCCCTGCCTACATGCGTCCAGAACAAAAAATAATAAAGCAGCACATTTAGCTTAGCTTAGGACAACATCTTGCATCAAAGTTTAAAAAGACTAGACGACCATCTAACACACTGAGAGTCAGCATGGATTTGCATGTCTGTGTGCTGACTTTTAGGATTTACCACGGAGCTAAACTTTAGCAAAGATTTTGTATGTGACACTTACAATAAACATTCTTACGCTTAGAATTTAAATTTGATGCTGCGTTCATGCCAGCAGAACGGGAAGCCTTGTAGTCCTTGTAAGTTTGTTAACAAGGTAAATACAGATACAAAATTAAAGCAAAACACCTTCTGTCCCCGCACAGAATAAAAATACAAACAAATAGTGCAGCTCCTTCTATTTAATTACTTTGTATTAGGCTTAATACTGGATTTGATTTAGATGGAAGGGCCAGTGGTGGTGGCTTTGTAGCCTCTGATACCGCCAGAAATTCACAACATCTTGGAATTTAAAATGTGATTACTCAGTTGACGGTCATATTCAGGGTGTCCCTGAGCAAGACACTTAACCCCTACTTGCTCCAGAGACTTCTGACCTGTAGAGCAAATGTAGTCGCTTTGGATAAAAGCTTCTGCTAAATGAATAAATGTAAATGTAAAATTCATGTGCGGCATGAATACAACATTTAACTCCATCACCATTTGCAGGAACATCAACTACGGTTACCTCCATCATTCACAAGTGAGTGACTCAACAAAGCAAATGTGTTGGAACTGGCAGCTATATGAGTTAATTTACAGGGATTTAGTTTTTCGACATGTGTAACCATGATGGACCCACCTGTGGGCTGGCAGGGTGGAGGTTGTGACAGATATCAGGGAGTATTCTCCAGCGCTGAAGGTTTTGATCACTGCATCAGACTCTGGCTGCAGGAATGAGATCATATTAACAGTCAGCTGAAATGTCCCGACCTCAGCCGGCTTGTCACACACAATTATGACAAAGTCAAACAAACACAGCAAGAAACTGAAGGGAGGGCCGAGTGTTTTCTGCAACAGAGTGAGCAGAGCAGATATTCGTGAACGTAACGTCACTCATCAACACATCTAACAGTATTCACGCAGACATATACACTCACCCGATGATTTCACCTTAATTAGCTTTAAAGTTTACTTCAGAAAAATTAATTTAACATTAGGACAACCTATTATAATCTGTAGCTGCCTGCAGCTATGTGTTGATTATGTTTGCCAAGAAATAGTTCCAACATATAACAAATGGTTCTCTGTTTATGTTCAGATTAAAGAAAGATATATGTTTGTGCTAATTAGTGAGCTGTACAGGTGTTTGTAGGCTATTTTTGAACAGTGGCTAGAGCCAGGCTAGCTGATCCCCCCTGCTTCCAGTGTTTATGCTATGCTAGGCTAACCACATCCTTAGCCCCAGTTCTTACTCTGCTCCTGTGTTACAGACTTCCTCTCTCTGTAGATATGCTTCTTTACATGCACAAAGAATAGGCTCAAAAATCAGCATGTCTATTTGATCAGTGTGTGTGTTTGTGTTTGCATGACAAAAAGTGACAGTGGAGCAAGAATAACAAAAAAGGGGTGTAGTTCAGCAATTGGCCAGCAGGTGACATAAAAGCAGTGGTTGGCACGGGCTCAATCAGGGGAAGTGGATGCGCTGTGTGGAGGAGGAGTGATGGGAAGGAACCTGGAAATGAAAGAAAAAGGGATTAGAGGAAAATAGAAGACATGATGAGGGACAAACCTCTAAATATGAACGACCACTAGAGAAATACTGAACTTCAGCAACCTCTATGCAGAGATTATTAGGATCATGTCAATAAGCAGAAAACGAAATGAAGATGAAGTCACTCTGCAGGGAAATGTAAGGCCAGAAATGGAGTCACCATGTGAAAGAACCTCTAAATTGTGTGCAACGCTCCATTTTCCACTCTTGCGCACTTGTGTGCAGGTTTTTACCGGTCATCATCTTCTTCTTTTATATTTGTGTTCTCGGCTTGCTTAAGGAAACTGTCAGTTTTCAGGGGCCGTTCATTTAATTTGCCGATATTTCATGTTCTTGCACAAATGCTGTTTCAAAGAGACCTTCACACTGAAAAAACACTTTGGTGCACAACTTCTGCAACTATTCGCCTTCAAAGACTGTGTGAGACTTTAAACCCACCACCACATTCCCACAAGCAACCTCGAGGACATGATGTCAGTGTCCTGCATTATAATTTGTATTATTGTGTCTCCCCACCTTGCGTGACGCAGTTACCTGATCGTGAGAGGAGGGGGGAGGGGGGGGTGTCCCCATATGGATGGGTGGTCCTGCCTCAGGGCACTGAAGTCCTGCTGTGACCCTCATCTTTAACACTTTTTTATTCCGTGCACTGATGATGCGCCTCTCACGTTGTGAGCCAGAACGAGTGCACGGGCCTCCCCTCCGCACCACGAAGCTTTTCGTTTGATGTTTGGGTACACCGCACCGCTGGGAGGGAGGGGGGGTGAGCATCTGACGCGTGAAAATCCAGTCAGCCTTTTATTGGGTCGCAGAGGGAGGGAGGAGGGGTGTCCCTTCCCGCTCCCGACCAATGAGCTGAAACGGGAACATCAGCGGTGGCGTCTGACCAGCAGCAGCAGCAGCAGCATCCCTCCGACTCCAGACTGTGGTTATCATCTGGGATGCTGGCGGACGGATCCGGACTCTAACCGGGGCTGGAAGACCCTGATGGTTAATTAGGCTACAGGACGCCGGTGATCCGATGATGTGCGTGGAGGATCCCGTCGACGTGATTAGAAGAAGATGGAGAGGGGACTGCTGCTGTCACCGCGACACTCAACACTAGTCAGGAACTGAGAGGTATTCATCAGATTCACACTGTGCTCCCATTTAGAAGTGTTATTACAGCATATTCATTAAGAGTGCGCGAGAACAGCATTGCACGAAGAGTTGAAACAACATGATAATAACAGACTTTGTTGTTTGCAGCAGACCGACACTGTGTTTACTCCCCAGCTCTGTTGTGTTAGAGTTAATTGTTGACCAGGATCCAGTGTGTTGATGTTGTCAGTGGGTGGCAGCTGTCTAATGGCAGCTGGCAGGAGCTGCCTGGCTGCTCTGAGCCTGTTCAGTATTGATTTATTGATTTCAGAGCTCCGTGACACCCAACAGGCCCAGAGTGTGTGGGGAGCTCTGCATGTTTAAAGGGACATTCTGGTGTTTTGATTTTTTGTGACAGATTAGCTCCCTGAAGCAAGTTTCAAGTCTCTTCAAATTGATTTTCAAACTGTAATGATTTGAGGCCGATGGCAACTAGAAAAACATGTTCATTAATTTGAAACGCTGTGACAACAATGACATGGACTGTTTAAAGCTTTATATTTACATCATTCTAAGAAATTTAAAGTATTATATGATCACAAACCATTCACAGATCATTAGATGAAGACACCGTGTGCCCTCAAACTAATCTGGCAATATTTGAAAACACGTATTTTGGGCAACCATCTGCACACAAAAACTAAACTATTCAGACAAAATGGGGCAATACAACAAACTTATTTCACCAGTTCATGCAGGAGCACCCAGTTGAGTATAGGGGGGGCAAAAAATCCTGTGAGGAGAGCTATTGCAAGTTTTAAACCAAAAACAGCTATAATATATAAATAGGTCTATAGTATCTTGTCATTAAGAATATCATTATCCAACATGTTAATGCAGGTCCACCTCAGTGCCCTTTTTAACATGTGATTAAAGTTGTGAAATGTTCGTAGTTAGATTTAGGCACTGCCACCACACCAAGTAGGCAAAACTACTTGTTTAGGTTTAGAAAAAGATCATAGTTTTGGTTGAAATAAGTACGTTACGTGACCTAAGTTACATATGTAATGTTATGTAACTTTACATTTTAAATAGCTCAACTTTTACTCAACGCTGGTGGGTACTTTGTGTGTCAAGTACCGACGTTATCGCAGAAATACACTGAAATATCGCGATATTATTTTCGGGCCATATCGCCGGCCCCTAGTTGGGATTCTGTTGTGTGAAGAAGACAAAATTTTGCCTTTTTCATATTATTCTGGCATTTCAGTGTGGAAGACAGTCTTTGAGAAAACATCCCTAAAAAATGCAAGCATTGACGCATGTTGTTTTTTACAAACAATGCACGAGGCCACGTTGCTTCAATAATAAAATACGATCCAGGAAGTCCAGTTTTAGTAAAACATCTGTGAATTTTAATGCTTATCAGATGCAGAACACTGCAAGGCCTTTGTAAAACTCTCAAACATCGTGGTGGCAACTGTTTTATCTTTCATTGCAATGACACATTACAGCTATCTGCTAGGAACGTGCTCTTGCACGTACTTGATTGGCCACTGAAGTGTTTTGCCCCGTGTGTCCCTTTACATCCTGTAATCAATTATACATGTTAATTGTTTAATGGTCATGTGATGCCCTAAACCTTTGATTAAATAGCCTAGTCCCAGCTAAACGCCCGTCCCTGTTACTGGCCTGGTGTGGCGCCATGTTTTGACAAATAAACGCAGGTCTCAATTAGAAGCCTTGTCTGTTTTTTTTTTATAGAAGTTCTTTGGATGTATAAAACCTCTTAAAGTCCACTGGGTCACCTGCTTGAGCTAGTCCTGTGTATATACAAATAAACATATTTAAACTTTTGACAATATTAGAGGAATTAGAGGCCTCCCAAATGTCCCAAATACAGGCCGGGTGAGCGTATGATTAAAGCAAATTAAAAGTCTGGGCTATGTTTATCAAATCAAGTTTATTACAGTAATACTGTCATACTACTGTATATAGTCTTTATATTTAACCCATCCTAAGTCGCTACGACCAACTCTAGTTCCAAGTCAGTGCCATGGTCCTCCTGTTTCTGATGGCGGGGAACTTGGAGCACCCGCAGGAAACCCACGCACACACAGGGAGAACATACTCCACACAGACAGGCCTGGGATGACCAAAGACCTTCTGGCCGTGAGGCCACAGTGCTATCCACTGGGCCACGGTGCCGTATGTGCCTTCATGTGATCAATAATGCGTCACATGAAACGGACCAATGAAAAGGCCTGTGCAGGATATTACCTTAACATAAAGTCTGTCTCTGCTGGGGCCTGTTTGGTGTGTGAGCAGAGGTTCAACTCATGTGGGGCTCAGTCAGTACTTTGACCTGCTTTATCCTTAAGCCAACACTAACCAGACTGGAAATATATAACCAGCCTTCACACTGACATCTACCAGTCTATTATATTTTCAGTCATTATAAACAAGCAGAAGCTATTTTCAGCTTGTGATTTCAAATCAAAGGCAATAACCAAAAAGCCATCACCTCTTTCACGAGAGACAATCTTCAGGCATAGCACATTGTGTTTTTACTTGCTGTTAGAGGCAGACGGGATGAAGCTAGTGTTGTAGCCAAGACCGCCCAAACCGAGACCAAGTGGAGACCAACACCGAGGGAGGACGAGACCGAGTCAAGACCAAGCCAGATTCAGAATTAGACTCATTCTTTATTGTCCTCAGTGGAGGAAATTTGCTTTCACATTCTGTACAAAGGTCACCTTCAATTCTAAACACAAACTACGCATATATAGACATATGTGGACAATATACACATATCTACACATAACAACACAAAAGTGACATCATTAACTTGTCTGTGACTTTAACACTCTTATAGCGCAAGGTACACAACTTTCCCCAAAGCGTGCATTTTGTAGAGCAGCTGTCTGAATCTACGGCCAGATGGGAGAAGCGTGAAGCCTGAGTTGAGAGGATGGCTGGGATTTTGGACTATGGTAGTTTCTCTGCGAGGGCTGGCAGGTTGGAAGTGGGAAGACCTTTTATTTTGGAGGAAGTGTTAGTGATTTTAGGAAACTCACTCCTATTGGTGAGAGAGAGCATGGTGAAGAAGCAGGTAGCACAGTACAAGAGGATGGGTTCAATGACACTACGGTACAGGAGAAGCGGTAGGTGACTGAGTATCCTGAGTTTATGAATGACAAAATAAATAAAACACCCACATACAAACTCTAAGAGCTGAAATCAACATAAAAATCTTTATTCAACACTCCTTTTCCATATGGAGTTATGTAAACTTAGCTCCACCCCCCATCCATTGAGAAAGGCCCCATACGACCTCATCTAGCTCCCCCTGTCTCCTAGGAACCACGGGGGGACGATCCATCAGCTGCTCCACAAGCGAGCCTCTATAGAGACGAGTCCCCGCCCTGAGTCTCGACCCCCGGGTTTTCTCTAGAGCACCATGCAACCCTCTCTCATCCACCTTCCCTCGACACCTTTTCATCCCTTTCCCCTCGACCCCACCTCGTAAACATGATCACATAACCCAACTCTAACTTGGCGTGGTCCCTGTTAGTGAAGTTTACCATCGCGGAGGGTGACAGTCCATCACGGGAACAACACATTTTTTATCAGGGCTGTTGGTTGCGTTTGAATCCAGTCAAAGCTAGGATGTTAAATAAATCTGACAAAGCACGAGCAAGTTGATATTCCCAAAGTTTTGGTCTTGAATGGTCTTGAAATAAAATCCCAAGTCCTCAATGTCCCTCCAACAAGTGCAACACAACACTACTACAACACTAGATGAAGCTATAAAAATATATGAAGTATACTTACTTTAATACTTCATACTGTTAAAATCTAATTTATCTAAAAAGTAAAAATCTTGTATCTCCAATGTTTGGGATTTTTGAGAAAGGAAATAAGACAAGACTGAAATAAATAATCACGATAGGTAATTTACTGACTATAAGTCTTCACTTTAACTGAAGCCATTTTTATTGTATTTTTCTGCTATTACTGCTGTCAATCCTTTAAACATTCTGCCGCTGCTAAGAGGTTATTTTTATTATTTGAGACAAAACATCACACTGGGTTATTGATTATTTGTGAAAGGGGTGTTTAGTAACATGAGCCTTGGATGGGGGTTGGCACGATGCATATTAATAATAAATGCTTTTGATTGCTGACTAGATTTTAGAGAAAACATCTGCAGGGAAATAATAATGGCCACATGCTCACACTGAACCAAACAAAGCTCTGCAACTCACATCTACTGTTCTGGGTGTAGACCGTGCTGCAGGATTCGACTTTGAAATCATCAGTCTGTCAGATTAGCATAACACCAGCATGAAGTTTTGTGGAGTTTTGCTCTCTCTGACAAGCTCTTGGCTTTGTAAACACACTGCACATTGTGAAAGCTACTCAGTGACAGCTTGTACAGAGATGGCCAAGGTAATTTAGACAGTTATATCTCTCCCAACAGAGGCACGGTGCACAGGCCCTGGATCTGATCTGGGAGAGTGAGCAGGCCTTTACCTCCGACTCTACAGATGGTGCTGGAGAAAGATTTAGAAAGTACCTCTAAAGCTCATGTTGAACATTAAATAAAAAGCTCTTGTGTTTATTGGCCTGAACCACAAAATGTAGCTGCAACAGAGAAGAATTTTCATACGTCGCATGAATGTCAGATGCTGTAGATTTAGTTCAGTTACTGAGATGAGTTTCTGATGTCGGGTTACTCAAATCTTCTCCACCAACAGGATCTAAACCTCTGGGTAAAATGTAAAATTGATAGAAATCACAGCATCCAGAGAAACCTGGACTCATCCCCTGTTCTCCTTTGGTTTTAACTGATCAGAGAACAGCTGCGCTGGTAATCATGAGAATCAACTCAGGATTTCTGGGTTTGGACGTTTGAAAAAACATCTATGGCAGATTTTACTGGGGATGCAGTGGGAGCAAATTCACCTCCCAGAGATCACAATGAACAGTGAGATTTGAATTTCTAAATAAAAACTAGTTTAGCAGGTGTCAGGGGCCAGTTGCACGAGAAATGTGAGCGATCACTCATTACTTTATTAAATACTCGAGCAGCCACATTTTGGAGGTATATTCTGACCGTGAATAGTTATCTTCTGCTCGCAGCTCTCTAAAAGTCTGATCCTCACAGTGAACCCTCCAACTCTTATTCCCAAATATAGGCTTGCCTGTGCTCGCAAGCCAGCTAACAAGGCACAACATGTAAATAGTACAGCTTTGAAGTTACCAGAAAGAATCTCCTCCTCTTTATATCCCTGAACTGAAATAATTCCTTTTCATTGTGAGGTAATTACCTTCCTCGTTCCTGAAATATGGTTAACTTTGATTGCTATCAGATGCACATATACCACGGCCGGATAAACAGTGAACGTTTTTAGAATTTAAGTGAGCCATTTGGATTGAATGCAGTTTTGTTTCTGCATGCAGATCCTGTACATACTTTAGATTTAGCCTATTAAACATCGTCGTGTTGTCTTTGACATCTAGAATGTGGATGTTGTTAGTTATGAGTGAAAAAAATATTTTGTATTCTGTCTTGTGTACATTTCTATGAGTGCATAATGGTGACGTGTCAGTTGCATTGCTGAAGTTGATGATTCCCTGTGATGTGATTTATTGATACTAGTATGGCCTGCCAGGTGATGTCTCTACTTCCTGTTAGTGTGCTTTTTAGTCAAGGAACTAAAAGGTTCCTTCAGCCTATTGTAGCATGTTTCCACCGCGGTCTAAAGAACCAGCGAAGATCAGGCAAATTAACCAGCTGACGTAGGCTGTAGGCCTGCAGGCCGTACAAAGCGACCGTCAGGCATCATTATTTGAAACCACAATCCATGAGCAGCGTTTATAAATAAACATCAGATTTGATTGGAATATAATGAAAAACTACAGGCTTGACCATTAAAAACAGATTTTTTTCACGATAAAGTTTGTTCAAATTTAATAACAAACTGGATCAAGCCATCAAGTTCTTACGAGAACTTGAGGTTATCAAGGTCATTAAAACATTTCCGGCCGACGCTGCAGATCAGCTGGCAGCATTTGCGCTTTATTACCTGCTGTAATCAGCTGTTCTGTTTCTTTTGGAGAGGAGGACACCGACTTCAGCTCTGTGTAAAAACTTCCTGACTGATGAAAACTTAAAACAACAACTCCAGTATTTAGCTTAACTCCATCAGCTGTTCTCTGCAAACACGCCGCTGCGTGCTGGCTGCTGTTTCCGAGCAATAAATTTAATGTCGATGTTTGATCTCAGGCGAACATCGACGAAACTCGTGAGGCTATCTGACTGTTGATTGTGATTTATTGGTCTGCAAACAAAGAGAGGAGCAGTCGTAACACCCGACATTCTCAGTTAAAGCCAGGAGCTTCTACTCGCCCATTTAGAAATTCACTGCAAGGCAAGCTCCACCCCCCCGAGCAGGGACTTTTTGGGGGGTAAAATAAAGACCCTAGAATTAAATTTAGACCCTGGTCCCTCCGGTGGAAACGCAGCGAGTTCCTCCAAACGTTCCTAGTTCCGATTATAGTTCCTTTTGTCAAAACGCAACTTTTGCTGGCACTAATTGTCGGCTCAGTTGTAGGTTGTAAACAATGTTTTCCGTCTACAGATAATTGTGTGATGTCTGGATTTATGTGAGTGTGAAATGCAGCTTTATAGTATTTAGTCTGCAGGTAGACGGTGTAGGAGATGGAGCTTTAGTGAGGGCTGCCACAGCTGCTGTCTGCAGACAGCTGCTTAAACAGAGAAGAATACGGAGGAGCATGGTAGGTGACATGGAGAGAGGGGAGGAAATAAGGAGGGAAGAGGAGGGTGCAGGAAAGGTGTGATCAGGATAATTACAGAGTGTGTGTCAGAAGACTGCCCCTCTTCCCCCTCATTCACATCTGTCTCCTCACTGTTGTTTTCTTCTCTTACTGTAACTCCCTCCCTCCTTCACTCAGCCAGGGAGTTTATGGGACGGCCTGTCACCACCTCAAACAGAATAACAACCCTCTAACATCACGCATCTTGGATAACTTTGTGATGAACTCAGTGTGTCACACCCAGCTTGAGTGATTCTAGATCCTGAACAAGCGGACCTGGTCTCATTGTTTGTCTCTGACCCCGTCTGACCCCCATTAGAATCTGTCAAACCACTCTGCTAAAGAGAATTAGGTAAATGTTAGAGAATCTGATCTGAAGCTTTCGGACTTTTCACTTTCATCATCAGAACTGAGAAAAGTTCCTGCAGCTAGATAAATAAATCTACCCATAATGGACATCTGTGAGGGAAAAGATGCAATTAAAATATAAAAAAACATGTTGTTATAGTGGTAATAAATAGCTCATAAGTTTGCAAACGTAATAAAACAGGAGAAGGGAAAATTAATCAATCTGAAGCTTAAACATGGAAGACACGTCACCTCGTCTCATTCACAGTTCAAATGTAACATCACAAACGAAGATGGATTATGAAACACTTACTGACGTCATATGTGGATGGGATCTGACTCAGAAAACATCTGGACACGTTTGCATTCAGTACGGAATGATACTAAGAATAGTCTGTTGCAAGACCGGCCTTAAACTGTTTGTGACAACTCTGAATTAGAGCAACTTTTTTTTGGCTTGTGACCTTTTTTAAAAAGCAACTCACGACCTCTTGTCCCAGGTTGCAGAAGTCCATGAGTTGCAAGCAATTCAACCAAAAAATGAAGTTCCCTTCTCAGTTTGTTTGATTTGAATACTCTTTAGAGTCCTAAAGAAGTAAAACTATCAGGTTCTTCCACAAATTTAAAAGGTAGCTTTTATAGAAAAGAAACCAAAAATAAATCTAATAAATCTGTTTTGCTATTTTATTGAACACTTAATTTTCAGGGTGTGGTTTCCTGTTTTATTTTGTATTGTCCTTCTTTGGTGAGCTTGTTCCACCTTGTTTCCTGTCTGTGATTACCTGATGTGTTTCACCTGTGTGTTCACCCTGCCTGCTTGTGTGTGTGAGAGTATTTATCGTATTTATTGTCCAGTTTTCCACTTGTGTCTGACTTCCATGTTCGTCAGTTTGTCGTCGTTCGTGTCGTGTGCATCTGTCCGTAATTCCCGACCGTTTGTTCGCCTTCTGAGGAGTTTGGATTGTGGATTTTGTCACCTGTCTGTTCTGCATTGTATGTTTGTTTGAGTTAACGCTCACCTTATTTGGATATTTACTTTGTATGTCCTGCCTGCTTGACTCTTGGACTGCCACCACCCGTAAGTTTGCACCCATTTTGAGTTTTGTTGAATAAATTAGTAAACTGAACATCAGGTACTTAGTGTTTCTGCCTCAGCACACTAGCTACCCCCTCAACGCTCACGGTCCCTCACGTTTACCTTGCCTTGTCTCCCAGGTTATGAACCTCCGTCTTAAGCCAAGATACAGAAAGTAATTTGAAAACACAATAATAAACATCCAAGACTCCAAGTGAAGTGAGCAGTATATCGGTTGTTTTGGCAGATTGCATAACGTGTTTGGCTCCCAGTCCAGCCGCTGAGGGTCTGTCTCCGCCCCTCCCTGGACCTGGGGCGTTGCAGATCAGCTAAGCCTGCGTGCCTGCACTCCCACAGCCTCTCAGTGCTCCTGAGTGAGCCGTCTGAATGTGTGGAATGTGAGGCAGGTATGCGAGGAGGATACCTCTGCTCGGGTCCAGATAGAGAGAACTGATGAAGAAAGGGAGGGAGAGAGATTCCTTGAATTATAACCCGAGCCAACAGCACATGTAGGTGTTCCAGTGTGCAGGCTCCACATAACGCAGTCTTGAATCTGGACTGTATTTTGCAAAAAAAGCTTAACTGCCCCACACTGCAGGTGTTTGTGTTCAGTCTTTGCAAGTTTTATGGCTCAATCACCCCTACAGGTTCAAATGCAGCAGGTTGTCTCTTGTTTCTCACGAGTCTGTGTGCTTCAGGCGTGTTTAAGTGTTGAAAAGTGTCAAACGGATCTGCTTCCACTCATCGTTCCTCTTCTTATTCATGTTCTGGTATCTCATTAACTTTATATTATAGTGAGTTAGGAAGCCGTCAATCTCGGACCCATGTGGATCTCGAAACTCGTCTGACAGCAATTCAGCCTCTGGGAGCAAAGGCCGATGTTTTGGAGCATTTCGGCTGATGCGTTCTGCGTCTTTTGCTCTCTACACCTGAATGTTTACTCGCACGCAACCAAGGTGTTTTCATTTGAAACATATTCTGAAACAGAATTTGCAGTAATAAAACAGAAAGCAAAAAAAACATGCAGGTAGTTTAACTGGTGACTCTAAACTGCCCTGTGAACGTGAGTGTGATGAACTGGCGACCTGTCCTGGGTGTACCCTGCCTCTCAGCTGTCAGCCCCCGCGACCCTGCACGGATAAGCGGTTATAGATTATGGATGGATGGAAAACAAAAAGCAGCAGGAAATGAGACCACACCCCCCTGTTTGGAGAAGCACCGAGGAGGAATTTCACGGACGCTGATCCAGACCTCTGCTGCTGACTCCTGGCCCGCCGCTGTCTGCCTTTGATCCTGAACTCCCTGCACCAGCCTGAATGTGCTGCTTGTCTGTTTGAATCCAGTCACTACAGCTCCACTGTTTGTCTTTTGAACTGGTTTTCTAAGAGAGCGATAAAAGGCCAACGTGGTTCTATAAGAAAGATCCTCAAATCTGTCATCTGTGTGTGTCTGTGTGCATGATCTGCAGGCAAAAATGTAAAGCAGCTCAGTGTGTTTTTTTGTTGGAGGAGATTAGTGTCCGGATTCATACCTTGTTTTACCTGCTGGAAGCCTGCTCCAACATGCACACACCTGCAGGGGCAGGATGGGATGCATACGCATGCACACACAGGTGCCCTTCTTGTACTCCACCCTGCCTTAGAAAAATACCTGAGGCAAATAGTCAATTGACAGTTTGGTGACTGTTTTACAGGCAATGGCAGGAAGACGTTGGTGTGGTTTGTGCACATGCTGACGCACACACGCTCACACACCTAGCGAAGCGTCTGTTTTGGAGCGTGCTGAAACAGATCACTCTTTCATTCTGAAGCAGGCAGTCAGTGTGTGTGTACCTTTGCTCCCCACTGGTGTTTACCTCCCCTCTCTGCTGCTGCCGCTCGCTGCCACGTCAAATGACCGCCTGGGTGCTTGGCTCGCTTCTCCGGGAGCCTCGTGGCCAAACAGCCTGACTGTGGCCGCTCTGCTCTGGGGCTGAGGAGTCAGAAACAACCGGCTGGAAAGATTTACACCAGCTCGGTATTTTGACAGCGTCTGACTGTCTGCTGGAGCTCTACCTGCGGTTGGAAGATAAACGGATGTGTTCAGGTCTGTGGAGACAGTCAGACCCCGACTCACCTGAGGATTGAGGAGACAGCGTGAGAGCGGCTGTTGGAGCCACTGAAGTATATTAGTGCATTTTTTTTTATTTACCCATCTGAAAGATGAGTGGATATCTTTACAGAGGAAGGTAAGTGATGATAACAGCTCTTGTGATGAGTCATGGGGGTCGGCTTGGTGAGCGCGCGTGGTTTGTGTACTGTGGTGTGCATGTGTGGGTGTGCATTCATGAATGTAATGTGAATAGAAAAGCATCTCCTCCGCACTGAATGCAGATAAATAAAGTCAAGTATTCTTTACCTCAGAATGAAAAGAGGACCTTTGTGCCAGGGTTACATAATGAGGTCTCGACTCCCACATGTGGTGATCTGGATGATAGGCAGCTATTGGCTGAGCTCATTTCAAAGCAAACCCCTGAATTATGTGTTCACTGTCACTTTAACCTCTTCGTGCCGTCATGCCGTTATGCAGTCATGTTAAATATGTTGGGTTATTGAGAAATGTGTTTTAACTCTTTGGTAACTTTGGAAACTTATCTCCACTACAGTATATTATTATGTGGGTTTATGTTTACGTGGAGTTAAAAAATGATATATGTGAGAATATTTCCATTCTGGATGTAAAGTTCCAGGCATTTTAAACACGTTTCATATCATTGGACCGGACAATACTGACTAAATCAAATATCACAAAATGTGTGACTGAATGCTTCAATATTGATCTGTGGATGTAATCAGGACTTATCAGTTTATGATTATTCAAGGAAGGTTAAAATCACGGGCAACTGGGCACTGGTTACCTTATCTCACAAAAGCACCCCTCACATTTTAGTAAATATTTGATTATATCTTTTCACAACACTGAAGAAATGACGCTTTGCTACGTACAGCGTGTGTAATAGTGTAAATCTGCTGTCCCCTCAAAATAACACATCACCAGGCCATTAATGTCTAAACCGCTGGCAACTAAAGTGAGGACACCCCTAAGTGAAAATGTGCAAATTGGGCCCAAATAGCCATTTTCCCTCCCGGTGTCATGTGACTCGTTAGTGTTACAAGGTCTCAGGTGAGAATGAGGAGCAGGTGTGTTAAATTTGGTGCTATCGCTCTCACGCTGCCTCACGCTGGTCACTGGAAGTTCAACATGACACCTCATGACGAAGAACTCTCTGAGGATCTGAAAAAAAAAGAACGGTTGCGCTACATAAAGATGGCCGAGGCCATAAGAAGACCGCCAAGACCCTGAAACTGAGCTGCAGCACGGCGGCCAAGACCATACAGGACAGGTTCCACTCAGAACAGGCCTCGCCATGGTCGACCAAAGACGTTGCTGCAGAGGATGAAGGGCTGGTGGTGGGGTTGGGTCAGCCTGTCAGGGCTCAGACCAAACGCCGCACACTGCGTCAAATTCGTCTGCATGGCTGTCGTCCCAGAAGGAAGCCTCTTCTAAAGATGACGCACGAGAAAGCTCGCCGTTTGCTGAAGTCGCTTTAGCTGCTGAGTTCAGAAAAGTGAAGAAGCTTCGTGGATGAGAAGGCCAACGTTCGCTCGTGTACTCATCGTATGTTTGGTTCAGCTTGGCTGGCCCATATCAGTGGCTGCACAGACAAACTGAGCAGCAGTTATCTTTTAAAACGCTATGCTTTCTTGAGAATGGAGGGCAACAACAGGCAGGAAGCAAAGCGGGACGTTTCAGTTCGTGCTCGGCGTCTTTACCCCTGGTCCACCAGGAGCAGGCAGTCAGTGACAGATAGCAGTCTGATTGGCTGTCACTGCTTTTACCCACTTAGTTTGGGGTCTTTCTATTTATCCTCTTTGCCTTTTCTTCTTCCAAAATCCAAAGACCCATATTTCAGTGAAAAGCAAAACTCTGCAGTGCTTTTTATCTGACATGTTTTCGAGATGTATCAAAGCACATGCTGAAACTTTTTACTTCTTGCTGGTGTGAAAATAGTTGGCTAGTTTGTGGGCTTGTTGTTCCATGATCCTTTTAAGATCAGGAGCATAGACGACGGATCAGTCATGTGTTTCTTTGCGCTGTGCTTTATCATCTATGACATGCAGCTCTGCATCATTCGGTCTTTGTTGGCACAAGTTGTGTTAAGTTGGCTTGTCAAAGTCGGGTCTCACGGCCCGAACCATTGCACTTTTTTTTTTTTCTCTTTTAGCGACAGTTCAAGTAAATCTTTCTGTTTTGAAAAATATAACTAATTCCTCCATGGACAAACTGCAAGTTGTACAGAATGCAGCTGCATTGGCTTCCAGTTACTTACAGAGCCTTGCACGGTCAAGCTCCCTCTTACATCCAGGATCTATTGCACGCACTGACTCCTGGTCGCTCTCTGAGGTCTTCAGGCCGAGACCTTTTAACCGTTCCCAGAACTGGTTTTAAAACAAGGTGTGATCTGTGATCTGTGTGGCGGCTCCAAGGCTCTGGAGCTCTCTTCCTTTAGCCTTGAGAGCCTTGGACTCTGGAAACTTTTAGAAAACACTTTAAGATGCATCGTTTTAAACAAGCGTTTAACCAGCCATGTGGTTTTGTATTTTATGTGTTTTTTAGTTGTCTTATTCTATTTTTTGCTGTGAGGCACTCTGTGAGCCCTCTTGTCTGTGAAATTTCTCTGTATTTTTACTTGATTAACACCTGATACTGTAGAAATGAGACAAAAACTTAAAAACAATAAAAGATCCATTGACAACACCAATAATAAGCTGATTTATCACCCATATTTGCTACATATGGTTTCAAAGAAGTGACCATTATACAGAATTTCTAAGTCATTATACCGAATGTGCATGTCATAGAATGTGCTTTAAGAGGAAAATAAGGGTTTGAGACGTTGGCTCCTCTCGAGGTTCCTCTGAGAGACCTCGACCTACTGTAGGATAGGTTTGTGTTGGGAAACATTAGTGAACAGGGAGCTGATTTGCAGATTTGTTTGATGACGAGCATCGGCCATATGTTGTCAGGCTCAGTTTGTCTGCTGTGTCACAGCTGCCGGATGCCTTTCGCTGTTGTCTACTCGGCTTCTGCTGTCACACAGGGCTCATTTACTCACATCTCCTGCTCCTCCAGCTGTCATCACCAATTTGTTCAGACCAGCATGGAGGTCTCCTGTTAGTGCCGACTAACTAGCACACCTAGGTGGTCAAAATGAATCAACTCATTGCTCTGAAAGCCTTTGATTCCTGTGTTATTCAGAGACAGTGAATTGGGGCTCATTAGATTCTCACCCTGGCGTGAAGCTCCCTCATCTGCCTGATCTTCGCTTAAGTTAAAAAAAGAAGCCTGGCGCGATCTGCTTTGACTTAATCTTGCTCATTGATTATTCATAAAAGGCTCGGAGGAAGTGCTAATGGGGGGAAAATCCAGCTCGTGTTCCTCTGATCCTAAAAAAAATAATTATTGACCAACTTTAAGCCACGTTGAGACAGTGTGAATCTCAGAAGCTACTCCTTTAGGTAAGGATATATTACAGAAAAACCTTTACCAACCGATTAAGCTTTTTCATTAGGTAAACTACATGCTGATCTACTGTGAGGTATAAAAACTTTTCAGAAATCCCTTTCATTTGTTAATAAAGTCTTGACCAGTTGGTGGAAGGTTTTTTTCATGGATTCCTCCACTCTCCGTCTTTGTTTACTGTTTCTCAGCTGGTGAGTGATGGCTGTGTGTGTTAAAGCATGCGCTGACTCAGTTTCCACCACCAGTGTGTGAGTGTGCCTGCTGTCTCTGACATGTCAGTGGGAAGCTCTGCTCATCCAGGACTATTTTTGACCCTCTTGTGTGTTTTTGAGAACTCACCGCAAATTCAGTGACATGTGAAGCGGACGAGACACCGGCAGGTAGGGTATTGGTGGGAAAATGGTTAATTACCATAAATCTGGAAAAACAGGTTTCAGTGGAGGTGAAAGGAGCAGTGCGTGGCTGCCGGTAGCTGATAGCTGTCTTTTGTTTCAGGCACTGTGGTGCAGAGAAACGGGCCAGGCCGAAGAGCGTTGGACCAATGATGGGTAAGTAAACCCCCTAAATATGTTTGGTGCTCTGATGGATGCTTCACTCAGGTTTTTAAATTCTCCCCTCTGTAATCAAAGTGTTCTTTGTCTTATTTGTCATACTAAGTAGACTTTATTTTTCCAGGGAAAATTAAACATATTGCAGTTTTTCCACCCTCAGCCTGATGCAAATTCCCGTGTTGACTAATTAGCTATTTGTAGGAGTAAAGGTCTGCAGCCTCTATGAGTCTATGAATGACTGAGTGTGTTGGTAACAGCCACCACCCCTTTAACACTGTGGAACACACACACACAGACACACATACGTTTGGGTGTTTGAAGGCTTTGGCTACACTTAGAATAACACAACTGTGAAAACAGGTCTTTAATTTTGGTAATTTTACAGGTTCTGTAATTGCCTCATGATTTTCTAGGATGTTTCTTTGAAAAAAAACAGCAGAAAATAGAGAAGAATATTTGGATACAGTACCTACTCATCTATTTATGGGTTTAAGAAAGAACCATAGTTTATATTTATTTGGAGTTGATGTTGATTTCCTTAAAAAATGAAAAAAGTCTCAATGACTGTAAAAATATTAATCAATATTATATTCAGGGCTTGACATTTACTTTTTTGATTTTCCAAAGTTACTAGCCACACAGCATTTTCACTAGCCAAATTTTTGTTTTTGGGAAATTACATTTTATATGATTAAAGTTGACAATGGTGTGCTAAAATGTATTAAAATTATCATTAGCTCTGATGAGGTTGTGTGTAAAGCTCCTTTTTTGAAAACATGTAGTCTATTAAGTATAAACACATTAAAATAGTAGCTTCTTATTAAATATAATCAAACTGCTGCATGGGTGTAAAAGTTTGATTAAAAAGATAAAAACTAAACTGAAAAAAATTCACCAGAATCATTTGCATCTGCCTTTCCTCAGAGCTCTGACTGGATTTATGTTTATCATCATTAAGCAGTGGTCGCTCTGAGTAACTAGAGATAGAAACAAGAATACAGGTCTTTTCCAGACCTCATGTCTGTGAAGTACAGAGCTGGATTCAGGATGTAGTCAGCACAAAGACAAGAAGCAGGGGGAAACAGCTAGTTTGGTTCTGCTCAAAGTTCAAAAATACACATACCGCCATTTCTAAAGCTCACTAATGAACACGTTTGATCTTGTTCAACCTGTGCACAAACATAACTGTACAAAGGACAGAGGGCCGTTTCAGAAAAAATGGGATTAGGGTTCAGACAAAGGGAATACGTCAATGAGGGTCCTCACAAATACAGTAACACAACATTTTTATGTGTGCGTGCGTTTGCAGGGTTGTACCATAGCGTCATTCGTAGCAGCGTTGTGTAATATTTTGCACCCTGGCTCGCTCCAGGCGCTGCAGCAGTTAACTTCCAAGGCCCTGCTTCAGAATACCTTCGAACTTCACGTTACAGAGCAGCATTTTAATAATATTTAATGTGCCGCAATTTTAAGGAACCGTCAGAAATCTGCGCTCTGCCAAAGACGTCCTGATTACACCCCTCGGGAATCTGGCGCTCCACCGCCCCCAACCCTATTCTACTGCGAACCAATTGGCCCTGCTTTTAAAGGAATAAAACACAAACTATTGTACAAATCCCTCCTGTGTGGAGATTTCTGGGAACGCTCCTGGCCTTTTAGAGAGGATAAGTTTGGCTTTGAGACGTCTCAAGACCTCTGGAAGTGTTTCAGCTGGATTCGAATGCACCATGTCGGTTCTGTGTGTGTGTGTGTGAATGTGGACACGGCCCATAAATTCAGGTTTAATAGGGTTATAATGAGGCGAGGGTTGATCAGGACGTCTCAGAGATGCTGCTCAGAAAGCCCAGAGGTGTTTGGGTTTCTGCTGCTCTGTTAGACTGATGATTCTCGGTAATAGTGGAACATTTTTACTGTGTGTAGTAAGGATTTACGTTTTGTGTGTGCTTTTCTGAAAATGCTGCTGATCTTCCATTAAAAAAAACAACCTCCACTCAAGGTTCACCTTTGCTTGCACTAGAGCTTTCAGCCGTACCATGCTGTCTTCATCAGCAAAGTAAGTTTGGAATGACCTGACAAGCTCATTCATTAGCCAGAATGCATGAGAAGTATTCAAAGTAGAATAATTTCTATATCTACAGTTCCAAGACTTTCACCTGCTGAAGAAGACCATGTGATTCAGTCAAAAGCTGAGTGGAGTTTGGTTTGCCAGCGGCTGTTTTGAGGTCAAGATTTAACTGTCAAGCTCAGTTTAAATTTGGTGTCCAAACATGTTAAGACTCAAATACGTAGTTGTTGACTGACTGTCAAAAAAATATGTTAGTGAATCCATTGGCACAACTCTATTGAGCCTCTATCAGGCTTTTTCATGGTCAGACGTCAGATACAGTAACAGCAGCCACTGATCTGAAAATGTTAGGTAACAGTAACCACCATTTTGCAGATTTGTTGCCTAAACCCATCCAAACTGCAACGTTTAACTTCAATAACGTGCCGTTTCAAAATGGCGATGTTTCAAACGCTAATGTTTTATTTTGAAAGTCCGACCAGACATTGCTATGCATTGCTCACTTGTCCACGGAGCCTTAATTTACCCTGTCATGGACCAAACAGTCAGGCAATAAGGAGAACAGGAGTTTATTTTTGAAAAACAGATTATTATTTTTTTAAATTTATCCCCAAAAAGTTGAACAACAGAAACCAAAAACCTCACATCTAGGCCTGTAAAAGAGGTCAACAAAACAAAAATATATGCAAAACAGGACATGAACTGAACAAACTGACTGACACAAGGGAACATATATAGTGGCTGGGCCAAACCAATTTTCACATGAGGGGAAAACAAAATGGGCGACAAATACAACAAGTACAAAGTAAAACAAACTAAACCCAAAATCCCCCTCCAACATAGCAGCACATGGTACGGCTTGATCGTTTGGCCACAGGACATCACAATCCTCCACCCTTGGCCACGCCTTTCTTCCCCCAGGACAGAGCTCTCTCCAACATGGTAACAAAGAAACAAAGATTAACACAACAGAAAATGTTTACATAACCCTACAACGTGAAAATGTGCCCTCCATTTAAACAGTGTACGGCTAAAGCAAATAAATGTATATTATACCTGAATTAAACTATGTGATCTGTGTTTTGAAATCATGAATTGTTTGGGGTGTGGCTAACTGCAAACATAACTTGTGTATTTAAAATATTGCTTGTGTGTGGTATTTACCGTAGCTGGCTGTTAACCTGAGGGCTGTTTCACAAAACCAAGATAAGGGATTAAGCCGGGATTTTCCAGATATCCTGGCTGAATTAAGCCTTGACTCGGTTTCACGAAAGCAGTAGCACATAAGTTACCATGGCGATTTATTCTGTGCAGCTAGCCTGCTCCAGACCAGGCTAACAGCCAGGCTTATTTAATCCTGGTGCCTTATCTGTTCAGTCAGCGGTCACGCCGATCAGAAACCAAAGTGTTTTTTTCAGTCATTCCCTGTTCTTATGTAGGCCTGTGTGTTCTGCATATTTTTCAGTAGCCTGTATTAAAATAGTAGGTTGGTTATTGGGTTTCATAACGAGAGAAGATGTGTCCACCATACTTTGCACACAATGAGCATCAGCGAGTAAGTTATAGGTTTACGTGGAATGAAAGCACTTGTAAAAAATAAAAATAATAAAAAAGGATAAATAAAAGAAAAAGTAACACGGGTACAGCAATAAACCAGCGAAAGAAAGTGTGGCAGCCAATTGTTGACCGACTGAATGTGTGAGAAGCTAAAAATCTCACACCTCTTAACTGAAACTGTCATAATTATAATGTTATATTGTGCCTTAAAAGTGAGCACCGGACATTATATGTCACTCAAGAAACTCACTCACACTATGTAGGATTCCTATTTCATTTTATAATACTCTCAAATTATAGTCCTACTTCAATAAGGAGGATATATTGTGCACTGTTTATTCATGAAACAACTGCGTGTTTGGGAGAGAAAACAATGATTACCGCAATACATTGTGTTACAGTTTGGCTTACAGTGTACTTCTAGTTCACTAAATCACTTCTCTTTGCAGTTGCTGGTTTTCTAATATCTTCAGTGCTTCTTTTTATCTCCATATCTAAGTCTGTTTTTTATTTTGTTAATTTTTTCAAGTGTGTGCAGTTCAGACATATGACAGTGAAACACATAACAGTCAGTAGGCTACAGCAGGCAGTGTTCACCACTGGATGTGCTGTAGGACCACAGCCTCAGGGTCAACTTACAGATATCATACAGTATTTTCTATGAGCACCACAACACTGACTTTTTATCTATTATCCATATTGACTAAACAAGTACACCATTTTCAGACAAAACTGGCAGACCTCCAGCCTCTCTGCCAAGCCAACTATATATACACACTTTTTAAAAGTATTTGTCAAAAATGTTGCTTGCAATATAAAATGGTAAATAACTGAACAGGCTTTAAGAAAGGTTAATAAGAAAACATGCAGTGCAAACATAGAATAAAGATATGTGCACTGTCCAAAAAAAAACGTAAGCTAAATGAACAAGCTGCTGATACTGCATTATATTTTTTATATTTTGAATTGTCACCTGCCAGCTGAATTTTTTTCCTTTTATATGAATAAAATTTATATAAAATAATTCCCACCATAAATTGGTGTTGAATATTTCTTTACACGCCAGAAAATTAAGAGTTTAATGCTCAAAAGAAATACTTACGTTGTGAACTGCCGCTATATAAATAAAATTGAATTGAATAGACAGTATGTTGATTAGTGGTTGTAATTAATACATTTGCTGAGTGACATATTAAGGACCGGTACTCACTTTTATAGGTCTGACATAACGTTACTATTCATGGTAACGTTATAATTAACAGTTTCAGTGAGGAGCAGTGATTCTTTAAGCAACTTACTTATTAAGTATTGCATATAAGTATTGTCTGCCACGCTTTCTCGCTGTTTTAATACTTTTCTGTCTTTCTTTTTTATATTATGTGCATTTTTTCATCAAAACCTTTTTTCGCACACAGTGAGTAACAGCAAATAAAGTGTGCTGCACACGTCTTTTCCATTTCAGCATCAATGAATCTGTGATCGACAGCGTGGTCTCTTGAAAAAAGTTGTTGACGCCCATTTATCTGAATTACTTACACCTGGCTTGACATAGTCGCACCTTCTGAGCCTGGTTTGGCCTTTGTGAAACTGATAAAGCCAGGATGCTCTGATCACACTAGGTCAAGCCTAGCTTTATCTCTTATCCTGGATTTCTAAATTCTACTTTTGTGAAACAGCCCTCTGTGTGGCTTAGGCCATCACAGACACTAAAGGGGCGTTAAAAAGCGACGCCAAAGGGCCTTGACCAAGCGTCAATATGTGACGAGTCGGGAGTGAGAATGTGTTGGTTTCCTCACGCTAATGTACCCCTCACCTCTAATAACACTATTTTTGAGTCGGCTGATTAAAAAAAAAAAAAAAACTAAAGGTGAAACACAGGATGAGGTGATGCAACACACAGCCGAAAGATGAAACAAGATCACAGTGAGCTCAGTGAACAACTACAAAGTGACACAGAAGGACTTTCAGCTGGTGTATAAACTTGCATCTCATGTTCACGGAAACTTAAAAGCAACCCATGGAGTTCCCGCAATCACTAACATCACTCTCCTACCAAACAGCATTTTTGCTGTTGCCTTTTTATTGACAAATATCTGAAAAATCCTAGTTTGGGAAATACAGTGGATTCCCAGCCTCTGCAAAAACTGAGCTCTCAAAAACATTGAAATGGGGGAAATATTTCTTAAAATAAGCAAAATTATCTGCCAACAGAACAAGAATATTTCACTTGCCACTTAAGGACAAAAAAACTTGAAACAAGTAAAATTCTCTAACATAAACAAGTAAATTTTGCCTTCAATTAAGATCACTAATCTTACTTAGATTTTAGTTTTTGCAACCTGAAAATAAAGCTTCACAAAGTTCTTAAACAGATGGGCCATGGGGAACCCAAAGTTACAGGTTGGAAAAGGGATATTGAGAAATACAGTCTCAATTACCACTTGCTTTTTTCTTTATGTTTGATTTATATATATTTGTTTTTCTGTCTGTGCAGATTTCTCGTGTGATGAGACAGACAAAGGCCCACCGGTACAGATGCACAGCCTCCGAGAGTTTGAACAGGTAAGAACGTGTGTGAATTTACATTTACATTACATTTACATTTATTCATTTAGCTGACGCTTTTATCCAAAGCGACTTACAATTGCTATATATGTCAGAGGTCGCACGCCTCTGGAGCAACTAGGGGTTAAGTGTCTTGCTCAGGGACACAGTGGGGATTGAACCCGGGTCTCTCACACCAAAGGCGGGCGTCTTAACCATTACACCATCCCACCCCGAATCACATGATACATGCTGTAAGATAATTTAGGAGTTTGATACTACAGTTGTGATGAGGAGATATGTTGCTTGATAAAAACATACAGAGCTGAGGCTCTATGTTAGCATAGCGGTGTGCTTCAGAGCTGTCCATTTATAAAATTGTTCATAGATTCTTACTTTTCTGGCGGTTCTCCATAGATCATAAAAGATACCAAGCATTAAAAAACTTGCTCACGCAGATTCTAAGAAGCCCATTTGTAACGTATGCACCTGTGATCTATAAAATTGACAGACCCTGCCTCACAATCAGCGATTTCCTCAAAAGAGGTTTAGTCAGAACAGCCATGGACCTGAAGAGAAAAAGCAAACTTTTTGGAGGTCACTGCGATAGTAGAGGAGCGTGAAGCCAGGTGTCTGTCACACTGTTTATAAAGCCAAAGCAAAGTTCGCCACAGATTTGGACGCACGTGCGTCCCAAACTGCAATACCCTAACATGACCAGCAGGAAAATCACTCGCATCCAGTCTAGACTTTGCTTTGAGAGAGAGGATCATTTCCACGTCCAAGTAAAAGGTTTTATAAATAACTACATAAATAAATGTGGTTTTCTGCGTGAGTCATACATGAAATGAAAAGTGATTTTTAAGTCTGTTTTATAAATGAGGCCCCAGGCGTGTCACTGCTCGGTGGTGATGACTGTGTAGGTGTGTTTGGGAAGATGATGTGGCAACTGAAACTCTGCATGAGTCAAAGCGTATCCTCCTCTTCCTCTGACTCTCTTATACAGGCTGTATTAATGTTTCTCTCATTTTGTACACGCGTAGATGGATTGTAAGAGTGTTTCCACTCTTTTTTTTTCTTCTGCCCCAGATCTTGATACGGGTAATTAAAAATCAAGTATCTGATATTTATAATTCAGCACAATACAGCTGCACAGTGCACGTTAAAGGAAGGGTAACCGATTCTGGAGAAATCCAATGCCGGGACAAATAGCACGATACAGAGTGAACAATGACAAAGCAAGTAACATTAGCGAGGTTGTGGGGTAGCAAACTATGGCTACAGCTGCAGACGGTCCAAGAGCCAGCGCAGCAGCTCCGGACAGAGATACTCATAACCCCCCAGCTGCTATAGCTAACATCACAACAACAACAGCAAAGGGCTGACCGGATTCAACTACGGTCAAGTTCCAGTAGTTGTTGTCAGCCAATGTGATCAACTGGAACTGCTGATTGTAGTTTATATGTTTGTGTTTGCTGGCATTGTTGGATGTGAAGATTTGAGTTCAGTGTTTTAAGGCACTTTTAACGTGCTGTATCAACCTTTCAGAAACACGGCCGACACACACACACGTTCAAGGTGTTTCATTTTTCTGTTTCTGCTATTCGACAACCGCACTAAAGCTTTATTTTTGAAGCGCCAAAATTAGTTTCCTTTAGCTACCGGACGGCCTTTATGAGCCACGATCACGTAACAGAAAGAGAATGAGTCGTCATTGACAATACCTGTATTGTGTTATCAGAAAAATTAACCCTGCTGGTCATCAGGCTGCTCTACATTACTGCTTGGTTTTGAACGGAGCAGATAGGAGGAGGACTTTCTCTCTGGTTCTGGTTCTGTGCCAGAGTAATGGATTCTGGGAGCTTTGCCAGCTGCATTATGGGTCTGATGTGCTTGCTGTAATTACCCTGTTCCTGCTTTTAGTGAAGGGGGGGGGGGCAGCGTGTGCTGGTTGTAGTAATGTTGAATTGATGTGGAGAGTTCGGCTTGCATTGGGGAAAAAGGTCAAATGATTTGAATTATGAAACTACAGCAGGACGAGAGATTCTGAGACACAGAAAGCAACAACAGAAAAATGTACTTTTTTACCTAAAGGCCATTTTAAACAGGTGGCAATTCCCATAAACAGTGTACAGATACATTAACACATCTTCAAGGGTCTACCGGGTAACCAAAACCTGATCCAGGATCCTAAGTTAGGCTGGTTAAGGCCTTGACCTGCATGCATTGTGTAATACAACCGTTGAATCATATTGTTGTGACATGTTAGTCAAAAGTAGGTCAAACACATAAATTAGGACTTACGTTTAGGTTGAGGATTCATGTTGAAACTACAGTAAAGACGGCAGAGCTGCTGAAGGTTGTGTGTGCGTGTAGAAGATGATGATTTGCTCCCACATGTGGAAACCTGCTGTTCATTCAAATCAGCCAGTGCAGTGTGCTGATATTATAAATGTTTTATGCTTGAACGAACTTGACTGGCTTTTTTAACCAGAGCAGGTGTGACCCTTTTTTATTGTGGAGAATGTTTCCACCCTTGGTAACTGTGTTGGTTTTAGGTTTATTTGATATATATATATATAGATGATTTATTCGCGGATAGCAGCTTTAAGTGCGTAAAATGCATCTTGAACTGGTGTAACAGCTTTAACGATAAAGCTTTGTATTCGCAGAATGAATAGATATTTCCCCCTGAAGCTGCACGAGCAGAGGCAGAAAGCTGATCGTGGTTGGTTGGAGGCAACATTATAATGTCCCGCCAGCTTTCCTTTGAAGTTTTCCTCTGACTATCCCACAGGGATGAAGGGATGAGTCATGCTATATGCAGACATACAGCACAGACAGCAGACTAAGGGAGGCAACCTAAACACTGGCTTTGTGTGGAGGGACGAGGAAAAAATGGGCCAAGATTGCTGATGTTGTGTTTTTGAATTACAGTCGATATGTTGCAGACCTGCAAAAACACTTTAAAAGGACCAGTCCAGGGTTTTTTCATGTTTCACACAATTTACTACAAAGCATACTTTAAATTATCACTGCTCAGTTTTCCAAAGAACATTTCAGGGCTTTTTGATCATGTGTTTTTTCCCCACCTTTGACGTTCTGTATTTCACTGCACTGTGACACCCGGCGGAGCCTTGTTACCTGCTTTTGCACCCAACTTCAAAATGGAAATCGTGCCTGAGCTTTGTTTTATGTCGAACGTGTTGCATGGTACTTACACTGATTACAGATTTGTTCTAACATCTGCACTAATACCATAAACATTCCCAGTTAGGAGCTGCGAGAACAGCTTAGTAGCTCTGAAGCTAGCACTGCTAGTCCCACAGTGCACATCCCTGATCCTGGATTGTCATCTCAGAACCCTGACATGTCATTTGTGTAGGTGTTCATAACATTTGTCATGTGGTTAATGTTGAAAATATGAACACATCAGGTGGTCGGCCTGGGACTTTGAGATGGAGAGGCCTTTTATGCTTTGGGGGGGTGCGCAGAAATATTTTTTGCAGTTATTTTAATCCATATTAGTGTTTTTGTTGCATCCAGTAAATCATTATGCTGAAGACCCTCAAGAAACGTCAAGATGACACCTGCCTCCTCATTTTGTATAAGCAAGGCAGCTCTGCACTGAACAAGCCTGAGTCAGTAAGAGTGCAGAAATATACTCAAAAACTACAATGCATTCCTATTAAAAGATTGTGTGTATGCATAAAAATCAAATCCCTCATCTTCAGCTCTGAGAAGGTTTATCTCTGGCTCAGCTTCCCCTGTGCTGGTTCCATTTACCTTCTCCTCCTGCAGCTCCTCCTCTTTCTGGGGTCGTCATCATCTGTCTCTCTCCATCACCTCCACTGACCTCAACAGCTAATTTACATAAAAACATCCAGACATTCGCTTATAGAAGGATGTTGTCTTTGTGCAATAACACATTGCAAACTGTTGTTGATTATATAGGCTATGCAAATACATGAACGCATATATAAATAATGTCAGTGCATAATAAATAGCCTCGTAATCGTGCACCTGTATCTGCCTGTGCAGGGTCCTTCCTCACCTGCTGCAGCAACCTTTCTGCCAAGAAGTCGGTTAATTAGGCACATTCAGCTGCCTCTTGTGCCAACATTGATTTCTTCTAAATTCTTATTTTTTCAACACCACACATTTCTTTTCCCTCTTTCTCTCTTTTCGCCACATTTACTTTCTCTGCTTATCACACAACCCAGCGTTGAGTTCACCCCCAACAAAACGTTTTGAGATTGAACTCGCCCCAAAATGGAAAGTAAACTCCTTCGATTTCACCCAAAACAAGGATAAGTTGTGCCATCTTAGCCACTCGGACCCCCCCCCAGTATCAAAAGTATTGGTTTGGCCCAGTCTGATAGATTCGCAGGCAACGTTCGCTGTCGCTGACTGGCAGAAACTGAAAAATAAAACTTCCTGACCTGGAACATGGCCCATCCGCCCATTGGTATCGTCCAATACAAACTATTAAAAATCAAAGATTGCTGCCCCTTGTGGTCAGATAATGGTCTATTTTTAACTGGACAAATTTTGACTTTACATAATAAAAGCAGGCGTCAATCACATTAACGATTCTGTTTAAATGTGGCAGTGAGCCAGGATGGACAATATCAGCTAAATTGGCCCGCCATGATTATTTATTATTTTCGTCCGTTCTTTTCAGGTGTAAATACTAAAATTTGTTCTTTTATTGTAACATGTCAAAATGTATTCCTTAAAACGTGCATATTAATATTATTGCTGCAACATTCTGCCGACACTCTTTTTCTATCTACAGTCGTCTTTAACAATTCAGTCCTTTTCTCCTTAACTGTCAGCTGTTCTGTGTCCATGCGCTCAGTAGATTGTGTATTTGTGTCATCTCAGGGATTAGCACCACTATTCTTTGTGAATTGACAGAGGAAAATAACAAAACAGGTAATAATACATCGTGTTTGTAAAACTCCTTCGAACTTCAGCTCTTTTTAAATCCCTCTTGTAGCTCGGGTATTGTGGAAGCTGGAGCTGAAATTGCTCATTTGAATTTTGAATCATTTTGTCTGCAAATTCAGGAGATGCTTCTGGCTTTTGATTGGTTGTGGTTGTGACTGGTTGACTGGGAAGAGGATATTATGTCTCACTCATAATCTAAACCTTTTTTTCCCTTTGAGAATGTGTGTCACAAAACACGGATGTGGAGCCTGAATTCTTAAATCAAATAAGGTAAAACTAATCCAGTGAAAAACGCAGAGTGCATCTGAGCTTAGAATTGAGAATCTGACAAGAAAGAATAAAAAAACTGTGTGATTTTCAGGCCAGAGTTCAGACTGTGATTTATCTGATATCCATCAGCGGGCTTCAATATTTACAGTTCAGACTCTCAAACCATAACAAAAGGAAACAACTGATTTTCAATAAAGAGCAGAGACATAACAGTCAGGGTCTTGTTTTGAAAATGTTCCACATTCTGATGGAGCAGATTAAAGTTTGTTGACCTTTCGTTGCCACTGTAGCTTTACATTAAGTTTTTCTGACAGTGGTAGCGTATGCTGGTCCTCTCATCTTAATAGAGCAGTCTGGATTATTGAATCCAGGTTATGGCCGCGTGTGTGTGTGTGTGTGCGTGTGCTCGTACAGTTTGTCCTCTTTCCACATTTGCGTCAGTTTAAAGAATCAATCCTCCGACCGGCTGGTTGGAAGAAACATGAACCTGCCAGAGCAGCATTTGTAACTGTCAAACATCTCCGCTCTGCAGCCCTGAGGTTTTCAAAGAAGAAAAAAAATATGAAAAATCACCCAATCAAAATGCCCCTTCCTCAAATGGCCTTTATTAGTCCACAGGAGAAATTGGAAGCACATGGCTGCCTATAAACGTGAATTCAAACCGACCGCAGAGACACTTAGATTGATAGAAGAAGGGGGGAGGGTTGCATATAATTTTGGCCATTAAAACCTCAGGACAAATTAGGGTTGTTAATCTGTTATTTTGCCCTCGGTCTCAGTGTTCACTTCTGAAAAGCAGCGTACGCTATGAAGGGTCTGTCAGAGTTGGATTACCATTACCACAATGGCAGTAATGGATCGTACTCGGTATTGTGCAGAGAGCAAACACAGAACAGACAGACCGATCACCCGATCCCGCAGTTAACAGCAGGGCTGAAGATTTCTTTTAATTCCCTTTATCTCCAGATTCTTTTTATCGCCTCCTCGCATCTTGTGCTCTCCTAGTTTTGGTTGTGACGTTTGAAAATAGGTCAGAATACTGTGTGCGTGCATGTGTGTGTGTTCAACCCCTCAAGCTGTGGCTCTGATTCACTGCTTCATGTAGCTGGTATCTCCAGCTCTGCATGGGAAACACAGGAGCGGTGATGTTGGATAACAGGAAGAGACGACACAGAAATGTCCAGTCACCTCACAGATGATACTGAATATCAAACTCGAACGATGCTCTGTCATTTAGCACGGCGATGAAGGGCCATAATCGGCTGGAAATTCGTCTGAAGCTGTTACCTCCTTCTGAAAAAGGCTCAAATCATTTGGGTTAAAATCACAATTTCTGAGCAGTTAGACTCAGTGTGTGATGGGTGAATGTGACATACTGTAAAAGCGCTGTGAGAGGTCGGAAGACTAGACAGGCGCTTTACAGAATATTTACCATGGTGTTTTCAGGCTCTACATAATAATGTGTTGCTACTTGTTGAGACATTGTTTATTGGTAGATTCTTAATAGATGCTAAGTGTGTTTGTTGCTAGTTTGTTGGTCTCTGTGAGTTTTGGGACAATTTTTAAAAGGTGTTAAAAGGTAAATAATATGGTTTTCAAGGTAGTTGTTAAGGTGTTGCTTGGTGGTTGCTAGGGAAGAACTTGTGATGTATAGCAGGTACATGCAAAAATCATATCACAGCCTTAACTCGCTCTCCTACTGCCACTTCTTACCTGGCTTAAAGGCTCAGTTTGTAATATTTAGAAGCATCCATTGACAGAATTGCAATTTAATATCCATATGTTATCAGTGGTGTCTAAAGACCTTACATAATGAACCGCTATGTTTTAATACCGCAGAATGAGCCAGGTCGCCATGTTTCCACAGTAGCCGAAACAAATGGCCGTTAGTAATAGTAGCAGAAGTCGTGGTCTGGTTTCTTAGAAGCATAAGAAAAGAAGTGAAATGTGGGCAAACGGAAGCCCTTACATATTATTTAGCACAAGAGCCGACAGAGGCTTCAAGTCATGTAGTGTGAAGTAGGTTTTAAACAGAACCCAACATGGCTTTAAAAACAAGATTATGTCTCCTTAGAAAATAAGAAGAAAAAAAGAAAAGAACCCCAAACTAGATTTTAATGATTTTATTTTGCATACCTCCCTGTTTCTGTTGTAGCCAAGAGAAAAAACAATGGATAGTTTGCAATGCAGCTTCCAGTGGAGATAAATATGAGTACACACTTGTGAAACTTGTATTTTTGAAGATGTGTTATGGTAAATTAAAGCTGAAAGGTTTGACCCATTGTTGGAAGTTACAGGAGAAGAGTGTGTTTCTCTAAACTAATCGGTGAAGTCGGATGTGCATGTTTAGAAAGAATTTTAAAAACTGAACCTGTTCTTGAGACAATCCTGCAGAACATGAAGGGATAGACGAGCATCTGCAGAGAGAGAAGAAACAAATGTGGTGGGTAAGTTTTGGGGTCAAAGGGAGTTTTGGGAAGCTGCAGGCTTTACTAGGGCAGCGTTGATGAGGCGTCATGTGAGTTTTTAATTTGGACATGTGTCCTGAGAGACTAGAGCGGGACAGAAAACAGACAGGAGACGAGACAGAGAAGAGAGGCCGGACTGGACTGAGAATCTGAACGGGTTTAGGGCATTGTCTTTTGTTAAAAATAACCTCTCTGAGCGAGGAAGGGTTAGATGTGTTGTTGCAAAGGAGAATAGAACAGGAAACAGAAGCTGTGCCGCTTCATGGGGACAAATATTTTCTCGTTATTTCAGGAAACACCATCCGTACCCACATTAGTTCCTTTGATATTGAAGTATGATACAAATTTCCTCCTCTTGGGTTCTCTCAAATCTCACACTAAGAATAGATAGATATTGATGCCAGGTTGTCAGTCTGCACCCTTACTGACCTACACTGCAAAAAAATCTTCAGTAGAAATCTGAGTCTTGTTTTTTTTTATTAGCCATGCTAAAACATAAAAATGACCTTTTTAAACAACCATATTTTTGTTTCTACATGTCCGGCCCGTTCTTATTCCCCTTCGACATGTGGTACCAACACACATGGCACTCTTTAACTTCATTGTTTAATGCTAAAAGTAGGCTTATTATAAATTAAAAAGACCAAGTAAGGAAGATGCCGGGGTGGACAGGTGGGTCAGAAACTGTACTTTGACCCAGAAGATCGGTATTCATTTCCTGTGTGAAGCAAAACGTCAGCATTGGTTGTTTATAGTTAAGTAGCTTGACTTAACTTACACAAGTTAAGTCAAGTAAGTAATGTAGTAATTTTAACCCAAACCATGATCTCACCTTAAAGCAAACCAAGTAGTTTTTGTGTGCTAAATCTAACCAAATTGCTTCACAATATACTGACCCGATACTGGGCGTAATCAATTTTCGCTGTTCTAGCTGGTTTATGTCCAAAAACAGCGGTCATTTCTGTCCACAGCGACCATCTGGTGGGCCGCCATCTTGCCGAGGTCGACGGAGAGCAATAAGTTTCATTTCTACCTCAAATTCTCTCATAGAAGAAGAGCTTGTTTGGCGGAGGCGGCCTTTATCGGCCTCTGCTGGCGAACCGTAGAAGCTACAACCTCATGCAACCTCTGGTCTCACGCTGTGGGCCTGTAAAGCACGAGAGTGCTTCTGGTTATATATATTGACTGTTTTTTTTATCAACATTTCAGTGTTTTGGAAGGTTTATGTTATTTGGAACGTGGTTGTATGGAGAGAAATAGTGTTTTAAAGATAACTACCAATAAAGGTGAACATACAAACAGTAAATATGGCCAAAACATGGACATTGGCCTGGTATATTTTTTTAAAAACTGTGTAATAACTGTTGTATATCAGTTTGTTTTCATCAAATTTACAGTTGTGTTCCAGGTGTATTAGAAGATATTCAGGTGTATTATAATCTTTTTGGTTGGTTGGTTTTGATGGTTTATTGCATTAAAATATACCTTTCTTTACCAGGCGAGGATTAAAATATCATATTTTTTCTGTTTTTCATCTCCTTTTAGTCTGTAATGGTAAAATAAATATGTTAATATACAATGGATTTATATTCCTTAGCTTCTGACCTTTCAAAGGAGACCGTCTAGGCCTAACGGTTGAGGAGATATTACTGATTTATTTTGAGTATGTTATTTTGGGTGTTTTTCCAAGAACTAGGTGCCAGGGTCCACGTGGTGTTATTATCAAAGTGTAATTGGATGTTCCATATGTATTAATCCTAACTTGACTGAACGTTGCCCAGCGACAAAGGGGTCTTGACCTAGCATCTATATGTGATGCCCTGGCATGAGAACAGGCCCCAGCACTCGCTGCCCGCCCTGCGACACCCCCTGTCCTCTGCTGCTTCTTTCCTTTAATAGAGTTGTTTAGGATGATCTACATTTCTCTTTTAAAGTCGCATTGCTTACTGATGAACTACATAAAAAGAAACTAGGAACATACTGATCGAGGTAAAAGGTTTGCAGAATAAAGCAGCGTGTACAGGAGAAGTTGGGGTTTGTGCATTGTGTCATCATGATGTATTTTATGAGGTGTATCCGGTGGATGAGCCGATGAGCGTTAATGGACGTGCTGACAGCACAGGAGTCGGTTTTCACCGCAGCAGCACTCAGACAGGCTGCAGATCGATACACGGCGGCTCAGCTTTCAGCTCAGCCAACCAGCAGATCGTCTCCAGCTCAAATTAGCCGTCCTGCACTGACACACACACACAAACATGTAGAAATGTCCTCAATAGCCAGCTGCTGGAAGGGCATGACAATAACCTGCCTTCATCGCATTTGCTCTAAAAATCTTTGGCATGTGCACAGACACACATTCAGTGTCTATCTGTCATACGTCACATGACAGCACCAACAGCAGGTCTTTGTTACAAAAAAGTGAAACCAGAAATCATGATCATTGTTATACCGTCACATATTAAAACCTACAACTCACTGCATAACCTCCAAAATGTTGAATTTTCAGGAACTCTTCTGGAAAACTCTTTTTCTATCCCGAATTCTCGGAGATGTAAAGGAGATTTCAAATCATTTGAAAGTCTGCTCTATGGTTAAACAGTGCTCTGATCTTTTTTGTTCAGCGATTTGCTTTCCCACACTTTGCAGACATTACCTGTGTCCCTGACAATATGACGGCAGGCTGAAACCACAAGATTACGCAAACTGATGAGCCACCCGGTAAAGGCTGGGTTACCAACTGGGCCAAAAAGGCATCGGCTCTGGGGCCTCAAACCCCAAGCGGCCTCCAAAGTCACTGGATATTAGTCGGTTTCGGTAATTTGATTAGCTTATTTGGAAATTTGTTAGGAAATGTGCTTCGTTAAGGACAGCACTACCTAATCTTGGGGCCCAGACGGAGCCAGCATCGAATCTAGTTTAAAGATCAATTAAACTTTAGTTTATATTGTGCTCACATGATCCCTAAATAATGGATACATACTTGTATGTAATCAAATGACCACAAACTAAAGCCATCTTGTGGCCAGGTAGTATTATTCCAGTGTGGAATGAAGCTGCAGTGTGTAGTCTGGGGTGTGCACCGGACTACATGGGGACTCGGTGGTGACAAGTACAATACAGAGTGGGTGGGAGGTAAAGGTTAACTGGAGCCCAATGGCAAATGTTTGCTCTGGGGCCCCATAACAAGTCAATTCAGCCAAAAAAAATCAACAGCTAAATATTTTTAAAACCAAATGCTCACAGAGCAGGTTACGGTTGGTGGATTTTTCACCTCAGTCAGCATCACTCAGACACAAAAACCACATAAAGATGTCATCAGCATCAGGATTTGTCAAGGAGCGTGACTGATGCTGAGTTCTGACAGGCTTCACATTACCGCACTAGCGCCACCATCTGGAGAGACAGAGAGATTTGACGTTGGCAGTTCGAGCTCCATTTTGTTAATTAATCCCAGGCGTGTGCAATAAATCCATGCTCCTCTCCGGCGGGTCAGAGAAGACATATTGACTTGATCACGGCGTCGGTCATGGATGATAATTGTTCAGTGTACAGTAATCTGCTCCCATCGGTACCACAGACTATTAACACCAGAGCCGGAAACACCTGACTGTATATCGGTGGTTTTATTTCTGACAAACTTATTTTGTTTACGTATGTTGGTGTGTAAGTGACACCTCAACACGATTTTGCATCTCTGACAAAGTATGTTGTGTCCCATGCGCGGATGCGTGCGCATTAATCCTTGGACGATCTCCATATGCAAGTATGTTTTCTCTGTCTGGGTTTCAGTATGTTCCAAAGCTCCATTGTGTGTTTTTTATGTTATTCAGAAGGTATTTATGTATTATATTTCAACATCTCCCCTTCCCTGAGCCCACAGATCATGTGGAAGTAGTTACAAACAAAAAGGCAAAAGAAGAAAAAAGTATTTTTATGAATCAGTCTTCTACTTAGTGGTAGGCCGGATCCTGCAATTACCCTGACAGTAAAGGCAGCCTTTAATGCTGGGGGTCAGAGAGGCAGGGAAACCACAGTCTGTATACACTCTGAATTTTGACCGATCACCTTCTGAGGAAAATGTCTGATGTAGAAGACAGTGAACACTACGGTGAGGTTAACATGACTGAAACCACGATTCATGCTAGCTTTAGGTTTAGGCTCTAGTAGTCACATGACGAGTGGTCGGACGGCTAGAAGTAAAAAAAAAAAAAAGAAGAAATTCTTAGTGAATGCGTCCAAAATGTCTGTTTTAATTATTCAATGTATCGTAAAACTATGTACACACAGCTGCAGCTGCAGTTTACAACAGTGATTATTTAAACATTAGCCTTTGTTTTCATTTAAAAGTAAGTGGTTTAATGAAGACTTGTCTAAATCTGAGTGTATGTGGTTAAATCATAAGCTCATTTCTACTGGGGATATTAAAAGATTCACATCTAAAAACTAACTTTTTATAAGAAATAAAAATCATACAGTATTTCCAGAGAGAGAAGTACATATTTTTAAAAACAAAATAATAAACTATTGTGTCTGACTGTCTAAAACATACATGTATGATCACATGATTGGCTGAGAGTGGCCTGTTGCACACTAAAGGATTTTCAAATCTTTAAAAGCGTAGGTTACCGTAACCATAGCAACAGATTTTTAATATTTTAATCTTAAGAACACACCAGACGGTTCAGTCCAGACGCAGGACCACACACTCTGCGTTTAGACTAAACGGTTCCAGAGTGGCGGTTCCATGGACTTGGAATCTCACAGAAACTTGCAGAATCAAACGTGACTTCAGACAGAAACAAACATGGAGGCTGACTGTTGTCAGGCGGTTTGTACTTGTGTTTGCTGTGAAAAACAAAAAAATTGAATCAAACTGAAGAGGCAGGTTTATAGATTTTATAGCGCCAGCAAACGCACAACACGCTGGTGACGCTTCCCGGTCAGCAGGTTTCTGATCCGAGGCAATCGGGAGGAATCCAATAGGTAACTTTGAAAGTCTGTCTGTAAACCCCTCACGCTACAGGAGCATTTGGGCCGATCCAACCAGCCTCGGCTCAGGAACACCCCCACAATTGTCGGAGGGCAAATCCTCTAGTGTGCGACTACCATTACTGTACATTTCTCTGTAAGCGGGAGGAGCTGATGATAAACAACTTTTACTGAATACCTTTTTCACTACTAAACTGATTGTAGATCATCTGAGGAAATGTGGTCTTCTGTGTGATAGAGGTTTTATAAAGATGGGCTGTACAGTTCAAGTTCAAGCACATTGGGCGACGCGGTGGTGCCGTGGTTAGCGCTTTCGCTTCACAGCAAGGTTGTGGAGTTTGCATGTTCTCCCCGTGTCACTCCGTGTGCTCCAGCCCCTCTACGTACCAAGACATGCAGACTAGGTTGAGTGTCCTTAGGTATGAGTGGCTGTTTGTCACTCTGTGGCCCTGCGATGGACTGGCGACCCGATGTCAGCTGGGATTGGCTCCAGCCCACCGCGACCCTTTTTACATTTTAACTGGGCTGACAGCTTTGTCTAGAGAACAACAGTCTTAAAACTAGATGTTCTCACCAGAGAAAGTGAACAGCCGACTCCTAATAAGCTTTTTCAACTGAGTCACTCTAGCTAGATTGACAGGTTGCCATGGTAATAACTTGTCAATCACAGATAACCCTGTAGCATACTATGCTTTTCTGGTCTATTTTCCTCAAAATGGGACCTTAATTTACTAAATGAACATCATGCTGTGTTGAAGAAGACTTGAAACTAGCGACTGAGACCATAAACTCATCAGGAAAGTGTTTACTGGGATAATTATTCAGCTGAGAAGGAGAAACATTTTCCCATTATTTCTAATGGAGCCGGACTTCTTTTTGCAACCAAAAGCGTCGCCCCCTCTTGGCCAATCAGAAGACAGTGGGCTTTGAGAATGGGGGCCTTAAAGAGACAGGATCATCTGTAGCTTGTTTCAGAGAGAGGCTGATTGACGGCCTACATGGAGATCCAGGATAAGATTAAGGAAAATTATTTTTTTGGAGCTTTGAAACATGCAAAGCTGCCAAAGGACAATATGCTGTATAATAGGTCTACTTTAATAATGTCTCTAGCACATTCTTTAAATTGAAACTCACAAAACGGATCAACAGCAGCAGCATAATGCTAAACAAAAGACAATGCCAACAAACCCGACCATTTAATGTCAACAAGTAGCTGACAGTGCCACAGACACATTGTGGTCATGAAAAGTAATGAGGTTCCATACCCGGCCTTAGCACCACTTTATATGCGTTAAACTATTTGACAGGATTCATCCAAGTGTTTTAAAAAACAATGTCCTGTATTTGTTCTTTCCCCTGCAGAGAGAGCTTTTTTATAAGGATCACCACCAAATCAAAGTCAGACATTTAACTAAGAAAGATTTGGGCAAACACTCCAAGTACAAAATGTTTCTCATGCCAAGATACACAAGGGATATAAAAATCACATGTTGATACACCACATCTGCCTGCCTCAAATCCAGGGTAAGCCAACTCAGACAGATCTGACCGTTATCCTCTGAACTGCCAAAGAGCTGGACAGTGTGACGCCCTTCTATCAAAAACACATATTCATTAGAAGAGGAAATTGAACATAGATTTTTATAAGGGTCCCTTTGTATCTTTTAGTCTCACTGCTCTGATTGTTCAGTAGGTGTGTTTCCCATCAGCCGGCTGCTTGTTGTAGCTTATTACTGATGGACTGACTGATGGTCTCCATTTGTTATTGTTTTATAGCGTCTCTCTGCAGGCTGGTAATGGCCAGATCTGTGTGTAATCAAAGCCGTCTCTTCATCTGCTCCTCTCCACCCTTCTTTTTCTTTTTCTCTCACAGATACATTCTGCAGTTTCCCGCTTTCCCCCTTCTTCTTTCCCTCCGTTTAAATCTCTTTCTCTTCTTCCCCTGTTGGCATAACTTATAAAAGCTCGTGAAAAAGCGACATGTGCAGAGCAGATCTCAGAACAGACAGACCTCCCTCCCTCCCCTCCTCACATACCAGAGAAAACTCACCCACTTTCCAGAGAAAAGGGAGGAAAATTTTTTTGTTTGAAACAAAAAATCTGAACTTGGAACTTGTATCTGCACCCATGTGTCATCATTTATTTCCAACGTAGGGTTCCTGGAATCAGCGCATTAGAATGGGGTGTTGAAACTGAGAGTTTTTCTGCTGTGCTTTAGGGACAGGTGCTTTTTGGTTAAAAAAAAACAAAAAAACCTCTGACTGATTGATGATTGAGGGAGCCTTTAAATGGAATAATTGCAAGCAGAGGGAAAAAAGGAAGACCAGGAGCAGCGAGAGAAACTTCTGATTTTCATCAGCCACTTGCTTTTCCGTTTGAAATCTTCCTTCTTGTCTCGTTCAGGCTGTTACTCCTCTGTCTATCTGCCTCTGTTTCTCTTTACCACTCTTCCAGTTGTTCTCATATCACTGACAATCTCAATAGTATTTCATGAGTTCAGCAACTTCTTTTCTTACGTCATCATTCTTCAGTGCCCTTCAACATGTTTTCAAACCTGATTTTGTCTTCAAACCTGACTCGGGCCCGTGCATCCTACTAGCATGTACGGTGTGCGTAATCACAGCCTGATATCTCTTCTAATTAATTTCTCCATCATTGTTCAGAAACTATTAAAAACATGACTGACTCAGTCCTACATACACCGTCCTTCTGACCCCAATACTCACTAAAACACTCCTTGTAGATTCATCCGCTGTTGAAAATAGTCCCCCACAAATGCCTTGCTACCTCCTGTTTGTCTGTTTGAAAACTACAGTGAGCAGCTGTTTTAGAAAATAACTGGCCTTTCTTAAACATGAAACTAAAGATTCAGGCTTCATTAGGAACCACTGGGCTTGAAGCTGAGAGCCACAGACAAGACAGGGAATTCAGAACGTAAGAGATGCACTAAGGCCCCATCCACACCACTCCGTTCTTATTTAAAAACGGAGTTTTAAAACGAATACGATCTCCGTCGATGCACCAGCGTTTCAGAGTTGATCTCCGTCTACATTAAAACTACTGAAAACACACAGCTAGTGGCCGTTCACGTACACTGGGCATGTGCGTACCGGTGTTAACACGAAGCAGATGGTCTGTTCTGTTACAGAAGATTTGGCGAAAGAATATAGAAATACAGACGAAGAACAGCATCAGATTTTATTTTGCAAGGACCAATAACGAGCTGGGACTGTTACTGAATGTATCACAGGCATTAAAAGCGTCGGAAAACAGACTGGGAGTCGTGGCAAAGTAAATACGCTGACATGCACAGTACAAGTCTGTAAGTGTTATTTGCACAGTACAAAATATTTTAATAAAAATACAAAATCAAAAAATCTGTCAGCAGCACCGTGTTTCTGCTTTGCATGACCCAATAGGAGAGCCAAAGGTGAGCGTCTGTGTCAATGTTTCTAAAATTGTTGGCCCGTCCGCACTAAAACGCTGCCCGGAGGTGCAAACGTAGCAAAAGGTCTCCATTTTAAAACCAAAATGCGGTAGTGTTGATGGGGCCGAAGGCTCGTCTGCTGCTGCTGCGGTGACAGTTCTGCAGCTGCAGGATGGGACACTTGTTATGGAAAGCTGTGTGGAAGCCTTCTGTTGAGTTCAGTCAGACCCCCACAAAACCCAGATAATGATCTAGCTGACACGATGTGATGTTAGTGGTCATACGCTTGTTTTTTTTGTAAAAATACAAACATGTGAAATTCAAAACATGCATGTTGAGTCGGGCAGATTGCGGAGTGCATCTCCAAACATGGTAATGTCGCATTCTTTGCATCCCTGTTGTCTTCATAACTCATTATGAATCGACCTCATGATGTTCTCCAGCAAAGTAATGTGATTAAGGAACTATTACTGTTCAAATTCTTTTCAAAGTTGGAATCCCCTGTCAGTCTGTGAAACGGCTGTTTTAAAACATGAGGAGGAGTTCTGTTTCCTTTTTTACAGCTCAGGCCTGAGTACTCTCTCCATTCTGTAAAAATATTTTCTCTTGCCAGTGAAACATTAGAATTGAACCATCAAACTCTGCACTCGCTGCCTTCACCCCCCCCCCCCCTGGGTGAGGCTGAGTGGAGCTGAACTCATGGCAGCGCTGCCGCACTGCAAACATCTACACAACCCCTGTTCATCCTCAGTTTGGGGGTAATGATTTATACAGTAAAAACAACTGTTGGAGCAGTGGATGATTCCTGGACGACTGCAGTTTGTGCTGATTTGCCAGCGTGTCCCCACCGGAATAATGTGCAAAATAGATGCGTTATGCAGCAGCTCATGATGACCCATATTTACGTTTTTAGTTAGGCTGCAACCTCTAGTGGCAGAAGAAGTCAGGTGACGTGGTATAAAGAGCGATAAAGCCGGTGTGGGCATGACGGATGCGTCAAGGGGGGAACAGGTTAGAGTCCTGTGTGAGAGAAAGTCAAAGTTGTTGAGTTTGAAGTCAAATAATGTTTTGTAGACTTTTAACCCAAACTAAGATCTTTTTCTAAACCTAACCAACTAGTTTTGTTGCCAACCAAACTAGCACGGTTTCACAACATTTACCACGTGTCAAATGTCACGTGTCTTATGTAACTCACTGAAGGTCCACTAAGCATGTCGTTGAAAAAAAATGTATTTACCAATGCTTGTACATGTCGTTTTTTGGAAAATCATCACATATGTCATGATACTTTGTGGTCGTTTTGGAACACTTGAACCTAGTTTTTTCGTTTAGGTATGAGGACTTGTGCATTTATTCAGGACAAGCTCAACAGACTGAATTTGCATGCAAGGGAACATTAAATTGGGGCTCAAGCCTGAAGTAAACAAATTCGAGTGATGTCTGTTCAGTAATTTTCCATTCCCCTCGCTAATGAGACTGTAGGAGTCATACGTCCAAAGGCTAACTTGGTTTAGCTAGTAACAACTTACCCCCACTACAAAAGCCTTTGGGGGGCAACTAGTGCTTTAGAATTTATCCTCAACAATTACTTATTTGGTTTGTAAGGGTACAAAAACAAAAAAAAATTCTGTACCAACTAGTTTGAGACAAAATTCTTGTGCCGTCATGCACTTTAAATTTTCTTGCCGTCGTCATTTTATACTAAACTTTCAGCTGAGTTTCATCCTAACAGGTTTTACATCTGTTGGGACACTGTGGTTCTTTACTAGAATATAATGCTAAGATTGAGTAAATTTGTTGAGGTCCTGGTGGTAAATGAGCGTGAAGCACATCCAACTTTCATGAAACCTGCAATTAATGTTTGCCTTTTTATTAAGCATAACAACAGTCTTTCCCCAACCTTAACCAAGTGTTTTAGTTGCCCAAACCTGACCACACTGTGGTTTTCTTGCATAGAAAGCAAGATGTTTTTAAAAAGTTGGCGTACGAAGTCAAAAACAAAACAACAAAACGTCGTCACTAACGTCGTCCAACATCGACATTCTTGTTTGGCATGGAGTTGGACAAAGTTAAAGCGTTCTCTGAGCCCCGGGACCAAGTTCAACTGTTGTTGAACGTAGAAAATGCATAAGGGAAAGTTTAAACAAGGCAGCGAGGCAAATGAGGGAAAATCATTCAGGGGGTTTTCAAGCTGTGGAAAGTTGACCTTTTGGAGATAGCAGGTTTCTGCGGGGCACAGACGATTGGCAGGTAACTAACATACCCAGAAGGCTGAGTGTAGCCTGGCTCAGATCAGACCGGCCCAGCCTGCGCCAACCAGTGTTGAGTAATGCTGTTAGTAAATACCAGGCCAATTATTGCTAACGAGGGCCTAATTGGAACCAGATGAACATTTATTGAATTTGTCAGAGAAAGGTAGAGTGGATATAGCTAATGAAGTGCAGCCGCAGCGTCGGGCCAGGCAGCCAGGCTCTGGGGGAATGCATAATTCACCTGGCAGTGCCACAATGTTTTCCCATGTTTGTGGTTTTTATATTCATTTAATACTGCAGAGATTTTTTTTATTTTTTTACAAAAAGTAGCAAGTCAGAAGAAGGGGGGAAGGGATCTGTTTTAATGGTGTACTTTATTTAAACTTTAATCCAAAAAAGCTTGAAACTAAATTCTTGGAGACGAGCAGTCGACGTGTCCCTCAATGCAAACTGCAAAGCAACATGTGGCCGACAAACTGGACTTTTACTTGCACACAGACACACACAAAGCTTTACAGAAAGTCCTGCTCAGCTGTCATTGGTTATCTAACGTGGGAAATAAAAGCAGTGACGTAACCACATAAAGCCTGTCAAGAAGATGTTTTTTCCTACTTATGTCTTCTGTATTTTATGTTTCATTGCTATTTTATGCTGCTTAAACTTTTACTCCACAACATTTCAGTGGAAAATATTGTACTTTTTACTCTCTTATATTTATCTGTCAACTGCTGTACTGTAGTTACTTTACAAATTAAGATTTTGCAAAGATCATTTTATGCAATATGATGCAGATAGATTCAAACACCCAATGGTTTATGAAACAGTTAAAAAGAACTCCACCTCCTCCAGCTGTAACATTGATGCATCAGTGACAATATTTCTTTTGCACGACTTTTACCTAAGAAAAGGATGAGTGCTTTCTCCACCGCTGCTCGAATCTCCTGGAACTGGATCTCCTGCAAATTATTTTCAGTTTTCTTTAACATGTCGCATGTTAATATTGTACATTCGGTACAATAGTAGTAGTAGTCGTATATTAGTTTACAATATGAATAACATTTAACAATATCTAACAACAAAAGACTTAATAGCACTTAGATTTATTTTGTTGCTGCTGCTCCACTGAGCTTTTTAGCCTCTTTTAGCTCTTAGTTTTGGTTTATACATCACATAGACAGGAATTCTGGTCCAGTCTCAGCGTTTCCAGCTGCAGCAAACAGCTGTTTGCAGTATGGTATAACTCTAAAGCAGTGGTCAGCAATAGGCGGCCTGCGCTTGAAAAAGCAATATTAATAATAATAAATAAATAGATCTCAGTCATGACAGATACAGTTACTCACACAATCACTTCCTCTTAAGCGATTGTGCCGCTTTATGACAAGTTTATTAAGAGCTTTTACTTTGAAAAGTTCTGAACAACATTCAAAAGAGACCTTGGCCTGTTTGACACTCCTCTGAAAAACCCATAGGAAAACCGTCAGATTGGATTCCGCTGAATTTCCGCAGGGAAAGGGAACGTAAGCATCCGGGAGGCACACAAACTGCAGCACATGTTTTATTGTGAGCATTTGCAAAAGTGTCTCTATAATCTATTTATTTGACTATTTTGCAACAGCTTTTAAAAAATTTGGCCCGATGCCAGACTTATTTGCCGATCGCTGCAAGTATAGTCACATATGGTTACATGTAGTCATCTAAAAACTCGTGAGTAAATGAATAGTCCTCAAAAAATATGTGTCTTGTGTTGCTGCAATCCAGAGTAAAATCTGTGAATCCATCTGCTGCAAAAAAGCAGATTTTTTGAAGTATTCTTTAAAGGTCAGGGAAAGATTGGACACCAAATCCGGACACGTTGAAGCCAAATGCAAGTGGACCGCTTTGACCTTCATGCTCAACACACCAGAGCTCCATATGAACATAACAGAGGACTTTGTGTTGATTTAAATTGGCTCGCATTCTGAAAGGAGGTTGACATGACTTCTGCCCTGATTCTCTCCCACATCTCCCCCTTTTTTTTAGTTGCTCCATCCTCTTCTTCCTCCTCCCTCCATCACGTCATTTTCCTGCCCCCCCCCCTCCCTCCCTCCCTCCCCCCACTCTGACTCTTTGTCTCATTATACAGTCGCTTCTCATCCTGCCAACTGATGGTTCATTGCAGCGAGGCCCCTCGGGCTCCGCTCTCTGTCCCTTTGATTCCCATCCACAGACAACAAAAAGGAGGGCACACGTCCAGTAGGCCTATATACAGTATATGCAGACACGCACGCCAATGCATGCATGTGCAACTGTACACATACTGTATTTTATATACTGTACCGTAAGTGTAACAACATTGTCTGTAGAGAATCTGAGTTAATTTATGTACACATCTGTAGTAGGTGTGTGTGTGTGTGTGTGTGTGCAGACCTTCTGTTGGACAAAAGCCTCAAACCTCAAAAAGTTAAATTCTTCAGGAATTAAGGAAAACAGTCCAGCGGCTAATTACCAGCCATACGTTTTAGGAATTACAGGCTCACAGTGAACACATAATCGGCACATAATGCACATTTGCAAACGTGGATTTAAATGTACTTGCAGCGCTGCCGCCTGGATGCATAATCTTCATTACTTTAGAGACATTATGATTTCTAGACCACAAGACAAACACCTGATTTATGCATTATGTTGAATTCCCCCACAGTGCACAGAGCAAAGCTTTTATCAGTAGGTTGGACGGAGTGTATTTATGTCACCTCGCACATAGCGTCTGTTTTTACCATTATTTAATTTAACCTAACATTTTATCCGGCAGAGTGGATCATCACTTTTCTAGACTTATTAGCCGTCCCTTCTTTTTACTTTTACATGGAACTGGATCGACCACAGCGGCCTGATTAGGAGTTTTGGGAGCCTCATTGATAAATATGTTTTGCTCCGCAGCCCCAATAATAAAATTAACAGTGATCTTTGATAGTAAATTTGATCATAAGTCTGCACAAGCCCAGTCAAAGGAGAAAATCTCCTATTATAAGTGAGGAAGTCATTAATCCTGACTAAGACAACCTTTTACTGTTTGAAGTGATAAACGGCACATCTGTACAATGCAAGCTTTATTCCGGGTACCACCAAACAGTCTCTTAGGGGGGTTTGTGTAACAGAACCTACAGTGTTTATATTGTAGAACGCATCCTGCCGTATTCTGCTCAGCCTTCCACGCGTTAGAGGAACTAAAAAATGATTTGGCAGGTTTACATTCAGCAGCCACGGAGAACAGTTTCCTCAGAATTACTTTGGGATAATTTTAACTCCCCTGTGACCATCGTGTCCTGACCTTCATGCTGAGTGAAGGGTTGCAAAGCTCTTTGACACCCGGCTTTCCTCTTTAACATCGCCATCTCTTGGAGTACTTATGTACTGCAAATTCAAGTGAAATGACACCATAATGGCATCTATGTTAGAAACATAGAGATATATCATTGACATGCCTGTCGTTACGCTCGTGATAGTGTCTGTGCCGACGTGTAGGTGTGTGTTTTGGCTTTATAAATGGCTGAATGGATTCAGGCTTGCCCCCCCCCACACACACACACACACATGATGAGGTCTTTACAGTCCAAGTCCTGCTCTGTTTGTCAGCTGGGCTTCATTCACAAAACGTGGCTGCCGGCAGCATTTCCTCTGCTTTCTATTTGGGGAAAAAACAGAGAAAAAAAAACACTGACTTTGTTCTGAAGGTCTGTGTTTGTTTTTTCAGACCTGTCTGCTCGCTCTCTCCCCGTACGGCAAAAATGAATCCAAGCGGAGAGCCAGAAATTCAGGGATGGATTGGGTTACACTACTTCCCAGAGACAAAAGTGGCCTATATGGGAGGGTCGGCCATGACAGTTGGCAGTTGGTTCGGTTTGGGGCGAACCTGATACCATAATTTAGATCTGCCATAAACACACAGAATGAGACACAGACCTTCTCTCCCTCTGAAATACAACCATGGGAAAACCGGGCATTTTGGCTGCAATAGCTCTGCCTCGACCGTAACATGAAATCCATGCTTTTATGATTGGACGTAACGTGTTTATCATTGCTTACACAAACTGATGGAAAGCATTTGCTCGGCCTCGCCAATGCGGCCTGTACAGGGCAGAGGCTCGGGAACAGGTATTAGTTCAGGAGATGGTTTGGTAATGACTCAGTGTTTAGACACGCAGATTGTGCTGACTCGTTCTGGACTCCTTGAGGTCTCTGAAGTCTAGCGTGTATGTTGATTTGAAGATGAATCAATTGTCATTATCATTGTTTTCAACTGTTCGTGTGTACGGCGGAGAATGTGTCTTTCTACATGCAATGATTCTCTGCGTGTGCTCATTACCGAGTTGTGTATGTGTGTGTTGACATCTCCTGATTAGCTCTGGCATCTCCACCAAGCGAGAGGTTTTTGGAAGATTAGCTTAGCAGGATGGTTTCCTGCTAGATCTGCAGAAATTAAGTCTTTCCAGTACAAGCGCCAAAAGTCAGCAAACACATGCAGCGCCTGAAAGATGTTTGATATTGTGGATGTAACTTTTCTGCCAGTTCTGTAGAACAAAAACTTTGTTGCAGTCAAGCAGCCAACACCGGGGCTGAAAGCTGAAGCCGGTGCAGAGGTGTGTTAAGGTGCACTGCCAGCACCAGCCACTAGATGCTAGCCACAACATGGCTTTGATATTATCAGAGAAGTTGATGCTTGAAGAGAAGTTTCTTGCTTTTTTTCCTTCATGGTCATGGTGCCTGAGTCAGCATTACTATAAAGTAGGGAAGTGAAGATATTTTGAGTGCGCAGGGCTTCAGAAGTAAAAGTCCTGTTTATTTTCAGCATACACAGTGTGAGGTGCCTGACAGTTGGAGCTCTTAAAATCTTGGATGGACGTATAATTCTCCTGGTTGAATCATCTGCAAAGCTGTGTTAGGACGTGTACGATTCTTTGGTGAAACTCAAAGGTACAAGTCTGTGGACATAAGGAGAAAAGTCAACTACGACTCCCAAGGTGCATTTCAATAAGAAACATCCAATTACAGGGCTAAAAATACTTTTGCGGGAGCTAAAGATTGTTTTAAAAAATAGAAATCAGAAATCTCTTTCTGATCTTGAATCAGTTTGGACTGAATTATAAAACTTTGGTGACGTGTTTTTCCCTACGTGCAACACATGGAGTTTTGTTCCACACCGAACTTTCGGATGGTGAATAAATGAGTAAATGTCGAGCTGTCACATCAATGATAAATGAGGGGAATCAAACCAGGAAAACAGACCCAGACCAAAAGTACAAATTACTCCACATACCCTTGGCCATATAACGAATTCTCCCTCTCTTTATTTCCTTCACTATCATTAAACCTCATGCTAAATTTCCCCGTCGACTCCTCCCCCCGTCTGACAGATGACTGACTGCATGAATCATGTGGAGGGATTGGGATGGAGAGAGAATGAGAAAACTCAGTCAGACGACTTTGTGATTGACAATGTGTTTGTCAGGATGTCTCTGATATTTTACTGCCTGATGTCAGGAACATGTGCATTTCTGTTGGTTGGAGATCCTGATCCTGCTACTTACAGATGAAATAAGAGCACATACAGTCGGTTTGCTGCTTAGACTCAAACTTGCTCGTGTACTGTGTAAACTGCATATAACATGTATGGTCTCTTCTGCTTTTATCTTCTTTGCATTCTCAGCAGTGTAGACACAGCACCCTTATAATACCATCACACACCTTTACATGTCTTTGCTGCACCAGATCTACCAAAAAAACCCAGAAATAATCGTACTGCAAATCCTACATCAAATGCTACACAGCACGCATGTACAGAGGAGATGACCTAATTAATTTTATTTATTAATGTTGTATAATAAATTGGGAAACAGCAGGAAGATGCGTGATTTATTTTTTACAAGGTTTGCATCTGCATTCCAGCTTCTCATCTGTGATTTCCAATCAATATTTTGTCGTCTTTGTGAATCCCTGTCATCTTCCAAAGATCCACTTTGTTTTGCCAGCGTTCTATAAATTTAAATTGCTAGGGCATACTCTAATAATTATCTCATTCATTCTCAATAATTAGCATGATCTGTTTTATTTTCAGTGGAAGTTTTGTCCGTGAAATTTTGAAAAATACTTATCAGGGGCAAAGAGTTCTATCAAATTGATTGTTTTGTCCAACTAACAGTCAGAAAGCTGGAGATATTCAATTGACAACGAAGCAGGAAATCAAATTAGAGAAACTGCAAACAGAGAATGTTTTTTACACTTTTAATTGATAATTGACTTCATTAATTAAAACTGTGCTCTGATTCTCAGTTGATTTAATCAACTGTTAGTTGCAGGAAAAACATCACATTTGTGCAACACTTGGATTTACACACACAGTATAGTCACATTTGCCTCCAGCTGATAAGTGCCACCTCCTCCCCCTTCCCCCATTGATCTCAGCTCTACTTACCCTCTTGAGTACATTATGCTTTTACCTTTGTGTTGAACCCCCCCCTCCCTCCTCAGTCCCTGGCTGAGGTAATTTCCTGTCTGGCTGACTCACAGCACTCACACCTCTGAATGGAGGAGGATGGAAGGACGAAGGAGAGATGGAGGCAGCGCTGTAAAACAGTGTTGGGTGTCAGATCTGCATCCAGAAAAAGCTGTTTGTTGGCTCAGATTTCAGGGTTTTTTTCTGCCTCTCGCCTTCGTTCTGGCAAAACACAGAGCAATAAATACTCAGATATATGTACGAGGGAGAGACGTCAGCCTGTCTGCAGGCACAGGAATGTTCATACACCATCTCACAAACAGATATGTGCACACGTAGTCACACAATATTCCTGGAAGTCAACCAGAAATTTCTTCATTCTGTAAACCCGGACGTTGACGCACAGGTCGCGCTGACCCATCAGTGTTGAATGGACAAGGCTTCCTCTTTGGCAGGCTGGTCAGACTCGACGCTATCAGCAGCAGCAGCAGCAGCAGCAGCAGCTGTGTTTTAGCCCCAGGCCCTGCTCCCCTCTCTCCTCTCTCCCACTGTGGGAGTATCACGCTGCATCATCAAGCCGAGCTCCAGGCTCCAGGCCATCCGTCACAGCCTGCCTGTGCTCACTTCCGGGGGTCAGGTATCTCAGACAGCCTGGGTCAGGAAGGGAAGTGGTGCGGGAACATCTGATCCTGATCCAATGAGCGTGCTCCCACAGAGCTGGAGTCACCTCCAGCCTTTTAAAGTTACCCGTCCAGTAAAATTAAACCTGTCCAGCTTGGGTTCCACCTGGCAGAGAGTGATCTGTGTGGATCTAGCAAAGGTACTTGGTGTGATATAACAGACAGTCTTTGTAGCGATGGATGGGCCCTCTTGTTGATTAGCCCCAGAAGGCCTTTCAGTTAGGGAGCAGGGATTAATAACTCAACTACCCTGAATCAGATATTGTATTTATGACTTCCTGCTCCTTACAAAACACATGACATCAGTTGTCGTTTAAACTGACATAAACTGTGGCTCCACACACTCTATGGCAGCCGCAACCTTTTAGCCTGTGACTGTTTGGTCAAGAATAGAAAACTGTGGTTTGCACTGCAGGACCGAACAAGGCCAAACCAAGGCCAAGGTCACATCTATTGCTTGCTTATTTTTCTGTGATTCCCAATTACAGAGACAGCTGTGTATTGAATTTCTGAGAACCAGCTGATTGTCTGTGGCTGATTTGTGATGAGGAACATTTAAACACTGAACGTCCTTGTAGAAAATGTAGCCTGGCTCGAGATCTCCAGAGTTGCTATTCGCATTTTTCAGTAATTCAGCAGGCCAAACGAAGCCAGAGCTTTGCGGGAGGGATTAAGAATGGTAATGTTGTCTTCCTGTGCCCGAGCCAGAAACATAGGAACACAAAAGTGGCAATGAGATGGAAACAGTTTGCACAAGTCGAATCATATTAAAACTCTTAAATCTGTGACGACTGAAATGACGTCGTTGGGACGGATACATTCAGCAGGGCCAAAGAGATTTCTATTATGATACCTCAACCAAAATAGATACCAATTTGGACGGGTCAAAACATTTCAAACGGTACCTGGCCCAGATGACACTCCAAGGGGTCATTGAAGAAACAGAATGTGCAGTTTCGCCAGCAAGAACCATGCTACAACATATATGATTAAGGGCTTAATAATGAAAGGCATGTATTAGTCGTTGAGGATGGATGGATGTAAGAAAAGGAAAGAACGTAGGAGGTCTGATGCATGCACGGTATTGGGTAAGGGAGGGGAAGGAAACAGGGATGAGGTGGGTGCGAGTAGCGATGGGTGGATGAAGGAATGCTGCAGGAAGGTAAATGCAAAGGGAAAGGTAGACAAACAGCAGAAGAAGGGTTAATCAGGTTAGACCTGCTCCCTAACCTCAGTTATTCTAACTTCATTAGTTGTGCAGGAGGTTCAAATTCAGATTTAAAGCAGAAATGTTATGGTTTCCTCAGGTCATGTAGCAACAACATGAAAACTGGTATAAAGCAGCAGAGAACACTGACTTGTATCCTGAAACCGTTTTCTGCTACAGATCTTTGCAGAGCTAAACAGGGTTTGCTTGTTATTTATGCCTGATGCTTCCTCCCCAAACAGCCTTTAATGTGATTTCATTCAGTTCCCCATGTCAGCCGAGATGATTTGCCGGCAGGCTTTGGTTTCATATAAATGAAGAGCGCTTTTGATCCTGTGTTATAAAGTAGAATTGGCTCGGGCCCTCGCTTTTACCCGCTGTGGAGAAGAGGTGAATAATCCACTTCCAGCTCGGGCCTTGCTCGGCAGCCCCAGTCTGCATATGAACGTCTGGAGTCAGTGTGTTTCTGTGTGCTGTTAAAGAGATTCAGATCCTGTTTTGCTTCATGCCTCTTGTCCTCTTGGCATCATTAAAGCAAAACAATGGCGCTCAGGGTAAATAGCCATGGAAACGCAGAGATGGCTGCAGTTAAAAACACAGCGGCCAGCCAGGGTTTTTTTCAGCCGCGTGACCTGCTCTTTCCCACTGAAACCGCCACCGCAGCCTGCGTGCAACACACTCATCTTGACCTCTTCCTGATGTGCAACTTTTGCACCCTTTTCTCACCAAAATTATGCCGATACATGCAGGTTTTTTAAACGCCGGTAAACCCGTTAAAAACAGCTGATTAACTCATTTCCCAATGCCAGTAGTCACGTTGTCATGGATGACATCATGAAGGCGCCATTAAGCAGGTTTAATAAGCAGGAGAAAGCATTTAGTGTAGATCAGTCCTCTCTGTGCACATTATGGGATGTACATTGTGCTTTTACACAGCAGCAAACCCACCTTAGACGGTTGGAAAGTAAGAGTTCATGTGTGTAAAAAACCCTTGAACTTAAAGTGTTGATGTGTTGGAAGCTAACACGTCACACAGTCGGCTGTTTCTTTGTTTGTGTTGTCAGGGTCCCCCCCCCCCCACCGCATTAAAGTTGGCAGGCATGCTGGAAAAACCATCAAACGGCCTCCATACCGAAAGCCTCGGCGCTCCGTTCGTGCCGTTCCATCCTCACAAACCCTGATGGGAGGCTGGCACAGAGCTGAGGACTCCCTATCGATCGACCCTCCGCTGCCACCTCCTTCACACCGCACCATCCTTCACTCGCATACAGCTGCTGCCACCACATCTGGGAATGATTTTATCAAAACCAAAGAGGGAAAGTGAGAGAAGGCAGACGAAGTCTACATTCAGAAATCCTCCTCACCGTGTAATGTCTTCTGTCTCTAACTGTTGTGACACACAGAGATCTGTACTTGTTAAAAGTCTGTTCTTTATACTTCATGTAGTTCCCATTAGACTTACTTATTAATGTGAAGTGCTCCCTGGTGGTTTGAACTGACTGTTACCGGACTGATTGCTTTATGAGACACATTGATGGTGCTTAGATCATAAGGCTGCCATTACACTTAAAGTCTATGATCTACAGATGGGACTTTTGAATTAGGTTTCTTTTAGACATGAAAGCATGTTTTGACATTGATTTGTGTGTTATTTCAGTTCACTCAAGATTATGATAATAATCAAGATGATACCATATACAGAGACAGAGTGCAGATTTGTATTCTGTCAAACATTTTTTGTTTGCTGTCATTTAAATATATATGTTGTGTCAGGCTTTATATAATCATTAAGCAGGACTGTATTAAGCAGCAATATATTTATTGGAGTTTTGCATCAAAGTAATGAAGTAACTTGATTTTTCAAGTTTATATTTCAACAGGTATTCTCATCTGTTAGACTGTAACTGCTTTCCGAATTGGCTTTCCATGAAATTTACTATATCATGAATTACATTATATGAACACCATTTAACACAACAGCATCTGGACTTTTTAGTTAACCAGAATCTGACTGTACCTGCACTCACAAGGCCGATATATCATCCTAAATGACGCAAATCTAATCTAAAATTATAACTGACCAGTGTTAAATAATATTTTTACACTGTAGAGAATAAAGCTGCTGAATGACGTCACCTCTGACCAACTGTACCCCACCCTCCCTTAAACACCAGTAGTTTTCTGAAATCTACAGCAGAACCCAGAGTATGTTTCTGTTCCATTAATTAACTAACATAACTATGTATATGAGATTGTACTCTGCAGGAATAATGGAATTACACGTGCCTTTTCTTTGTTTTGAAATCTTGAAAGAGCTCTGTAGAGTTTGCAGCAGCGCCCGACTGATGCACCGGCAAGGGCGATGTAAGCTTTTTGCAGATTTAGCTGCTGTCCTCCAGCTGTGGGGGGCGGCAGCTGTAGCCGTTCATGTAGCTGTTCATTGTTTTTTCTGCGAACAGCAGCTAATAACGCTGATAAATGGCTTACTTTAAGTATGCAGCTACGTTTTTAGAGCCATGTTTGAAGCCAACAAGGGGTAAATGTTAAACCGCAAGCTTTTAGTGTATTCCTGTAATGCAGCTTTTCTTGCACTGGAAAGTCTTATATTGTTACACCAATTTGAAGTAATTTGTTGCAGCATATGCACTAATAAAGTTTGATTAGTAATACGGTCCATGGTTTATTTAGAGCTACACTTCTCATACATGTTCTCTCACAGTCTGAATAACATGTACGTTTAGATGATTTTGTGCTTCTAGCTGTAAATTTGCATAAAGTTTTACTTGACGTTCTGTCTAGTTGCTTGTTCTGCTGACAGTCCAGACTCATTTAATGTGTAGTTCATTGCATCACTCTGCATTTTCGGCGGGTTCGTCCGGGCCCTGCCGCCCCTCGGCGTGCTTTCCTTTGGAGACAGCCAGTCTTTAAATTTTCTGCTTGATAAATTTTCCTAATAAATCTCAAGCACTGAGCTGTATTTTCTCTGAACGCCAGCCCAACTGGTTTGTAGATCATTATGAGCCTTGTGGTGTGAGGAGAAATGATTATTCACTGGAAAATGAAATGGAAGTAAATACAGTTCCATCTCAGAAAAATAAATTGGGTTATTTTACGCACTTGTTAAAAGTTGCTTGCATGTATTTAACTTGGGTTTTTGTTAACAGTGTGAGAACAGTAGCATGTGGCCTTCTCTACGCTGTTAATCTATTTTTAAGGGTAAAGTTATAATCTGTCACAGAGACTTTGACGTTGAGTTTAATTTTTTATGGACATTTGCAGTAAACCTCAATTATATTGATTCCGTGTGTGTGGTCAGAATGAATGTGGCTCACAGTCTCTGTGCCACACTCACTCATAACAGCAGTGTGACCTCTGAAGTCTCCAGCAATGAGCTGTCTGGAAGATTTAATGCTCTTTCAAATCATCACACTCCCTCATATTGCTTTAAATATAGAAGAAACTGCTGTGTTGTATTTGCAGTTTTGTTAATAGAGAACACACACAACGCTCTTTTTGTCTCTAATGTCAAAATGTCTGACTTTAAAAGACCAACTTTGTTTGAACCTTATGAGTCATATTCACCTGTCGGTTTGTTCACTCTCACCGCTCTTATAGCGTCGCTTTTGGCCGCGAGCAAGCAGCTGTTTTTAGAGAAGAAGCTCAAACTGCAGAGAGACACAGTAGTCCTTTTTAAACAAGACCCACAAAAGTGCCATAGCAGGACTCTACTGAACCGAACAACACCGGCACAAAGCTGCTCCGGCGTGGCCCTATTTGATGTTCGTACGTTTTATACATAACATTCCCGCCTTGAGGAGGCTGTACAAAAGGGGCTATAAGAGACTAGCCAGCGATCAGAGCGCAGCTGGTGGAGACCTGCACACAGAGCTAAAAGTGAATACTGGACACAAAGAAAACTCCAAATGATTTATAAAGTTGCTCCGTAAGTTCTGGATGAACAACTTCAACATATGAATTTAAAAGGCGTCTTGCGCTCACGTCTCGTTTCCAGCTGTCCTCATTTTGCCAATAAAATCAGTTGCTGCAGGTTGAAGGTATGTTCTGTATGCAAAGGTTCCAACTGTTCAGACGTCAGCTTTAGCAACACACAAATTGACTGTGTTGACAGGTCAGCTAAGTCTTTGACTCATCTCCAAACTGACCAGGAGCTCCAGCTCATTATATCTTATTGTCCTCCAGATCCGTCCACGTCCTCCGATATCTCCACTTAATAACAAAGTGGGAGTCATAAGGTCAAATATTTTGCTTTAGTTGAAACATTTTCAACCGCACAGATGTGTCTTCCCTCAAATTGTGCTGCCCAGGGTTAGTTTGCATCCTGATGTGTCCTTGCTCTGCATTTGCGTGCCGTCGCTCCACCTTTACAATTTGCCGCACAACTGTGCAGTGTGTGAAAAGAGTAATAATCTCAGGAGAAATTTTAATCAAAATACGTGTTGCCAGATGTAGACAGGTTTTGGTCATGTTAGATAGGGAGCGTTAAAGATGTTGATTGGTGTGCTTTTGAAATAGGGAGAGCAGGGCTGGCTGTTTCCCCCTGTTTCTATTCATTACGCTAAGCTAGCTCCGTACAGACATACAGGTACTTTTCAAACTGCTGAACTATTCTGTAAAGGCACTCTATAAATTTAAATGACTTGACGTTAAATACAAATGTTTGTAGAATCCACCCAGGGTGCAGGTTCTATCTGGTTTCTCCACAGCGCGTCTCCCTGCTCTCTGTCCAGGATTTAAATTAGCTCCTGGGGATATTTTTAGTGGCTCTCTCGACGATTTAATTAGGTTTACAAATGATAATTTTTAACCACCATGTCTACCGTGGACCGTGGCAGCACAATAAACACAATCAGACATTCCCCCTGCAGAATTGCATTAGGGGTTTGGCACTGCCAGAGAGCAGGGCTGGAAAATGTCGAGCTAGCTGGCATCAAGGAGCTCCTGTTACCAGTAAAGGGGGAAAACTCCCAGAACTCTGCCAATCCAAAGCACACACAGACTTGCTCGCACAGTCACATGCAAACTCCCAATTACACTCCTATTCCCGTAGAGGTGGTTTTTAAACCTTTCTCAACACGAAGATGTAGCAGGAGGCGTGGCTTTTTAGTAAACTGTTGGCGGGCTGCCTTCCCACAAGACTGTCAGGGCAACTAAACAGCCGTTCAACGGTGGATGCAAATGGACAGGAAAGGGCAAAGGGAACATGGAAGATATCTGACATGGATCCTCCCTTTCACCCAGATATTTCAGGTCTTAATCGCTGTCTGATTCTAATAACGGGTCCGGGTTTGTTCTTAAATAATAGGACGCAGTGGGGTAGAAGTTTGAGCATCGTAAGCGTGGAAAAATGTTCTAATGCTCCTTTTTTCCCTTCTCTAGTATTGGATTATGCTCCGATGCTGGAAAAAGTCCCGCAGAATTAGGATGATTTCATTTCACGGGAACGTTGTGTTGTAATAAATTCTGCCTTTGTCTCTCTCTGCGTGACCTCTGGATGAGCTGCTGCGGCCGACATCTCTTCTCCAGCGCTCGCCGACTCCAGTTTTCAGTGTAGTTGATGCGCTCCCTCGGCCGTTTTGGCCAAAAACCCATCAGTCGTGTGTGTGTGTTTGTGTGAGAGAGAGACAGAGTGTGTCCAATTCAATCACTGATCACCTCTTACAACATGTGTCCAAAAGCAGATAACAACCCAAAAATATCATCTGGTTTGATTTTTGGAAGAATTATTGTGGTTTGGTGTTTTTTAAACCTCTGTCAGACTGCGATTGTTCGAAAGTGTTGTCAGGAGCAACATATGTTTGGTTCATTCTCTCCTTTTGATTATTGGTTATTGACAAATAGCTCTGTCAAATGTGTTCAGTGGTCTTCCAGTGTTGCTCCTTTGCAGGATCTCTGAAGGATCTCTGCACTGTTTGTGGCCAGAAGTATGTGGACACTGGAACATTGCAGCCGTATGTGCTCGCAGTTGACGTTCCAGTTCATCTGGTTCATCCCAAAGGTGCTGGAGGGGTTGAGGTCACGAAGTCGTCCACATAGTTTTGTGTGTTTAAAATGCACATGATGTCGCAGGCAAATAAGGAAGTGCTCACACAGTTTACAAATGTAAAATCATGCCATTGTGCAGTGCTCTGGAGGTGCACCCTGGGTTGTACCGTGCCAGTGGTTGGAAAGATAAAATGAAGGGCGAGGGGGTCCCGTTAGTATCTGGTGTGAGTACAAATTCCAACAACAATGGTGCTGACGCAATCGATTAGTCAGCTGATTTCTCGTTTAAGTCATTTCTCAACAAAGACGTCAAGAAGCTTTCTTTAGTTCCAGCGTCTCAGTTGTGGAGATTTGCTGATTTGTTCTTTTTCTGTCTTTGTAAAGTTGATTTTCGACAGCTGGTCGGACAAAAAGTGTCCAAAGACATTTGAAGGCGTCACTTTGGGTTCTGGGAGGTTGTGAATTTTCACAATGACATTTAGAATCAAACCCTTAATTAAACTTGTAATTAGTTGTAGCCCTTAACTAAATGTTCTCGCAACATAAATTTTCTTCTTCACAAATGCCAGCGGTCCGGATGGCGCTGTCGCCTCACAGCAAGAAGGTCGCGGGTTCAAACCCCGGTTGCCCCCCGGCCTTTCTGTGTGGAGTTTGCATGTTCTCCCCGTGTCTGCGTGGGTTCTCTCCGGGTGCTCCGGCTTCCTCCCACCGTCCAAAGACATACGGCCTGGCTTGATTGGTGACCCTAAAATTCTCCTTAGATTTGAGGTTTGTTTATGTGTGGCCCTGCGATGGACTGGCGACATGTCCAGGGTGTTCCCCGCCATTCGCCCAATGTCAGCTGGGATTGGCTCCAGCCCCCCGCGACCCTGTACACGGGATAAGCGGTTGACAATGGATGGATGGATGCCAGCTTCAAGTCTAGTTTCTTTGCCGACAGCTTCTCATCTTATTACACACTAGCTTGGCAAATCTTTTATGTCAAATAAAATAAATAATTAAATAGTAAATCAACACTAAATCTACTTTTTTTAAGTTGGCAAATTATATGTACACTCACTGTATTATACTATCAATCGGTCTTGGATCTACTCCTTAGTATTTAGTGCAACACCAGCTCTTTGGCTTTAAACAAGGGTTCATCTGGTGCATTTTCTGAATATACTGTATTAAGTGGGTGTGTTCAAGCTTAAACAGGGTTACGTTGCTTTAAAGATGTTTCACACCTAATTCCCTCTGTTTTCACTCAGTTTTTACTGTGTGAAGGCTTCAGTGTAGCAGCTATTATCAGATCCAAATCCACACTTTTTGCTCCCACGTCCTACGACCCATCGTTTACATATTCAGATTTTAGAAAAGCTATAAAACTGCTGGCAACAAATGAGACTAAGACAAAATTAAATATAAAGGAAGTGACAGCTATCTTTGCTTTATTGATGTGGGCCCTATGAGAAACAGATGTGTGGTTATTTTACAGATCTGCAGTCATAATTCTGTGGTCCAGCTTTACACAACATGAGGTTTTAAAGGAAACACTAAGAAATTAGTGTTAAACATAGTCCATTAGGGACCCACGGAGCTCTTAATCCAGCGTGTGTGTATGTTTGTGTCTTTAATTTTCTATCTGCTTATATTTTCTCGTCTATCTGAGCATAGCTGTCATGTGCAGAATGTGAATACAACATGTGTTCCTGCATTCAGCCATATGCTCGTGTGTAATTCTAATCTGCAGTCAGTCAGCCTCATACTGTTTGCCAGCACATTGGACGGCCCTCGTGTGATCAGCATCTCCCAGCGCAGCATTCCTCAGTGACAGCCACGGGCAACGGCTTCTTTAAATAGCCTCTGGATAGCTGCCATTCTGCAGAGATGTTGGAATTCCCTGAGTTCAGGTAGAGCGTTAGCGCCTCCTTGTGACCAGAGACTGATTTCTCCCATGAGATGTTTACGAACAAGGAGCACACCTTGGAGTTTTGAGCGCTCTTATTGCATGGAATTGGCTTTTTTTTGGATCAGGAGGGTTCTGGGTGGAGTAAACTTACATGTAAGGTGTTTTTAACTTTCAGAAGTTCAAATTCTTCTTCTTTTCTGTTTCCTTTAGTTCGTTTCCTATGTTTAGTTTTGGTCATTTGCAGTCAACGCGAGTCATTTTAACCTAAACATCTAATGCAAACCACCAAATCAAAGCTTTTCTGAGACATTGTCCCCAAGGGCCATTCCTGCAACAAATAATATGATGCACAATGCAGTAATGTTGCTGTCTTCTGAATTCCCTTTCTCTTTCCTCGACCATATGAGAGATTTTCCATCAAGGGTTATTTGTGCTCCAGCTGCTTTTTCACTGGCTGTAATTCTCATCGATCGATATGTAGGACTTTAACAAAGCTCTGCTGGTACTTCTCCTGTTTTTCAGGGTATTTTAAACAGCTTGCTTCACATCCTTCTTCATGTCCATCAGTCCAGTTCAGTGATCTTTATCAGTACAACTTGCTCCTGTCATTGTTGTTGGAGGGCATACGCTTCAATTAGAAGTCACAAACCACATTGTTTTTAAATACACATCATTTCTCATGACATGAATGCTGCCCATGAGCTCTCACCTCTATGTTTAAGGTTTGGTGAAGTTTTGGCAACTGCAAGGTTAAAGTTAGGGCTCACTCCCTCTGAAGTTTTTGCAGCAGGGTAACCCCACTCTTTACCCGCCATTGCTTTAGCGAGACAGCTGTCGTTTTTTGCAAGACGAGGTGAGGTTTTCTTCATTTTTCCTCTCTAACAAATGACTCGTGCTGTTAGTCCACCGTCCTGATTAAACAAAGGTCAGATGGAAGAAAAACACACTGATCAAGTCTCCCACACATTCTGAATGTTACAGCCGCTCAGCGCTTGTGCCCGTTATCAACACACACACACAGACAGACACAAACACTCTCGCTCTACTGTCTCAGATTCTTGGCATGACTCCTGAGAGTAAAAATGGAAACATCCCCTTGCCCCCTCTCCCCTCCCATATCCCCTGTTGCCAGCCTGTTGGCCATCCCCGACCCTCCTGTGACAAATCCAAACTGAGAGGAGCTCATGTCCACTTTCTGTTTTGACCACGACTGTGTTCTTGTTCCTGCCTGTTGATGTGTGACGGCAGGACCGAGCAGAGACCTGATCTGCGTTCCCTTATCGTCAGGATAGCTTGATTCTTTAGTCAGGACAGCTCTGATTCTCTTCAGCCCTGTCTTTTCACATATTATGCCGTACTAAATGGGGGGCTGCGATGCCCCCTACAGAAGAGCCACCTGTCATCATGTCTAACTCTGCTTTCCCTGGTTGCCGCACTATCTCGCAGCACCTGAATGACCTGAAGAAGGAGAACTTCAGCCTGAAGCTCAGGATCTACTTCCTGGAGGAGAAGATCCAGCAGAAGTTTGAGGAGAGCAGCGATGATGTGCACAAGAGGGTGAGTGAGAAAATTCATTTGTGAATGAAAGGACTAATGATGTAATGCATGCAGGGAATTATTCAGAATCCTCCGTGTCTGCATGCACTATGAAAGTGTGTAGTTATCTGCTCTACAGAGCAGTCAGCCATGTTGTCAGAGCTGCAGGTTTGTACTGACAGTTATTAGTACTGACAGCAGGTCTCAGGCTGCTCAGCAACAGTTCATACGATCTGCCAGTCAGAAGCTTTTGGGTTTGAGGATGACTGGGACTCAGAGAGGCTGCAAGCTACAGTTTGTCTCCAAACTTTCAAAGCAAAGTCTCTCAGCCGCTGTGAACTCTGCGGGTTCCTCCACTGAGCTCAGAAAGTGTTTTTATTTATGAGTTTGTGAGAATTAAGGCCCTATTTAAATGAGCACGCCCGAAATAAACAGTAACAATTCACTGTCATAGTATTTACATCTACTGTGACACAAAAAGAGAGCAGGATGATGGTGAGCTTGTTTAGATAGCCACCTTCTTTAAGATGCACGGCCTCTGATATCAGCCGTGTTTAATACAGCAGGTAGATGAACTTGGCCTGTGGACAGAGGAGAGGGCTGTCAGAGGCCTGCATCAGGCTTCAGTCATAAAATCCACAGAGAGTGAAGCTGTGGTAAACCAAAACCAAAACCAAAACCGGTACAGCACCGGTTCACCTTTGTGTACTAAGCATCTATTTATTAGAACATGGATTCTCATTTTACAGTAATCTGGCTCTTAATGACTAATCCTAGTAAAGAAAATCACATTTCAGACATTTGAAAGCTGTTCTGTATGATCTCATTCTGAGCTGTACTTGACACAGAGGACCCTTTTTACTGTAAACAGTGCTTCACACTGTTTTCTTGCAGAAGGATGGAAACATAGCACCTCTGAAATGCACGAGGACATAAAACCTGGACGAAGAACAGTTGAAACTCGTCCTTCTGAATAATCTGAGTTTTCAAGGAAAATTGACAACACATAAAACAATGCGCTTTGCCTGTTAGACAAGATGAGGGGCACAAACATAGGCAGAGTCGTGCATCAAAATGACCCACATGTCTGCTGAGAGAATGGTTGTTTTAACTGCCCCTGCAGTGTCTGTCTTTTCCTGCCGGCTACTATAGACCCAGTGACCCACATTATTTTAGCCTGAGAGCCGTCAGGCCTGCTGTTTGCATGCATGCCTGCACACTGTGCATGCCCTCTACTAGTTTAATTTCAAGAGTGCACACTGCGTGCGTGTATGCATGTTGCATGCGAGTATGGTAGAAGCAGCAACACCTGTGTCGCGTGTCAGCACCTCAGTAATCGGACCTTCACTGCAGGAATACACTGAACTGTGATACAGAAAAGTAAATCACCACTGCAGGCAGATAACTGCACGTGAGAGAACTGACGGCCAGTTCAGTCCAGTTTGTTGCTGCTTTCAGAGCCAAAAGTTAAAAGTGGAGGTGTTGCTGGGTGCAGGGGCATATTACATTGGGGGCAGCAGGGGGGCTGCAAAGGAGACAGACACAGCAGGTGGTCATATCCCTACCAGTTATTTATAGTCCAACAGAGCTCCCTGATAAACAGGTCAGCACGTGCAACCTAGGAAGCTCAATTTGTGTCTCTCTGCACTACTGAACTCCTTAGAGTGAATTATTATGCTAATATCAGGCTGTTTGTAGCCTCATATTTAAGCTTGACAGAATAGCCTAAAATCTCTATCATCGTAATTAATCACAGTCAATTTCTAAATAAATGATTTTTCATTCTGGTTCTGACCTGCTTGTTCTGATTATTACAGTAAATTCTTTTTCAGAGATTCAGGACTTAAACTTCTGGTTATGTGTCGCCGGTTGTTGTAGCTATTATCAGTTTAACTACAATAGATTCAGACAATTCATTTGTTGGAAGAGTACACCGGGATCATTAGGAGTTTCATAATTAACAAATCATTCAATAGAGTTGATAATTCCTCGAAGGGCACGTCGTTTCTTTTTTGCTTGTAAATATCTCCTGAAAGAACAGCAAGTCATCCCTGACATATTCCCACATTGTCGCTATCATCGTTGTAGGTTAAAAAAAACCTCCCCACTGTCTCTGTAAATATGATTTAAGGTCAGCGAAATCTCAAATCTGGAATGAAATCTTCTTTAAAACACATACAATTTTAACTTAATATCCCGCTGAGAAAACCCATCAATAACTCCATATGCATAAAATCATTTAAGATGTATTCTTCTTACATAAAACTATTTCTTTTGTTCACTGAATCTCTTTTCCAGAACATCGAGCTGAAGGTTGAAGTGGAGAGTTTGAAAAACGAACTTGAGGAGAAACAACAGCTTCTGGACAAAGCACTGTGAGTGTTTGACTTCTTCCTGCATCGATGGCCGCCGTGTTTCACATTTCTTGACCCTCTCTGCGAGGGTCATGATTGTATTAGTTTGAGAATCCCCAGGTCTTGGAACTCCAAATGTATCCCAACAAATCACTCACCCAGAGAATATTAAGCCCTCTAGAACGGTCTAAAAATATGTATTCACAAGTGGGTTCAAGTATTTTGCTGCTTGTGCTGCACAGATTTGTTGAAATGCCTTTAGAGAAACCTGACAGAGAACTACAAAAACACTCTTTTCATCGCCAGTTTGATTATTTCCCGCGAGTCTATCAATACATCAGAGCTCGGGCGCCCCACGGGACCCGGCGGCCTCTCATCACACGCGAGCCCGCTGGCCTGTAGACTCACCTAGCTATCACAACACGGACTAAGCTCTGAGGAATGCCATGTATGGACTCAGCGCTGAAATGCTTTTGAAGAGGATGAAGTGGCTCTGTGTTCTGGGACGGAGGACGAAGGAGGGGATGAGGGTGAGGAGTTGGAGAGGGCGTGCGGGACCGACTGCGGGTTTGTTTTGAAGGGGGAGGATGTAGAGAGTGTGGCAGTAGGGAGAGGAAAGGCCAGAGGTGTCTTGTGGTTTGTTGCGTTGCTGAGTTGGGAAGTATTTGAGCTCCAGCACCTGTCTGTGAGGCAGCTGTCTCTCTTTTAGTGGATCTGTGCTTTAACTCCTCTCCGCTGCAAACTCACTCACCAAACAGCAGGGTAATATAGAGTCTATAACCTGTAGAATAAGTTCAGTTCCAATGTTGTTGAAAGTTTACAGCTCATGTTTTTCCAACTGTTTTACCGCCACATCCTAATATTACCTAAACATGCAGATGATGTTATTGGTCCAGGTTTTGAGATATTGCTGTCAACAGTTTCCATAGTGACTATTTCTTCTGTAGAAATTATTTTAACGCCACATTGCCAATACTTTTAGCACTACAATTCATTTTCAATACAGATCATAGACTGTGTGTAAGAAATGGACCGCCGTTTTGAAGCCTCGAGTTTGGCCGATAGGGCGCCGCCATGTCGAGTTTTTTGGAAGCGCCCGGAAGTGACGAAACGGCGGAGCTAACGGCCGTGTGCGGAGCTAGCTAGCTAGCTTAGCTAGGTGCAGCTGTAACTCAGGTTAACTGTCATTTTAACAGGCTGATAAGTTTGTCCAGAGAACAACAGTCTGAAAACTAAATGTTCTCACCAGAGAAAGTGAACAGCCGACTCCTAATAAGCTTTTTCAACGGCGCTGGTTAAATTTACACAGCGCGCCGAGGGTACGAGTCGGCTCTAGCCTGATTGACAGTTCCCCATGGTAACGACTTGTCAATCATAGATAATCCCGCCCTTAAACATTCTCTGCTTTGTGGTCTATTTTAAAATAAATGGGACCATAATTTACTAAATGAACATCATGCTGTGTTGAAGAAGACTTGAAACTAGCGACTGAGACCATAAACTCATCAGGAAAGTGTTTACTGGGGTAATTATTCAGCTGAGAAGGAGAAACATTTTCCCATTATTTCTAATGGATTCGGACTTTTTGCAACCAGAAGAGTCGCCCCCTGCTGGATTTTCAATAGAATGCGACTTTCAGGGACTTCAGCATCGGCTAACTATTGTAGACCGGAAGCTTCCCGCTTGATAAAGATATATCAAAACCGGGAACGATCATTATGAATAGACACCTTACCTCTCATAAATGTGGGGAACTGATTCTTTAAAGTCAGGTAAGGTTAAGTTTAGAGATCCAGTCATGGACTTTAAAAAGGTGGTATTCAGCTTTCCCCCTCTCCTTTATTGAGTTATATATCTTTTTTGTGCATGTAACAGGTTTGCAAAGTGAAAAAGCCCAAAGGGAGTTCCCATCTCCCACAGAAAACTCTGCTCTGAACTGAAAATGGCTCGTTTATAGTCCAGCCTCTGTGACGTCACACGGATGTATGGAGCTAGATGAGTCTCAAAAAGGATAAATACACACACTACATTCACATATGCACACACAGAATTCACAAATACACACACACAGGATAGACAAATGCACACAAAATTCACAAATGCACACAGAAAATTAAAAATGCACAGAAGATTGACAAATGAAAGCTAAACGCGCCTCGCCGAGCGGCTGCTCCGACACGCCCTCAGAAACAGCGAGCTGCAGCACACAGCTCTCCTCTCCCTTCCAAACACTAGCTACCCTCCAGGCAGTCAGTGGACATAAAGTTGTTACTGTGATGTAGAGACAGAGCTCGGTTAAAACTTTATGGATGAAAGATCCTTTTGTTACAGATTAATAACTCATCACTCTGAAACTCTGTGGGGAAAGCCCGTAACAGCAAAGATGGCGGTTATCCCTCCCCTCCCACTAGAAAGCCAATCGTATTTCAGCCAATTGTGTGGCTCCACTGACATAAGGGTCTGTTTTACTTCTGCGCATGCGTGGAAGAGGTGACACATGCGTAGTAGAAGTATAACCGGCCTGGAAAAAACACTTTTTAAACCTTATTTTGGGGCAAAGTCGTCAGCGATTTGTATATGATTTTTACTGCAGATTCTAGTTTTTATGTCCCGGTGACCAGTGAAAGTGCAGCTCTGGTTCTCTCCCCATTCGTTCGGATAGGAGGGGCTGCAGCAATGTGCAGTATGACAAAAATATGGTGTTTTTTGAAAATTAAACCATGTGAACCTGTTCTGGTACAACCTCTAAATAAGATTTTGAACCTGAAAATGAGCAGAATACCACCTGTTTAAGGGACACTGGCCTGTCTGTGCAACACATCATATTTTTACTTTCTCATTAAAGTATGGGGATTTTCATTATAGAAAATATTTCATTTGTTCTCACGATGGCAACACCCCCACAAGTGTTCCTCCATAACCTAGTTTTCCTAGTTTTTTTGTGCCAGAGTGCGCACAGATGAAATTATGCATGCATGGTAGGGAAAAGATATTTCTGAAGGTACATTTAGAAGCACTGGATTTGGTTTGTTTTGTGTCATTATTTTTCCAGTCATCATGCTAAACCCCGTCTACACTTACGTATGTATGGGAAGAAATGGAAAAAGAATCAACACATGTAGTAGGCGGACGCAGTAAAAAACACCTTTAGCTCAGTCACACAGTGTAGTCATGCAGCCAGTATAGTAATTAGTTCAATCCGTCGATTCAGCTCTTCAAAATCCAAATTATGAAAAGGAGCAAAGACTCCAGCCTTTGAGGAGAGTAAATGCGTTCATGTCAGAGTGGAGTTTGGGGTCAGTGCTGAAGCATTTCTCTCTCTCTCTGCCCTGCTGTTTTATAAATAAACTCTCTGGCCACAGTTTATCACTGCAGCTCTTAGCTAGCGTCTGACTGATAGATGTGACGAGGAAAAGCGGAGTGTGACCTTCTGGCTGTTGAAGTTGCTGAGTGGTGGGGCAGCGACAGACCGGCTTTATCATAAATATCCCAGACAGAGACTTTTCCCCCAGTGGACTCCATGTTTCTTTTCCCCCAGTGGACAAAGTTCACTGTGGTTAAGTCTGCCTTGTTGTTGCCTCTGTTTTCTGTGTCTGTTTATTAGCAGGAGATCTCAAAATTCTGTGACCAGAAAGTTAAGCAACAGCCAGAAAACAACCCGGTTTCTCCAGGGTGGTTTACAGCGGAGGTGGGAAGTTCAGACCTCCTCCGCTAACATCATGAGCGCTTGAAATAAACATTAATTGCGAGGGGAAGGTGGGGGGGGGGGCTACCAGCTCACAAATCAAATGCCACATATTGAATGAGTTGTTTAGTCTGTCGTCTACTAATCAAATCGATCACGAGATGAGACGTGTCAGAATCTGGACGGTTTACAATTTTGAGGAAAAGACTTTGGGTTTTTTTGCATCTTCAGAATTAAAATTAGGTCATTCTTTGGATCAAGATAAATCTGTCAGCACGTTGTTTCTACCTCATATGGTGCCGATTCCATCCATTAATCGCCACATTTGGTTCTTTACATACTTGGATAAAGCTGAAATGTATTTATTATTTTTAATTTTATTCCATTTCATGCCCTAATTAGTTCTATCGATCAAACCTAATTAGTGTAGCACCTTTCAAACAGGATTGTTCCATTCAGATTGTTTTACATATGATATTGAGTTGGTTGCCAGATTCTTCTGGGTGCGGCAGATTCGAAATAAACATATTGTGCAGTTTGAACCAAATTCTGATGACAAATGCACTTTTCCACATTGAGGGATTTGAACAAATGTAATAATAGTAAAGCTATAGGTGGTGCTGCACCAATATGATTAATGGCTGAACTCAGTGCTCAGTCTGACTCAGATGAAATGTTCATCCTTAAACAAAGCCTCAGTTTCCTCAAAAAGGTCTTTCGGCCTCATTAACCATTTGCATGATCGTCTATCATGGTGCAAATTCAAAGACATTTCTTTAAAATTTAATTAATAAAATGCAGGCGATCGTATAGTGCAATCATTGTCTTTACATTACATGTATTCAGTACTTAGTACAGTGTTGGACGCTTTTATCCAAAGCGACTTACAATTGCTATATATGTGAGAGGTCGCACGCCCCAGGAGCAACTCGGGCAGGGTTATTCAATTAAAATTCAAAGAGGTCCAGTTAGAGAAAAAAGCAAAGACATCAGAACGACTAATTTAAGGTTAATATTCAGCACCATACAACATATGGTTGTGTCAAAATATGTTTGTCAAAAGCTGACTGTCAAGTCAAATATTTCAACAATATTTACTGTAAGTTTTAAATAATAAATGATAACTTCTCTAATTATAAATTATAAATTTCAGTAAATTAAAGGCTGCATTTTTAAAAAATACTTGATTTTTTTATATCTGCATCTTAAAATAAAGTGCTTAGTTAGTTAGTTAGCTCTAGCCTGATTGACAGGTGCCATGGTAACGACTTGTCAATCAGAGATAACCCCGCCCTGAAACATTCTCTGCTTTGTGGTCTATTTTAAAATAAATGGGACCATAATTTACTAAATGAACATCATGCTGTGTTGAAGAAGACTTGAAACTAGCGACTGAGACCATAAACTCATCAGGAAAGTGTTTACTGGGGTAATTATTCAGCTGAGAAGGAGAAACATTTTCCCATTATTTCTAATGGAGCCGGACTTCTTTTTGCAGCCAGAAGAGTCGCCCCCTGCTGGATTTTCAATAGAATGCAGCTTTCAGGGACTTCAGCATCAGCTTCATATTGTAGACCGGAAGCTTCCCGCTTGGTCACGCGGTAGTAATTCTCAGTAATAAACGGGCTACTGGTCAGGGTCGGGATGCCGCTGGGACCTCTGAACTAGGGGTTAAGTGTCTTGCTCAGGGACACATTGGTGGATGTGTCACAGTCACAGGGACTGAACCTGTACTCTCAAACCAAAGAGAAGAGAATATTTTTGGGAAATAACTGAATTCTGCATTATCAGCAAAACACTTAAAAATAAGCTCAACATTGCAGAGGCAAACACATGTTCTAAGTTCTCCTGAGACAGAGTGATAAAACCAAGACAAATTCAAGTATAACATCCTTCTAAAACTCGTATTGTTTCTGATGACTTGCAAGCACTGATGTACAACTAACCAAGAAGCATCAGATTCGGTTGAGTACAGCGACAGAACGCATGTGAAGTGGTGACATGAAGTGCCGTACATTATGACCTTGTGAGACAAGTCTTTTGGGAAAGATTCCTGCTAATGACACCCTGCTCAAGTGACCAGACATGAACAACAACATAAACCCATCTGCCTCTGAAGTCAGCTATTGAATACATTTACTGACTTTAGAGTCTCTTCAACCAAATAGACATATTCATTGGCTTCAAAATGCATTCACATGTTATAAATATTCAGTACAGTTTAGTTGCAGTTGCTTTGAATAATGTTTGTTAATGCTGGTCTGGTAAGAAGGCCTAGAGACACCCTGTCATCAAAATATTCTAATGTTTTAAGACAAAATGTTATATCCCTAAAAAGACAAAAAAAATTGCAGCTTCCCTTTGTAAAAAAAAATGTTTTTGTCTGAAACTACAACCTCAGGTCAACGGCAGAGAGCCTGTCCAATCAGAATGAGGCGGAGCTGCAGCGTCGCCTGGCGGAGCGACAGGAAGAGATCAGCCACATGCAGGAAATCCTCGAAACCAAAGTTCAGCTGCTACAAGAGGTAAATAAAAGACACGTAAATGCACATTCTCTCGTGGAATTAATGTGTTATCGTGTGCGTATAAATCCGAAAACAAAGATCACTGACAGACAGACGTTAAGCAGGTTTGCGCTGATTTGACTTTTACAGTTAAGAGCTTTTCCTCCCGTTTGTGTTGCGTTCAGGAGGCCTCGCTGGCCCGAGACGAGGCTGAGCGGATGGCCTCGCTGGCGGACTCTGAGGCTCAGCGCTGCCTGGCTCTGGAGAGAGAGATGGTGGAGAGGATGGAGGAGAGCGGAGGCTCGGACGGTCTGCTCACCCAGCAGGCCCTGGCCCACAAAGACAGGTGACTTTAACTTTGCATTTACACAAAAACGGTACGTTGATATAAACATTTGTGCAGCAGTTAGTTCCAGCTTTGCTTGGGCTATTTCGTCTCTTTATAAAATGTATAGACCATACAGTTTATGACATTCACTGTTGGCACTAATGCTGACACTGGCCTCGACTGACCTCTGACCTACATACTGTATCTGACCCCGGCAGCGGCTCTGGGTCGGATCTCTCCAGCTTTAACCACCTTAACGCGTGCTCCTCCCTCTTTCTCTCCCCCTCTCTCAGGGCGATCGAGGAGTTGACGCAGCAGAAACATTCGCTGGAGCTCCGGGTCGAGGAGCTCGAGGTCAAAGTTCACGATCTTTCCTCTTCTCTCAAGAAGAAAGGACGAGAAGCTGAGGTGTGTTTGCCCTCTCCACGTGGCGGTGGGCGATATGTCAAAAATAACATATCACGGTTTATTTCACGCTGGATCACGATTCACGATCTTATCACGATTTATTTTCTTGTTTGTTTTTAGGACTATTTTGTTAGTGGTTTGTTAGTTTAAAAGATAAAAATAACTCTACTATATTAAACAGCAGATGTAATGCAGATAGTGACTGGTGTTTACAGGAGCCAGTAGCCTGAATGTACGTAAAGTTAGAGGTGTAACGTTAAACATAATACCCTCCCCGAGTGCAGAGGTATTAACGACGCCACGTGAAAAGCAGAAGCGGCGGCGACCCGCCCCGTCATTGGGTCAAACAAATGACATCACCAAATCATCCATCACATCTGATTGGCTGGTAGATCTGTCGCTAAAGGTCACCCTGGGCCTTTATAAATAAAGACAGGCTTGGGTAAACCCCTCCCCAGTAATAATAATAGTAATTTAGGATTAATAATCCAGTTTAATTAAATAAATACCGCCCTTACTGAAGACTAAATTTATGTTATATGTTACATGTAGTTTTCATGCTAATCAAGGACATGAATTTATGAGGCACATGTTAATTAAAAGTTCTTTTTTTATTTGTTAAAAAGGCAAATGTGAAAGAACAGCCGACTTGCGATGTTGACAGAGCTGCTGTAAACTGCGTTTGTAGCCACACAGCTAAAATTAATCCAACCGATCTCTTTGAAAAGGCAGATCGTGGAGGCATTTTTTAATCGTTCACGATCTAATATCCTAAAATCGCACACCCCTGTGTCCACACCTCTGTAGTTACTGCAAATACACATCAAATTGCATGCTAATGACAACTGGGCATGGATTGATTAAACATCTGAGTATTGCACCTTCATTTCAAGCAGCAGCTTGTTGGATGCAGACCCTGGTGAAGACCAGGTCCTGAACGTGACCCAGTTACTCATGGGTTTACCTTCATCCCTCCTCTTCCCCCTTCTATCTTTGTGTTTTGGCTCAAACCCCAGACAGGCTGACTGACTTAGATATCAAAGTGTTTTTAAATCCACATGTGGGTCAGTGGAACTTTGGCAAAGCAGGCGAGCCGCACATCACCGTGCAGGTGAAACCACGAAGGCATGTTATGGCCGACACGGACAGTGTCTTTTTTTCATTACAGTGGAAATAATTAATACACAGTGACCATTACTGTCAGTGTAACACTAGTACTCCTCTGAAAAGTGACCCTCCACTGTAGGTCATTTATTTTAGTTTCTGATAAATACTGTACTTGTTACCTGATACAGCTGCTGATATTTTTGTCATAACACATTAATAATTAATAAGCCAGGATGTGATTTCATCTGGAGGAACAGAGAGTGAGTTGGGGGGGGGTTAATAGCTGCCTTTTTAGCACAAAATAAGAAACACACTTGTCATTTCAGATTCTGTTTAACATATGTTGACTTCTTTCCCCGCAGGCTCACGGCGAGCGCAGAGTCCACGCACAGATGCAGGTAGGAAAAAAACATTTGCTTAATTAAAACTGATGAATGAGATGTGTTTATATGTACAGGATACTCTGACGTTGTTGCAGTGGAGCTAACAACAACACATGGCTAAAACATCCTCCAGTTTTACCTCCAGACTGTAAGAAGGTAGCTCCACCTGGTGGTGCCTAATATACACTGCATGTTTCACTGGGGCTTTCACAGTACGGTTTTTATTTATAACAATTAATCATTCAGCTGATGCTTTTATCCAAAGCGACTTACAGTTGCTAAACAAATCAAAGGCCTACGTTTCCTCCACATTTCAGATGGAAATATTGTACTTTTTACTTCTTCATTAATCTTACAGCTGTGGTTCTTATGCAGATCTTTTTTTTTTTTTGAAAAAACAACAAGATCAACACCTAAAAATGAGCCTTTAATAATATTAAACTCACAATTAGGATATAAAGTGACAATATTTTAAATAGAACAAGATTCCTTTTATCTAAAATCCTTAAAAATGTTTTTCTGCTGATGTTTTCTTACTTTTACTTGAGTTAAATTTAAATTCATGACTTCTATTTGTAACAAAATATTTTCCCATTTTGGTATCGTTACCATTACTTTCCTATTGTTTTTCTTTTATATTTGTCCTCTGACATTCTGTCTTCTTTTCTTTAGTTCCTCATTTCTTCCCTGTTTTCCTGCTTTACTTGTGTCTTTTCTTCTGCCCTTCTTCTTTTGCCTACTTTCCTTCTTCAGCTCACATTATGTTGTGTTTTAATGTGCTGATTGTGCCACTTGCGTTGCAACAACTTGTTGCCTACCTTAACTTAACGTGAAAGCATGACAATCCCTAAAAGCTTTACATAAAGAACCCCGACCAAAAACTGTGATTTTCAGCTCGTGTTAAGTAAAATGTCAAATGCTGTTCTTATTTTGTCCTTTGTGGTACTTTGTTTTTCCTAAAGTGACTTATTTTAGGACTCATTTTAATTTCAATTGAATTACTAGAAGTTGACACACAGTAAGCATGGAGCTCATAACCCTCACGTCCCCCTTGCTCTCTCTAATATCAGGTCACACGGTGTCTCTCAGGTCGCTCACATCAGCGGTGATAAGAGAATCAGGGTCACTGCAGAGTCAGCTCGCACTTACAGTCCTGCTAATTTAACCTCAGTTTCCTCGCTGACGCCAGTTATAATTATAATCAGCTCACTGTCTGCTGCCTGCCCGACACAGAGACCCGCTTCATGAGGCGGCTGCAGAGTGCACAGAAGGAATCAGTTGTTTACTTGGCACACCAACAAGTGAGACGTTTGAGAGGAGAAAATCAGGAAAGACACCTCCTCTGTCTGCGTCCACGTTAATTCTCCGCTGTCACACTTTGGTATTTCTGCCACTTTGAGAAAAATAAACGGCGGGTGAAGTCTGTCAGCGGTGTTTGGCGCTTATTTCTGATTAGGATTAATTGGTTTTTGATTGCAGCCGATCAGTGTTTTGGTGTCGTGCCTCCAGAGGGTTGTGGGGTGACAAATGTAGACGCAGTCAAGTCCAGAAGAGAGTCAGTGAGTCCTTCGGTGGTCCACACACACAGAAAAACAAATCACATGTGAGAACAGTTTTATCAACAACACATCCAGCCTGCTGCGATAATGAAAGACGGATGAAGACTCGTGTGTCTGTGGGAAAAAGATCCTGAAAGTGTCTGTTGAAAATGACATCAGCTTTTTAAGTCCTGCTGCTCGATTAGAGCGTCATGTGATTCGCCGACACGAGTTCCAGGGAAATGAGAGAGCCCCAACCCTCCTCCCTCCTCCCTTTCATTCTGTGACATGCATGTGAAGGCCGGACCAGGACTGGGGGGCCCCTGGGAAAGGAATGAACTCATTCCAGGCTGACAATTTAGAGAATTTAATGAGGTTTTTTTTTAGATCATGCCCTGCACACAGGCGTACTGACACGAAAAAGCTTTAAAATTTAGTATTTTGGAATATACAAGTTGTCGCCCAATGTTTTGATATTAATGACCTGGAAATAAACCAGCTGAAGTTCAAACACGAGGTCCCTGTGGCCCCAGCTTTTGGAGATTGAATGCAGCGGTTTTAATTAAGCAGACAAAATAAACAGCACAGTGAGAGGGGTTAAGTGTCCGGGCTTAAAAGCCACTGGCTACAACCCAAGGCCATCATGTATTCAGAAAACAAAGGAGTAATCCTCAGCCCCAGGTGGCAAACAATGAAAAGCAAAACAATATGGTAAGGAGTCCAATACAGAAAGAAATATAAAATGGAAAATTGACAAAATAAAATATGTAAAAACAAAATAATTTAATAGAAATAATAATCAAAGGAAGAAGAAAGATTTTGTGTGTGTGTTGTGATCCAAAATAAGTAAGGTTGTATTATTTTCTCATTTTCGTTTACATCAGAAATGGAAACATGTTTATTTCTATCATGATGGATTGAAAACTACACTGCTGATATTAATGCTGTTTAAAATGTTATTGAATTGGCCTTTACTGATGGGAAATAAATCCTTTATTTTAAACATAATTAATTAGGAAAAGGAAAAATGAAGTTTGAAGTAATATTTAACCTGAAGGACTCCAAAAAGCTTAATAAAGAAACAGTCAGTGCGGTAAAGGGCAGGGCTCCGCACCCTCCTGTTTCCGGTAAATGGTTCAGTCCGGCAGCAGCAAGAGGTCTCACTCCTACACTGATTTCAGGGACCAAAAACGTAAGAGCTGCTTCTTAACGCAGTTCATGTCTCTGTGCTTTAAATCTTTATTTTGTTTGAAAGTTGAAGAATGCCCACTTTTAAATCTTTATTAACCAAAAGCAAAGGTAAATAATAATATTTAAATAACATGTGAAAATACAGTATAATACAAACACAAAAATAACACATAATGCAAAAATAGGACAAGGTGAACTACAATGCATTTGGCATCGTGTTTTCTTTGTGTTACAGGCACTTTGCTGAGTTGATTACATTGTATGACATTTCAAGACGCACGCTGGACACAAAAATCTTCTTACTGATTTTAACCAAGACGCATTGTAAGTGTAAATGTTGTCATGATGGCAGATCACGTTCTTCGACATTAATCAGGAACAAACTTCCCCTCCCGTCTGCCACAACTAGTCGTTAAACAAACCTAAGTGAAAGGTGATTACAGCAATTACAATAAATAAATCAGGAATAAAGTAAAATAAAATTACATAAATAATAAATAATAATGATGTGAATGAAATGTTTTGGAAGAGTCTTGAGACGAGTGACAAAAGCCAGAGTATTATGTTTACTTGCATTCAAATGTGCATCTTCATCAACAAGTCCATATAGGGCTGCTAGGTTACCAGTGGTGGAAGAAATATTAGTAAATCATTTAACCAATTAGAATACTCCATTACAAGTACAAGGGATGCATTCAAAATGTCACCTAAAGTATTAACAACTAAATGCACTTACAGAATCAAAACCTCCTCATGAGTGCTACACTATCACACTATTGTGTCATTATTGTTGTTGTATTATTATGTAAGCAGTACTTTAATGTTGTTGTTGGTCAAGGTGGAGCCATTGTTAACTATATACTTTTGGTTTAATCAGCAGCAATTGATTGTATTTCATAAACTGATCATATGTTTTATATGTAAAATCTAAGATAGTTGGAACTATCAAGTACCATAATTCTCTCTGAAATATTGAAGTAGATAAAAAAGAATTAAATAAAGTACAATTGTCTCATAGCAGTAGTATTTGAGTAAATGTTATTTTCCACCACTTTAAATGAATCATTGAGGCCTACCAATTATTTTCCTAGAATTTAACAACACAGGAAAGAGAAAAGAAACTTAGTTATGCACGTGGAACATTTCCAGGGAACAGGATACAGGACATAATAAAAAAATAAAAGTTTTGGAATGAGGTTTGTGAGGCTGCAACAACGGCCCCCCTTTTGCAGACGGGACTAATTAAAGCTGCGGAGTGAGACATCCTCCCGTATGCACACACGATCCCTTCTTTCTGTCAACGTTGCTCGTCGTTTCGTTACGAAGGCGGCTCGAGAGTCTGACAGCCTCTCCCTCCATCCTCAGCGGAGGAAGCCGCTGCCGGTGAGGAGACAACGGAGCCGGGACTCGGGCGGTGTCCAATGGATCCACATCCAGACTCTAGACCAGGAAAGATCGGTTTGTTCCGTGTGTGTGTGTGTCGGATAATAACGAGGGCAGCTGCAGCGGGGAGATGCTGCCGTGTAGAGGGACGTCATTGATTTAAAAGCCAAAAAAAAAAAAAAGCAGTGACATCAACGGAGGATCGTTTGTGAACCGGAATCACTGAGGACAAACCGAACAGAATAACAAAACGGATCGATCTGGCGCACGCGAGGCTGCAGGTTACCACCGAGGAAGTGAGAATGTGACCCGTGACAGAGATTCACTCACATCCGTTCTGCCTGGAAATCTTCTTCACTGAATTAACGCCGCTGATCTCGTTGTCATGTCAGCGTGATCCGACGAGATTTCAGTTTCAGAATCAGAAAACAACCGGAGGGACGCTGATGTCTGATCAGCCCAACATGAAGTGACCTGGTTTTTGTTTCATCTCCAAAAAAAAAGATTAAATTGATGGATTTATCACTCTGTCTTTTTCAACAGATACTCTGAAACACTTAAAACTTAAAGTTGAGAAGCAGTTCAGCACATTGGAGCGCAAAGAACAGATGCTGAAGAGGGACAAAAACACCTCAAAGCGTCTCTGTACAAGACCTGTAATGAAACTTTGTTTTTTTTAATCAGTGCAGTTGACCTTCCAGAGTTATTTAGTTTGGATGAATGAGACACACCTGTCTGATCACACCTGTACAAAAGTCCAGGCAAAAAATCAGCACTTTAAAGATACTCTGAACAGATTTCATTTAACAAAGAAACGTTCACACCTTTCTCGTTACAAAAGAAATTGTCTTGCTTTATAATCAGTGGTTAATTCACTGTTGCGATGCTGGACGTGGTGAAGATGAAGGAGGCGTGCAGGATCTGCGCCCGCGAGCTCTGCGGAAACCAGCGGCGATGGATTTTCCACCCCGCCGCCAAAGTCAACCTGCAGGTGCTGCTGTCCCACGCGCTGGGACGCGAGCTGACCCGGGACGGCCACGGGGAGTTCGCCTGCTCCAAGTGCGCCTTCATGCTGGACCGCATGTACCGCTTCGACACGGTCATCGCCCGCGTGGAGGCGCTGTCTTTGGAGCGCCTCCACAAGCTGCTGCTGGAGAAAGACCGGCTGAGGCAGTGTATCGGAGGCCTGTTCCGGAAGAACAACGCGGAGGACGGAAATGTGGCTCCGCCTGGGTCCGTTGCGGGACTTGCTGGGACTGAGGCGGGGCCTGAGGACTCTCCTGTGGTAGATCTGTCAACCCTGCAGGTTGTAAGATACTCAGATATGATCCAGGATGATCTGACTTACTCTGTGTACGAATCCTGGGCTGATAAGGAGGAGCCTGTCCCCGAGCACCACGCTCATCACCAACACCACCACCTCCTCCAGTGCCCCGGAGCAGACTCTGGCCAGAAGCCGAGGCGGTGCAGGGGTTGTGCAGCGCTCCGTGTTGCTGATTCTGACTACGAGGCAGTGTGCAAGGTGCCTCGCAAGGTTGGGCGCAGGAGCACGTCCTGCGGCCCGTCTACCCGCTACTCAACAGCCACTCCGGGGGTGGACGTCCCCGCCAGAGCCTCTGGAGAGTCTGACGCTACAGCTGCCCCCTTTGAGTGCTCTTCAGTCGGGTTTGACACCGATAAGACCGTGTGTGACAGGACGAGTCCCAGCCCAGCTTCATCTGTGGAATCTCTGGACACGGCCGTGGACATGAGTTGCCCTCCTGTGAACCATAAGGAAAGAGACGAAAAGGAACCAGAGAAAGATCCAGAGGAGGCTCCAGCGAGAAGGGACACTCCATGGGACAAACCCACAAGTGAGAGCTCCCTCTCTGGCCTGGACATGATGCTGAGCCTCCTGAGGGGCTGTGAGTACCGGCCAGTGAAGCCCCGCAGGGGCAGCAAGCTCCCGGTTCTGGTCAAAGTCAAACTCAAGCAAGGCCTGTCGCTGCCCCTGCCCATCCCGCCGAGGTCGCCCTGTGGAGGGGCAGCGGACTGCGAGCTGTACCGCCACCACCCTATACCGGAGGTCGTGACCACGTGTCCCCAGCAGGAGCTTCAGGCGGAGCTGGCGGAGATGGAGGAGCAGTGGCTTGATGATTATATTCAGTGCGGGCCGTTCCGCTTTCAGCAGGTAGATCAGAAGTCGCACGGTGCCCGTTCACCGGATGACCTCTGACCTCGCTGTGTAGATGGCAGACTGTTTGCTATTTACATTTTTAAAAACTATGCACGTGCTCTGAAAGTTGACTCAATTCCCAGCCAAGCAGAAGATGCTTTTGAGTTGCATTTTGAGAAATGTAGGATGCAGGTTCTTTAGAGATTAGCTCTAAAAGTCAGAATTTGCGACAAACTTCATATCATTACACAAAATGCGACACTGACTGCCCGGCATTTTCTCAACACTTCCTGTTGGTGGAATCACATTCTCGGTTGAGAAATGGGAACATAAACGCAATAGCTGTGTTTCCATCTAAGTATCAAATGATCTTTTGATATTTTGCAAAAAGGAAAATAATAGCGAATTAGCGCGTTTTGATCAACTTGTTTGGAGCCAATAAAGTCAGCTACGTAAAGCAGAGTTTTGTTAGAAGTTGCCATCACGCGTGGCTCTAATAGACAAGAAGCAGAGGTTGCAAACGGGTGTTTGTGCATGCCTGCAGAGAATTGCGTGCACCCATGCTGAGAAAAGAGGTGGATGGAAATCTCAGCTGTTAGCCTTCATCGTCAGCTCTGCAAAATTATGCATCCAGGTCCCTTTCAGACGCTTTGCTGTGCGCGCCGATCGAACGCGGTTATCACCACATATTTTTGCTGAATCTCAAGGAACGGTGCTTCTACTAAGTGTGATAAAATATTAACGAATTCTAAACGTTCATAAAAGATAGACTTCGAATCAGTTGTCACCACTGATGAACTGCACAAAGGATATTTTAGCGTTTAAAACCAGTATTTGTAAAACACCGTAACACAAAACCAGTCGCATGGACCTGAGGATCTGAGAGAAATGGAGAGACGCCATGTGTCATGCTGTTCGGAGACAAAGAGAGAAACAGCTGATCAGTCGTGTGAGTTAAGTCAGAATTCATTCACCAAAGGTGTTTCCGTCTCCCATTTAGCGCCTTAACGCTTTTTCCAAAATGGCAAAAACCACCTCAAGCGAGTGTAAAATTTTGCCGTTTCCATCAACCTTTACTTGAAAAGGTGAAATGTGGAAACACGACTAGTGTCCCTTTTGTGGCAGGAAACAGGGTCGCCTGGTTCCAGACCTCTGAATCAGTGCCAGCAAACAAAATGGCCCTTCAGTCTAATTATCAGACTAAAACAGGACAACTCCTGGATGTCTGAGGAACATAAGGACTGGTTATCCAGGTAGTTTACAATGAAAATCTGCATAAAAAACATACAGAAAAACAAATCTGACGATCTGAATGAAGGCTGAGTCCATCACCAGCTAATCTGATCCTCCGAGGTCAAATCTCTCCGGACGTTTTTTTTTTTTTTGTCTTACTCATCTCCTTCAGCGCTGACAAAGCCTTGATTACCCTCGCGGGGAGCGTAAATAGTCTTCCTCGTCGGTATCCTAGCAATACTTTTGTTGCCATGGGAACATTCTCCAAGCGCTGCAGCAGTCAGTCGCCGTGAAGTCTCTGCTCAGTCTGATCCAGTTTCCAAACCCCCCCCTATTGTGATGTTAATGATTAGTGTGAATCTGGATCAGTGTGCCTCTGTGATGGTCCATTGTATGCTGGTCTGTTATACAGCAGCACGCCACACTGTACAACAGACGGCTCACATTAACACACATTAGAGAGTCTCCAAAAAACTAGATTCTGGTGAAATAAATAGATTTATATATTGTGACCACTTTGCTCTGATCGCTGACCTGCGTACCAGAGGTGTGTTTCATGATTTCACAATAGAAGAGACTTATTAAAGACACTTACGCACCAAGCGTTAATGCCAGTCTTACAGGTTTATTGCACTTCACACTGCGGCTGGGCGATAGGGACCAAAAATCATATCCGGGTATTTTTAGGCTGGATTCCGTTCCGTGGTAGTCTACCTCTGCCGCAAACTCCCTGCCTCTTTCTGTCCCTCTCTCCCTGTGCATGTCTGCTCCGTTGACTCTCTCCATCAGTACGTTATAGAAAGTCGCCGAAAACACAGAACTGGTCTTCTGGATTTTTCCACCCGCATGTGGCGTAGGCATGGTGACGACGTAGACAGTAAGAACAAAACCGACGTGGTAGCTAACAAATGGCATCTGTCGATTTACCTGGTCCGTGCTTGTAAAATATACATCCTGTCCGCTACTTAGATAGCAACTCTGTGTTTCTGGATATATACTTAGTCTCTGTTTTACAACCAAATAACGTAGTTCTTTCCCTTAAATTTGCAGCCAGTAATGGGACTCATAAAACTAAGTGTTACCTATGAGTTTCTTATATATTTCTACGATCGAGCCAGATGAGACAGCTGTAAAAAGGCTGCACATGCGGCTAATAGCCTCCCAAAGGGGCCCGAGTGACTTCATATCATTACACAGACCATAAAAACAAACACAAGGAAGTCAACAACATGCTGCCGAGGCAACAGCCGCTTCCCCAGGAAGGCATCCACCAGTGAGCTGACATCACTTTCCACTTTCACTCCATCATTCACGCAACAGCTGCAGGGACAACACACATTTAACTGTTTGTTTCTAACCTTTCAGCCCCCATCAGCCTATCTGGTATTTTGATTTAATAATATATAATATAAGTGTTAAGAGATATGAAACAAAACAGCCAAGTCCAGTGGTTCCATCATTTATTTTGCTCCTGTCTGCTTATTTCCACTGTTAGCTGACCTGTGCTTTGTGCCTGTGTTTCTGCAGAGGCTGATTGATGAGCAGCAGGGCCAGCTCAGTCAGTATGAGAGCGCTGCAGGTCAGTGTGTCGGGGAGCTGCAGAAGGCCCAGGACCAGGTCCGCTCGCTCCAAGCCAAGATCAGAGATGGAGAGACCAGGAACCGGGTACAAACTCACCCCTCCCGCCTCCACACTTTCATCTGAATCTGCTTTTACATAAAGCGCCGTAATGTTTTATTAAATTCTGTGTGTGTGTAGAAGCTGCAGGAGCGTCTCGGTGAGATGGAGTTGGAACTGCGTTCAGCCCGAGAGGAGGCTCAACAACAAGAGCGAAACATCCAGAACATCACCGATACCGTTAACTCCAAGGATGCGCAGGTAGAGATGGAGAGATGTGAACTAGACAGAATACATTTAGACCGAAAGAAAAGATTTCACACAGCACAAAAAAAGTGACAGAAGAATGCCCAGTTTCATGTATGAACAGCGTTTGTGTGTGTGTTTGTGTGTGAGCAGGCTGCAGAGCTGTTTCGGGTGATTGAGGAACAGAATAAGATGCTGTGTTCTCTCAAAGAGCTCGCCAACCGCAACCAGCTGCAGCAGCTGCAGGTTTGTCCTCCATACTGACACTGAATGATACCAAAGTGAGAGAGAGAGATTCACTACAATCTTCTTTGTATATTTCTTTCTTTCAATCTTTGTCTCCTTTCTGTCCTTGTTGTGTTTTTGTCCGTCTCTTATCCCCCCTCCCTCCCCCCATGCAGGTGTCTGGTGCTGACAGTATCCGAGGCCAGGGGGAGGTTCTGGGTCTGCAGGCGTCTCTCTTCCAGGCCCAGCTGGAGCTGCAGGCCGGTCAGCGGGCACAGCGGCAGGCAGCCCGCACCCAGGAGGACCTGAGCCGAGCCCTGCAGAGGCTGGAGAAAGACCTGCAGGGGGCGCTGCAGCACAGGAGGGAGACGGAGAGACACAATCAGGTGAGAAAGGGAGAAGTGGGACTGTTAAAATGGACCGTTATACTTGTTGGTTACACGTCACAGTTTAGTCTGAGTCTTTAGGGAAGATCACCTCGCATCTTGACTCTTTATATTTTGTGTGTGTGCTGTGTTCAGGACCTGCAGCTGGCTCTGGAGAAAGCTCGATCCGCCCTGCAAGAGAGAGAAGAGCAGCTGAGAGAGGGCAAAGAAGAGAGAGGGCGGGAGGACGAGGAGAGAGAGAGGACCATCAGAGAGCTGAAGACGGCCCTGCTGACCAAAGAGCAGCTGATAGAGGTCAGACAAACTGTTTGGAGAACACAGCGCTCTCATGCTTTTAGATAAACCTGCACCGACACTTAAAGTGCAAACATTCATTGTATTCACATAGGGCTCATCATTATCATTCACATGCTGCGCCAAACAGAAAGTGCAACTAGCTGAAGTTCCTCTGCCGACCACTAGACTCTCCTCAGGATGAACTTCAGTGACTCATTAGTTCCAGATTTGTTCCAGAGCAGTTTAGCGTCTCTGTAGATGGTCTCACTTCCTCTGTTGCGGTCGTGTTTAAAGTTACTGTTCCATCAAATCAGGACTGTGAGCTGCTGGAGGATCCAAAGGACAAGAGAGACTCTCTGATTCAGAAACTCCGCCAGCGGATCAAGGAGAGAGACCGAGCTCTGGAGGTAAACAACACACACACACACACCAGTGGTCATCCAGTACATCCTTCATTTTGTCTTGTGGCTGGCGTGTGAGAACTATATCGTGTACTCCAGTTCCTTTAGCTACATGTTTACTGATGAAGATTTTGATTTTGATTTTATTTAAACTTTATTTATTGAGAAAAGCCTCATTTTAAATCTGAAACAATAACTTAATGTGCTTGTACTCGTGCCAACGTGAGCTTTTATACTCGTGCGTTGGTCTCTGCAGTTAGTTGGCGTTCCACTTTATTGAGTTTCTTCTTCTTCGCTGGTGTAGGCGAATACAAATAATGGCGGCTGCTGATTGATGTTCAACAGCAGTTAGTGAAATTCATGTAACGCAGAAATCAGAGAAGGCGTCGGAAGGGATGTATGGATGACCCTTGGACCGGTTGAGGCAGAAGAAGAAGGACAAGCCGGAATTCGTAGGAGGACATGCGATGCTACCAAGCCGACCAATCACAGCTCTTGCTGCCTGTGTCGACGCTACCTGTGGCTAAATCTTTTGGGAAGTGTGCTTCAGGGCACGGTGTAGGATGTAGGGTACACAGCAGAAGGAAAAAATTGTCCTTTAGTTTTACTTTCTTCACCAGTCGCTGTGGCAAGTATGTTTGTTTATGCAACATGATGTCACCCCTTGCGAGGGGCTCAACTATCTACGGAGCCCCCCAGGTGACATTGATGAAAAATATATTAATTTGAGGCCTCAAATTAATAATTCTTGGCCACAAATTATTAATTTGAGGCCTCAAAATAGTAATTTGTGGCCATGAATAATTATTTTAATGCCTCAAATTAATAATTCGTGGCCACGAAATAATTTAATGTCCTTAATAATTTGTGGCCATAAATTATTATTTTGAGGCCACAAATTATAATTTTGAGGCCTCAAAATTATTAATTCATGGCCTCAAAATAATTCGTGGCCACAAATTATTATTTTGAGGCCTCAAAATTATTAATTGTGGCCTCAAAATAATTCGTGGCCACAAATTATTATTTTGAGGCCTCAAAATAATAATTTGTGGTCACGAATTATTAATTTGAGGCCTGAAATTAATATATAGTTTTCATCAATGTCAACAGGGGGGCTCCATAACTATCCCTCAGTTGCAAGAGGAAACTGTTATCCAGAAACTTCTAGTGCAGTTTTGAAGATACCCCATTAGGGCCAAAGCAAAACTGTCGGGTTTGATGATAATTGAGCCTTTTTTTTTTTTCAGCGAGCGGTGGATGAGAAGTTCCGCTGCGTGGAGGAGAAGGAGGAGGAGACTCGTCGGCTTCAGCTGCTGCTCAGAGAGAAGGAGAGAGACCTGGAGAGGCAGCGCTGCGTCCTGGCCAACAACGAGGAGACAATCACTGTGAGAACGCGCACAAAAATCCCGCCCCTTCTCCTCCTCGCTCTGCTGCCTCCCGCCGCTCACTGTTGGTTTTGTGATTATCTGTGTGTGTGTGTGTGAAAGAGCCTGGAGGTGCTGGTGCGTGGGAAGGCTTTGGAGCTGGAGCAGGTGTGTGACGCCTGGAGGAGCGTCCAGCGGCAGCAGCAGGAGAGCGAGGAGAGACAGAGTCGCGTCCTAAGGGAGAGAGACGCCATCATCAGCCAGCTGCAGGCGGCGCTGCACGCTCGCACGCAGGAGGCCCAGGTACAGACATTAAAATCTGTTCCTCAGCTTTTATTTTGTAAATGATGATTGAACTTTGCTGCTTTATTGTCAAATAAGACATGACAAAATGGCCTTGAACAGTTAAAACAACAGAAACACACACAGATTGCTGCATTCCTGTCATCACCGCTTCGTTGAGAGGAAATCTCTGTTGATTTTCTCGCTGTGGATTTGCGTTTCGTCGTCTTCTCTCGGCTGTAGGACCTGCGCTGCAACCTTCTGGCTAAGGTCCAGTCAGCTCCTAGCGACATTCTGGAGGAGCTGAAGGTCCGGCTCCAGCTCAAAGACCGCCTCTTCCAGGAAGTGCTGGCCGACCGGACTCGCCAGGCGCAAGAGCATCAGGAGCAGGTCCACGATCTGCTCAGAACCATCAGCTCCAGGGACCAGTACATTCAGGTAGAGCGGAGGAGCTCAGCGGAAGCACTTAGGTCCAGTATAAGGTCGTATGTGAGAGAAAAATGACAACGACAATCTCCCTGCAGGACTCCGCCAGCCGGCTCGGTGAGGTGATGGCCGAGCAGACAGCGAGGCTCCAGGAGCTCCGCAGGCAGCTGAGCTCAGGCGCCGGATCGGGGTCAGACTCCGGATCCGACTGGGCTGTCGAGCTCCAGGCCGTGCAGGAGGAGCTGCGCCTGGCTCTGAGGAGGGAGAGGGAGAGCCAGGAGCTGAGCAGGAGTCAGGCCAGCACGCTGGACTGCCTCACCAGGACGCTGCACGTGAAGGAGGACATCATCAGGGTCAGTGAGCGAGAGAGAACGGGATCTCTCTTAAGTTTGTAATTTTCCTTTAATATAAAAATATATAAAAATAAAATAATGGTCAGATCAAGAAGATGATGGAATAACTTGTACTGCAATATAATGTTTTAAATTCAGTATAATGTTCTGCACTAATAATTCTACCTGTACAACAACAGAGTCGTGTCATACTTACAAATGCTATTTAACATCAACTTGTCCTTAGCTAAGACAAACAGCTGGGACAGAGCGTTTTTAGATTCACTTGCTATTTAAATTTGAAAGGGATATTTTTTTCAACCCTTAAAGGAAGACTCAATCCTTCAGCTTCAAATTATGCATACGTAAGACAATGATAAAGAGAATGACCTTTGAATTTTAATGAAAGATAAAATCATACGGCAGTACTACAGACTTCCACAGAACATTTTTACCCACATTTTTCAAAATACATTCGCCAAAATAGTCACCACAATATGAGACACTCAGAGAACAGAACCACATGATACAGAGCGACAAACGTGTAATATGCTGTTTTTAAAATGCATTATTGTTTTGTGTTGGACATGCTTTCTAATGCGCGTGTGTGGTGGTGCGGGTTCTGCAGGACTTCCAGAGGCAGATGGTGGAGCCCTCAGGTCTCCCGCTGGTGGAGCGGTTGACCCAGGAGGTCCAGGAGCTGAGAGAGAGCTTGGTCCAGCAGGGCGGCCCCCCGGGCAGAGGCCCCCTCCTGAGGCGCGATCGGCCCAACAGCAGGCAGCCTGAGTTTGGAGGTGGGCATCAGAGAAGCATGGGACAGTATCTGTAACAGCTCCCGAGCCGTGACTCTGGTGTGGGGCTCCGCGTGGCGACTCCTGGTGTGGTGGTGGTCAACAGAATTTAACCCCCGGGGACCTTCTGGGTGTGAATACTAACACTGAACATATTTGTATAGTAACTAGTGATGGTGACATGATGGACTAACTCCTTTTTCAACAGCCCAGTTCAGTCAGAGGTCTGCACGCTTCTGGTGGCAGAAGGGTCTGTTTCATTAATGCCACAGTTAGTTGTAGGAACATCTTAACAAGCAGCATGGTTTTCTTTTTTTTTTACCTCTTTTGGAATGGCATTGTGTTAAATCTTCACTCAGACTTGACAAACTGAACATTGTTTGAAAGCAAAAAGCCTCACAGTTCAGTGCCTGTAAACCGTTTTAATGTTCCCAATTAAAAAAAGAAACAGATGCTGATTATTTAACAGGAGTATAAAGAAAACCAGAGGGTGAGAAGGTGGTCATTAAAAAATGTTGGCTTTTTTAATGACTGGCTTAAAGAAAATAGCCGCTTTATTTTGGGGCATTTTAAGGCTTGTGTACAAAATGTGAGTCTCTTGTCGAGGGGTTCAGTTTAGAGAGGAAAAAGCAACATGTCATAAAGGAAGCAATGGTGTTTTTGGTTGGAGAGGTGGAAGTCCAATTCCAAAATACTAATATATACATAAAATAAATAAAATAAATGCGGATCCAGTCAATAACAGTGATTGTACCATCAGAACTTAAAGTCTGAAAATAGCTCAATTTCTTTTATATAATAATTTTATTTAAACATGTCATTTTTTAAAATCATTTTGTCATTTTGAACGTTCTTCACATGAACCCATCTGGGTGAAATAGCTGGGAAAATGTTTTTTTATTTAATTGGTTTGCAAACACACTGAACAACATATAAACTAGGGCTGGACGATACGGCATATCTTTCGATATCGATAATTATTGCGATAAGAATCAAATCGTTATATCTTTTGACTTTAAAGGCTGATTTTTGCTCCTCAGTGAAAGTGAAAATTGTGGTTTAAACTCTTCTTTATGGTCAGAACGTGACAAACATTTGATTCCAAACAGTGGATCACTTCACAGATCTGAGGAGGAACATTCAAAACAGTTATGAGAAAATCTTTTTCAACAAATATGCACGAGTAAAATTAAGTGAAAGCTTTTTTTCTGGCCTTTTTCCTCAACAAAATAAACATCTTTGTAAAAAAAAATCAGTCCTAATTTGTGTGTGATTCAAGTGAATCAAAGCAAATATTTATTGAATATTTATTGAACATTTGTTATATTGTTATTGAAAAATTTGATACACAAATAGGCTGAAATAGTGTTCACAAATCAAAATCTGCATGTATTTTTAATTTTGTTCAGTGTATTTCTGTGCAGTTACATGTCATTTTGAACGATTCATTCAACTGCTTTCTCTTATGAGTCATATTTTCTATTTGGGAGGACACAAAGCATCATTTAGTTAAAGGTGGTGTAAATATTTGTGATATTTGCTCACGTATGGCAGTGATAATGTGTGTGGGTGTGTGTGCCTTTGCATGCTCAGCACCTTGAAGGAGTCCGTTTCTGAATGCTGTAAACTGAACAACAGTTGAACCGACTCACATTTTGTTTTGTTGAACAATATAAAAAAGTGAGCACATTGCTTTTTATGTGATTATGACTCTATATACTTATTTTATAGCTTTGTATTATGGAGAAAATGCTTTAAAAGTTTCCAATTGTAAGTTTGCTTTTGTGATTTTATGATACTCTGTGCAATTCAACAACAGTCACTTCCATCTCTGTGGTTCAATATTAATGAATATATCGATAAAGGCGAGTGTCACACTGGAGCGCAGTAAGTATGAATGTTATTTCTTTCCTTTGTCTCATTGATCTTCACATAAAGCTGAAGAATTCAAAGCGTGTGTCTGCACATGCTCCTTAAAAGTTTTTAAAAAAGGTCAGCCACATTTCTTGGATTATATTTTATTCATACATTTTCAATCCCTTACATGTAATCGAGCCGTTCAATAAACAAACCTGCAGTGCACGTGATGCGTTTGTGTTTTTAGGAGGTTTTCAGAGTTTGAACAGTTGAAGTAACTGTTTACGTGTGCAGTTATTTTATCACTTCCCCCATCTCTATAGTGATATGTCCTTACAGTGCATGTGTCTCCACCAAACACATGAACACACGTGTGTTTGCACGCTCAAGTCACCGAAAACAAACACTTGTTTATGCAGAAACGTAAGCACAGAGGCCAGTTTCAGAGGAACATGATCACCTCTTCTCTCCTTGCTGTGTGGATTTCATAACTACACAGTTAAGATATGCATAATGTACCAGTTTGAATGTCAGTTCATAGAAAAAACACAATGTCAGGTTAGTCCTGGTGTTTATTCACTTCACACCAGGCCAGTTTCCCACATCCCACAATTAACACCTGTGAATTCCCCCCGTAGTATAATTCTGGGGGAGAAACATTGAATTCCCTTGTTTTAATTATATATTTATTTATCTTTCCGAAAACAGTCACATATCTGAATATCTGAATCAGCATTTAAAAGCCCACAAATACGTCTGTAACTCGCGGGTTGTTAAAACCCCTCACAGAAACAACACTGTAGTGTCGTCCTCAGTGGCCACAGCCCTAAAATCTACATTAAAATGAGACCAAAGCTGAGTAGTAATGTAACACAGAGGCTAACAGAGTTCCTAGAAAATAAATATGGTGCCATTGATGCTAAAAAGAGTCAGACCTGCTTTAGCCTTCACCTAACTTCATCACTCAGTACATTCAGTAAGTCGAGGCCAGGATTTAGCTCGCTCCCAGACTCAGATTACCCATAATCCTGATCTGTTTAAATAGCCTATCTTAAACTTTCCCAAAGCCATCCTCCCTTGTTGGTCCATTCTCAAGTCTCAAGATTTGAGGGCCTCTCTTCCAATCATTGCAGTTAATAAAGCTGTTCACATGTGCGTACAAACATTTAAACTCATAGCGGATGTTGCGTTACAAATTCCCAGCGTCACGATGAAAGTGAAGAATGTTTTCTCGCTGCTGGTAGCGTGACACTCTGCAGAATTGTTGATGAATTGCACAAAGTCAACCGAAACGTTGAGAGAAATGTAAAAATAAGTTCTTGTAATTGGTCGACATCTTTAACTTTGTCCCCTCCTTTTTGCAGAACTGAGCTCAGAGGATGAAGACGAGGCTGATGATGATTTGAACAGCGGGTACACTGAGAGCGTCGACGAGGAAGAGTCCGATCTGAAGGTCCAGTCTGTGGCCAACACCAAGGTGTGATACATTACATTTGAACAGCTGCATGAACTCTAATAAAGCTTGGAATTAGACATTTAGAGCAGTTTATGGTTTTACAATAAGAGAGCTTTGTAGTGTTTCTCAGTGTATTAGCAGTTATTTTTATTTGTCTTAAATATCATCCTTATTTCTGTGATTTTTTGTGACACTTTGTCTGGTACTCTTTTTCTTTTTGTTGTGTACTTTTATTCTGAAAATTCTGTATTTTGGGAGCTGCATCCTGGCTCTTTCTGTGTCTGGTTCTGATTTTTTAGTTTGTATTTAGAGTTTCGTGTTTATTTGTGTTTATAGTTACACTTTGGATAAAGTATTTTGGGTGTATCTTAATCTTAAAATACACTCTGAAACTGAAAAGAGTTGTTAGAAGACATTTAAAATCACATGACGGCAGAAAAACAGATTTAAGCTGCTGTGATTTTTGATCATTTCTCTTTCATAGATGGATTTAATAACATAACTGTAATGTTTTATTGTGTAGTAGGTTACGTCTCAGGGGCTCGTAACTCATTGTCCAGAAACAATGCCCGTCTGTCTTTACAGGGTTCTCGAGATACCGGAAAGGCTCCGTCTCAGGATGTGTTATTTGAAGGTCAGGGACTGATGGAGGTCAAACAGCTGGTGGAGCAGAAGAGGGCGGTGGAGAGAGAGCTGGGAGAGCTGAAGGCTCAGCTGGAGAAGGCCGGCTTCTCCTCACTTTCACAGATGAGGTAAGGCAATCGATAAAGGTAGCTTTATTTCATATTTGTTGTATTGTAACTGGCAGAGAATGTCTAACAAACTCACTAGGAACAACTGAGCCTTGTTTAAACGTGAACCTTTATATTTGTGAGGTGTTTTTTTAACATCTTCAGTAGGAACCAATGGGCTTGGAGCTGAGAGCCACAGACAGGAAGTCAGACAGCACTGAGGGACAGACTAACACATGTTAATTTTGGTCTTTTTGTGGGCTTTGTTGACAATAAGAAAAAAACACATCCATTAAACATAAAGATGCGTTCAGCACGTTATCTCCCTCCGTCTTTTTTAAAGGAAAGCTCTGTTCAGCCTGCAAGCGGATAACCAAGATTTAAAGCATCAGCTGGCTGAAGGGCCCGGCAGTGAACAGGATGGCGAACAGAAGGTGTTGGACGGTGAAGAGGAGGAGGAGGAGGAGTTGAATGTGACCATAGAAGGGGTGGATGAGGTTGAAGAGGAGGAGGAAAGCTCTGAGCTGTGGGACGCCTGGGAAGGCGAGCTGTCTCTGTCGGAAACCAACATCCAGACCGGCGATGAGCCGAGGCAGGCCCGAGCCAACGGACCCGAGTCACTGCACCTGCTCGCCAGCTCCTCGCAGGTAGGCGGTCTTGACTCTACAAGGAGAAGCACCGGCCCCTGAAAATAAAGCCGCCCTTAATGTGTTTCTATTCCTGTACAGCTGTCAGCCGGTCGGCACGAGGGCGCTGCGTCCTCGCTGAGGAGTGAGAAGACAGCGCACCTGCAGCAGAAGAGCAAAGAGCTGCGGGAGAGGCTGATGGTGTCTGAAGCCACGGTGCAGGCTCAGGCCGAGCAGCTCAAAGACTACAGGGAGCTGCTCAGTGAGTGGACGGACTGATGACGTATCTGAAGGGTTACACGTTGTGTCAGTGATGTGTGATTGCGTCTGTATCTATTTTGCAAAATCAGCTTCTTCTTCTTCTGTGTCTCTGCAGCGGAAACATCAGTACAGCAGGACAGTAAGCAGATCCAGGTGGACCTGCAGGACCCGGGCTACGAGACCTGCGGCCGCAGCGAGAACGAGGCCGAGAGGGAAGACACCAGCAGCCCAGGTAGGTCTGACTGTTTCACGCTGTCTCTGAGGACTCTTTACACAAAAAGTAGGTAAAGGAAAGTAAACATTTAATTCTTTTGAAAGGGTTAAAGTTATTTAAAACACACATTATCAATATGTTTCCTAGAAACAGATATTAGTGTTATTGGTTAGTTGTAGTTGCATCACACAAACACCAGAGGGCAGCAAAGAACAGCCCTGACAGTGAGTAAAAGAAGTCACGCAGGTGTGTAATAACAAATCACTGTTTAACAGCACCACAAAGTAAAATCTTTAAAATGACCTTGAACTCTGAAAACACTTTCAACAACCTTCATTCACATTATTAGACTTTGGTTTTAGTTTTACAGCTAATGAACCTGAGCGTAAAACAAAAAAGAAAATGAGGGAGATGCAGACTGAGAGCGAAACCAAAGGTGTTTTTTTATTGCTGCTTATAGGAAACTAAATTCCAGCCTGATGAATCTGATGTGTTCTGTGTGTTTCCTGACAGAGTTTGATGACCTGGAGATGTGTACATCTCTGGATTGTGGTTCCCAGTGGTGGCCTGCCAACAACAACAGCAGCAGCAGCAGCTCCACCTTGACTAAATCCACCACCCAGAGCTCCGGTTACGGAGACGAGTCATCTCTCCAGCGCCTCGTCGAGGACCTTCGCTCCCAGCTCTCCCGCTCTCAGGCAGTGATCCGCGGGCTCCAGAGCCGGCTGCGCTCCCTCTCCGCCTCCAGCGACTACGGACCCTCCACACCCCGCAAGGTCAACTGGTCCTTCCAGGCCTCGCCCTCCCAGAGCGGGGTGGAGGACGATGAGGGCTGGCAGTCGTCCGACGGCGGATCCTCTGGCTTCGCCCCGTCACCCTCACTCAGACAAGGGCCTGCAGGAGCTGGTGTCCCGTGTGGACGCGCTGGAGGACCAGCTGAGGAAAGGAGGCAAAAAGTCTGTCAGCGAGGACGGAAAGTCTGCCACCTGGCCGGGGTGAGTGGCGGGAAAGATGTTTCACATATACATGAAATACAGCAGGAAATGTGTTTTTTTAAATTTAAAGTCAAGAAGCAGCAGTATATTAATCTAAAAAGAAAAAAGATTTATGCAAACATGAAAAGGACACGGCAGGATTACATAATGTAAATCTGATACATCATGGCATTTCATAGCCGCTTCCCTCCTAAGATTGTTTTTTAATTTTTAACCCTCTAGAGCTTTTTTCCGAGCTGCCGTGGTCGCAGCTGCAGATCTTTCTGGGGATCTTTACAGTGAAAGCCTACCAGGAAAGGGAGAGGTCGTGCCCTTTTAGCGCTGGGAGCTGTGAAACCTCTGTATAAGAAGTGTTGTGTCTCGTTGATGGCAGCTTAATAGTGATAAAATATGACCCAGTGGGAGAGATCAGAAAACAATTTCTATTATTTCTGGTGTAAAAGAGAAATTGCTTTCAGCAGAGCGGTGAGGATCACATGACACGAAACTGTTTTGATCGCAATAGTGCTGTGGAAATGGACCATTTATGTATATAGAATTTATCAAAACAACATGTAAACTTTGAGGTTGTCAAGACCAAGACCAGAGTTTATCGAGACCGAGACAAGACCAAGACTTTTAGGGGCTGAGACCGAGTCAAGGCCAAGACCAGCATTACATGACACACAATAAAATGTGGAACCAGATCACAGGTACTTTTCAAGTTGATCTGAGAGATCCACATTAAAACACCTACATACAGACACTAAAGCATTTCCATCACAGGGAGGGGGGGCAGTCGTTAATGGTAACAACACATTTTTATTTAATGTTATTGGTTCCATTTGAAGCAAGAAGTTTTACATCCAATCGATGTTAGGATGTCAACAAATACTGTAAATCAGACAATGCAAAAGCAATTTATTGATATTCCCAAAGTTATGGTCTTCGACTGTTCTTGAAATAAAATCCCAAGTCCTCAATGTCCGAGACCGAGACAAGGCCGAGAACAAATGCCGTCAAAAAGTGGTCTTGAGACCGGTCTCGAGTCGAAGGCTACAACACTACTTGGAGGAAGTGCTGATTTGCATCAACAGCAAATTCAAACAAGATCAGATCCGAGAGAGGTCTCGGTAAAATACAATAAGGAACAATGTCTCAAAATGTTTTTTTCTTTTCTTCTTTTTGGTAAACAAACCTAATGATATATAACAAGATCAATTTATTCTATATAAATATTTAATCCTTTGATTTAAAAGTACAATATGTAAGAACTGAGAGTTCCCTCCACCTGTCGAACAAAAGAAGAACTTTACATCCTGTGACTGATATGAGTCAGTCTGTACAGCGAGCCTTTAATCACTGCAGGCACTAAACATCCCATCAGCCTCCGTCAGCATCCGCCCATGTTAATCAAGCGTAACCACAGATGTTTTTATGTAAAGTCCGAGGGGATTAACCGACACGAGGTTGGGAACACGATGTCCCATTTGCCGTGTGTGACCAAAGCGAAGCTGTGGGGGGGGGGTCCTGTACAGTGAGGCCTAAAAAATGTCAATACACAAGTGTCCTCTTGTGATGAACAGCTCCATATAATTTGCATAGTTAAATATGGCAGAAATAGAAAGGAAGATTGTACTGATCGTTATAAATTAAATAAATTAAATAACTGTGGGTTTGTTTGTTTTTTTGCTGTGGATCCTAGTTTTAGAGTCCTCTTCTGTTTTCATGTGTTATTTCACAGGGAATAACGTCTCATGTTCCGTCTCTCTTTGCAGGAAATTCGACACTCTGATCCAGACTCAGGCCAGAGAGCTGTCTCACCTTCGCCAGCGGCTGAGGGAGGGTCGGGGCGTGTGCAACATCCTCACCCAGCACCTGGGGGACACCACCAAGGCCTTCGAGGAGCTGCTGAGGGCCAACGACATCGACTACTACATGGGCCAGAGCTTCAGGGACCAGCTGGCTCAGAGCAGCGCTCTGGCGCAGCGAGTCGGCGCGAAGATCAGCGGACGTGAGCGCTCTGCTTTTATTAACTTCATTATAGACACAGCCAAGAGTTGGAGTCTCAGAAGTGACAGATTCCAGTAACAGGCTGTCTGTTTCATGTAAAGTGTAACTGGATTATAAAAGCAAATGTTGTTTTAAAACCTAACGACGTCAATGCTCCAACAGGAGATCACTCTGAAGATCCAGAGGAGAAGACCGAGCTGATCGCCATCCGGTCAGTGCTCATTTACTTATCTGTGTCTGTTTGAGTTCTGCGTAACATCTGGCTCAATGTTAGTGTCAGTGGAAAATATTGGTGTGTGACGCTCGGGCCGATGTTTGTTCCTCAGGGCAGAATAATTAGATGCTCACTCGATAATGGGTGATGTTGTCACTGGATGATTAATGACAGAGCTAATTGGTTACTAATGAGACAGGAGAAGTGGGGATGGGCTGGATAGACATCTGACTACCCGAAGGGCACGGGAAGCCTAGATGTCTCTCTGAATGTGCTTCCTTAGTGATCTTGCCCTGTTTAAAACTGTCGTTGTGAACTGGACGTAGTCATGGTGACGTTACCCGTCGGTTTGTGGACCGCCGTGGGTTTGGCCGATAGGGCGCCAACGGACGTCACCATATTTGGAGGAGAAGGCGGAGCTAATGGCGGTGGGTGGAGCTTGTAAGTGCCAAATCCGTACCACCAGCGAGAGAACCACTTTTTTTTTAATCACTGGAGATGAAACTTTTCACTATGATGGACCTTATTCAATAGTACGCTACGCTAGCGCTACTAGAGCCTCTGGGCTAGACAGGGTGTCTCATTCAGACGCATCCGGAGGCGTCTCATACGGACGCTGAAGGGTAGCTTTCACATCAAATAACGCTTTGTTAGCCTTTCTGAAAGCGTCAGTATTTGACATCCTGAGATGAGAACAGACAACAACACACAAATAATTATGAACAGGCACAATTTGTGGTAACCTTCTCTGGCAGACAGGACCACTTCTGCGCACGTAAAGAACGGATGTTGCTGGTGGTACGGATTTGGCTCTGACAGACCTAGCTAGCTTGCTTAGCTAGCTAGGTAGCAAACTGTTATTCTGTAATTCACGTTAACTGTCATTTTAACAGGGCTGATCAGTTTGTCTAGCGAACGACAAGTCTTAAAAGTAAATATGCTCACCAGAGAAAGTGAACAGCCAACTCCTAATAAGCTTTTTCAACAAGTCGTTACCGTGGCGACCTGTAACCCTGTCAATCACAGATATGTTCCTCTAAATGGGACCATAATTTACTAAATGAACATCATGCTGTGTTGAAGGAGATTTGAAACTAGCGACTGAGACCATAAACTCATCAGGAAAGTGTTTACTAACCAGAAGAGTCGCCCCCTGCTGGCCGTTCGATAGAAGGCAGCTTTAAGGGCGCTTCCGCGTTGGCCTCACTTCTCAGACCAATATTATATAGCTGCAGTACCGCAAGCTGCAATTTCAGGACCCCCGCAGTTCTAGGATCGTAGTTCTTTTGCGACAGCGCCATCTAGTGGAGTGGTGGTGGTAATGCACAGCAATATGAAGGATTAACCCTGTCTGTTGGCACGTCGTCCGGTCGACATGCATATAATCAATAACTTAGGTTTAGGCACACACCCGGTGATGGTTGAGAGGTTGTAAGGGTAATTGGCTTTGAGGCTCTGTCAAGAGCTAACATAGCTAGCCAGCCAGCCAGCTAGCTGGCAGTATCAATGTAAACAACTGTCCTAGAAATGCAAGCTACTTACTGCTCCCTCAGACTGGAAGCTTCCCGCTTGGTTACAGTTTAGCAAGCTTACGTTGGCATGGTAGCACAGAGTTTGCTTGAAAAGAGTGAAATCACAATATTGCACCCTTCAATTAGAGACATCAGTATTTCATTCAAACCATAGATTCCTGTGCCAACTGGTGGGAAAATCTTTGTCTTTTATCTTCATGCCCTAGTTGGTTTCTCACACTGGTCTTTTTTTTTTGCACACCACGTCAAGGCTCATTTCCTGCTGCTATCTGCAGCTGGCTGGAGGTCTCGTTGGGCCCTTTAGCAACTTGTTAAATCAGGGAAGTTGCTCTGACATCACTGCATTACAAAACCCCCCAAAGTCTTCTGATGTCACGACACTGCAGGGCAGAGCCAGGATCGTGGCGAAACCCCACCCACGACCACCACCAACCCTCCCCCTTCATCCAAACCATAAAACTCAGGGTCGTCATGACCAGCGGGGCACAGCTGATATCCGAGCGAGGGCCTTAACTGTCCAGTCGATTGTGCACCTAATTAGGCAGACAGCGAAAAGAGAAAAAGAGAGATGACGAGGAGACAAAGGGACAGCGCAAGTGAGATCAGGACAAACTCAGTTACACAAGAGGAGCAAAAAGGGCTGAAGTCCTGCTGTAGACTGAGCAGAGCAACATACCATTACTGTGTTACTTTACTAGCAGTGGAGCTAAAGGGATAGCTCCAGAAATAATGCTGTGTATCCATTAGTCATTGTTTTATACTATTAATAAATGAAATTACTGTGTGCAGTGTGGAAGGTGATGCTCATTGTGACAAACCCATGGAGAATTCTCACCAACGGAGCTTTTTAGCCTCTTTTAGGCTGCATCTACACAGCTACATTTTTGTTTTAAAGCCTTTTGCTACGTTTGCACCTCCCATCCTGACTGAAACGGTGCCACCTTGTTGTCGGCCCATGCAGAGAAAAGTACTTTCTTAGTCATTTTAATATGGACCGAGATCAATTCTCGGCAAACGCTGGTGTGGACGGAGATCGTTTTCCTTTTAAAACTTTTTACATGGAGACGTATTAGTGTAAATGTAGCCTTAGCTTAGTAACTATGATCCATTAATTATGAGACAGAGATGTTTCCACCTTTGTCCTTCATTAGGGTCACCAGACAACACTTGACAAAGAAAAAGACAGAAACAAATGTGTTTATTGAAAAAAATGAGTTTAGTATTTAGTCATAATGCTTTAGAATCAGCCAGGTGAAGGTGTGTCTGATGTTGGATGTAAGTGACATTGTATTTGGTCCACAAACAGTACAGGTTCCTTACTTGTATAGAGGACGTTTTTTCTTAAACGTGCACCTCAAGATAAAGAAGAGAGCATAAAATAAAGCAATGTGTTCGAGTACTTACTGAGGAGCCAAACAAGACTTTTCCAGTGACTCTAATAAATCCACAAACCTCAGCAGGAACAAGCTGGTACTGATTAAAGCTTAATATACTGTATATACCCTATTTTATGAATACTGCAAATACAGCCCTGTCTCTTTCAGGCAGTAGCTACATGTGCAGCTTGTGCCCATCTCTTCTGGATGATTGATGAATGTCCTGAATGTTCATTCACTTGCACACGACATCTAATTCTGTTCCATAAGACTGAAAGATAAAATAGTTGAGAGATGATTAGCAGTTACTGTATGAAAGCACACATGATTAGCTTCTTTTAGTAAGCTAAAACACGCAAAAACACATGGTCATTTGAGCTTGACCACCGCTGTTGGGTAAAGAAAGGGTGAGCGCTGGGTCAAACGGCAATAAACAAACAATGTTCTGTGATTAGTTAATAAGAGATGCCCCCTCGGAGAGTTAGAGAAGCACAGAGAGAGGGAGGCCTGCAGCAATCTGACATCGTGTTGTTGCAGCACAGATGGCCGGCCAGATGTGAGGGAGAATTATCGAGTGTTTTCTGCGACGGCCATCTCATTTAGACTGTACCTCTGATTCTGTGTACATCGGGGGGTTGCCTGTGCATTAACTTACGCATTAGCGTAGCCCACACAAAGACGTTATGACATCATGATGTGTGTGTAAACATGAAGATGTGCAGACAACCGAGTGGTGATAATGTATGAATGGATGAAAGTATGTCTCGATATAGAAAACGAACAATCCTGTTACTTTTGATTAATCAAGCGTTAATTTGAACACTGGACCCCAGTGTCAATGTTATTCACTTTAATATACCCTCCTGACTTGGAAAAACATTCTCAGTAAACATAATCCAGGCAGCAATTACATTAATCCAATATGTATTTGGCAAATCTGTTCAGTGGTATGATTAGGTTAGTAAGTCGTTAAAAAGTCGCGCTGTGCAGCCAAACATTATTCAAGCTCACACAAATGTATTTTAAAATGTTGCAGATTGAAGTTGGGGGAAATGTGTCTGAAATAATTTTTCTATAATAATTTTATTTGATTGAACAAAGCAGACATAAAACAACATGTTAATTTGAGCTATAACAAGCAAAAACCGCAAGTGTATGTTTAGGGTTCAACAGACACCTGCCAGTCAACGAAAGAAACAAACATTTTCCTTGACTGCTGTATATAATTAAATATATATTTTCTGGGTAAATGTATGAAAGCATGTGTGCATGCATGAAGTGCGAGTGTGATTCCACTGATGCCATAGTGCTGCCGAGGCTTTGGCCGGCTGCGTTGGACTCGGGGCATGTTGACATGGCCTCTAATCAGGTTAAGTTATTAAGACCTCCAATGGGAGGGGAAATAGGTCAGAAGCAGCTAAACGCAGAGAGAGAGAGAGAGAGAGGGAGGGAGTGTGTGTTGGAGTGAGGGAAAACGTGAGGGGAAGCAGCGGACGGACGCAGCTCGACGGAGAGAGCATCAGTTTGCTTCTGTGTATCCAGAGCAGCACATGGTGCTAAACATCCAGCGCTGCTCTGTATTATGTAAGGTTTCCTCATCAGCAACCTGGATATCTGTATTTGTGGGCCGCAATAATGCAGCTCTTCTGCTCTTCTGCCTTTTTTACTTGAGTATCGGTTCTTGATTGTCTTCCAGCTGAAGCTGGATGTAAAGTTTTCTTCGTGGGAGAATCATCCTGCAGCGTCTTCTTTCCCACGTGGGACGCCGCAACTTATCTGTGAATTCACTCTTGCGTCGGAGAGGAAGCTTGCTGCGTGTTTTTGCTCGTGGACGGATGGGCCGCGAACAAGCAGAAGAGAGAGGAAGTGCTGCTTTTGTGGATGATCGTTCATTCAGCTTCTGTTTCTCTCTTTCTCTGACGGGCAGTGCAGCGTGAACACACGAGCCCTCGAGATACGGGCATCGGTTAATATACGCACATCCCTCTCTCCTTCTCCTCCCTCTTCGTATTGCTCTTTTGTCACTGCATCTTACTCTCAAGGCTGCTGCTGCTTTTGCTGGTGGGACAGGCTGCGTCCTGATTGGGAGGAAGAGGCTTTCCTTTGAGGGCACTATTCAAGACTTCAATGCAAAAAGACTAAATTTGGACCAGAGTCTGGAAAAGCAGAAAGAGAAAAGGGAAATTTAGCAGACCAAAAAAGGAGAAAAGAGAAACAGTGGAGCTTCCTCGGGCAGCTGAGTCACCAAAGGGCTAATTATAATAAAGTTTTTATATTTAATTTAAATTCATGCTTCATCACTTGCCGGTGGGGTAAAGTATCAGGACTTTTATTTGAGCTGCACTCAGGATACAATTTGCTTGATCTATGCCGGCAGCTGTTCCTGCTCCTGCCATCAGACCATCTGACAGATCAGACGCGGTTAGACGTCGCCCTGTTGTTGCCACTAACGCACAAATCCTTTACATCTGCTTTGTGATTGGAAAGCTTCAGTCTGCACTCGTCTTTGCATCCTTGCTGATCTGGATACCTTAGAATCTGGTTTGGGATCTTTTTGGGTTGCCACCTGTGGTCCTAGCTAGCCTTTTCACCCCCAGGATCATCTCTCTGGGAAGCCTGAACCTAATCGTAGGATTTGCCCTGCTTTTCACCTGATCTACCCACACACTCAGTCATCCCTTTATCCCTTGTTCACATTCTGCCTGTCCGCCGAACCTGCTGTCACACACGGTCTGGTGTCAGGCTGGGTCAGGACCTCGGAAGCTAAGCTAATGAGACACGCTCGGTTTCCTCTGGTGACGCGGCTGGGAGCAAAAAAACGCAAAGGAGAACGTTTTATCTGATCCAGGAGTCTATGAGAGAGAAGAGAAAACTGGGGCGGGATGGTCAGGCAGTAGCCCAGGGGTGAGGGCTGAAGGTGGACGATGGCTCCTTTGTGGAAGGCCATGCTGTCCAAGAGCAGCCCGCTGTACAGAGACTCTCTGTTCTCCTTCTCTCTGTGGGAGTGGAAGGCTCAGGAGAGGGAACTACTGCTGCTGAAGAAACTCACCGACAGGGAGAGGAGAGCGTTGCTCGCACAACTCGACAAGTAAGAAACAAGGAACAGCAACATGGGACAACCACAGAGATAATTTTGTATGTAGCACTTTTAAAACAACATGACAGTGTTCTTCTTTACAAGAAAAATCTAATTCAGACATTACAGTACAACTCCCTGCTTCTGGCCTTATGGGAACTTGATCTTCATACTTAATATTTAATAATAGTTGGTGCACAGTCATGCGGTAAGCTAAACGCTCGTCCATTACAGGTTTAAGAGAGAAGTTGGCTTTTGCAGTTTTTATTAGAGGCAACTGTGAAAACAATATTAGACAACAATTCAATTACATTGATTTAAGAAATCAAATACCACAAATAGTATTTCCACCAAAATAAATATGCGCATATGATGTTTGTCAATTTAAAACATAATTTTGAAAGTCAAGAAAGTTGCAGCCTGTGGAAAGACTCTTAAAATACGTAATTAGAAAGACCGCAAACCCAAAAGTGGTTAACTGTTCATCCCAATGACTGAAGCAAAGAACTTACATGAGTAGGTGATGTGATGAAAGGACCAGAAGTCACAACCAATGGATGTATTTTTTCCCCAATAAGGTCCCATTGAACGTAAATGGAAGGAAGGAATAGATAACAGATACCTATTAAAGGGCTTCATTTCCTTATTGTTAATGGGCTCAAAACTCACTTGTGAATGAAGCACACGCCTGTTTTCCACGGCAGCTAACGACATGCTGTCCGCTAACACCATAAAACAACCGGCTCACAGCCGAACACAGGCTCCACGTGAGGAAACAAAACAACAACAAAGGTTTATGTGCTGAAGCCCATCAGACCAAACAGCTTCAGAGGATGTCGAGTAAGAAGAAGTAAAGTCACGTTAGCTCCCCAGCACCTGCTAACGTTATAAGCAAAGTTATATCGCTTTCCATATTACTTCAACAACTAACGCGACCCATGTTACTATCCTGTGAACCACTGTTGATTCAGAAAGGACGTAAAGGGAAAAAGCAAATGTGGAGTGATTTGTTTGCTAACGTTAGCCTGTAGTGACGCAGCCAGGAGCTGCTAGCTAACGCTACAGTAGCTCGGACCTGCCGCAGTTTGCCTCGTAACGTTCACTTTAGGTTTATTGTGGTTTTACCGATACTCAGGTACACAGCCTCTCCACACTGTGTACCTGATGTCGCTGTAACTAACGTGACCCACATGGCATAAAACACATTTACATTACATTTATTCATTTAGCTGATGCTTTTATCCAAAGTGACTTACAATTGCTATTCATGTCAGAGGTCGCACGCCTCTGGAGCAGCTAGGGGTTAAGTGTCTTGCTAATGGACACAATGGTGGATGGGTCACAGAGGGGGATTGAACCTGTGTCTCTCACACCAAAGGCACAGTCTTTACCATTGTGCCATCGCCACTGCAACAAAATGGTCACCAGAACCGAGAGGAAGAGCCTCAGTAAAGTTACTTACTGCGGTCTGACTGTTATAAAGTGTGACACAATCTTATAATATTCAGTCCAGCTCACTACCCGTTTCATTATCATCCAGTACATGTAGCTGTGCTGACACTGCTGAGCCTCCGGTGACAGATTCAGAGATAGTAAAGATGGTTACTGAAAGCAGCAGGCTAGCTAACGATGTAGCACGTCGGCTAAATGCAGTAAATGTACGGCGCCGGTGTTGATCCGCCTCTGAGACCGGAACCTTGAACTAACACAGCCTGAACATGTCTGAGTGAAAAGCCACAGCCTGTTGTTCCTGCGTTTATTGCAGGATTTCTGCATGAAAGCGGTTGTGTTTCGGATTCTGCTCGCTCATGAGTTCAAGCGAGCACGCGCCTGGGTGCAATCTTAGAATCGCACCGCTAGTGGCCGCTGGAAAGTACAAAATGCCCCTTTAATATTTGCTTGGTCGCAGATCTGATAAAATGGCAGCTAAACGTCTGAGCCACTAGAAACAGATTGCAGAAAACCATACAAACATGTGTGTTCATGTACAGGTTTAACAAATGGGACAGAAAATAAATTGCCAAAGAGGTTTTGATGCGGAGGATTTTTTTTGAACCATGCTAGATGTTTCTCCCTCCTTCCAGTCTTCATGCTAAGCTAGGCTAAGCACGCCACTCCTGACTCCAGCGCTGTACTTAACACAGAGACATTCTCACTTCACTCTGGGAAAGAAAGAAAAGAAAAAGTGTTTTGAGTTGTTTTAGATCTGTTTGAAAAGAAAATACAAGGAATAACACGGATCGCAGGGAAAAGAGTCTGCTGTAGTTGTAAATGTGACGTGAACATCAACAGATAGAAACATACTGTATATTGACTTTGATGTTGAACTCATCATGTGACTGTGGGTCTGTGTGTGTGTTTATTGCATGCGTGTGCATCAGCCCGTTTGATTTAGACAAATGACCTTCGCCTCAACATCTGTGTCCCAACACGTCCCTGTTAATTAAATCAGCTGTGGGGGACACACTGCATACGCAACTTGTGTCACCATTTGTGAGTGTGTACTTTGTCTTGTTGTCCCTCCAGCTTCCTCTCTATGTCTGCCCTTCCTGTCAGTATAAATATCTTATTCTTGTGAGAGTGTGACTCTGCATTTTTTTCACCTGGGTGATGTGGTGCAGTGCCAGGTAAACACAAGTCACTAAGAGGCTTCCCCAAAGCAACACGATGCGCTCAGCAAAGCCTCTATGGGACAGTCCAGATTAGCAGGCAGGTGACTCACACACCTGGTCCATCGTTACTCATTAATGTTCTCAGTATGAAACAAAACCTCATCTGATAGACCAGTGCAGGAGCAGGTTAGATCATATTTTAATGAATAATCTGTTTTATCAGCTGTTCTTTACAGTAAATGTCATTAACTAAAGATCTAAAAAGTATTGATGCAATTTGAAAAGCTTGATCAGTTGAGACATTTATCAGGGATCCAAGCAGCAAAGTTTTCTTTCTTTCTTTCTGCTAAAACTGTTCGCTGCAGCAAAAACTGTACGACTTAAACTTACCTATTTTCGGTTCCTCCAATCGTCCCAAAACGTTGGCAGGATAAATTTCGGACTTTGTTGATTTAAGTTATTAAAAGAGTTTTAATTTGTCAAACGTTTTGAAATTATACATTTTAACATTTGTCTTAAATTTTAATTTTAAATAAATGCTCATAAATCTAAACTAGCTAAAGATATTGTAACCAAACTTGGAGCATGTGTTTGGATGCTAGGTCGGAGCTTCGCTGAGCAGCATTGTACCACTAGGGGGCGGCAAAAATGTCTCGTAATCGGTTGCAATAATTACCTCTCTGCAACCTGTGATCAAATCAGATGTCTGACACTCTATATTTTTTTTAAAATATGCTGAACAGCTGCGTAACATAATTGTGATGGGTCCTGCTGTTAATATTTTTCTTGTGCTCTCGCCAGTGGCTCAGTAAACTCTTCTCTTGGGAATTCATGCATGTGGTGCGTTTTCACGAGCTCATTGAGGCCAGATTAAGCCAAAGGTTGCCTATTGTAACTTGGACCCGGTGAAAATGTCTCTCTCTGGCTTGCAAATCCCCCCCCCCCACTACTCAGGCACATGAAACGAAAATCAACGACCTCAATGTGACGCTGTAATAATCAAGTTGACATTTTTGTAATTATCTGAGACGGATTGGCTAAGAGACAAAGTTATTTCATCATTTTAATCTCTCATTTGCATCTGGTCTTCTGCTCTGACAATTTCAATATTTGCATGTGCTTGGACCCCGATCATTGCCGCTCGAGGCTTTACTTGAACTAGTTCCTTTCACATCGACACACACTTGTTTAATTATAGTTGACTGAAACAGTTTGGTCGCTCCTATAGAGCCTTTAATTATAGAAATGGCTAACATTAAATTGAATTGCACTTTCCTCAGATTTATCTTGCTTATCTTAAAATGAGCAAATGCACATGTAAGAGTTGCACTAAATGAATATGGACTTGTGGTCTGGAATAAAATAAAGGATTTAACTTGACTGATAACTAAAACCCATATTAATTATTTATATATATGTGCAGGCTCAGTAAGGAGCTGCAGCAGAAGGACAAGATCATCGAGTCTCTCCGCACCAAACTAAACCAGCATCACCATCATCATCCCCATCGCTCCGACACGCCCTGCAGCAGCCATGCGCTCTCTGACACCACCGACCAATCAGATCGCATCTCCTACGTGTCTGATGAGCACGGATCCACCAACGAGGACCTGGAGCTTTGCTCTGATGTGGACGCTGCCAGCGAGCTCTCTCAGAAGGAAACACGGACTTCTACCCGACTCAGCACAGGTGAGAACATGATACCCGTCATCTCGCTTCAGGTGTGTTTGTACACTATTGCACAAAACATGCAGTACCTGAATAGTATATTTATAGGTGAAGAGAAAAGGAATTAATATTAATCCTGATATTGTTGATTTTTTTATTGTATTGTTGTTACTATTGTTATACAAAACATGGGGAAAAAACATAGTTGAATGACAAACGACATATTAATTACTTTCCCAGGTAACAAAAAATGTGAAAAGAAATCATTTTTAACTAATAAGTTAATATTCTGCCCAGAAACTGCGTGTGAAGCCAGAGACTGTTGTCTTGGATGAGGCACTTAATAAGTAGGGGGAAGATTTTTAGCATTAAACACTTAATTTCCTGCATTCTGGTGAAAAATTTCTGCCTTTTCTTCACCAATTTATGGTGGAAATATGTTATTATGCAAAGGGAAACACTAAATTCAGGTGGCAGGTGAAAATTCAAAACATATAAACATAATAGAATATAACATAGTGAGGCTCTCAAGCATTCTCTATTGCTTTGAAATATTTTTCTCCCACAGAATAACAGCGTGGGTGGGCGTGCAGTCGATATTGACCGCAGCGTGCTAGCTTCAAAAAGCCAGCTGTGTTCTAACATTAACTTAACTCTCCTTATTAACTGGGCTCCTGCTTGCTAATGACTCTTTCTAAGCTGGGTCTCCGACATTGACGGTGTTGGACAGATTTGTGCTGCAGCGTTCATGAGGGAGAGAGAGAGGGACGAGCGAAAGGATGGGCTGGGCGAAGGCGCTACAGCGTTCTGCAATCAAATACGATTTTAAATACGCCTAGTAAAAAAGATTGAAAATCAATATGTGGCGGTCAGTGTTGACATTGTGGCACACCGCCACAAATAAATGAACGTAGCCTGTGGGAAACTTGCTGAGTCAACACACATGATTAAGTCTTACTTCCTCTGTTGTGGCTAAGTAACCTATTTATATGTGTTTGTGGACCCTTTTCATCTGAGTGATAAATGAATTCAGTTTTCATGGCTCGTTTGTTAATAACTTATCTGCTCTTATTTAAAACTAACCTAACATCAGCCTATTTGACTGATATATAGTTCTATGTTTATCCTAAATCAGCTGCTCACTGTAGTGCATTTTATGGGGGCTATTTTCAGCGGCGGATGAATCCACATGTGGCGCTTTAGTGAGTATTTGGGGCAGCAGGACGGCGTATGTGGGGCCGACACACACAGTTTGTTCCCTCCGTCATGTCCTTTGGTGACCGCTGGCTCTTTTCATTTCCAGATTGCCACTCTCACAGCGGCGCCATGTCACGTCACCCGTCTGTCCCTCCATCCATCACCTCATCCCACAGATCCCAGTCGTGCCTCAGCACGCAATGCCCGAGCTCACCACACAAACCCATAGAGGCGCAGAGTCAGACAGGTAGGAATGGGCGCAGGCGTGTGGCCGAGGCTGTGTATTCTCCTGCATTCACCTCACACCTCTGAACTGTTGCTCTGTGACGTCTTCTTCTTTGGTTCTTTCATCCTTGTGCTTTGGATTCTTCTTTTCCTCCCAGCTCCAGCCTCAGTCCTCACCTCCGCACCCTTCCACCCTCCCCTCTCCTCCTCCACCCAGAGGGTACCTTTGCCCTTCCAAGCCCACCCCGCACCCCTGAGAACCCGCTACCAAGGCGGCGGGGGCATGGGTTTCTCCCTGGCTGAGGTGCATCAGGAGCTGCAGATGTTACAAAGGCAGCTGGCAGACAATGAGAGTGCGTCGGTCTCTCTGTCCGTGCATGAGTTTGTGTTTAGATCTAATTGTGTGTTTGAGGCTCAGTAAAACTTTGCAGCATACCTGAATGAGAATTTCAACGAAATCAAGGCATCGCTGCAAAAAAGATTTTTAGGGACTAGTGTAAACTTTTATTCTGCACTCACACACAGAAGGGGATAATGAACAGCTGAGTCAGTGGACACGAGCAGATTTCCAGAGAGTAGAGACTTGTTTTTTCTAACTTTATTTCTAGATTTATCACATTCACAGTATGTTAGGAAACAAAGGACAGAAATAACTGACTATCCTGAGTAGCTCACTGTAAGCATATTTTACAAAGGAAGCCAAAGTACAGTGCAACAATTTAGGCACCAAGGTGAAAATAATTCCCCGTGCAGAACAGAACTTCTGCAGCCTTGAGTTTGCACGGCATCTAATCAGGATGTGTCTCCCAGTTTAGGAGCCTCCTGACCTCATCGTGAGGTGTCCTAGATGCTTCAACAGCTTTCAGACACGTTTGATTGAATTCGATCTCGCCAAAATCAAGCGCATGATGACGACGCACCTTGGAGAGGAGTCTGAGACGGTGCAGTCTTTGATTCTACCACTGGATGGCGCCAAATTTTGACGTTTGTCTTCACACAGCCGGTTTAATGAAAGGAGGTCTGACTGATCCACTGTGTGAGGGAGGAGAGATTTATTTACTTTTGATTTAAGAAGAAGTAGAGAAACAACTAAATAATTGTTATCTGATTGGGACTCAAGCTGCTCAATTAAAATTTGTTCAGTTGTGTTGCACTCAGTAGCTGCCTCCCCCTCAGTATGAGGATCATCGATGCTGCTGCATGTAGATACACAGGGAGTGAAACAAAGTGAGAGTTGACCAGCTTTAATAATCCGCCTCTTCTTTTCATCTTCCATTTGCCTTCATCTTTACCCCACTGCACTTTCATTCTCATTAAATAACTGCTCTTCATTTGATGCTTAATGAACCCAGAGCACCCAGCTTGAGAAGGATTTGCTGTGATCTTTAAACACTAATGAGGGATGGAGCTTTGAGAAACCAGACCGATTTCATTTGGCCGGTTAAGTTGTTTCCTACGTCAAAAGAAATCCCTTCATTTCTCTTTCAGTATCTCACTCTCACTAACACACTCTAACTTCTCTCTCCGTCACTCTCAGGCTTTTCATTAAAATTTGCCTACTTACTTACTTGATGTTACTTTACCTTCCTCTCAGGGTTTTCATTAAAATTTGAACTTGATGTTACTTTACCTTCCTCTCAGGGTTTTCCGCGCCCCAGTCCAAACCTCTTCAGGGTTTCCCCTTCGCCCACCAGCAGCCCGACTCCTCTGCCTTCCTGCCTCTCTCCTACCACGGATACCAGCCTTCTCCTTTCAGCAGCGCTACCAGCAGCTGCCTGGACGCCAGCTCAGCGATGAAAACCGGGGCCAGTCTGCTGGAGAGCAGTGCGTTGTGGGATATGGCCTACGGCACCCGACCTGTGAGACTCGGAGCCGATCTGTCTTCAGGATCCTCGGGGTACCAGTCGGGCGCCAGCAACACAGGTAAGATGCACAGTTTAAACCTTGAAAATGTTTCACTGGAGGTTGGATGTTCATTTTTGACCTTTTGGGGAAAGTTTTGAGTTTTAAGATTATCTTTGTAGTTTCATAATCTCTGCTTGTTTAGTAACGCAGTGCAGGTTTTAAACACGTTAAGCTGCGTTACCAAAAAACTGTAGTGCAACTTTACAACAAATAGAGAGTAAGTGTGACAAAAAATCTCTGGTCTCTGAGAGCAGATTGTCAATCATGTTTTTGGTTTTTTTGTTGTTGCAGGTTCAGACCTGATGAAGGAGCACCTGAGAGAGATCAGGACTCTGAGACAGAGACTGGAGGACTCGATCCAGACCAACGATCGCCTCAGACAGCAGCTAGAAGAGCGACTGGCCCGCACCGCCTCGGAGAAAGGTAACACACACACACACGAGTCTTAATCATGGAACTGGAATCCTGAAATGGTCTTCAGATGTCAGCTATAATATATCTATAATGATTAATGCACATTTCATAATTACATGCTATGCCTTTGTTTCACAAGTCCCCAAGAAATGTCCTTGAAAGAAACTTAATTTGTAAGAATCTGAAAAAAAATGTGTGTAATTTGGTAGGAAAAGAGAGAAAGTGTTTGTTCAGTTGGAGATTTAAAGGATAATTTCGTTTTTTTTTAATCCTGGGCCCAATTTTCACTTATGTTGGTGTTGAAATGGAAAGCTAAGAAATGTTCTGGACTATTCCACATTCTCTGCAGCAAAGTTCTTTTGGTCGTCTGTTGTGAGTGATTTACGTTGGGAAAAGCCATGTACTATTCTTAACAAATATTGTATTAATAATAAGGTAAAAGAAGTGAACTTTAAGATTTTGCATCTTATTGAACCCGCCAAAGAAGTGTTGCACAGATTTAAGCTTAACATTGATTATAACTGTGATTTTTGCAATTTAGAAAGAGAAACTATGCTTCATCTTTTTACCACTGTGAACATACAAATGTATTTTGGAAAGATTTGGAACATTTTATTAACAGAAAAACGGGTAAGAGTATTCTGATTAATGTATTTGATGTCATGTACTGTATTTTGTACTACATGGTCCAGACAATATTAACTATATTGCGCAACTCCTCATCATACTTCCATATCTACGAGTCAAAATGGCCTGGATCCAAACCCAGCTTCAATCAGTTTACAGTTGAACTGAAACACAACGGCACCTCAATTGAACTCTTAAAAAATAAGAAAGCAATAAAATGTCCTCATATTGTAGAAGAACTGAACTTAATTTGAGCTTCTGGCGATGTAAAATGTAACTGAAGGTCTGTATATTTTGCATTTCTGTTACTGTATTGAACCATGCATCAATAATAACTCAGTCACACCCCCTTTTCTTTTTCACAGGAAACTGAAGTCTCGCTCAAGGATTCAGTTCTCGCTCTGAAATCTCGTGAGGGGCGAGTTGTCGTAGGAAACGGCGGTGAAAACGATGGAGAGGAGTTTGTTGTGTACGTAGAGGAGCTGCTAGCAAGGCTTTACTCCAACAGAACAAACTTCTCACCGACGTCTTCCTGCTGCAAATCGCGTCCTGTGAGGTTTCAGAGCGAGACTTCGGTTTCTTGTTAAAAACACAGGAGTCCTGCGAAGGGATCCTTTCCATGATGTTGTGTAACAGTCTGAGCCTGTCGGTGGCAACAAGCCGCACTTCTTATGAACATGATTTTGACGGACGCATTTGTCGCGAAGGAACATGTTGCAGCCACTGCAGCTGGTTCCAGCTGAAGCATCAACTGCACGGATACCAAAACTTGTTGTACCTACTAGTCGTTTGCTTATCGTCAACCGCTTATCCAGCGTACAGGGTCGCGGGAGCCTATCCCAGCTGACTGATTGGGCGAAAGGCGGGTTACACCCTGGACACATAGACAATCACCACAATTTTAGAGACACCAGTTAACCGAGCCTGCATGTCTTTGGATGGTGGGAGGAAGCCGGAGCACCCGGAGAGAAACCAGGCGTACACGGGAAGAACATGCAAACTCCACACAGAAAGGCAACTGGGGTTTGAACCCACGACCTTCTTGCTGTGAGGCGACAGTGCTAACCACTGCACCACCGCTCCGCGCCCATCTATTCATTTCCACACCAACACATGTGACAATAAGGCCGAGGTTTAAAAAAACAAAACATTAGCTTGTTAGCATGTGACCGCGCGTACGCTAAATGCTTAAGCTCTCCTTGTCCTCTCCAGGTGCTCCCACCAACATCTACATCCAGGGTCTGGACTCGGTCGGCCAGCTCTCCAGCGAGATCAGACTTCTGAAGGAGGAGAATGTCAGTCTGCAGAGCCAGCTGAAGCAGGCCACCAGAGGTACAGACTGATGTTCACCACCAAAAAACACGCCTATGATATTTTTTTAGCAGATTTTATAGCAGAAGTTATTAAAACTATCGGGGTCACGTCAGGGTCAGATTACTCGCTGAGCTCTGTACTGTCGTGTGTCCCCTGCAGAGGGCAGCAAGGAGGCGGAGCAGCTGAGGGAGGCGGCTCTCCTGGAGCGCGCCAGGTTGAAAGAGGCGGAGCTAGAGGCTGAGAGGTGGGCGGAGCAAAGCAGGAAGCTGCAAAGTGAGGCTGAAGCGCTCAACCAAGAGATTGCGCAGCTGAAACAGGACAGACAGAGGAACCAGGAAACCATCAACAGGTGTGTGTGTTTTTTTATTATATGTTATACATATATTCTACTATTATATTATTTTAAGTCTCTATATTGTGTTTACAGACTGGAATGTCTGACTGTTTGTAAATTGATTTTCAATAAAATGTATTAAAAATAAATAAATAAATAGAAATTAAACCTTGTTAGGGGCTAGAGAATATGTTACGTCCAAGTTAGCAGATGATTTGCTCAGTTGCTTCATAAAAAATGAGCTAAATGTGACATTAACAGCCTAAAGTAACATATTATTTAATGCACGTGTGTGTTTTCATAGATTCCAGCATGAGGTGAGCATCCTCCAGCAGCAGCTATGTGAGAGCCACAGTCTGGTCCAGTCTCTTCAGCGTGAGCTGCAGGTGTACCACAGAGTGTGTGGAGTCACCACAAACACACACTCAGGTAAGAGGTTGCACTCCGCAATTACCGAGATCGTTATGATGTCTCATTAAACTCACAACCTGCTCGAGTGTCGCCACGTTCGGTTTGTTCACAATGTGCAATGTTGCAAATTTGTTTTTGTACAGTGTCCCTGTTTTGTGAAGGTATAAATGTGTCCCTGAGCAAGACACTTTCTTCTCTCACTCACACAGAAACTAAATATACTGGCTAATGTTTGCATTACACGTCTTTGTTTGCGTCTTTCTAAGCAGGTCAGTCCAGTGAAGGTACCCAACGCACTGCGACCTTCGACCCCAGAGAGCTGCAGATTCAGCTGGAGCAGCGGCTGAGTGGACAGACTGACCCACAGCCTCGGTCCAGGAGGCAGCTCTTCAGTGGTCAGTACATCAGCATCTTGAAATAAGATATAAATAATAAAGCAGATCACTGGCAGTTCAGTAACTTATGGAGATCTTCCTCCACAGACAAGCGTTCCCTCCCCTCCCGTGAGAGACACTGGACTCGTCAGTCCTTCCTCTCCTCTACATCCTGCACAGAAGCATGCAGAAGACACCGGAGCAGCCGATCAAGGTGAGCAGCTCTCTTTCGCGCGTAAACAGATTCATCTTCACGTATGAAAGCAGATGTTTGTTGCAACCAACTTGCTCGCCTGCTCTTATTCCTCTGGTCTTCCCTCCCGGCAGCCTCGACCCTGCAGGGTCAAGCCCCAGACGGCTCTTTCTCCAACCGTCACGGCCGCCATGCAGTGGGCCACATTGACGACTTCAAGGCTCTGCAGCGGCAGATCCTGGAGGGCGGCGCTCTCCTCCGCAGGATGGATGCCACCCTCGGTTTCCTGAGCGACCCGCCGGAGTTCAGCCTTCATCAGGTGAGAGATCCAGGAAGTCGAACCGTCACAGATCAGGTGATCCTGGCAGGACCAAAGTAGCTAATTGAGGTTTATCACTTGTTTTTGATTGTATTATATGGCTGTGTTTTAAAGCCACAATGTGTACAATTATATATAAGCATTATAGCATAAAAACTATTAAAATTATAGAGTAGAGTTTCTGGTTTGTCTTTAGTTATTATTTTTTAGATGCTGGTCATACTAAGGAATTTTTTGACCTTATTGCTTTTAAGGACTTGATGATTTCGGGGTTAACAGGAAAAATAGCTGATGGATTTTTCATTAGTTAAAGTTTTGATAGAATCTTGTGTTTTGTGTGCGCCAGCCTTCAGACTCCGGTTCTGTCAGGAAGCTGCTGTCTGACAGTGAAACCCTGCGGCAGATCCTGGAGGAGGCCGGCTCTCTGCTCCGGATGTTCTGGAGAGCGGCTCTGCCAAACTTCGAGGAATCCAAACAGGTCAGAATAAAAGCTGAAAGGAACCGAGAGCAGAGGAGTTTTTGAAACCCTGTCCTCTTTGATCCTCCTTTGTGACTTTAGTTTCTTTTCTCACATTTAATAAAACACCAGCTGATATGTTTTGGCAGTTAAACAGAAGTAATAGCTGAATCACTGAAGTCTACAGCGGTTAGTGTCAGACATTTATTAACTGCCAAAATTATTTGGCCTCTAAGACTCTTGAAACTTAACACGACAGGTGAACTTCCAAAAATTAAAATGATCTGCAACGAAGCATAATTTACAACTTAACCTTTGCTGCTGTTTTAATTCCAAATATTTTGGGAAACAGCAGTGTTGGGCAAGCTACTTAGAAAATGTAGTGAGCTAACTGCTAGTTACTGTATTGAACCAACCTCATTCCTCAGTAGCAAAAAAAGAAAGACTAAAAACCTGCTGCAGAGTGTGCGTGTGCAAGAGAGAGAGTCAGACACGCAGAAACTCTCCTACTTCCAAAAATTTCCTCTTGCAACAAACTGAGAACCATTGTTGTTTGTATAAAGTTACTGTGAAATGATCACATTATCATCATTACTATTGTTTGTCATTTTAATAAAAAAGCAAGACATATTTTCAATGTAACATATTTTTAAACTCCTTCTTTAGTGTTTATAATGTCATTTCATTCTTTCTTAATTATATTTTTTTATAGTTTATATGTCAATTTGTGCTCTGGCAACATTGTTTACCTAAAGACTCATGGCAATAGGCCGGAGAGAGAGAGAGAGAGTGTTACTGTTACGCTTACTGTTTTTATTTATTTATTTAATTTTAATATATTTTTATTGTTTTTTAACACACACACTTACTGTTTATTTACTTTTTTATTTTAATTTTTAATATAGTTTAATTTTTTTAACACACACACTTACTGTTTATTTACTTTTTTATTTTATTTTAATTTTTAATATATTTTAATTTTTTTAACACACACATACGCTTACCGTTTTATTTATTTTATTTTAAATTTTTTATATATATATATTTTTTAACACAAACACATATATTCTTTGATTACTTTACATTTTAATTACTTGTTTAATGAAATGTATGGGGTTGATTGTTCTGATGTAGTTTGTATGATGCTTTGGCAATATTGTTGTTACATATTCATGCCAATAAAGCTAATTTGAATTAAATTGAGAGAGAGAGCTCTCATCTCATGGAAACAAGTTTGTGAACAGCATCCAGGCTGGACCCTGATCCTCCTCACAAGAGGTGTTACAATATCTGTCACAATAGAAAGTACACTCAATCGCACGTGCAAAGTCGCAGGCATCAGCCCAAGGATCGGTACGTGATGTCACCGTCGGTGGCGTCACTTACTGATCCTTCAGAAATGCTTGGGGAAATGCGGCGCGTGTGGAAGCTACCGCGCTACTCGGCCAATAAAAGAGCTTCGCTACTGAAAAGCTATTTGATTCAGAAAACAGCGACGCTGCCACCAAGCCAGAGCTCGTTAAAGGGCTCTGCACCAAGCTACTGAGAGATGTAGTTAAACTATTAACAGTGTTGGGCAAGCTACTTGGAAAATGTAGTAAGCTAAGCTACTAGCTACTCTACATTAAATGAAGCTTCACTACACAGAAGCTACCCCCCAGTGAAATGTAGCAAGCTAAGCTACAGCAACGTGGCAAAAGTAGCTTAGTTACATCTAAGCTACTTTTAATTTTTTAATAGTTTATAGTTAGGTCATTTATATGTAAATATTTATATACACACACAACATAGGCCTAGTTTATATTGAACCAACTTCATTCCACAGTAGCAATAGAATAAAGACTAAAAACCTGCTCCAATGTGTGAGAGAGCTAAATCAGACACAGAAACTCTCCTTACTACCATATCATTGCTGCTAAATGTTCTTCCTTATGCAACAAACGGAGAACCATTGTTGTTTGTATAAAGCAACTTAATTGTCATATTACTAATTCATTTAATTAATTAATTATTAATTAATTCTATATTTTTTATAGTTTATATGTGACTTTGTGCTCTGGCAACATTGCAACGTAAACATTCATGGCAGAGAAAGAGCGAGAGAGAGAGAGAGAGAGACACACCGCCGTCACGCGTCTTTATTCCCCTGCAGCAAAGTCGCAAACATCAACCCAAGGATCGGTACGTGATGTCACCATCACAGGGAAGCGCTTCTGCCGTCTGCACATACAGGTCCGTGTGTGGCGGTGGTGTCACTTACTGATGCATCAGAAATGCTTGGGAAAATGTAGCGTGTGTGGAAGCTACCGCGTTACTCGGTCAATAAAAGAGCTTCGTTACTGAAAAGCTGTTCGATTCAGAAAATAGCGACGCTACCACCAAGCTACTGAGAAATGTAGTTAAACTAGTAACGGCGCTACTTGTAGCGACGCTACTGCCCAACACTGACTATTAATGCGGCGGCTGTGGAAGTGCGGGTTGCCCGTCAATCGGAAGGTCGGTGGTTCAATCCCCGGCTCCTCCAGGCTGCATGTCAAAGTGTCCTTGGGCAAGATACAGAACCCTGAATTGCCCTGGTGGCTGTTCCACCGGTGTGTGAATGCGAGTGACTGCAGATGTAGTGTAAAAGTGCTTTTGAAGGTGCTGTACAAACACAGAGCATTTACTGTCCAACACTGGAAAGCAGTTATTGATTACATGAATTAAGCCCTGTGTTAGCAGTGGCCACTGATCTATTGATCTCTTGTGGATTAAAACAAACTAATGGTTAAATGGTCTAGTAGGCTGATTGGTGAGTCACAGCTTAACCCCCTGAACACCAGCAGCCATCACTCAGATGATACAGAATCAATTAACTTTATTCACATGTTTCTTTATCCTAAAGTTTGGAACATTGAGCAGGTTTATACACAGTCTAACGTCTATCGTCCGTGTTGTTTCTAAAATGTGAGCATGACTCGTGTCGTGTGGACAAACACTGAGAATGTGCTGTGTGTGTTTACAGGATCCGTCTCTGAGGGAGGAGGTCGTTTCTCTCCGTCTGAGGGTCTCACAGCAAGAACAGGCTCTGAAGGACGCCATGGAGAGAGTGAAGAGCTCCAACCGCACCAAAGATAGCATGGAGCACTTTATAGTCAGCCAGCGTGAGTCCCTGATGTTCCTACCAGATCATATGAAACCACATTGCTTTTTCTTATTACTGTCAGTAATGATGAACTAATGATATTTATATTTTCTCTTCCTTTAACGTTACACATCTGTCTTTTTTGATCTCTTAGTCGCTGCATAATACTTTGATCCAAGTGTCAGACAAGTTATGGAAAAGATGAATTACCATCAGACGGGATAATCTTTCATCACCGTCTGTTTCACCGTCTCGTGGTCGTCTTCCAGCTCTCCTCTTCTGTCCATTTTCCCGTTTCTCCTTCGCCTTTCTCTCCCGGAGCAGCTGTGGCGTTGACCGAGTCGGTCTTGTATTTACTGCTCGACTGAAACCTTCTGTTTAAAAAATAACACTGGCGCTCTTGTACGTTTCTTTGCAGTGTCGAGAACGCAGGACGTCTTGAGGAAAGCCAAGACAAACTTACAGGTGAGTTCACGAGTTCTCGCACGTTCGCCGGGCATCAGAAGCCTTTTTGTTCCAGCAGGGGATTAACCGAGGGGCTGGATGAGATGATGGGACACACTTGATTTTCTTAACAAGCAGAGAAACGTGGATCAGTAAAAGTAATAGTCTCCCTAACGCCCTCTCACTTCTCTCCTGCTGTTTCTCTTTCCTCGGACTCCTGCTGAGTCTCCTCAGGAGAACGAGCTCAGGATTTCCTCCCTTCGCTGTGCCTCTTTCTCCATTCCTCCTTCCTCTTTTCCCTCCTCCTCATCCTCTTCCTCACACCCCCAGCTTGGTAAAGGTACGGCCCCCTGTGCTCGCTTAAGTGCCCGGATAACAAAACGAAGCTGCTTGTGTTTTGATGGAGACCCTGGTGTTAAAACAGTCCTGCATGAAGCCTGCAAAGTCATTTCATTTTAAACTTAAACCAGTTACTGTCAGCGTGCTTTCACCGGCAGACACGCTGGCACTTTGAACAGCGACCCGTATTAGCTTCTTGATGATGTTCCCATCTTGTCTAATAAAATGGACACATGTTACTTTTCGTCTCACTGCACGAGCTGTAAAAAGGAACAAACTGTGGAGTAACAGGAGCTTCATTACAGCAGAGACAGGAGACGTCACATGTCGCTGTTCTGCCATTATTAGACAGAATATATCTCTTTTTTTCTTATTCATTTAAACCACTTTGACAATAATAAACAGCCTCGTAACAAACTACACATTTTATAGGTATATCAAACCCCTGGAATAATATATTTTACAAATTTCACCAAATTCACCTCTCCCAGTCTCAACTGGTACTATGATTCGCACTTACTGCTGTTTAACATCTCCAAAATCTTCATAAACATCCAGGAGCTTTGATGCTGTTTAGCCTGCTTGTTTCACACGTTTACAAAATATAAAAACAATACAGAGGCCTGCATTAAACAGAATACATGTCTTTTTAATCTTGCCAACATGTTACAACTAAACAGTCTTATCATGTTGACATGACTTGAATAAACTTTGTGAAATGATTTTGTGCCCATCACTTTTTGAAAGTATTTGTTAAAATGGTTCTGATAAGTTGCTTGCAACAAGAAATGTTACATAACAAGTGAGAGTGCTTTGAGAAAGGTTTATTTGCACAATAAGAAACATGCAAAGTAATGTAAATATCTAATAAACGAATGTGCATTGTATAAGAAATTAACATAAGCTAATTAAATATATATATATATACCTCTTAACATGCCTTTAAATGGCCAAAACAGCACACAATGGAATATTCTACTTGTCAGAAAGTGATTTCAGCCTCTACTTATTGACTGACAAGTAATTTCTGCTTCAAAATGACTTGATTTTATTCAGAAGAGTCATATTTAACAGATTATAAAACCAAAATTATCTCCCTTTTTTATTTAATATATAATAACATGATATTTTTTAATGACATACTGAGCACCAAACCAAAAATGTCCCTGGTTTTCATTTCAGAAATCTGGTCACCTTACACCAAATCATAAATAACTATATACTGATAATTTATTCTAATATCATCTTGTTTTATTCACGTTTCTCGAGCAAGTGTATCGCTGCAGCCCTAATGTGAGCCCTTAAATGTCCCCATCGCTCTTCAGCACAAAGTGACGCCCTTGTTCTCAACTAAACAACCTTTAAATAACCTTCAAACTTCAAAATGTCCTTCAAACTTTAGCTTTAGCAAAGAAAGGTGCACATGTCCAGGGAGCAATAAACCAAACGTCGACACCAGAAGGCCGCGCCATGTTAGTTACACTTTTTACACGGGAGCCAGCTAAACCTCAATTAAAAAAAAAACACTGTTTTACACTTAAATTGTGTCAAAACAACATAATGAAGACTTTAAAAGTCCTTATAAATGTTTTGCAGCCGTACTAGCGCTCACAGAAATGGACACTCCCTCTTGTGGCGTCATTGAGCAATCGCACCCTCAAACATACTACTCAAAAATACAAAAATACTTTCACATTGTGCCCTTTTTCAACAGGCTATTACACAAAACAACTTAACAATTATGTGACAACACATTTCTAGGTAATCACATAATGAACTTGTATGAACTGTAACACAGTGAGCAGCTTAAAAACTCACCTGCAACACGCACGCTCAGGCTTTTCAGGCTGCAGCAGCGTTTTTCAAACATGAAGATCCTTTTCATGCTTTTAAGAATAAAAAATATCAACAAAGCATTTGAATATCGTCTTGACGGTGATTTTTGTCTGAAACAGAGATGACTTTTGTGATTTCAGTTGGAGCGTTTTAAACACTAGTGGCTCTATGGAGCAATGTTTTAACACGTGGGTCCCTGTTTGGTTAGCTTGCTCTACTAAAACTCGCACATGTACGAGCACACGGGTATACGCACATTATCACTATGGTGATGCTGACTACCGAGATGGATGCATGTGAGGAACACAAAGAAAAAGGGGAAATAAGACAGGAAAACCATAAGAAACACTAAATGGAAACAGAACTTTGCACCGTCACACTGGAATGATTTGTTTTGCATGACGACGATTTGTGCTGTTTAACACAAAACAGGAGTGTGAAGGTTAATATTTTACTCACTGGGAGATGTTTGGAATTTCTTTTATTGCAGTTCTTCATCAGTTTGTGTTTATTCTAACCCCTGCAGCCATAATCCCCCGAGTATAAAGGTTTGAAGGGAGAAACGTTACAAATCATTCCCTCAGAATTACCATCTTGTGTGCAAATCATTTGTACACCTACAAGTTACATCATTTCACCTGTCGTGCATCAAATTGCATAAATTGGCCCCCACCTCTTTCTTAATTCAGACAGGCTTCTTCGCTCTGCTCAGGTTCTTTGCTTTTTTTTTGTTTATATATCTGTACATTTGTGGATTTTTTTGGTTTTTGTCCTGTCTCTGTAGAGTCTAAAACAGGGTTCGAGTTATAGTCTGAGCTTCGTTACCGTCAACATTTCCCTCTATCGCACACGCCAACGCACAGCGTGTAAAGATAAAAGCAAGAAAACATTGAAAATACTAAAATACACGTTTAAGATAAATATAAAATAAGTAAAATAGAATAAAATAAAAGGGATAAAATAAAGTCAAGCAAGATCGGGAAAGGCTCTCCTATGTTTTCAGAAGGGACTTAAAAGAGTTCACTGACTCAGCCGACCTGATTTCCTCGAGCAGGCTGTTCCAGAGTAACACTAAACAAGCAGGAGTCAATACGGAGTCTACGACGGCACAATACAACTGAGTTTTGGGTCGCGGCCTCAGTCTGTTCGGTCAACACTGTGCTCGCGATAGCTGATGTTGGAGACGTGTCAGTCACGCGACGCGACGCGTAGTTCATTAGGAAAGTGTGTTAATTTAAGTCTGTTTATCTTGTTTAATGTAAATAATAGTACGTACTAATTATAATGAAAAATACATTATTTGTGATTCAAAATAATGGTTGTTGATAAATGAATTAGAGACCCCCACAGATGCAGGGTTTTACTACCCTGGTCTAAAACTTGAGTGAAGGAGTAGCATATCAGAATGATGCCTTGTTGTTATTTATTTACTTTTATGTGCATTTACGTTGGAAAAACTGTCAATACTTGGTAATAAGAACTGAAATAAATCCTCCTACTGCTATCACCCATCAAATGCTGCAAAACCTTGACGTTCAGATTGAATAAACTCGACGACAGTTTGCAGCTTCATGAAGTGTTTGTGGCAAATAAAGAACATAGTTTGTTGGGATTGGGAATGAAGTATTAATGTGAGGGAATTAATTCAGTTTCTAAGGGGATTAATTACTAACTTTAAGGAATGTTTTATTTAAAAATGTGGCCAGAGGCTCATGCAGAAATACCACAATGCAAACTTCTCTCTTTGTGCTTCAGGTGAAAACGCAGGAGGCTTCTGTGAGCTCGCCTTCTCTCCTGGTTGGGGTGTCATGAGGCCCTGGACTTCCTCCATCTCCTCCTCCTCCTCCTCCTCCTCCTCCTCCTCCTCCTCCTCCTCCTCCTCCTCCTCCTCCTCTGCTGTCCTGGGACCGGCTCACCACCAGCGCCCCCTGCAGCCAGCCTTCCTGTAGCGCACCAGCCCCGTGGTCCTCTTCATCATCATAATCATCATCATTTCAAACCGAAAATGCTGGATGTTCTGGCTCTCTTATCGGCTGGAGAAACATTTCAGTTGAGTGGCAGCGTCTTTCTGAGTGCTGATGAACGTCGCCTCCTGCTCGCTGAAGATGAGTTTATGAATGTGAATGATTTGTAATGGTTTTATTGTTGGTGTGATGTGTGTAACTGTTATGAGGGGCTTTAGTTGAGGACATCAACTGAAGCGTTTTCTCTTATTTATATGAGACCAGTCTTGAGTTTGGCTGAAGTTGGCTTCTGATTCATACGTAGCTCCTGATTAAGCCTTTCCCCCCCGTCATTTTGCACAAATCCGAGTCAGTTTAATCCAGATTTGATAAGCCTAGCAGTTTTTGTGGTCTAGGCAGATGAAAAATGTTGATGATACGTAATCTCAGTGTGACAAATATATAGCAACCACACAGAGGAAATATTCTCCGTTAGCTTATAAGCATAAGCTCCCATTCAGAAGCCATTTTCAGCCTTGTACTTCAGCAGGGATTCAAGAAACAAAACTCCACGTGATGCCAGCAGGAGAGGGGCTTTGAAAAAGCCCAAACCAAACTGCAAAGTGCTTCATCTCAGCCTCCGTTGAGGCTCCTGTTTGTAGTTAGTGTGTAGAGTTAGTCGCATGTGGTTTGAGCAGCTTGTGGAACCAAAGCCATACTCTCTGACGGTACAGTAGATATCTTTTTGTTTTGTCCTAATTGTACAAAAGAATTGTCATAAAAATGGCCATCTACTGAAAACGTGGAAAATACTATAGAACTACTAATAGACACTTTGGTCAGATAGCTGGTAGACGATGTTCTCGTGCATTTACTCGCAAATAAAACACCAATTTTTCCTCATCGTCCCCAAACTGCAGAGCGTTTCAGTTAGTTCAGATGTTTAAACAAGTATAAATGGGTGCAACCCAGTTTTTTCCTGCTGAAACAGTACAGTGCAGCATCAGTGTTAATAAAAAAAAAAACAAGTACACGTCACAGACCGCACTCATCCAGCAGGTTTGAGCAATGCCTTCAGTGACCTATCTGATAATAAATTTTTTTGTGCGTGATGACGTCTCATTTTTGTAACCAAAAAAAAAATGGACCACACTTTTAGCTTTTTATTTTTATTTTCAATACACCTTTTGTTGTTGTTGTTGTTGTTTTTCTTTTTTGTTAAATTTGTGAAGCTTTTTATGATTGAATTTCCCTCGAGATGACAATCACTTTTTAAAAAATATCTAGGTATCCAAGGTTCTTCAAAACTTCGGTCACTGTGAAAATGAACTTTTCTGAAATTGGGTATTTGGCTCTGGCTTCTCCACATTTAATTTATTTGTTAGTTTTTCTTGATTTCCCTGTATAGTAGGTTAGCCGTTTCTTTATGTGCATGAACTGTGGCTTCACTGGCCTCTAATACCTTTTACTGAAATATGCAATTTTTGGGTTACTGTGCAATAATAGCCTGTTGTGTTTGCTTTTTGTTGGTGTTTTAGGCCTGGGTTTTAAAAGTGCCATGTCCTCTGTTTTTTTTTAGCTGTGAAGCTGAATTGATTTAAACAAACTTGACTTTTGGATGACTATGTCCAGTTTTTTGACAATCACCATCAATGCAGCAGTTTTAATGGCCCACTTGTTTTTTGGCTTAATATGAATCAGAGTTTTATAAACATGAAAAAAAGGCAACACCGTAGAAGAGCCGCGTAATGATATGTTTAAAAAGCAATAAGATCAACCAAAGTGAACAACTTGAGTGTTGTCAGATCAGGTGTAACGTGATCAAGTTTGAATATTTTTTTTGTGTTATTCCCCAGAAAAGTCAAAGTGTCAGTGTGGTTTTAGAAACCACATCTCATGTATGTACATATTAAAGGGAGTGTGTACATCAATGCAAGTTTTTTTTGTCGCTGTTCGACAAAGACCAGCTGTATTTCTATGCATGTTCTCTTTATTGAAAATGTTTTGGGGGGTAAAAAAAAAAAAGAACGAAAGATCCTTTTTCAATAAAAGGGGAGAAAACATCTGTCTTGTTTGTCGTCTTTATGGGATCAAACAAACACAAAGCAACACTTGAGGTTACAAATTGCAAAGAATGCTGACTCATTTATTTATATAAGTTGTCACTGTGAAGAAATTAATTAAATATAGTGTAACATACAGACTATAGTGACATGTAACTTAGATTATCAAAGAGATGGTGGTCTGATCACTAAATATATTATTTTATTATTATACTCTATGATTAAACACACTGGATGTTCAGGATAAATATGTGTCTGATGCATACATCAGAAATATCAGGCTTTTTTTTATTTTTTCGCCATCATAATAACTGCAGGATTTTACGTATTCCCTTTAATTAAAAATTAAGATAATTTAAATATAAAACAGTCTCAGTAAGGCTGGTAAAAGTTCTGAAAATATCGCAGAAATAAGTTAAAAAACATACTCAAGCCATGTTTATTGTCTTTCAGCAGGTGGCAGCAGACTCCAACAAAACTAATAAACTAAAAGCAACACACGCGCGCGCACACACACACACACACACAGACAGGCAGGTATTCAACACCAATGTTGATTTTTTTTCACATATTTCTGGCATGTGGCGAGCACAGACTGTATATAACAAGGTGGTGAGTTTGCTGTGTCAGCTGGTGAAGCTGAAACCAGAGACAGGAAGAAGATCAGCGAGCCTTCAAAATAAAATCTGTGACCCTTGCAACTTGCAAAGACGTCAAAATAAATTAATATGATACATGATAGTAACATGCACTACCTTTTGATTTTATGCTTTTTAAATAAAATATCGAATAATTCTTGAATTTGTTATTTTATTCTTAAATTTAAATTGAATTTTATGCATTTTTTATATTTTATTATTGTAAAACACGTTTTTTCTATGCGAAGCACACTGAGTCTGCGATGTGTATGAATTTAGCTGATTAAATACAGTTGCCTACATTAGAGTCTATCAATCTACCTATCTATCTATGCATCTTTAACATTCAAATAGCATTTCATTCACATCTCATAAAAGGAAAGGCACAATCACCTTTGTGAAAATCCTCTTTCACAAAGTAGATGGATGTGTTTCCCTCACAAAAGGTTCTCAATCTTTTTCCAAGTTCTGTTTGTAGCAATGTGAGTGGCCGTTTGTATTGTATACTGTTTACTGTATATATCATATCTATCTCATGTACATAATACCGGTACTTTTATTTTTATTCCAGCACCCTTTGCACTGGACCTTTGCTTCAACCCGGGTTTTCACAGATCCGGGGAAAACCTGATATGCCGCCTGGGCACAGACTAATTTGCAAAAAGATCTCTTATTAGAAACGTGTATATGAACTGATAAACTGATAAGTGGCGATTGAGGCATGTGGTTGTTTTTCTTGAGAGGCTATTGTGTTTTAATAGCTGCACTTCTTTTATTGTGAAATTTGTGTTGCATTTTAATGTGTTGTGTTCATGTCTGGCTACTACCTTGGCCAGGTCTCTCTTGTAAAATATATATTTGATCTTGGGGACTTCCTGGTAAAATAAAGTTAAAAAAATGAAAATAAAATTTTTTAAAAAAGCTTTTATTTTCGTTCAACTCAACCGGATGTTGTATTGTCGTTCTCGGTAGCTTGACTGCCATTGACCGGAGTCAGAGAGTCAGGAAACAAGCCGTGCCGTGCCGCGCCGGGGTTAGACACAGTGCTCGACCCGGTGTCTCCACAAACAGGGACTTAGCCTTTATCTGAGGATGGAAGGACAAGCGAAGGGGACATTCGCTGTCGGATAAATCGCCGAGACGGATAAAACGCACAGAATTCAGGCGGGAATCATCTTAAACCGACCGTTAGGAGACGGACCTGCCTGGGTGTTACGGTGATTCTGGGCAGGTAAACGTTAGCAGGTAGCCCGGCTAGCCGCTCGGCTAGTCACGCAGCAGGGAGCTAGCCCACAGGTAGCTAGCAGCAACCGCTACTAACTAACTACCTAATTAATTAATTAACGAGTTATGGTGGATGAACTGTTGCCAGACAAGACGAAAGCTTAGCACGGGTGATTTTTACCTTTCAAATTACCAGCCGCCTTTGTAAACGACTGTAAACTCCCCTTGTTGTTGTCTTTTTTTAGGGGAGAGACTAGTGGTCGCTCGAGCTGCAGGGTTGATTGACAGCTTGTCACAACGGGTTTTCCAGATGTGGACTCGGCACGTTTCGGATTAGCTAGCCCAGAGCCGCAGGACTGGCTGCGGACCAGGAATGGCCTGGCTGCAACAAACTCTTGAGAGGGGACTCGACTCTAAACTGCTTCATCAACAAGCGATGGACTGACACCTAAAGCTAGTCAGCTAAGGCAAAGGTTGTTCAGCCACAAATTTAAAAAAAACGCGCACGAGGGAGTGTTATTACAGCGGAGTGGAAGAAGATGCAGAGGACGGAAAACAAGAACAAGAGGAAACTCTGTAACATGGAGCAGCTTCAGAGAGAAGAGAAGGATGCGGTGAGTACTAAAGTCATGCAGGCAGTGTGACACTGTGTTGTAAGATCTAAAGAAGGTTGTGCAAGTCCACAGTGAGCCTGCAAGCCCACGCACAGGGCAGTGCACATACCACGAAGTGCATGTATGGCCTGTGTGGTACATGCATGTTTACATGTTTTGCTCCATTGATATTATAACAGGCCATGTGTTCATTAAGATACTGCAGTGCAGACTGTTTCCCAGGTGAATTTCTAGTAAGGGTGGGTTTTTAATATTAAATAACATTTGAATTGGTCATATAAGGTTTATCAGAAGGCAAGGTTTAAATGTATAGCGCATTTTAGCAATAAGGCAATTCAAAGGTCTTTACATGAAATACAAAAGCCACATAGGCAAATAAAAAAGAGTTAAGTAGGAAGTAGATAAACCAATTTGTTCAGCTGTAATTGTAATGGGTTAGGGTTTAAATCAAGCTTTTAACCTTCTATTGTTTGCTTATTATATCGCCAGTCAGACCTGCCGCTGTATTTCCTCTTATTCAGGATCGTCACCGGGAATCCAGATTGTTTGTGCAGCTACAATCTTGGTAAAAGCGAACAAAAACAGCGGCAGAGAAAGCTTAAGAACTCAGACCAGCCTGAAAACAAACACCCAGTCTCACGTCAGCATAATAACATTACAGGCTGCTGATTTATGGTGATGAATAAGTGTTATGAACTGGGCGCTTTGTGTGAGCGCACATTTTATTCAACAATTAAAGGAATAAAATAAAAACCCACAGAGACAAACAGCATGTTTGTGAGTCACCGTTTAGTGAAACATCAAAAAGCTATTTCTTGCACTCTTCTTTCATGACTGCAGCTGATATGATGATTTGATATTTAGGGTGCAGCTCTCCTGGATGCTGTTTGTCTTTCTGAAAGACACCAGTCAGTAAAACATATCTGGGCGTTACTGGGGATTCTCCTTTCTCTCTGTTCCTGCAGCTCTGCATGGATTTTATTTCTTGTAATTGATCTGTGACCTGACCAAATTAGTGTTTGTTTTTTTTACTCTGTCGTTGTGGACGCTTAATGCTGGATACTGTGACCAGGTATATGAATGGTTATGTGTGTGTGTGGTGGGTTGCTTAGGGAAACCAATGCAATGCAGGTCACTGGGTGGAAAGTCTAATGTGTACTAAGACACCCTATCGCTGAAACGGTGATGCCTTTATGTGATATAGCAGTTATTCTAGGAAGGAGGGAGCCTGCAGTGGTATCTGTCCTCCTGTGAAAATGGATAAACATTTTAATATAATTTTTAAATTAAAAGTTTTGAGAGACGCAGGTATCTCAGTAGCAAGACTTCTGTTTGCAGTACGGCACAACTGACAAGTACAAGACGCTTAGTAGAATTAAGTTTATTGTTATGATGCAAAAACAAACAAACAAACAAAATGCACATATTCTACTAAACAAGCTAAATGAATTAAAAATCATAGGGATGCACTGATCCAACTTTTTCAGTCCTGATACAGATAAAAACACCTGGGCTTGGGTATCATCTGATGCAGAGTACCGAATTAAACCAGTGTAAAATGAATAAGCTGTGTTCCTCGCTGTGAGGAAGAGAATCGTTCTTTTTTGGGCAACATCAGCCTTGACTTCTTCTTAACAGAATACTACGCTAGCTCTGCTAACAAAATGTTCAGGTCAACATGCTGCTGATGCATCGCGTAGCACGTTTCTAATCGAATCCAGCTAGTCGATTCAGTATCGGGCCGAAATCTGATATCGGATCGGTGCATCCCTAACAAATCATGCACCTGCATCGCTCTGCTTCCAGTATATCTACACAACACTCGCTATGACCCTGTTTGAAAACAACCTGCGTGCTGGGCTGAAAAGAATCCAAATCAATGGCTGCCTGTATGAAACGCTGTTCAGGCATCTCACACGTGTTTTATAGAAACTCTTAGTTTCTGTTTTAATTGTAAAGATTTGGATTTTATTAGTCCTGGTTTGCAATAAACATGGACACGGTTCTTAAAATAACAAAAGCTGCTTCCAAAGATGAAGTCATCGCTGCAGCCCATAGATTCTCATGTCTGCATGAAGTCATGTTCCTCTTGGTTCTCCAGACGCTCGATATGACTGACTCTTGTCGTGCAATGTTACCGCACCGCCCCTGCCTTTGGGGATCATCGATCACGCGGGTTATGAGATGAAATGTAGTCGGACTGTTTAGATTTGCACCAGACTGTCATGTTTTATAACCATTTCTTGTTACTAAGATCAACCTAACGGGACAGTTTAGATGTTTAACGAGGTCTGAGTCGGGGGAGGGAGGTGTTGAGTTAGAGGCTTTATGGCATCATGGGAAGTCGGACAGATGTTTTTGAGCTGCTGCTGTTTTTATAGGGTTTTGTGTGAAACCGTATGAACCGAAGTTCCAGACGGGGAGTTTTCATCCTGTACGACTAATCTTCCTATTGCTTACGCTCTGGAATGCTGGGTAATAATTCACGTCCCTGTTGTGGTGCTGTAACGCTTCCCGGGGCCGCCAGCTTGGATTTATCTGTTCATTTGTCCGACTCAGTTCTTTGTAAAATACGGCTAACTATTATTTTGAAAATCAGTTAATCTGTTGATTATGTTTTCCATCAAACAGTCAGCAGAGACAATGAAACAAAGCAAATCCTCACATTTTAGAAGCTGGAACCAGAGAGTAGTTGGCATTTTTTGCTGATGCCTCATCAGCTATAAATTGTTGATAAATCTTATGCCTGTTTGACTAATTGTTTTGGGACTAAACAGGATATTGATTTTGAAAAGAATCAGTTTAATGCTGCAGGTATTGTAGGCCGGTCATTAGCATCCCTTCTGCATCTTTGCAGAAAGTCTTTTCCTTGTAAACAGAACCATCTGCTGTTTAACTTGACTTTAATTGCAGATACGTTTTCACCATATCCTGACCTGAAGGCAGTGCGACGCGTCCGACACATGTAACATACACAAACACACACAGATCCTCCAAACGGCAGCTGTGATCACAGCCCGTCCTCTGGCAGCTCTTCAGGGTCTCTTCCAGACCGTCAGTGTCGACACGGACGGCAGGTTTTAGCCGGTTACAGTTACAGCACTGGGAAATTAATGATGTCATTGTCATTTCCTAACGTGAGAGAGCGTGTTTGTGTGTTTTAAAATGTTGCCAGGGAGAAAACACAAACACACACACCAACATCCTCTGCAATCAAAGAATCCGTCAGCTCTTTCTGTCCAGGGACCCGCAGTTTCCCGGCAGTTGAAGAAACATTACACGTAAGCTGCTCACTCTAGTCTGATTGAAATGACAGGACAAGTGTGCATCATTTCAGTCCGCCTGATTTAACGGTTCCCATATGTCTGGAAAGCGTGATAAAGTAAAGACGCGACTGTCTCTCACTCTCAAGGCCAAATTCCCCGTTTGTGCTCCCGACAGATGGATTTAAAAACGTAAATTATTATTTTTTGGACAAATAGTCCATCTTGGCATCAACACATTTATGTTAAAATGTTTGTTTTTTTAAATGTAATTTTAAGTGTGGCCTTGTCATATTTATAAAAAAATCTAAGAAAATGTGGTGTTTTTGTTTGTTGAATACTTTTACATTTATTTGGCATTGAAAACTAATTTAAAAAATTCACAAATAATCCATTTCTACATAATTCTGTCAATTTTTAATAAATGTGCATTTTTGAACCCTGACAGATTTATTAGTGCCATTTTTTTAGCTGTTTCTGTCTTGAAGGTTTGGTCACAGTATCTTGGTTTGGTTTCACACATCCTGCTTTTCTTGTAGAGAAATCACCTCCAGAATTAGGGCTGCAACTAACGACTATTTTGATTGAATTCCAAAATGCCCCTAATTTAGCTTTAAATTAAACTTGAGTTTTTTTTAGGCACGTTCTAATTAACAGTCAAGACAATAAAATGCTTTAAAAAATGTAATGAACGTTTCTGCTGCGGCAACAGAAAGTGCTGAGTAATTTAATCTGTGTAACACCTTGTAAAAACACTCTCTGCCCCACGAAGAGTTCAGGATCACTCTAAAACATCTTCCCTTCGCAGGGCCTTTCACAGGTTCCTGCCAGTTGATTGGCTCATAGGCTGTTCCCCCCCGTCCTCCTTGGGGGTTTTTCAGTCTGGTATTTCTCTATGGTCCTGACCCACCCCTGTTTTTACTGGTCACATGTGGTCTCTGAACTGGTTAAATGGGAGCAGTCCTACACACAATAAACAGTCAGACAATGTTCCTACAGTGGACCGACTAGCATTTACTGCAGCTGGGTCCTTAAAGTCTGCTGTATTGAATTCAGACTGAACTAATTTTGTCACTCTGAAATGCAGACTTTCTTTGTTTCTCTTATTTGGATATTCATTTGCACCGTCTTGCTTTTTGCATCAGTCACTGTATTCTTGGGTGTTTTATTCTTTCTGAGTTTTTTATGGTTTGTTCCTTCCCCTCTTTCCTCCTTGCATCGTGCAGTTTCTTTGAGGTTTTCTCCCTGCTAAAAGTGTTTGGGCAGCAAAAACTGCTGGACGAAAACTCACCAAAATTGGCAGGTGGGTTGCAAATTCCACTCAGGCAAAAAAAAAAAAAAAAGGTGCTCGGTGACGTTTTTGCAGTTATGTTGAAAACGGCTTCATTTAGAGCCAAAGTTCTTTCACCATTTTAATCTCTGAATTCATCTGCATCTTTGCTCCAAAGGTCTACGCTGTAAATGATGCGACTTATGATCACTTATCTTAAAAAAACAAATTGTTTTGTTGGAAAAAAAGGAGGCTGTCCAGTCTGTGAATTGTTTAAAATCCATGTCAGAAAGCTTAAAAGTAAAGTAGCCTAATTAATGTCTGTTGTTCAGTGACGTGGACATTAGATTCATTTTAAGATATGGTATTATAATCATTATTCTAATGTGCTTCATCGGGATGATTGAATAAAATATTTGATTTATTTGACATGTTTTTTTATAATTTATTTTGCATAAATTGGGATGTTAATTAAGTAATGGGATTTTTTTTTTTAGAATAAACAAAATTAATCTTTAGATTAATCTTCTAATCGAAAAAATAATTGTTAGATTAATCAATTTGAAAATAATGAACAGTCCTAATTGGACGTAGTAGTGAACGTTTTTAAATGATACCCAGCCTTATTAGAGTTACATGATCTCAAAGTCTGTTTCCGACGACGGTAGCCTTGGCTCTTTGCTCTTTCCTGTTCATTAGCTACCTTTTAAGTTAACCATTAAACCTGCTTCCCTCCCCTGCAATGATACGGGAGATTGATTTTCCTCCCATGGTCTAACCAGCTATGAGCGATCAGAGTGCAGCTGAGGAGCCGTTGAGCCAGAACGACCTCTGGGACTCCCGGCTGATGGTCGTCCCAGCGCTGATTGATGGAGCCCAAATGGCTAATGTGTGCCATTTTAAGGTGCCTAGAAGGGCGCTAATGGGGAGGCACAGATGCAATGAGGGTGAATGACATTAATTAGAATGCTCTCATTAACCAGAATTATAATCTAGAAGGCTCCCATACCTGCATCTGTGCATATAAATAGCATTTATTATCGCGCAGCATCTGATTATGTTGTGGCAATCTGTGTAACGCGATGGAGACAGGAGGAAGGAAACCACAAGAAAGGGACGAGACAAAGCATTAAAATGCATTAAAGCTTTACTAATATGTGTGTTTTTCTGCTCACTTTTCTAACCTTTTGTTAGTTTGTAAGGTCAGAAAGTTGCCTCCAACTTTCGTGGCCAGCAGCTTTTCACATGTAGCTTCAAATTAAGCTTTGGTCTGTTAAATCCCAACAAAAGCAAGAACAGAAGCCTGGTTTTTAGCTTCCAAAACAATGTCCTTTTAATGAAGGAAATCCATCACTCTGGCTTTGCTTAGTGGCGCATTATGCCTCTCTATTTCAAGTCTCCCTTCCCCAAAGTCATTGCAACTGAGTGATGTGCTGATTTCACACTGAGCTGAATGCCACATTACTCTGCCGTTCTTTTTTTACACCTAAATATAGCGTGCATGTGCAGGTATCGTAACTTCCTAATGAAATCGCTGTTGCATCCGTTGATCTCGTAGACTGTAAAACAAAAACAAAAAATATTGTGTCCTAGCTTGCATTGTGCAGGATACAGGGCTAAATTTATCGTGCCTACCGGGGTGTCATGTTTCCATCACTGACGATAAATACCTGTGACTACTGCAGAGTCATTTGACCTGGGAATGAGCCAGTTGTACCCTTTCCCACTGAATACAAAATCGTCGTGAAATGGGCTTTTCAGAACCTTTACTAAATGATCCTTGCCTTTCACGTTCTCTACCGCCTCTCCTGGTCCGATCTGTCTGCTTTTTCTCAGACAGAGATGCAGTTTAGTTGTGGGCTGAGTTAAATGAACAGCCCACCAACTAAATGTTTGTTTTAGATTAAATTCAGGTGGCGCTAATGATTCTCACAAATGCCCTGTAATAAACATTTAACTGTGGTAAACACTAAATCGAGTTAATGAGCAGAGCAGCACACCTGGGCTCCTTAATGCTTTGCCTAATGTGCACTGAGACCAGATAATGGACTCAAATGCAGCATCGATAATAGTCGGTTGTCACTGCTGCTTCTAACCTTCCCCTTAAAATAGACACTTACTCCCATGTTGGAGAAACGTAAGCAAAAGCCAACAAACAATGATGACCTGCATTCACACAAAACAAGTCAGTGGTTCAATCTTTGTCTGTTAGAAGTTGTGTTTTGTTTTTCCCCCCAGTGAAATCCATTATGATGGAACTAATTTCTCATCCTAGTCTACTTCATATTTTCTGCCTCATCACCGTATAAACAAAAGCCGTCAGATGAAGGTGACATGAACAGGAAAGAGTCTTTTCCTCAAATACACGTCAAGATTTCTTCATAGAAGAACACATTTGTCTTGATTGATCAAACCGTGACACAATTAGTAGAGTTTGAAAGCTGAGGTTAAACTGATAAATATGAAACTGTCCCGGACTCGTTGCGTTTTATAACCTGGCGGCTCGTTGTTAATGTTTAAGCCTGGTGTGTGTGTGTTTGTCTGTTCTCTGTTGAAAAGTTAGAACATCAGAAGCGATTGTTTTGTTGAGTCCCCCGAGGCTTGTTTGCTTGTGTATTACTGAGATCAGTCATTCTGCTTGTGTATATTTACCTCACTGTGTGTATTGGGGTTATCTCACCTGGGTGGCTGATTGTGCTAGCTCACTGTGTGGACCTGTAAATGCAACGTGTAGGACAGACTGAGGGAAACTGGAATGTTACAAGCAGAAACCTGCAGGGTAAACTCTGCCTGCTGCTGACACCGTGGCTGCTTTTGAAACCTGCGAAGCTGCCGTAGCTTTAGGAAAGTGGTCAAGATGGCAAACAAGCAGAATTTGTACACAAAATTATCATTTTTACACGTTTTTAGTAGTTTCCTCGTTTCGATTTTTGAAAAGTTTGCGAGAACTATCATATCAGCCAGTCACTGAAACCAGTGACTGAGGCGTCTGCTTATCCATTTGGCTTTTCACTAGCTAGTTAGCTGATGCTAAGCAGAGACAATTAAGAGGAGACACGCCGCTCAATCACATCCTCAATACTTTCCCTATGGGGAAAGACCGTAATGGCAAAGATGGAGGTTATCCCGCCCCACGCGTTAGAAAGCCAATCGTTTGCCTTTAACAGCCAAAGCGGGAATCATATTTCAGCCAATCGTGTGGTTCCACTGACGTGGAAGGGTGTGTTTTACCTTTCCTACACACGCGCGGAAGTGGATGCATGCGTAGTAGAAGTATAACCGGTCTGGAAAAATGCTTATCAAACCTTATTTTTGGGCAAAGTTGTCAAACTCTTTGAGCGATTTTTATCAGATTTTAATGCTGATTCTAGTCATGTGTGCAGTCCTGGCTCTCTCCTTATTCATTTAGATAGGAGCCTGGTCTTGTTAGTCTGAAATAGTTGCCCGGAAGCGCCAAGATGGCGTCTGAGTGGCGGGACTTGCCTAACGTGTGCTGACATCACGCGTTGCTGAAAGTGCTTCCCTAGAAGGCTGCTCGAAACTGCCTTCCATTTCGAACACAGCCTCTGCACATCCTCATGGAAATGGAAGGCTGCAACCAGCGTTAATTCCAAACACGCAGCCTTCAACGCAAAACTCACTTTGGACAAGTTTTAATAGCGAAGGTCTTTAGATATCTTTGCAAAAATTTGAAGTCTATCCAGTTAATTCTCTAGGAGGAGTTCGCCATAGTACTGAGCATGTAAATGGTGAAAAGTGCTCTAAAATTGCCATAAACTTTCAATTTAAAATGGCTGACTTCCTGTTGGGTTCAGGGAGTCGCTCCAAGAGGCTTTTTTGCGCTGTCTTGAGATGATACGTCTGTCTCCAAAATTTTGTGCAGCTAGGTAAATTGTTCCATGGGGGCGCTAGTGAGCCATTTTACAACTCCCATGCGCGAAACCCGTTTGACAGGTACATGTTCGCCACTTCTGACATGTGTGCAAAGTGTTTGTGAATATTTTGAGCACCTTTTAGGCAAAAATATGAATTATTTGGAGAAAGAAAAATACTTATTTCTTGCATATCAGTAGGGTCCTTGGAAAGTTTGGTGCTCAGGCCCTTTTTCACTACGTTCAAAGTATCTAGATGTACCGGAGATCTGTGTGGCGGGTAGGTTGTATGATGTTGAAAGTGTACACCGGTGTTGGACTCCCTCCCTATGGTTTAGGAAAAGGAAGATGAAAGTCAAACCATACGATATTTGATCATGTTGCTTGACACTCAACATCACTGTGTGTCTACAGCATGTTGTTAAATATAACTGCTATAAGTTATGTCCAAAGAGCATTACTAGAGAGCAACGGGCTTAAAAGTCAAAATCACCTAAAGTTACATCAATAAGACCGTAAATAAAAAGTGTTTACTACTGTGAAAATATTTCAGATTGCTTAAGTGTTGAATATTTTAAATATATAATAAATGTTGTCTCTATGGCAGCAACAGTCACTATATAAACACACAATGATATCTCACTAGAAACAAATCCTAAATGTCAGTAAAGTAAATCATATATCTGACGTCAAAATATTGGGGCTGGCCCAAATTACATCTTTTGAGCTTTGAATCTTTTGATAGTAATTAACAGCGAATAAAGATAATCGAATGCCTACCCGACGATCGAATATTCGGGTCCAGCCCTTCAAAGTGCTGCGTGAAGTTTAGAAAGAATGAAAAACCTGTTCTTCCTCCTCCTCCTCCTCCTCTGCTGGTGTGATTTACCGCCTTCTCGTACGGCTGGTAGAGTGACTGGTTTGTCTCAGCCTGCAGGTAAGTTTACAAGAATGTGCCACATTTTAAGATTCAGACCAACTAAGCTGAACAGGTAGACCACGGACGGACAGTTTTCCTATTAGCCGAGCTAGCTATGGAGACTGCGGACGGAGCAGATTAAAACATTGCGTTCTGCATATTTTCTCGCGTCTTAACAAAGTACTGGTGTCGAGTTATCTTGGCGTTACCTTCCCTTCACTTGTCTCTACACTGAGAGAAGAGGCTGCAGTGTGATAATAAATCAACCCAAAATGAACCAATAAAGAACCAGTGATGTTGGAGCTGTGTTTAATCATTTAGGCCGAGGCCCGTTTTAATACAGAGTTTCATCACTCATCCCTACTAACCACCCACTGACCCCGCACAGGATAAGCAGTATAAACTAGTCATGGATGTTCTAGGTGAATCAGAATAATCCAGTGGGGGCACATTGTTGTTCATGGAAACAGGAAATAGGCCAACAGATTTTGAAAACATGCTTCCTCTTTGACCAATATATGTGACTGATTTAATTCACGGCCGAAAAAGAAGCCATTTTAGCCCCATTTAGAATAAAAAGGGGCAAATACAAAAAAAAAGCTTCTCTAAGAGGTTAAGCGTGGAAAGAAACACATTTATGAAATCCCCTGTCAGCCAGTTTCACTGCGACTGTCAGCAAAATGAGGTCGGACCAATCAGCAGCCAGAGTTCAAACCGCTCAGTGTTTGGCAGGTGTTTGGTGCTCGCCTGACTTCCCCCTCTGAGTGCTTTTAAGTGCTGATCTGAGACCAGATCCTCCCGGTTGTGATCGTGGAGGAGGCGTCTCTGGATCTCTGCCCCCCCTTTTCGTGCCACAATCTCTCTGTTTACACGTGAACCTGTGTCAATACACATTTCAAGAGCTGTTTGAGCGGGTGTGACAGTTTTTACAGCATGTTGATGTAGCGTGCTGTGGTGTAAATCACAGGAGTGAGCCGTCGTGTGTGACTGCGGCGCTCTCTGTGGCCGTCCCTTCCCATCCTGATTGGGGGTTATTAACCTCTGGGCTGTGGCCAGAAAAGGAGCTTCCAACAAAACATCCTGCTTCCCCCCCAGCTAACTATAGCTGCCCAAACACACCACAAGAACACCGACGCATAGCCACCTAAATGTCTTTAGACTGCCTAGTTTCAGTAGCTTTTTATCTGTAGACATTTACAGATTAACGTTTTGGTGTGACTTTATTATCTGGTATTTTCATGATGGATTTAAAGGTTCGAGTGTTTGTTCTGCAAGTCATCGAGTTTCAAAGTCCCAAGCTGTGACATGAGTTGTCAGACGTGGGCACTAGGGCTGAACGATTAAAGCCGAGCATTTAATTTGTCATTTTGTGCACTTCTACTCCGGATAACAGCTCTCTGTGAACCGGTTTTTGTTCCGCTTTCTCCGAGCTACATATCCCACATGGAGCATTTCAGAATAAGAGCGTTTTGCCTGCCTGATTTTGCTGACTTGATCAGATTTTATTGATTTGTTCAGTTGTCTTGATTTTTGTGCTTCTATTATGTTGAAGTAGCTACGTGATTAAATTGTTTATTTTTTTGTCTGTTTTAACTGTTTATTATTGATATACGATTGGGAGTCTTAACAGGGTGTTTTATCTTGAAAATCTGTGTCTGACTTCCTGCCCGGTTCATCTGCCGACGCGGCTTCCGATAAAAAAAAAAAGGCCGACAGTAAATGTAAATCTACATTTTTTTCCCAGCAGATTATCTCTGCACCAAGACCGAGTATTTATTCCACCCTTAAATACGTTTTTCAGCTTTTTCAGCTTCATCAGCTTCATCAGCTTCTGTGTACAGATGTAACAGTGGGAGTGGTAGCAGTATGATGCACAAGGTCTCTGCGTAGAGGTGAACAGAAACAACACTCGACATCAGTCAGATGGTAATGAAAGCTCACATTTTAGACCTCAGTGCTTTCAACATACAGCTCTCCTCTGCAAACACTCCATGGCCTTGTGATTTATTTATATTTTTTCACCAGCGGCAATCAGGGCCTGCAGATGTGACTGAGCTGAAATGTGCGATTATGCCACATAGTCACACACATGGCAGGGACACGCCCGGGATTACAGCTTTCAACTTCAGATATCAGTTTAATCCTCAGGGAATTAAACATGCGAGCAGTGAAGAGTAGGCCAGCGAGTTACAATACAGCTTTCAGAGAGGTTTTTATGCAGTTCAGACATGCCACTTGTTAAGGCCTGTTTCTGCGTGTTACAGTGCTCCATAGATGGCAGGTGTAGCTGCAGAAGTGACTCATTTAAACCAATAAAGAATCACACAGCACAATTAAAATGTTACGGTATTTTAGAGATGTTTGTGTAGGCTTCACTGTGCAACTATGTCCACGCTACGCTTGCTGAATCTGAAATTGCATCTGCACATTTTTCTTAAAGACACTGAGCCACCGAGATGTGAAAAAGGCCAAATCTCTTCTTCTTCATCTTCCAGTCTCACGGCCAATTTGTCTTCAGCAATGGGAAAACATCCAGGTGAGCAGTAACTACTGCACTACGTTACTATCAAATCGCTGTGGTCCAACAAAATAAACACAAATGATGACAACATCTTTGTGGTTAGCTATATTGACATTTAATAAGAGTGATCACAAAGCAGGTTCCCAACTAGTGTGGATGGGGACTCAGACTGAAGAAGAAAAATGTGCACTTTGAAATAGTGGTAGACAGATTTATATATTGATATGTGATCTAGTACCTTATTTGTAAATGTAAGTGTGTCACGGGCAGTGACCGGCGCTTCACATCATGCATGTCGTGGCGTAACTTGCAGCACACACCTGATGACATGCAGAAGAGATGTGCCAATCTGGGGCAGTGAATGTGATAAAAATAGATCGCATTGATGCTGGAAAGTAAGACAGCGGCGTGTCTCAGTGTGTTGATCAACTTGTGATGACACGCATCAAGGAGCTGCAAGTATGCAGGCTAACGTAAAAAAAGTATAGGGGTTGGTGTTTTGATGCATATTAAGTGCTGCACGTGTGTGTTGCCCTTTGCTACTCCTGCTTGTGCTGCAGCGAGGCAGGCTGATTGTACACATTTATGACCGCCAAGGCATCAAACAACTGGCTGCCCTGCAGAGTAAACATTACTTTATTGATTTACTGGGATGATCTCATAAAAGGTGTGGTCATATCCAAGAGGCTGCCCGCTGAGGAGGCGTTAGAAGTAAATTCAGCTTTCGTACGGTTCATTGTTGCGGTGCCTCGATGAGAGCGATCACTGAGAGTCTGTTTCAGAGACTCAGTGACTCTGTTGCTGTTCAGGAAGATTAGTCAGAGCTGAAAAACTTCCTGCCACACACAGCCACATGCACATGAGTGCTCGCACACACACGAAACCATAGGCTCATACTCACATGCAGGAGAGCAGCACACAGTCTTGAGCTGTTTTTCCTCTAAAAGTACCAGGGACTTTGAAGTCCTCGGATCTCTTTTCCTTCAGCCCACTGTTGTGTGAGTTTCCACCGCGGTCTAAAGTGAATCTGTGAAGATTAGGCACGTTAACCAGCCGGCTGTAGGCCTGCACGTCGCAGATCAGATTTGTTTGGATTATAATGAAAAACTACAGGCTGTGCTTGACTAGTAAAACAGCTTTTTTTCGTGTGGGAGTGTAATGAAGAGAGACGCGATGAAGTTTGTTACACATTTAATTTCAAAACTGGATAAAGCCATCAAGTTCTTAAAATAATTCCAGCACAAAGAAAGCAACAGAAAAATGAAACTGCGACAGTTTGGAAGGTTATTAAAACATTTCCAGCCGACGAGAGCTGCATATCTGCAGCACTCGCGTCTGTGTCACCTGAGCGTCTGAGTAATGTGATGTTTAACGAGCTTTATTACCTGATGTAATCAGCTGCTCAGCTTGTTTTGCAGTGGAGGAGACCGACTTCAGCTCTGTGTAAAAACTTCCTGACTGATGAAAACTTAAAACAACAACTCCGGATCCAGTATTTAGCTTAACTCCATCAGCTGTTCGCTGTAAACACACCGCTGCGCGCTGGCTGCTGTTTCCGAGCAATAAATTTAATACCGATGTTTGATCTCAGCGAACATCGATGAAACTCGTCAGGCTATCTGACTGTTGATAGTGATTTATTGGTTTGTTGCTCGATTTAAAGCCGGGAGCTTCTACTCGCCCATTCAGAAATTCACTGCAAGGCAAGCTCCACCCCCGAGCAGGGACTTCTTGGGGGTAAAATAAAGACCCTAGAACTAAATTTAGACCCTGGTCCCTTCTGTGGAAACGCAGAAAGTTATTCAGAAGGTTGCTAGATCCAGGGTACAGTTCCCTTGGTCAAAATTTGGCTTTGGAGGTTTTTGGATGTTTTGGCAGTGCTGCTGTTGTTTAGGTGTAAATTATTTTCCCGTGTGTGTGTTTGCGTATGTGTGTCTGCAGCTGTATTTTATATAGTAAAATATAAACATTGGATCAGACTTTGTACCAGCAGATTCTCCCTATTCTCTAAAAGACTCAGTTTGGGATCAGGGAAACACAATCAGGACATCCTGTTTTTGAGGAAATGTCATGCTGCACAGTGTTTATTGGGCACATCATATTCAGTGGTAATGATCAAAGCCAGTAAAGGAAGCAGCGGTTCAGTCTGTGTGCAGTGAGAAGTGTGTGAATGTCAGGTTGCTGGATGGGGCTATAAACATTATACCTTGACACCAGTGGACAGAGTGCGGATCATGTGTCTCCAAAGCTCAGCAGCTGTTTATCTTTAATTCGTGTACAGAAATTATTAGTTTATGTTCTTGAAATAGAGTAAAGTTATTGTCTCAACAGAAACTCAAGGTGACTGAAGAAACGTTTTTTTGCCAAAAACTGCAGTTTCTTGAAAGCCACTTGAGGCTGGCTCCAAAAGCCAGAAAAATGAATCCAAGTTGTGAATCCTGTCATGTGAAGTCCATCGCTCTCTGTCTGCTAACTTCTCCCACACTTCCCTCATCCTGCACCCTGTTGTTGCTTTCGTTAGGTTGCTGCCTTCAAAATAAAAGCACATAAAAGCTGTCTGTCGGAGCTACATCAAATGAATGACGTGTATTTGATATTATTGTATAATTTTTATACAAGTAATATTCTGTTCATAGTTGCCTATTTCAGTTTTGTGCAAGAGGAATTAAAGGCCTGTCCCAAATATAGGCAGGGTCACTTCAGTCATTTTTAGCAAATAAAAGCCCGGGCTGTCAATCAGAGTTTTGTGCTAATCCCCATACATGGATGGACTCCTTATTTTGCCTGTTGTGGGCACATGATGTGTTATCTTTGAGAATGCTTAAACATATTTTGAAATGTTAACCCTGTTGTTTAACACATCAAAATTTGAGAGCAGAAATTAATTGATTTGACTTAAATAACCTATTTAGATGCACAAATTCAGGGTTTCCTGCAGTGTTTTATAGTGGACCGTTTCCACTAACGCTAGATAAAACTTCATGCACGTTTATGAACTAACACGTTGACCTTAAGGAGGAATGTTTAGACTGGCATCTGCTAAGTAAATCGATCATGAGATGGGATCCATCAGGATGTGGGTGGCTTATCACCTCTGCCAAACAATTTCTAAGGAATAATGTTTATTCCCCTTGACGTACCGGGATCTGTATATCTCATGCTGTGTGACAGATTACATTTTTATTTACCACAACCACAAAGTCTTTCTCCAACCCTAAAATAATGGTAACCACACCGTAGTTGTACGTAAGTGTGCAGTGAAGCAATATCACACTAAAACCTGTTGGCAGTGAACATAGTGCAGCAGCAGCAGCATTTTGTGTCTTCAAAAACATAATTACTGATGCGAAATAGTTTCCTTATGAATGTCCCCTCAGGGGTCATTGCCGTTTTTATTACACCTTAATTACGGTAGTCTAGGAATTTGTACCAAATGCTTACCTGCCCATAGTGTGTGTGTTTACACTGCTGGCACTCTTACAGTTCATGCTAATAACCTCCATGTTTGTATTCTGTTTTGCCTCTACATCATATTCTTGGCTCGCCTCCTACTAACCTCCTCCTCTCCACCATCCCATCTTCTCTCGTTCCTTCTCTGTCTCTTTTTTTTCCATCTGTTATGTCCTGAGTCATAGCAGAGCGGTTTGAGCTGGCTGATCACCTGCCGGCTGCCAATGAGCAATTTTCACAGCAGGCTCTGACTGAATTTGAAATGGTAGACCACATTGTTTTATGAATGTATTTAGGCTTATCTGGATTTCCTGTTGAGTTTAACAAATATGATTTCATGCGTTGACCAGATTTGAAGAACAACAAGGGGATTTAAATGAAGCTCTGTTAACAATAAGAAGGAGGAGGAATTTGGTTTGACAGAGGCAGTGGCTGATTTCTGTTTAACTTTGCTTTGTCCTCGGGGCGTTGAGGCGGCTGTGCTATTAAAATTCACTGTAAAAAGTACTGTCTGCACAGGTGGTAAAGGTGAAAAACTCAGGATTATTTCCTCTTCACCACATCCTCTTAAAGGATAAAGCTTGTGTTATTCTAGGTATATTTGTTTGTGTTGTAAAGGAAACAACATGAAAAGAACAGAACTAACAATGTGTAATTAAATACTTTCTAGGTTTTAATCAGTTCTTTCTAACAACAATGGAGCGCTATCGAACAGAGGAATATCAAGCTATGATACAAACACACAGTCCTGTTAACAATAAATAAGATTTATGCCTCCTGTATCGCCAGACTTTTAATCTTTCAGAAGCTGTATTATGTGTGAATCTGAACTGAAAAGACAAGATTTTGGCCCTTATCATTAACTTCTTTCCTGCTGTTAACTTGATAAAGGAGCTTTACACAAGCCAACAGATTAAAATCCCCTTAAATAAAGCAGATGGATAACATTAAAGTCATTAATTGAAACTGTTTTAAATAGTAAAACAAGTCTAAATTAAAGTTGAATCAGGACATTTCCTTAAATCTTGCTCATTATTGCCAGGCTTGTTTTACATAACTTAAAAACCACCACTGCTGACCCTCCTTGACCTCTAACAAGGACCTGGGAGGTGAGGGGGTGGGAGGACTGGAGGGTCACATCCCTTCAGGACCAACACGAAGACCTGCAAAACACACTCCATGCTTCTCTATGTTCGCTGATCTTTGACAGACGGGCCGGGCCAAGAATGAAAACAGAGAGCGCTTGGTTAACCGCGCTAACCCAGAGTCCAAACCACACATTTATACTGGCAGTAAGCGCAGCAGGACCCCTATGGGAATAATGTAGCATGCTGGCTTTGTACTACGTAGCCTGAGAGAGCCTGACTGTGCTTTGGAAAAGTAATAGCTTGTCACGGCGAATTATGAAGATGGATTCCACTCCAGCAGCCGGTTGGATGCAGGAGTGGGGCTTTTGTGAAAGCTCTTGATTGTTGTTGCTCTGGGTAGCGTGAGAGAGACAGTGTCATTAGACCCAAAGCCAGACTGAAGATGATGATTAAAACATGTGGAACTCTTCATCGATCTCATCACACATGCGTTTTTTATCAGGTTCCGGTGCACCTCGAGTTCAAATATCAGGTCATTAAACTGCGTTCGGTTCTGATAGGAGGGGAAGTTTAGCAGGCATGATTTGGCTTGGTGGTGAATCCAGAGGCTTTATGTTTCCAGATATAATGCTGCGTAATCCTCAGAGTCCCAGCCAATGAAAACCTGAGTTAACGGGCTGGAAATGGGCTCTGAATGGGCTGCTCGCTCTCGTCCGAGCTGCAGCACTTTGAGTGTACCTTTCTGTCATTTCATCAAAGGGCCTTCTCTCCTGCTTTCATGGCTCTGACTGCTGCCACAGTCCATGTTGTTTCTGTTCTCACAGCACGTCAGATCTCTGCAGATTATTCTGTATTTCTGCAGATAAAATGTTTTATGTTGTTTGGATTAAGTGATGCGTCACAGCTCCTTCAGCATCGCTCGTCAAGTTGCCCACACATCACAGGAAGGAAGGAATCATAGGACCAATCACTCATACAAAATTTACAAATAGTCATTATGGAAAGGCAAGTTTATTTGTGTATAGCCTTTCAAACACAGAGGCAATTTTAAGTACTTTACATATAGAAAAGAAATGCATTACAGTAGTAGAAGTATTAAATGAAGAAATTAAATAAAACGCATGTTCGAAAAAACACATTTCAAGTGAAAATACAGTGCAGTCATAACACATTTTATACAAATAATATAACTGGCAGTTCAGGGCTCGACAGTAACAGTGGCCTGATGGGCCGGGGCCAGTAAAAACTAACGTCGGGACTGTTGAACTAGCAGCTCACTGGCCCGATCGGGCCGGTGCAAAAACATTAGTAATCAAAAAAAAAATAAAACAATAAAAGTGCATTAGAGACTCAACATCCTGCTGCTCTTGGCGCGCACGTTGTCCAATCCTGAGTTGTAGTGACGTGAAGAGTTGTTGGCAAATGTTATTTCTCTAATCTCAATCAAGCGGCGACCTCGGGGTCCTAAAGTGTAACCATGCAGACGGAACTTAAAACTGCATTCTCTCTAATGGACAGCAGGGGGCGAGTCCGCTGGTTGCAAAAACAAGTCCGGTCCCATTAGGTATAATAGTAAAATTTTTCTCCTTCTCAGCTGGTTTATTCCCTCAGTAAACACTTTCCTGATGAGTTTATGGTCTCAGTTGCTTGTTTCAAGTCTTCTTCAGCACAGCATGATGTTCATTTAGTAAATGTGGGTCCTATTTAGCGGGAAATAGACCAGAACGCCGTGTATGCTTTAGGGCAGGACTTACTTGTGATTGACATGTTGCTACCACGGCGACCTGTCAATCAGGATATCGGCCACTCGGGTTCGCTGCTCTGTGTACATTTTTTTAATTAAATGGCTGTCAGCAGGTGAGAGCGCACGTCGTGTATGAGTCTGTTAGTATGTTTTGTTTTAAAAGTAAATTATTTTGTTAACCTTTTTATTTTTTATAGTTTAATTTCAACTGTGATTTACATTTTGGTCGTTTTTAAAATCCAGAATCCATTTAATAAACGATTAAACATGTTAACAGAATAACTTAAGTCTTTGGATTTTTTGTAACACTGATAAATAACTTTTGGAGGGACGGACAGTAAGAATTGTCTCCAGGGCAGTAAGTTTTTAAACCCACTGGCCTGGTGGGGCAAAAAAGTTTAGTGTTGAGCCCTGCAGTTGATAACGTATCTTTGCGTGTCCCCTAGTTGTGCAGTTATTCTTTCCGGTATTTTTGAGTATGCATTTTTGTCCATTTCTAACATATTTTGGATAATAAATGTTAGAATTGCTTAAGATTATGCATTTAAAACCCTGTTTTGAAACGGCTTCACTACAGAACATTATAATTGTAAAATTTTGAAATTTCACCAGCTGAGTTTAACACATAATTAGATAAATTCACTGGGATGGCTTCATAATTACATGTTGTGATGAAATGTTTCTGAAATGAGCCATAAGCACACTCAGAGAATAGAAAAATAAAAGTGATGCTCTTTAAATTTAAGTTTTGTTTAATGAACAATAAACCAAAACATTGGCTGAAGTTTTGAAAGTGCCGTTCTAAAAAAATGCCACAGTGGGACACTTGTGTCCTTTTTGAATGTATAAATAAACCAAGAACTGCGTCTTCCATGCTTCCTCCAAGATCCTCCTTTTATCTGCGGCTGAAAACCCTAACGAGGACACCGCTCCGGGCCATTACAGCACCCTCTGCCCCAGTTGTGTGTCTTTGAAATCCGACGCAGACACGTTACATCATGAATGGGGAGAGCAGGGAGTTTATGCTAAGCAGAGTGGAGCTGGAAAATCCAATTTGCTGGTTCCTCAACGTCTAAACAAGTAGCTGCTGGGAGGGGGAAGGCGTCTGACTGTGATGGCCAGGCTAATGTTTAGTGACAAGGTTGTCTTTGTTTGTCTATCCGGCTGATAGATGCCCACCTAATCCGGTGCTCACAGTGGTGTTGGCAGGTGGGTATGACCGTACTTCACATTACGTAGTGATTGGCCAGGTGTGCGGAGGTGAAGTTTTTTTCACATGGCTGCTTCTGTCATTGTCTGTGTGGACAAACGAGAGCAGCGTCATGAATGTCTTTGAAGGAGAAACTGTCTAAATGTGTTTAATTAAATAATAATCTGGCCTTAAAGAAGCATCATCTTCTTTCTTTCAGTAATAAAACTAGGGCAGCAGCTATTGATGATTTTAGTAATCAAGTATTCTACAGATTTTTCTAATCAGAGAGCATATCGACTCAACCTGTAGTTACATTTTTGAGGAGGTGCAGCATCAGGCTGCTCCATAGGTGACGGTGTAGGGTAGGGGGCTACGCCGTCGATTTGACGCAGAAGTATAAATTGCACTTTAACCCCTAGTTGCTCCAGAGACCTGCGACCTCTGACTTGTATAGCAATTGTAAGTCGCTTTGGATAAAAGCTAAGTGAATAAATGTAAATATAACAACCCAAACCTACGGACTAACCAGTCAGAAACAACAACATTTTTTAGCTTGAATTTATCCCATACTTTGGAAACTTCCTGTCTTTTTTTTCACGATCTAGACACTAGACAACTTCTAATTGTACTTTTTTTATCATCTGAGAAAAATATGTCAAATTTACATGATGAAAAAATACAGATTTTGTTAACTGCAGCTTTTAAAATCATATAAAGCTACTACGCTTCAGTATTTTACAGTATGAAGAAAATTCCAAATGTTATTTCCCTCTGGAGTCTCGGACAGACAGACAGACACGCTGACCTGGTGTCTCTACATTAAGACTGAATCCAGCTCAGTCACTGCAGTAGTCACACATATTTATATGCACTTGCACACAGCACACCTCACATATGAACACACTGAGAGAATGACACGCTCATCTCCACGTCCTCTTTGTGCAGTTGGGTCAAAGCCAGGCATTTAATGAGCTTTATCACTGTGGCAGCAGCTGTATGAAAAGCCATTTAGCTCCTCAGCCCTTTTTATTATTCTCTTTGCTTTGCAATGGCTGATCTAAATGCTAATGATTGTAAAGACTGTGTGTGTGTGTGTGTGTTCATGCCATCATTTATTCATGAGGAAGTGTTGGATTTTGAAGCCTGCTGTAAAAGATTTTTCTCTGCGTTGCACGGCACCTGATGTTTCCAGATTTTACTCATTTTTAAAATTTTAGAAGCGCAAACGGAGCAAAAATCCCACGGCATAGTTCAGCAAAATGTGTTGACATGAAATATTAATCAAAATGTTCTCTGTAGTCATTTATTAAGAAAAAGTTACCAAAAAATTGCTAATACTAGATTCTCATATTCGGTAAACCGAAGCTTGGTGGGTTTTGGGGTTTTAGTCAAACAAATTGAACAATGGTGGTGATGGGGCAGTGGATAAGACACACGCCTTTGGTGTGCGAGACCCGGGTTCAATCCCCACTGTGACCCATCCACCATTGTGTCCCTGAGCAAAACACTTAACCCCTAGTTGCTCCAGAGGCGTGTGACCTTTGACATAAATAGCAATGTAAATGTAATTCGACATCTTGCATCATCTTGCGGTTTGAGAAATTGTCAGTTGTTTTCACAATTTTTCTGATATTTATAGATTCAAGATTGTTTTTGTTATGATTAGTTCCTATGTCTATAGTCTGTAACTAGAGCAATTTGAGATACACTTTGACTCTGTTCTGTTGGATTTAATTTTATTTGAAGGAAACAACTCCTAAAAGATCAAATAGTAGGCTAAATTATGGCCCAAAACATGCAACCAAGTAAAATAAAACTGTATCAGCTTACACGTTTATTGTAAATGTGCATGTTTATAGAGAAAAAGCAATTTTGGGATTTGAAAATCAATGTTTATACCCAGTCCTAGTCTATTCTTAGCGAATTCTTAGTGAAAAACTGTTCCATATCATCCATGACAGAGCGATCAGCTCACGTCTAGCTGGTGGCCAACACGGAACATTTTCATTACATCCACAATCCACATAATCCCTCTCAGTTTATTTCACCTCTCATCGCTCCGTCTCTGATCCTCTCCCCGCACAATAATTAAATTCTGCAAAGAAACTGACGTGTGAAGACTGAAATGACAGACGTGTGTCCTGCGTCGTCGTCACTTTCTCGCAACAGTCTGTGTTTGTCTGTGGAAAGAAAAGGGAAAAAAAAAATGCAACCTTTGTGTGCCGTTAGCTCATCCTGTCGCAGACAGTTTGCTGAGTGCAGACAAGAGGAAGAGGATGAAGAGGGATGTGTGACATTTTACAGCGTGACATTTTCTGAATTCGACCCGCTGCTCACAAAGAAAAACTCCCTCCCGGAACATTTTCTCTCCTCTTTTCTGTCTCCTCTCGCTGCTGCTTCCAAACCTTCCCCCCTTTTTAATGAAGAGATCCACAGCAACCGTCTTGTTATCCGGACTGTGCTTCAGCGGCGGTTTATTTACCTCTGGTTCCCCGGGGGGACTGCACTGGCCAGTGAAGGTCACCTCACCGGGAGAAGGGGCGTTAAAGGAGACAGGCTGGAGGGCACCTGCTGAGTTTGACCTCATATTAACACACAGCTCATTTATCATTCCTCTGTTTCTATTTTTTTTTCGGTAACCTCTTACTCTCTGCAGTATGTCATGCTTTAGCTGGAGCTTTGTGTGATTTCAGGAGTTTTATAACACTGATGTAATGAACGAGTCTCTCTGTTCTGGAGTTTCACTCCACCGTCCTCTTCTTACCTTCATCTGACAGATAGCAGCCGTGACTTCTCCGAAATTTCTGACTTCCAACCTCAGAGTGTTCCAGGTGCAATGGGATGCCTGATCCCGAAAGTGAACCAAAAATATAGCTATAGTGACAAACTCTTTGGCAAGTGTACACACAGTTTACACCCTCAGTACTGCCCTTGGCCGTTCAAATGAAAACACCTGTTCTGAACATAGACTGTATATAAGAAATGGACGTAGTCATGGTGACGTCACCCGTTGGTTTGTGGACCGCCGTTCTGAAGTCTCAAGTTTGGCCGATAGGGCGCCGCCATGTTGAGTTTTTGCAACCAGGAAGTGCCTTGAAGTGATGATACGGCGGAGCTAACGGCCGTGTGCGGAGCTAGCTAGCTAGCTTAGCTAGGTGCAACTGTAACTCAGGTTAACTGTCATTTTAACAGGCTGATAAGTTTGTCCAGAGAACAACAGTCTGAAAACTAAATGTTCTCACCAGAGAAAGTGAACAGCCGACTCCTAATAAGCTTTTTCAACGGTGCTGGTTAAATTTACACAGCGCCGAGGGTACGAGTCGGCTCTAGCCTGATTGATACAGGTCGCCATGGTAACGACTTGTCAATCATAGATAATCCCGCCCTGAAACATTTTATGCTTTGTGGTCTATTTTAAAATAAATGGGACCATAATTTACTAAATGAACATCATGCTGTGTTGAAGAAGACTTGAAACTAGCGACTGAGACCATAAACTCATCAGGAAAGTGTTTACTGGGGTAATTATTCAGCTGAGGAGGAGAAACATTTTCCCATTATTTCTAATGGAGCCGGACTTGTTTTTGCAACCAGAAGAGTCGCCCCCTGCTGGATTTACAATAGAATGCAGGTTTCAGGGACTTCAGCAATCGCTTCATATTGTAGACCGGAAGCTTCCCGCTTGGTTCTGAACGCTCTGTTTTGAACTGCTTTCTCTACCAGTGGCCCTGTTCTAGATAATACGGAGCAAGACGGAGCCAGTGTTCCATATATGGGCATGTGCTCCCATAGCAACGGCTCAGTCTGCCTGTTCCGCCCAGCAACAACAACAGCCTGGTAACATGCTTCAGGTCTCGGCCAATTAGAAGACAGTGGGCTGTGAGGCGTGGGGGCTTACACATACATAGGCATTTACAGCTTGTTTCATACAGAGGCTGAAATGAGGACCTACATGAAGACTCAGTTTAAGAAAATTAAAATTTTTTTTGAATCATGCAAAGCTGCCATACAGGAGTGACAGAGCCACAATATAGGACTGGAAAAGCAGTATAAAGGTCTCCTTAGTATTTACTTTTGAATAACTATTGTTGTGTAGACCAGCATGTGTTGACCTTTGCAGCCATTAACATTTTGCCACAGAATTGTTAGAAGCACCGGTGGAGGACACACGCTTTAGCACATCCAGCACAGACTGGTGGACTGTAAAAGGGACAATCCAGTCCTCCTAAAGCTCTCCATTATGGGTGTGAGAACATGATGTAGTCAGATCACAGACACCTCTCTCTAAATGACCAAATCACATAACAAGTGCCCTCTTTTTCTTCTTCTTCCCTTGTAAGGGCAGACATGGCCCAGCAGTGGAGGTCTCTTATCTCTCCCAGCCGTAACGTAACGTAGATGGAGTTGTTACTGTAGTTGGTGGACTGAAAGACCAGAGGTCAATATAATGGCATTTGAACAGGTCCCTGCAGGTGGTCAGGTGCTCCCCAGCAGGGTGCCTTAACCTGGGGCGCACGGTTTAAAGATTCCCACGCTACCTGTCGTGATGGGATCTTTGCTCCACTAACAGCTGCAGAACAGACATAGAGACAGAATATTAACTGCAGTTAACCCACTAAAAAACAGAATGGGCATATACAGCAAGAATTATGCTGCATTTGCTGACATTTTCTCACCTCACAATGCCAGCTGACAGCTCTGTTCACAGTGTTCTGGCATTGCTCATTAGGTATTTGTTTGGGCAGTCAGAAACACGGCATGCATTTACTTTGCTAAGCACTTGACATATTGCATATTGGGCTGAACTTGAATTTAGAAATGTGGGATAAACAACCTTAACAAAAAAAGTGGGGAGAAAAAAATCCAGAGGATTTCTTTTAAGCTTTTGTAAGCTCCAAAGTAGCGACTCTGAAACTGCCGAGATATCCTCAGGGCTCGATGGATGACTGACCTTTTTTATACACTAACATACAAACACACCAACCTTATTTGAAGTACATTAATTAGGCTAGTCCCTAATTACACACTTGTATAACCTAATCTTCATTTTAATCAGGCCCAGAGTTGACCTCTTCTCCTGCGCTCTTGTCTCATCGTCCGTTCTGTTCAGCTGTAATAAGTGTTACTGTATGATTCAGCAGACGAAAGCCATCTAAAAACACACTCACTGATGATTCATGTCACAGCATTTATTGCATGAGAAACCGATAGTCACCAGAACATTTATTATTAAGCTGGATTTTAAATGGACAATCACAGGTGACGCACTATATACATGTTGCAGGTCAACATATAATTTTAAACAAATGTAGCAGTCTGTAAAACCCCATAACACCCTAATATTTACCTTTTTTATTCAACACATAATACACTGACAATATCCTTTTCTCACCTACTTGTATAAGGTGCATGCAAGATAAAGCAGGGTTGCCCTGCAGATGTAGTAAACTGCTAAGCAGGACCTGGGTGGACTGCCGGAAAATGAATATTTAACTCTCAATATATTCCTGTAAATTAAATATTTCTTTAATGCAAATTGCTAACGCCTAACCATAGCCCTAAGCCTAACCAATAGGCATGCAAAGAGCTGCCAAGTCGCACACCTCAATAGGTAACATAAATAGACAGAACATTACTTGATATTTGAAATGCATCTTTATTGCAGTTGCTCAGCAGTATGGAAATGGTCGCAATGGTCTGCAAGTTTTGTTCCTGACCAGTGTAGGTCCCAGTCCACTGATTCGCTGTTGAGCTGGCCTGCATACTATGTCCAGTGAATGGCTCCACTGTGTTCACTTCTCTCGCTGTTGGTTTCTGTCTGAAATGAACAGACCTGCGAGAAAAGTCGGGCCAGCTCTTTTTCCTTTGCTTTAAGGTCTGAATTTCATTCAAAGAAAAAAAAATCACACTCAATTCAGAGGCCATAACATCATCAATCGTGCCGAGCTGCCAACAACAGCGCCGCGAGGCAGAGAGGATGCTGTGCTGTTACTGATTAACCATAAAACCATAAAAAATAAATTTGCCTCTAGTCCTGGTTCCAGATCTGAATCAGTGTTGAAAAAAGAATCATCCATCCATTCATCTATCATCTGAAACCTGAAACACTTTCTATTGTAGAACAGGGAGCAGCGCGAGGAAGCGGTGTGCTCTGCTTCTCTAATTTCCCCCCCAAAACAAAACTATGTGTGCTAAGATCTTTTATTTGTACTTGAAGGAATTTGAAGGAACATTTAGTCCCACTTAAAGTGTCATTAAGAAGAACCGTTTGCTTATATTGGAGTAGACATGCTCGGCATGGCGTTAGTAATGCCAGGAGCCAAGTTGAGCTGTGTTTTCTTTAGATTGACTCAAGTTTGACCTGTGGTTGTTTTACGGAAACACAAAAATCAGAGTTGGCATTCCTCACAGTTCTCTTTCATGTCGGGACACGAATGAGACTTTCACCACACTTAGTCTTTTGATTGTGGCTTTTAAGCTCATTAAATCACGTCCTCCCTGTTGTTGCGGGAGGGGGGGCTGAGGATTGTTTTCTGGCTTTTGTTTTTAGAGTTCTTGCTTTGCGTGTGGACAAACTGTTTCCCACAAACCCCAGCTGAGGATAGGCAGATTTTGTCCTGGCTCACCGCTACACGCCTCCCTACATTCCCTGCATGTACCTCCATCATTCACATCCATCTGACAGACTAAGACTACCTTTTTCTGCCTCCTTTCCTCACATTTTTCTCTCTCTTGTCATTTTTCTCCCTCCCTTTTTTTTGGCCTCGTTCCAGCTCGAACACAGCTGGAACAGATCAGCACTTGCATCAGCTCTGATTACCAGCCATGTATTCACACACATGCTCACTCACACTGAGCTCTGACGCTGCACTGCAGCCCGGCGTACACCCACCCACGGACAGACAGGAAGCAGATATGATGCAATGTAATCCTGCTCAGACACACATGTGATTAATGTCATGATGTAACAGGCCTGATTCTCTAAATTCAGACTGGTAATTGTTGTTTACCTTCAACAGCAACGCACACACAGCAGAGACACACACACACTGCAAACTCAGCAGGGTTGGGGTTCAGACTTTGTCTGCCTTTGACTCCCCTCAGTCATTTGTTTCTAGGGCTGGGTATTAAATCTGAAAAGGGCCCTAGTATTGAAAAGTCTTACATGTTGAAAGCTGATTTGATTCTTCAATCAAGTAGTTTTTAATATATAACAACTCATAGTCTGAGAATGTGGGCCTCCCCTCAGATAAAGCTTGGGAAAAGGCTCCATCTCACTCCTCCTTATTTTACTTGCTTATTTTCGCTTAATTCCTGCATTTCCATGGGATCATCATTATGTTATTTGATCACATAGACAATCAGTTAAGCCATCGCAAAGCCTAAATATTGCTGTTTGACATAAGTTCACACTGCACCGAATGCATTCAGGTCTGTCCTTAGAGATGCATTAGTTTCTAATTCTGGGAAAGTGCGAAAGAACTCTCTGTCTGACCAAGTCACACATATTTTAGCCTGTCCCACCCCAGGGCGTCAAATACAGACGCTTTGAAAGCCAGACGTCAGTATTTGATGCAGTAGTACCCTACAGTACATTTGCAGTTTGGTTAGATTTAGGCAAGAAAATTTTCTTTGTTAGGTTTAGAAAAACATCGTGTGGGTTGAAATAACTACATTACGTGACTGCGGATGGGTTAGGTTGGAGTTACTTGAAAGATCAGGGCGTGTCATATGATGAGGACACACTAAAGAATCAATCTTCGTCTAATGAGTCAATCTAAAGAAAACACAGCTCACAGGTAGCTTGGAACAGTTTATCCCTAGCTGAAGCGATATCCCAGACACTACAAGGGGAAGCCGTTTCTTCTTCTGTTTCTTCTTTGGCCTTCGAGCTCGCACCATTCTTGGAGTCAGATGTTTTGCCAGTTTTGCAGAGCACTGACTCCAAGAAGGCAGCGGGGCCAGATGGACTCGATCCTGTTTTGTTAAAAATGGCGGCAAAACCATAGCAAAGCCACTCACTTTCATCTTTAATCTTTCCATTTACACAGATACAGTGCCTATTTCATGCAAACAGGCTTACGTCACGCCGTTACTGAAAGCTGGCGATCCATTTGACACAAATAATTATAGACATATCTCAAATCTTTTTAGGTTTCAGCAAAGGTTTTGGGCATTTTAGTGTCTGATCAATAAAAAACTTTTCTGGTTTCACAAAATATTCTTTGGATAAATGAAAAACTGAATATTATAAATTCAATATTGTAATGGCACTGGTATCTACATGGAAAACAAAGGGTTGTGTGTTAATGGGAGATGACACCATGTAAAGATCTATTTGTAACTTGGGTTTTCATTTATCATGAGGACCAGACATTTGTGTAAAATGCTTCTGAGTCTACCCAACATGATGTCCTTAAATAGCTTTTTTTTTTGGCCAAATAAAAAATTGGATTGCTGCACAGTGAAGTTCAGCTCTCTACTGAACAAACTATTTTTTGTAGTATAGTATTAGAAGAGGGAATGTGTTTCATTTGTCGCTGAATGTGAAGCAAGTTTTGCTTGATAAATTACTGATTAATCAATCATCAATATTTTTTTCTCTTAAATTTCTGTTGTTTATTGGATATCAATACTTAACCATAACGTGTTTGTACCAAATGTCAACTATCCACTAAAAAATGTACCACTAAGTATCCAAAAATGTACTAACAGCTGGAATTGTTTACTTATTCTTCTATCAGACAGTTCCAGATTTCCATCAAAATGTTGCTGTTTTAGACTGGAGTTTGGTAGGAAAACGATGTTTAGATTACATCAAGTTGATAAACGGTGTTGATTAATATAATAAGATCTGCACTGACCGTTCTTAGATTGTGCCTTTGAAGGGTTAGTGGTGAAGTAATGAAGCAAGTACAGACAGTGCTGTGAATGTACTGTCTGCTCCTCAGTTTGCACCAACCAGCACAAAGTATTTTGGTATTTTATAGGGTTGGGAAAAAAAATCAAATGTAATTTGTAACAAGACACTTTGGAGTGGAGGTATTTGTGTTTTTTAAAATACTTTCTCCATGATCCAACATAAGAATAAGTCAAAACCTGGCTGGACTGTGTAAGAGACCCAGAGGGTTACCCACTGAGCCGGCGCCTTTCTGCTCGATTTAACACAACCTCTCCGTTTGAGAGACTGTTCTCACCTGCAGGGATAATATTCCATGCACACAGGAGGCGGTTAACACCAGAAATATCTGAGAAGTTAGTTGCGCTTAAAGGCAACTAAATAAGCTACTAACTGAACTGGCTGCCATGTCTTTGGACTGAGAGCAGGTTTCTACATACTGTTTTCAGTATTTTTGGATGTTATGTAATGTGTAGTTACTGTAGCAATCAACTTTGTGTTCTTTCTTCCAGTAGGGTTCAAACTCTCCCCTGAGCCTTGTGTAGATTATAAAACATTGCATAAATTCAGAATGTCTAATATCACAAATGTATTTTCTTATAATTTGAAAATGGAAAGCTAAAGTTCCAGCTCACTATTTCTTCTTCTATTCCTTATTTAATTGTGTCCTCACTGCCCTGAATTACACCCATGATGTTTATCAATTGAAACGATAATTTTGCAAGTCAGCAGCTTTTCACAAAACAGTGAAGTAACACCTTGTGTGTTAAATCAACGTCTCTACGCATGGAAGCTCTGTGACGTTCAGTCATTGAGAGAAGAGGTCACATATTTGACTTTTGGGTTTTTAGTCTTTCTAATTATATATTTTCACAGTTTTATACTTCAACAGTTTGACACTTTCTTGACTTGCGAAAATAGCTTCTGTGTAATTCAGGCCACATTCAAACGGGACCAAAAATCTTATTGAGCGACCTGCTATAGCTCAATAAACTCCCCGCTGGAAGAGTTTCAGGACAAGTACGGCGCATACAACTCGTGTCACGTTACAAGCTTTATTGCGCACACTTACACAATACTCATCCACAAACTAGGTAGCCTGAATGCTGCCGCTACGCTAGCCTGTTAGTCAGATATTAGTGATGTTAGTCAGGTTGTAAACCTGCAATGAAAACACCAGACTTGAAGTAGCCTTAAAGAAATGCTTACAAAGTACCATCTAGCATATTTAAATACATTTTTTAAAAACTTTTTTTGTCCAAGAAAACAAGATCATGTTGACATAGCCACCACCCCACCGCCTTCTGTTTATATGTGTTGTCTTTGCTTGCTGTGGTGTTGTTGTGTTGCTTTATCTTGGGGTGTGTTCAGTGTTATACTAGAGCAACACAATGGAAATACCTTTCAGGCTCTATTGTGTTTTCATCCTCTGAGTTTTAACACATGTAATGACTGCAGGGCTATGTTACATGTGGAATGTTTTTCTTAAGCGTACGGTCGAGTTACGTGAGAGGCTGAGGTGACACACACTGAGCTCTAAGCATTGTTGTAATTATGCAATGTGTCTTTCGTCTGCTGACGCTGTAGGATGGCTGAGACATTAGACACAGCTAGAGGCGGTGATGAATAACAAGTGATGATGATTCCCAGAGGAGAAGCTGCTGTCACCGAAGTGCAAATTGCATTTGACACACACAGTATATATACCGTTAACTATCTGTGTACAGAATCACATCACCCCAGGGTAATGAGAGTTTACTTGTGAGCTGTGAAGAAAGAAAGAAGCAGACAGTTTTGCAGTTGCATTATACATTTGAAGGTTGTATTCAGGCTGTCCGACTGACTGTCTTGCTAGTCAAAACATGTGAATAAATAACTTGCTCACGGACTTATCAACACGATGGATTTAACGTTATTTACAAATTAACTTACTCCTCTCCCTCTTGATCCTTACCTGCCCCGCCTGATCCCGTTGTTTTTCGTTGTCCTCGCAGTCAGATTCCTCGGTTCTGTAGTTGTCAAACTGCCCTCCATCAGAGCCTGTATTCAGTCACAGTCCGACCGTCATGACTGGGAGGCTAGCTGCACGGCTAACTAGCTAATGGCAGATGCAGTTAGCAGCAGTAAGCGGTTAAATGCCCGTGACTTCCACGTTATAAGAGAAAGAGAAAATGTCCGTGTTGCACAATGTCACTATGTCCCTAACAACTCCCACATGGAGTTTGAGGTTGTTTTCTTTCTACGACTAACCGACCAAAGAAAACTTGGTCGACAAAGACTCTTCTCATCGGCTAACGGTTTGGTCGACTATCAAGGGGGGCAGCCCTACTGCAGAAATCAGGGTCCTCTGGTAGCAAGGACAGCTTGGAATATTTTTCTACTGAGCAAAGATTAAGAGAAAAATGCAAAACAGTGCTGAATGTTTAAATGTGCTGTCACCGTCTGTTCCGATGCTGGGGCGGCTCTCGAGGTCTTCTCTGGTGGTCAGCCTACACACCCACACACTAAACCAGCTAACAAAAACAACATCTCAAACAACTTCATTGCACACGGTGCGCTTTGCTGTGTAGCTCTACCCATCTATCTTCCCGAGCTGTGCCTTTGCATCTGCTGCATTAAAATTCACTTCCAAGCCATTGGGGTAATAATTCTCCAGCACTTCTTCAGCCGCGAGCTCATTGAATTAACCGTCAACACACTCTGGAGCCAGGAGAGTTTTTAAATCACATTTTGGATCGTCTGGCCTCCTTTGCTGCCAACAAAACAATACACAAGATTAATTGTGTCTCTCTTTTTTTGTTGTGTGGGCGTGAGCTGCTCTGCTCCCCGCCGCCTGTTTGTGTGTACGGTCGGTGTCAGAATTCAGCTTTACTCTCTGCCTACGTGATGCACCAGACGACCACTCGTGAGATCCATTAACTGCATTATCTTTGTATTGTTTCTGTGCTTTTGTGAGAGAGGGGCCCCTCAGCGTGGAGCTCAGCTGGGAGCTTGGTTTCAGCCCTGTGAGGGGACACGCGACAGATCGTAGAGGTGCATCTTACATTAAAGTGTGGCGCGGCTCTCCACGGGACGTGACACAAGATTAATGTCAGCCCAAATGCGATGCAGCGGGAGCTCGGGCGCCGAGGGAAGCCGGGAGGAAGAGAGAAAAGGAGAAGAAGCGTTATGAAATCCTGGTTTTACTTCCCTCTCAGTGTTGAGGAAGAGAACAGTACATTGTTTGTTTGGGTGTTTCTAGTTTTTGTTTTTGGGCGGATGATGTTTGCTATCCTTAACTTTTAAATCTGTCATAAAGCCTTTTGTCTTTGAGAGGGAAGTTGGATCACAAACTGAATTCCTCCCTGCTGAGCACTTTGTATCAGTGACATTAATAGATATAATCTAATAATCACAATCTTGGTTAACCTTGTGGTTTATTTCACTCCCGTGCCTTAGATGTTTTATTATTTTTACCGCTGAACTCGTTGTGTTTGGCAGCACTTTATTGTAAATAAAAAGGTAGGCTGTCATCAGCTTTGACCTTGAGGACGACCTGGGTGCAGTCAGTATGTTTGTCCTGCAGTAAGTAGGTCTGGCCAATATGACATTATTACTATTATTATTATTATTATTATTATTATTATTATTATTATTATTACTGCATTATTAATATTCTTGACGATATGAGAAGATACTGAAAAATATTCAGGTTTACAACTCGCTCAACTCCGGCTCTCCTCGTGCTGCTGCTTGAGGTGGTGAAATGTGTTTTTTGTACCGCCCCCTTTTGTAGTTAAATCTCCTTGCACTTCATACATATTACTGTGATTTGTTGTACATCTGATCTTTTGTAACCAAACCACTTCCACACTGCCTTTTCACCCTGGTCGCAAAACCACTTTCATTTTCGGGATAAATGACGTCATTACATCAACAAGTCGTTTTTCTGCCAATATTTCTACGTGATTTTTTTATATCATATTAAGAAAGTAAACCATGGCAAGCCCTTAGCAGTAAAGTACATTGGCCGTCAAAACAAAGGAGCTGTTCTTGTATGGAGAGACAGTACAGCTGCACTGTCCTGTGGGTTTGAATGTAAGTCTGAACCACACCCAGCTGTGATGCTGTGTGCGGTCTGTGGGACTTATGACCACACTAAGCTGCGATGTAGCGTCTCACAATGGTGCAACACTATCTTACACAGGGTGTGAAAAGAACATTTTGTCACTATTAGCTTACAGCACTAGCAGCATTATGAGACTCAACACTCGTTAAGACCCGTTTTGCAGGTTTCTTATTTTCATACACGTCTGCGGGAAACATTTCAAAGTCAGCTAGAGATGGTGTTTCCAGCTAAATCACACAGTTCATGTTGAATAGCTACATTCTACCAGAAAAAGTTGTCATTTCCGTGAAATCGACACTCGTCTGATTAAAATGAGAAGCTGCTTTCTTGCACAAGGACCCATTGTTTTAAAAAACGGCTGCGAATTTCCAGTTGTAAAACAGCCACTGCTGCGTACAGGGGATTAACTGTTTATCGTTGAAGTCATTTGATGGTCTTGTCTGACATAAAAGTAAACTGGATAATTTGGGGTTTTACCTTGTAGAGCTGCAACGATTTGTCGATTAATTGATTAGTTTGATCGAAAGAAAATTAACGGACAACTATTTTGATAATCGATCGTTTCAGCCATTTTTTAAGCAAAAAAAATAAAACATTTGCTGGTTTCATCTTCTTAAATCTAAGGAGTTGCTGCAATTCTTTTTCATTTCTGATAGTACACAAAGAGTCTTTGGGTTTCGGACTGTTGGGGTGTAAAAACTTCACTTTTTGGGCTCTGGAAAAATGTGATGTGATGTAGACTAAACGATTCGTCGACTGATTGTGAAAATAATCTGCAGATTAGTCGATAACATAACGTTGCACTCTAGCAGATGAGCTGGGCATTTTCACTAATTTCAGATGTTTTACTGAGAAAACAATCGGCAGATGAATCGATCATTAAAATAATTGTTCGTAGCAGCCCTTGTGCTGTGCTGCAGTGCAAAACTTCACAGGCAATTTAGTAACTGCAACTAAGGAGAACGGGGCTTAGTGCATGGCCAATTACCAGCTAATGGACTACAGCAGCAGCTCATCAAGGAATAACTCTGCGAGTGAGGGAGACCTCTGAGAACAGAGCACCGTAGTGCTGTAAGTGCTTTTATTGCTGAAGTTAAGATTCACTGAATTGTTCGTTCCATGTTATGACAGTGTTTTCGTCAGGGCTGCTGTATCTGGAGAACTGTAGGTTACAGTGAACAAGGATCAGGGCCTTTATATAGCCGATACAAATCCATTACAAATGACCTTCATCGGTGCCAATTCTGTGGATTAGCCTGGACGCCCTGAGTAGATGTTGCTCTGCAGTGGATATGAAACACCCTCCTGTCCTGCCCTCGAGTCGCCCTGCAAACACTAACCTTATCAGACCTTTAGGGGGTTTGTGTTGTAGACTTTGATGTCTGCTTGTTCTGTCCTCGTCTGACGGTGGGACAGGTGGAGATAACCTTCTGCGCTAATGACTTGCCTGAACACACACATTAGACCTGTGTTATTGTGGACCTGGGAGATGTTAGATTGCGAACCTTTGTTTAAAGATGTGACCTGTTGAGTGAATGGGGTTTGAAATCTAACGGGGGGGTTGACCTCGTGCGTGTTGATAGCAAAAGCCTTGTAAAGCTGACTGTGTGAGTCTGTTCGGGGACAGCTGCAGTACATCACAAACCAGCGGACCTCATAGCTGTCTTTCATGTTGGAACATAAAATTTTCACTCTGAAGAAGAGGCTCAAAGCAGCAGTTTCCTTGGAATCACTCCTCAGCAGGTTGCTGTGTGTCTGCCACCTGCTGGTTAAATAAAGAGCTGCAGCAGACCCACAGAATGTGACAATAGATTCAGATGTATTTCGTGTGCTGCAGCGCTCAGCACGTATTAAACACGGAGCTGCTTCAGCCCAAGCTGTCAATCAACAATAAAGCGATGAAGCACAACAATCTGCCTTTGTGTTGAACAGTGTTGGACAGTACGCGTTACTGTAATATTATTACTTTTCCCAGTAACTAGTAGTGTAACGGAATACTTTTCTGAAACAGTAGTATTATTACAGGTACTAATCCAAGTAACGCTGCGCTACTGAACGCACCGTCCTTCACGTGAATGCAGCTCAGCGGCACCGGACTTTGTTGTTCATGTCCGCTGAGAGCCAAAAACTAAAGGAGGAATGGAGAACGAGGGAGAGAGGCGTTCTTTCCACAGCTGTAAGTGGCTGCTGCCGTTGATGCAAAGAAAACTGTCGTCTGTTGGGAACTCTGTGCAACCAGCAAAAAGCTTTCAGCCGCCAACATTTCTGCATCTGATTTATTGAAGCATCTGCTGAAGCAGCACAGCGACGTGAAACAGAAAAGAAACTCCGGCAGCTGCTGTCACTGATGCTCGGACTCGTCGGGAGAGAGCCGCGTTAACGTTTGTAAAAATACTGAATACTGCTCTTATAAGCAGGCTACATGTGCAGAAAAACAGCTGTTCAAAAGTCGGGAGTTACTTGCTTTATTTTTTTAGTTAAGGAACGTTATGTTTTGAACGCACTCTTTGCTGCTGCTATGAATATGACATTAGTTAAAAAGTCAGGAGTGACTGCTTGTTTGGGGGCGAAGGGGGGTGATTGTGAAAGCAGTGTTTCGCTCCCTCCCTCTCTCTCATGAACACCGCTGCACAAACCTGTCCAAAGTCAGAACATAGCTGGGTTATCGAGAAAATATACTAACGTTAACGAGTCCTAACTAGTTACTTTGATCACCCAGTAACAAGTAACCTAATATTACTGTGAGCAATAAGTAACTGGCAGTATTGGACAGTTGGACAGTTAGAAATGCCGTCTTTGCTCTGCTCACATGTTTAAATGAGATGACAAGCTTTATGTTGTGATCTTTGTGTTAATATTTAAGGATAAAGCCTCTGTTGCTGACTCCACTAACATGATCAATATTGCTAGTGTTCTGGTTCCTGTTGCCTGGCAACAGCAGCCATTGTTTACCCTGATTATGTCCGTTGGAGGTTTAATGTTTATCCAGACTGCAGTAAAACCTTGACGGCTCTCCATCTTAACAATCTGTCTAAAACTGAACAATCTGCCAGAAAAGCTTCCAGTAATTCTTGACTAATATTGTGATAATGATTTTAACCATAAATAATAATTTAATCTAAAGGTGGATACTTCCTGTCGGGCTGCAGGTAACGATTATTTTCATCATCGTTTAAGGGTGTAATGGTTCATGTATTCGCACCAATTGTGCACCGAATGTGTGCGGAACATCTGCACACGCTGCTGCACTGTAATCCATAGTTATTTATATTTATTATTATATGTTATTATGTGCTTTTTTTTGAGAATATTTTATTTAGTGGAGAGCTTTGTAGTAGTTTGAGGCAGTATTTTATTTCTTCTTTTTATATTTTATCTCTAACATCTAGCTGCTTCTTGGTAAAATATCATGTTGTTTTCTGTGGAAGCGTTAGATTTGAATAAAGAAACCTTTCAGATTGTCGAGTGATTGTTGTGTTTTGTAACTAGTATTCTGAAAATATAGCGCTGTAGTTAATATCAGTTGTATTGTCTGTGTTTCTGAACCCAGATATTTGGTTTTCTTGGGCTTTGGAAACAGAAAAGTTATCTTGTCTTGTATAAGGTCCGTCCTTGCAGTCACTGTTTGACTGTGACTTATGGTTCTCTGGCAAAACTGGATTTTTACATGAAGTCTTTGACTTGATTTGTCATTTACTTAATTTGCTGGATTGCAGCCGGGGGAGGCAGCGTTGGAGGATTACCAAGAGAAGTATCCAACCGAAAAATATCCTACCTGCCTCCCTGCAGAGCCATTCCTCCAAAACACACGGTCATGCACAAGTGCACAGGCAGAGAGGCGTGCAGGTGGACAGGTAGGCATGCCCGTTACAGTCCTGCGACAGATACCAGATTTTTGTTTCACTTGATTTATTGATCGCAAAAAAACCTGCCTACCCCAGCTTTAGGTACAACAGACACTGTCGTCCCTCCTCAACTGATTTAACAGTCTAAGTCTTTCCATAATGGAACACAGAGCACGTCAGCTGATAGAGGATTTGATCCTTTCCTCTCTGAATACTGGCCTTCACGACTACGCCTGAGAAACTGTCCTCTCATGCACTAAACATGAGCCTGTGCTCGAGGAAGAAGCGCGTTTTCTTGAGATGTTAATGTGATGCAGTTTGCTGATGGCCTGTTGCAGATCATTTAGTCCAAGCTGAGGAAGGAGATACAGGTTGCGCATGGTTGCACATGGTTGCACGTGTGTGTTTATCGCTGTGTTTTAGTCATTTTCAGTGGGAGCGGCGGGTTCAGGTTTTACTGGCGGAGAGTTAACGGAAGCTTTCACTAAGGCTCTTTCATACGCGCGGCCATCTGGGAGCTGTGTGTTAACGTGGGCCGTCCAGATGTTCCCTGGAAAAGTCTCGTCAAGGGCTGGTCCCCCCCGCAGGAGAGAGAGAGAGAGGAGGAAATGAGCCCAGGCGGGCCTTGTTTCCATCGTAACAGCAGATGTTTCCAAAATCACTGGAACCAGAATCCCACATGCAGACCTTCAGTATATATATATATGTGTGTGTTGTGTGTGTGTGTGTTTGTTGGCTCTACTGTATTTTCCCTCTCGAGTGTCGAAGAAGTCCGACACACTGAATATAAATCAGACTGTCCGCTCGTTCTGCAGCTGTTTGGTGCTGCAGCTCTTACACTTCTAACCGCTCCTGTTGCACACTGACAAAAAAACAGGTGTGTGTTTTACAAATACAGCGTGTGTGTGTGTTTGTGTGTTTGTGGCCATGTGAGAAGGAGATGTGGTGTCAGCGAGCGTTTAGCGTTGTGCTTTATGACTTTGTTTTGGCTCTCAGCCCGCTCTTTCACGGGGACCACACGCCGTCTGACTGCAGGTCCTGCAGGTCCTGGGATTTTTCTGTTTTACTTTAAACCAGATTTAGGATTTACAGTACATTTTGTTTTATACGGTTTTAGCAGGGCTGACTCTTTTTATTTATTTTATTGTAAAATATGTGAAGTAAAATTTGTATTTAAATTTTTATATCTAAGGTACATAACGAATTGAAGATACGTAGCCGAGAATTGAGTTGCAACGATAAGTTCATAAATCGATTATTTGTCAACTATTAAATTAATCGCCAACTATTTTGATAATCCATTAATCGTTCTGTCATTTTTCTAAGAAAAAATGTCCAAATTCTCTGATTCCAGCTTCTCAAAGGTGAAAGTTTTCTAGTTTTTTCCTCCTCTATGAAAGTAAACCTAACATATTTCACCATTTTCTGACCAAACAACTACTTGATTAATGAAAATAAACATTAGTTGCATTCCTAAGTGACAAACTTTCAATTTGGCGACCTGTGCAGGGATGAAGACTATTGAAGGAAGACTTATAAGGTCGCCTGCGCAACAAATCCTTCTGCAAACTGTTGGACGATCATTTGTGAACTCTATGAGCAACCGGACACTCAAAATATGACCTGACACAACGTCTCATGAGTCTTCTCCTTCTTTTCTCTCTCCATCCTCTTCATCTCTCCAGAAGGAGTTTGCGGCCCCCCCTCCTCTCCTCTTCAGGAAGCTGAGTAACCCCGACCTGTCGCCCGCAGCAACCGCCGCCTCGAAATCCAAACTGCACCGACAGCTGAGCCAGGACGACAGCTGGGCCCGCCGCAGCAGCATGGCCATGACCGGTAACGCACACACACACGGCCGGGCGGGCGGCAAAATAACATGTCTGCATAAATATTTATCAAATCAAGATGTCGTCGACTCAGTTTCATTCTTTAAACGAACAAGTTGGAGTTTTAACATATTTTTACAGCATGTAAAAATGAATGTTATCCTACCCAGGTGTGTTCAGACAGGACCCGTGTCACCTGACTTCACCCTGTGGTTCGTGCTCACCCAGTCTGCGTTCTCAATGTTCACAATCTGTAATGTGAAAATTCGACCATAGTTTAACCGCCAAACAGAGGTCAAGTGACTTTATAAGATCCCATGTGAAACAGCAGCTCAGAATTTATTTTATGGTTAGTTATAATGTTTTTGTTTTTTTACAAGGACTGTTTTTGTTTTTTGTGTTTGTGTTCAGCTGCATCGTGACTGATTATTGTGAGCTGTGACTGAGTGACTCTCATCCAGTTATTCAGGAGGAGACCGGCCACATCTCGATCTGTTCTGATTGCGAATCACTGAACTTCTTTCTGCTTCACCAGGTAAGCAGTTGCTGCCCCTGTCCAGCAGTCTGCATGCCGGGGTGAGTCAGCTGGCCTGGCAGGGGCCCTCTGGAGGGCCCGGGGCCACCGGGGGAATGCCCGCGGGAGGAGGGGAGGTGAACAACCTGGTCCGTATGAGGAGCCAAGTCTTGGGACAGTCTGCTCCGTCTCTCACCGGCCTGGTAAGAACACAAACAGAGACGTCTCATAACCTTCTGTTTGCTCTCAGGTTCAGACTTATTTTTCTTAAATTAAGAAAATGGCCTTTTCCTCGTTGGCTGTGCGCCATTCTGTGTTTATGCCAAGAGTCCATTCATGGAAAAATTAGCTTATACTTTCCAAATCGTTAATGGACTATAACAAGCATTGTTCTGACCACGTTGGGTCATCACCAAGTAAATGGTTAACATTCAGAACGGCACAGTACTGACTGCGTCGCCGATAACGGAAACAGTTGGCCTACATGTGTCACCTTCCGACTCAGACTGTTCGACACAGCAAAGTCTTCGCCTCTGGTTTTGTGAAAGCAAAGTATTAAATGTAGTGAGACAGTGTGATGTTTGCAGACTCTCAGTGAGTCAGTCTGCCTCCATATGGATCCTGTCTGTTAGGCTGAAACTCTGCCAACTGAATGCAGAGAAGGCAGACTGAGGATGACTCAGTGTTTTAGAGCCACCAGCCACACACTGGTTTGTTCCTCTATCCCTGTGGGGACATCTCTTTGACATGATGCATTCCCCAGCCTCTTACTGTAACCTTAACCATCACAACTACATGCCTAACCTTAACCCTTAGCCTACCCCTGCGTTGACCTTTTACTGCAGTCTGAACCCTAAAACCAAGTCTTAACCCCGTCGATTAGTGTCCATTCAGGTTCAAGTCCCCACAGGGATATAAAAACATGAAACGCTCACGTGCAAACGAGGACTTTACAGCCGTGGAAACCGTTGAAAGGAGGAAATGGAGCAGACATGACAGCGTGTGGTGTGTGTGTGTGTACTTTTGTGTGTGCGTGTACATTTGCTTGCATGTGAGTGTAACGGCTCCAGATGCAGCGCAGTGCTGCTGAGCCAAGATGACTGAAGTCTAGATGAACGCTGCTGTGCAGTGTGTGTGTGTGCCCCTCTTTATGTGTGGGCTCTACTGACCCCTGCTGGTTGTAGAGAGGATTACTCCCATTCCTGCTGTGAGATTTGACCTTTCCAGGTTCACTCACACTCATATTTAACCGAACATTTCATTTTTTTTAATGTGTTACTTCTGTCTTTCCCTGAATAGGTATTTATTAGTGCTGCACAATATATCGTTTTAGCATCGCCATCCCAATGTGCCCTTACGCAACAGTCACATCGCAGAAGGATGCAGTGTCCAGCAGGTCAAATAAGCTCAACCGCCTCAACTTTTTTGCTGATTTGTACAGAAGGAAAACAACTTGAAAACTGTGGATTTGGTTGCAAAAGAAAAGGAACTTTTGTAAAGGACTCAGGGGGTTGGTGTATATCTTCTCTTTAGTTTATTTTTATCATTTAGTTAAAATATGTTTACTGCATTAAAGGTCAAGAGTTTGCACTCAAAAAGCCTTCAGACCTACCAAATCACCTAATAATTCTGGGATGCTTATTTCATTTCAAATACAGTGTTTGAAGTCATCCAGTGAAAATTCCTGTTTTTTTTCATATCACAATATAAATCGCAGAACAGAAAAATATTGCAATGTCAGTTTTTTTCCAATATCGTGCAGCCTTAGTATTTATAGAGTAGATTGCCGTCTGTAGCTGTTTGAAAGGGTTGCAACCTATAAATGTTAAACCCTTTTAATTGCTACAAACATTAAAAATCCAAAAGATTAACAGAAAACAGTGACACCCAGGGAGAAAATCAAGTCGTTCCTCACAGGCTGATTTTTATTTATTTTTTTCTGACAAACATATGTTGACTAATCCCTTAAGTATTAAAAAACATGTTGATAAAGAATTCATAATTAGCACCTGTTGTCATCACCAAAAGCATGATAGGAACCCTAATGGGAATAAGAAAAGATTAAAGCTGCAACTAATAGTCGATTAATCGATTAGTTGCCAACTATTAAATTAATTGCCTCTTTGTGAAAGAAAAAGAAAATTCTCAGATTACAGCTTCTCATATGTGACTCTTTTCTGGCTTCTTTGCTCCTCTATGACAGTAAACTGAATAAATCTGGGTTGTGGACAAAATAAGACATTTGAGGACGACATCTTTGGGAAACATTGACAATATGCACAATTTTCTGGACATAACAACGAATTGATTAATCGAGAAAAAACTAGCTATAAATAAACCCAACCGGGTGAAGCAGACGGCGCAAAGCTAAATAATAATAATAACTTTATTTATATAGAACTTATCAAACAAAAGTACAAAGTGCTTTACAAAAGATAAACACAGGGTAAAAAATGGCACGCAGCGCCACTATAAAGATAAAAAGTAGATTAGGACAATGCAAAGAAATACATATGAAAAAGAAATGAAAATCACAAGTAAGTAAAACAGATTGACTATAAACATAAATGAATAGCAAATTCATTATATGACAAAAATAAAAACCGTAAGATAAAACAGGCAACTCAGATAAAATCCGATGGCCTGATCAAGATCAAGAAATATACGTATCATAAACAGTACACAGGTTACAGGGTAATTAAATTGTATTTCTGTGGTATGCACAATAAAGAAACAAATAAAATGGCTGCAAGAATAACTCAGAGGATCAGGTTTAGGATGAGAATTACAACAAGGAATCTGCAGAACTTGAGACAAGACTGTGTCCCCTTTTTAAACAAAGTGCAGTGGGAAGCCACCAGCAGATGGCGTTAGTGTTCAGAGTTATCTGTTGTGTGCTGGAGCAACTGTGTGAACAATGTCCTCCTGTTCAGCTCATAAACTCTTAACACACAAAATGAGTTACATGTGAAGCAGGTCTCTGCACATAGCGTCAGTAAAAACTGCGCCAGGGATAAAAATACATCTTTTTCAGCGTGTCTGTGGTTGGGCTGATTGAAGGACCACCATCTGTGGCGAGCTGGAAAATGAATTGTGTCTGTCGTTTATTTTGGCTCGTTTGAATGACTTCATAATTAGCCCTTTCTGCACTGTGTGAGCGGGATTGGTCGGTGCAGCCGGCAGGAAACTGTAGCCTGGATTTAAAACGGAAAACGTGACCCGCGGCGTTGTTTTAGTGGAGCGAATAATCGCAGGTTATTATATTTCTCAAGGGGAAAGTTTATTAATGTTTTCCTTTTTCTTGGCAGGCGCTCTTCTCTCCTGGACATGGATTCTCTCTGTCTCTCTGAGCCGGGTTTCTTAGTAAACCGTGGTTCTTCCTGCACATCATATCTCAGCCCTGTGACGTTCCTCAGGGTCACGGCTGTCAGAGTTTTTATATTGCTGGGCTTAAAGCTCCATCTCGTGGTTTGAATTGACTTGCATTACGAAGAACACCTGAGCCCTTCTGGCTCACTTTTAGGTTTTTCGCCCATCTCTTTTCTACTCTTCGGCTTTTCTTCTTACCTTTTGTGTTTTTATGAAACAAAATATTCTACTTTGTTGAGCTCAGTTTGTCTTGCTGTTTAGAGAACTTTTTTACCTTCTTGCTTTCTTTGTTGCTGGATTATATCCATCCATGTATGGAGTATATAATGTATATTCATTTATTTATTTAACCCATATTTAACCAGCTGAGACCCTTTGAGATCAGTGATTTCTTTTAAAAAGATAAATAAAGATAAAAAGGTTAAAGACGAGAACAGTTCAACGTGAAACATATAAGATGAACATTTACACATCGAATAATTAAACCAACTTTAAAAACGTTACCAACCGAGTCATCCACCCTAGTACTTTAAAATTCAACAAATTCAACTTAGTTTTATTAAGTATATTCTTTATGTTGAAATTAAAATCCACCATGCGTTGAAATATTATTTTCAATACTGCTGTTATATTTTCCTCCCTGAAAATAAAGGAAGAAAGGCACATGTAAGAAACACACACAGTGCATCTGGAAAGTTTTCGCAGTGCTTCACTTTTTCCACATTTTGTTATGTTACAGCCTCATTCCAAGATGGATAAAAATCAGTATAATTCTACAAACAACACCCCGTAATGTGAAAGAAGTTTGTTTGAAATCTTTGCAAATGTGTTAAAAATAAAAAAAACAAAAAAGCACATGCCTTCGCCCTGACACTTAAAATTGAGACTGTGCATCCTGTTTTCACTGATCATCAACAAACGTCTTTCACGTTGGCATTATGGGGCATTGTTTGTAGATTTTTGAGGAAAATAATTCATTTCATCCATTTTGGAAGCCTGTAACATAACAAAATGTGGAAAAAGGAAAGTGCAGCGAACACTTTCCACATGCAGCGTATCTCCAACTGTAACGGTTCTGTTATTAAACAACAGCGGCCATCATCACTTTTGGCATCATCATCACATGCAACATAAATTCTGAGCATAATGCAGATTTTTTTTTGGGAGGTGGAGGGAGGAATGGAGGGCGTGGGACGTTTCGTAAAGCCCTCTGAGGCAAACGTATGATTTGTGATGTTGGGCTGTATAAATAAAACTGACTTGAATCTCCCTGAGGACAATAATAGCCAAAATACTTTACTGACATGCTGCTAAACAGTAAATCTTTTTATATTACCTGGTCCCATTTGAAATGAATTAAAGAAATCTCTTTAGTGCAGCTGCAGAAAGAGGATTAGTGTTTAAGAATGTCTGTGCGGTGGATTAAAAGTGTGCAGTGACACCCGGGGTGTTAATAGACAGGAAACGTCCTCCCTCAGGGTCCCTCTGTGTTTGTGTTGTTAGCACCTGTGTTGTTAATGTGTGTGTGTGTTATTAAGTGAAATAAATGGAGTGTGTGCGTTGAAACATTTGTGCACGTCCAGATGGCGTTTACCTCCTCACTAATGGATGAGGGCCCTGCTCGTTCCTGCGTCCGCTCCCTCTGACACACTTTTATTTAAGTGCATGTGTTTGTGTTCCCAGGCTTTAACGACCAAGGACCTCGCCTGGTAACTAACCCCTGCAAGTGGCAGGTGGTGTGTGTGCATGTGTTTCCAATAAAACCGCCCTGAGTGCTCGGCACCTGGACACTATATGGACACACACACAGAGCATCTGATTGTCCTTTTTGTCCAGAGTCTCTTTGAAAGCTCAATTCTGCTTCTTCGGCGAAGCAGCTTCATTCGCTGAAGAGGTGAAACTTTGCAGTAACGCACAATCGGATTAGCATATAATTAGCATTTGTGTTGGAGGGGATAATAAAAGGGAAAACAGGGCTGGGATGAAAGTGGAGCGCTGCCGTGTTGCTGCAGTCTGCGCTTAAGTTTTGTTTTCGGGCCCAGTCGTCATTAAACGCAGTGAGACTCTGCAGGGAGGGAGGCAAACACGAGGGTTTGAAAGATCACAACCAGATCTCTCCCTGTTGTTTATCTGTTTACCCCGCAAACATAAAATGGCTCTCTGTCATCCTGAGAGACGACACCAGTTGCTTTAAACTGTCTTTTTTTTTCTCCCCCCCTTGAAGAGAAAGTTTTATACCATGAGAAATGTTTCTACTTTAATCTTTTTGCATTTTCAGTTTTGGACCTCTCAACACATCCATCAGCATAACGCTGAACCAATATAAACAGAAACCGTTGTCAGGGGGTCGGACACGTAAACAGTCTCTTTCTTATTCATGCCATGACTCAGCACAGTACTTGGTGGAAGCTCGTTTTATGTAAGTGGCCCATTTTTTTTCAGTTCATGTCTCCATTAATTTTCAGATGTTAGGTCGGATTCTTTATTGTGTGTCGAATTTTAGCCAGGTATAATATCTTTAAAAGTTGTATTCACATTATTCGAGGCCTTAGTTTAGTGCAGCTCCATAACACATGAGTATGGAAACTTCCAGCATGGTTTCTGTGTACTTTTGATCTGGGGTGCCAAACTCTCCCTATACATTGTGTCTTATCTGAAGTTTCTATATTTAACTCTCATTCCTTTTTGTTTTCAATGTAAACTGTTGAACTTCCTCTGTTCTCCCTTAAGGCTTTGCAAAACCTTAGATGACCCAGGGTCTGCCTTGGTGACAAGCATCCGCTATAATTTTAATTATATAACTAAAATCTACTTTCACATCTTTCATAAAATTGTCTCGTAGTTGTAGTAGCATCTAAAGAAACCTTGGTTGTCCAGCCCAAATTTCACCTTCACGTCTTGGCAGCTCTTGCACGCTCTATCTTTGAGAAAGGGCCACAGGGCAGTACTTCACTTCTCCTTAAGCCTGGTTCACACTACACGATTTTTAGCCCGATTTGCCGCCTGGCGAGCTGTGTTTGGGGAAATCAGCAGACAATCGGCAGTCGTTATGTGTGAACTATTCAACGACACATTTCTGACACATCGGCGACGCCTGCCGGATATCTAGCTCGCCAAATATCTGGAAGAGTCGGCCGACTCGACATCCACATCCAGCCAATGACAGCAGGCAGCTACTTTTTCACAGCAAAATCGATCCCTGCTACCTGCGTGTGCTCATCCATTCTTTTGCCCAGATTCTTTGCCTCTATAATCGCCTTTTTATAATAACAAACAGCTGTTTTGTGTGCAGGTTCGCGTCATTTCGTGGTTTGGAGACCAGCGTGAGGTGAGTCCTTGTCAGCTCATGTAGTGTGTGACCCCCTGTCAAAGATCAGCCACAACTTCCGTCACAAGACGGCAAGTTGTGTAGACGTGTAGTCTGCACAAGGCATTAGGTCATTTACCTGTGGTTTGCATTTTAGATTGTGGAAAAATGGCATTTATTAATAGATTAATTACCAAACCAAAGCAGAGTGGATAGATATGTTGGTTTTGTTTTGTATTTAGGTGTATTCCATATTATGTGCGCTTCCTTTTAGGACTCGTGTATATGTTGTGTTGATATTGTGAAATAAAACACTGAGCTGGAATCAGGGCGGGTTTAGTGAAGAGCCAGCCTGGTTATCTCACAAAACACCTCCAAAGCTCACTAATTAGGACACATCTTGTTTAACTTAAATTTTACCTTAGATACAGGAGACAAAATGTTCCCTGCAAGATGTTCAAGAATGCAAACACGGGGATAAATAAAGCCCGGGATAAACTGAGACATACTGCTTGGAGGCAGTTCTTTGTGAAGTACACCTGCTGTCTGCAGACGTCAGGCCTCGGCCTCGATGACCTCATCTTTCATCGTGGCGTGTCGGAGCTGTGGAAGGGGAACAGGCTGACGCAGCTGATCCTTAAATATACATGAGAACATGTTGAATAATTACTGCGCTCTTACCTAGTCTCTTCCGTCGGGACTGACAGAGACAATGTGGGAGATGGCCGGTTTAATGGTTCGTCAGCTTTTGGGATAAGAGCACTTTCCCACAGGATGGACTGAGATGAAATGTGATACACCAGTGATTGGAAAATCAGACCGGGTCAGGTCTAGTCCAGGTCAGGGGTCGAACTTCTTCATACAACCAGCGGAGTTGCCCTCTGCTGGCTGTTAGATAGAATGCAGAACCTTCAGATTAGGGCCGAATGATTTTTTTTTAACCAATATTTTGATTTAATATGCGATTAATTTTTAAGCTCTTTACCTTCTGCATTCTGTATTATTCAAAATGGACAAGCAGTAAATCAGTGTATACACAATATTAATTAGATAGAACTACACTGTTCTTTCTTGTGCTATGATGAATTAGGTGGAATTATTATTATGAGCAATAGTAGAGAAGATATATCAAATTATAATAATATGAGAAAGATAATTTGAGTCATGGCCTGTCAGCCGGCCTACAGACCGCAAGAAAAACTAACTCACCACAGTGTGTTATACAGTAAAGGCACAATACAAAACTCACAGTTAAACCAGCAATTAATGAGTTTTATCTCAGTTCAGATCTCCCAGAAGTCCTTCGTTCTGTTTCCCAGTAAGCAAACAAAAAATACTCAGTTTGAGGACAGTGTTCATTCCGCATTGCTTTAAATTGTCCTGTTGAAATCAGGACATCAAGTTTAAACTTTTCCTCTAATCTATTCCAAGAATTTGCAGCATTATATTCAAAGGCAGTTTCCCCCTAGCTCAGAATGGGCTCAGGGAATTTCTAAGACTACAGCCACTGACTTTACCATTTATTTTAGCGGTCAGATACCTGGGTTTATGCGTTATAGCCTCATAGACGAATAATGACCAGCACCTTATTTTTCTCTCCTCCTGTTAAGCGGACAGTTCAAGAACCAGTTTGAAAGTAACTGTAATGTGATTATTGAAGTTATCAACAGTAATTCGTTACATTCCTGCGCTACAGACAAAAGTAATCTGATTACAGTATCCCCAACACTGCATATGAACGCCTGTCCACAATACAGGAAGGGTAAATTCAGTGATTTTTACCAAATAAAAAAAAGGGCTATTATTCAGAGTTTTACGGTAATTAAAAATCAAAACATCTGAAGTCGTTGCCCTCTATTAGCCGCAGTGCTAATCCAGTTCCGTACCGTTGTTCATTCTGCAGCAAATGGGCCAAATAAAACCAGCGAACACTCTGCTGTGTTTCTCCCTGACTGCTAGCTGTTTCCTTGTAGACGGCACAGCGGAGTCGGAGTGCAGCTCCGAGGGCAGATACTGCGGCGATGACTCATGTTGAAGGTTGGACTCTCTCAGAGGAGACGGTGAACAGAAAGAGCACAGGGGGGGGTGTGTGTGTGTTTCGCAGAGCTTATCTCCTCCGTGCATATCTGCCTGATGTCTCTGCTGCTTATTTTCACATTCACCTGACGCACACGCACACGCATGCACATAGGCACACAGAAACACAAAGACACAAAGGAAGACACACACCTCTTCATCTTGCCACAGGCTGTCAGTTGTCCTTGTCACGAGCATGATTCATAGCTCGAGGTTGGAACTGTTCCTGTACTGTTCTGACTTCACCTGCTGAGAAACAGCAGGACACACATGCCTGTCTTGTGTGTGTGTATATATAGACACACGCACACATTTACTTTACATTATTTAGACAACAAGCTCAGTAAGTTTTCAGTTTCGCTGTTTTGCTGTGACACTAAAGAAAAACATTTCTTGTCATCTTTCTAAAAACTCCTGTTCTTGAATCAGGTTAATAAAGATGGATCTTTTCTAAATTAAAAAAGAGACACAGGATATTCTCACATGCCTGTAGTCGTGTCTGTCCATGCAGATAGTTTTTGGTTTTAGTTGTAAGATACCTATCTATAAGATTACTCCTCCACAGCCAATACCCAGAGCACAAACATTTACATTTAAATAAGTCAACAGCAATGTGTCGTTCTACAAATGGTTTTTCAGATAACCTGCAGACTTTGCTGTGTGCAGTTTTATTGGAACTAATCCCTATATATGTTCTGTGGATTATTGAGAGTGTAAAGGCAATTTTAGCTTTACCCTTAGCTTTGATTTCCAATGTCTTTGCCATCACACACAGCTGTTAGGTAGGTAAGGAAGTTTGACGCAGACACAAGGGTTTCCACTCATTATTGCAGTTGTAAATAGTACAAATAAATGAACATACCGGTTGACTCCTTATGCTTTTGTTTCCAGTTGTTGTGTGTATTCTGATCTGTGTTTGCTCCCCCCATTTCCTGTCACCTATGCCCCCCTATATACAACATATGTGCATCTAATCGCTGCCACCCAGAGTCCAAAGTACTAATATAAATATATCCAAACTAACCCTTTAAATAAGCGAAGCTTAACTTGTGTTGGATGGTGTTGCTATGGTGTTATGTTAAAATAGCACTGATGAAGTCATTCATAATGAAATCTGTTCATTTCAAACAGAGCCTGATTCGTTGGGATCATCCCTCACAGTGTATCTTCTCTATAGCATGCAGACATGTCTAGTATATAAGCTTCCTTTGTCCTTCATGCATGGATTAAGTTGGAGAGGGTGTGAAGGGTTTTCCCATATAGATGAGACATTCCATGCGTTCCCCTTTCTTGGATAATCCCCTTAGTTATGAGACAGGGCTTTAAGAAAATTGTACCAAATATTAAGACTTAAAGTTACCTGGTATTAGCATGTGTTAGCGGTTTCTTTTTATTACCTAGTCTTTTCCGTTTATTTATTTAAATTTCTCTTTATCTTCGAATTGTCGCTAACATTTCCTGCATTCCCATTCTGACTCTGTCTTCACTTCACTTCCCTCTTTCTCCTTTCCTTTCTCTCTGCTTTCATCTCTTGATCCTCTTCAAGTTGAGAAGGAGAGGCTTAAGCTGAAGGAGAGTCACTGGATGTGTCGGTGGAAAAAAGTGCAGAGTTGAGTCGAGCCGGCAGGCGAACTGTAGCTGAGGTCCAGGTGAGATGCAAGTGCTCGGCTCCACGCGACTCTGGCTTGTGCTTGTTTTGAACCAGCGCTCCACAATAGAAATGAGGCACGGCAAAAAATGACTATTCGTATGGTTTTGCTTGCAGCCAAACACGAAAGCAACACACAGAAGGAAAGAAAGAGCTTTTTTTCCTTATGTGCCTGCAACATAAACCGTATAAAACGGCTGCTTCAGGTGTAGTTTGTTTGACGTGCAGCCTCTCTTTTCCTCGGTTTGCTTCTTTAGAGTCTTTAGTGTAGTTTAGTGACTTGTTTAAACAGACTCCTCACTCGTTTAATACTTGTGACTACCGTTTTTGGAGGTTTGACTCACCACTAAAGGAAAAAGCACCTGCAGAGATCCTTCAATTCAGTTTATTGATTGAAAGTTAACAAAGTAATTTTCGTTTTTTAGGCTACTTTAAACGAACTATTCAAAAAAATTAACTTACTAAAGTTTCCGCAACTTATTTGGTCACTAAACTATTTCACTCCTCCTCTCTCATTCAAATACATTACTCAATACACAGAAAGCTTTGTAACAGTTATGTGAACCAAGAAATGAATAAAATGGATAACCTTGCTTGTCCGTACCTACAATAAAAATAATAGGCTACCCTTCAGTTACTGTGGCTTCAACAGGTGGCATTTTATACAAGGTGTTGAATGAAGTACTCTACTGGTATCGGTATCACTTTAAGGGTACTGGTTTTGGTACTGGAGGGAGATGTACTGGTGCTTGCTGGGTCACTTGGTTGCCTTTAATCAATTGTGCGTCATGACAAAGTCCTTATACAGGCAAATCCCGGCAGTCGGCAGCCATCTTGGTAACTCCTTTGGGCAGTTAATTTGGATTAACATTATCAGGCCCCTCTCTACATGAATGGACATAAAAACTGCATGTAAAGAATCGGCAGTAAAATCTGATAAAAGCCGCTAAAAACGTGTGATGACTTTGCCCCAAAATAAGTGTTTTTTTCCTTGCAGATTATAAGGTTTCACAATCCAGACTTGATTTACAGCTTTCATTACGGTCACTTACCTCGCTTGGCAATACAGCACCTTCGTGTGTTATCCTCCCCGTCCATGCAGGTTAGAAGTGCACCTGATCTGGTCACACACCTGCTGCTCGCTGCCACCACGACATTTGAAACTGCGGCCAAACCTCAACTGAACCACGCGATTGGCTTGTTATGCTTCCCGATTGGCTTTTCTGTGGGAGGGGCGGGGCATGTGGGGCGGCGCGGTGGTTAGCACTGTCGCCTCACAGCAAGAAGGTCGTGGGTTCGAACCTCGAACCTTCCACCGTCCAGAGACATGCCGGCTAGGTTGATTGGTGGCTCTAAATTGACCTTGGGTGTGAATGTGAGTGGTTGTTTGTCTTTGGCCCGCCTTTCGCCCGATGTCAGCTGGGATTGGCTCCAGCCCCCCGCGACCCTGTACGCAGGATAAGCGGTTAACTGACACTGCGTCACAGTAAAAGAATGAGCACAGACATGTGATGTATGTCACCACTGTCAGGTCATGTATTACCTTGACTGGCATGTTTCAGCTCAGGCCTCAAAGATTGTTTATTAATATTTAAGTTTGTTGTAAAGAAATGTTTTAGTTGCAGTGGAGCTTAATACATGTGTGTAAGAACACAGGTACACGCCACTCAAAGCTACGTGGCAACTTGACATCCATCTTGCAAACTAACGAGAGTGCCTACCCCCACCAGTGTTATTTTGCTGCTGTCTGTTCTGAATTGAAATCATTTTCAGTCGCAGTCCCAGCTGTTTGTTAGACTTTGCGATGAGGCAGCAATCATACTGTTGATAGCAAAGAAGCGAAATCTGTCTGCTGCTGAAATGTTTCTCTGTTTTCTCTGTCAAATGTGAAGGGCAGCGAGGAAGCAAGGGAAGGTTACAGGTCTGACTCGCCGTCTCGCATCCCGCACCTCAGCAGAGACGAGATTCGACAACTCCAGCGGAGCGTCCCGTGATGAGATTGAAAATATTATGCAGAGGGTGGGATGGCGGGGCAAAGAGCAACGCCGTGATGGACAGAATAAATATATCAAGCCAGAGTGTAATAACAAAACGCGCACAGGGGATGGAGGCGGTGAGAGAGGGGTGGAGGGAGATGGATGAAAGTAGAGCTGGAGGTGAAGTGAGCATCCCGTCTAGCCTCGTGTACCTGCTGTCTGCTCTGTCAGAAGAAGGAAGGAAGGAACATTCACTGATTAAAGCTCCTCCAGACAGTTTTAACTGCCGTGTTTGGTGAACGTTCTTTCTCAAACAGAGAATGGGGGTGCGGTTAATAGTCGGACGTAATACATTACCATGACAACCAAAAACTGACCAGCCGGAGTGTTCACTAACGATATGCTGCACTGAAAAGTTTAGTCCACTTTACTGTCTGGCAGGAGCAGCTGTTACTGACCCATCATAGGAACTAATGTGCGTATCAGCTGTTATCAATCACACAGTCGATGGTCCTGTCACGCGCTGCACACGATAACTCCCACTGCGTTTTATGGTGCGCTTACTTTACTGCTGAGGTGTGTGTGGGGGGTGCATTGGTAAAACAGCCGTCAGTAAAATGCATGTTGCAGACTGTATATAGGACGGTGGCAGGTGAAAGTGCGACATGTTTTCTGTCATCTGTCCTCCAACACCACATGCACAGACGCCATAATGAACATACCTGCTGTAAGTTCTAAGTATGTGACATGATAAATTGGTCAGCGAGCTCACAACGATGTTTATCGGTTTGATGCTCTGACTTAGCGAGGCGTTTTTTTTTAACGAGGCGTGACAGTGCGCCTGCGCGAGCTTGGAGAATAACGTATGACTTATGGAATTACTACAGTCATACGTCACCACCCCGTTTTATAAACTAAGCAACTTTTGCAACTATGAGCACAAAATTAAGCCATTTGTCAAAAAATATTTGAACTATGTGGTTAATCAACATTGTGAGGAAATGACTAAATATGAAATATCATAAAAATGTCAAAATACACTGGAGGGGGGCTTTAATGGCACACAAATGCTTCACTTTACATTCTTACATTCTTTTCTTGCACGCTCTTTTATAATTATTATTATTATTATTATTAACTTCACTTCAACAGAAATTTGGAGACACACTTGTATGTTGTTTTTTCTTGTATGTTCTGCTGCAAGAGTCCTTTAAAAATACTGAATTGTCCTGAAAGTTTGCTCAAGTGGCGATCAGAACGAGGACACTATCTTTATCTCTGAAGCCTTTTCTCTTGTTAAACTGAACCGTGAAATTAAAGCACAGAGTCTTGTGTAGCTTGGCCAAAAGGGCAGCTAATTTATTCTGTCTCTGTCGTTGAGAGATGTTTTCGACTTGTTTTCACACTCAAATTTATTCCATTTGTGGCAGAAGAACATGTTAAACAAGCTGTCAAAAACACTTGTGTGTTAAACTTGGTTTTCAGAACACTTTAAGGGCTGATTAGCTCTTAAGGACACACTATAAATGGACCCAGCAACAGGAAGCCTACAAATAACAGCGCTGCTTTTTCTTAATCTACCAGGCTCGGGGACCAGAACTTGCTCCACTCACAGAGAACACCTGTTATAATTATGTAAATGTTTAGTTCTCAAATTAAATATGATTTCTAGTTTTTCAAATGTTATTTCAGAATAAAAACACAATGCTTCCTGCAGTGCAAAGTAAACTGCGTAGTGCACCTACATTAGGTATTCTTTTGTTACCAGTTTTGATTCGATAGCCTTTATTATACCTGAGGGGAAATTTGTTTAGCAACACTAGTCAATACAAATATAAGACATAAGAAAAAATAACATACAGTAGGTGCAATAAAATCAGTCAGATTTGTTATCTTAAGATGATTTGATCAGATAGTTTATGATTAATGAAGTCGCCCTGGTTGAGGATGCAAAGGCAGAGAAAAATAACCAGGTATTTGGGGTTTTGACTACATTTTAAACTGAGCTTATAAGTAAAGACGTCACTGACGACCAACAACCAGTATTAAAAGTTCTTCTAGAGCAATTTACTGCAAATTACTTTAAAGAGTTTTAAAGTTTTGCCAGCGTAGTAACTCACAAAGTCGCCTTTTCTTTTTTATGATCTTACTCCTAATGTGGTCTGTAATTGCAAGATTTAAATAGGCTAATAAATAATTGAAGCATGCGACTGGCCTCACATAATAAAAGCTGTTTATGCACCACAGCAGGAGTTTCTGGGGGACTGATTTCATAACAAACACTTAACATTTTGCAGAATTAAAATCATTTCCTATTAGCCGTGCAGCCGTTGGGCTCTGTCTGCTGCTCCTCTTTCCTCATTTGTTATTGCTGCAACCTTTACAATATTTCCTTACGGTGACAGACTTTAATTGGGCGAAAATGTGAGGAGTGTGGATTCAACAGTGCAGCAGCCCTCGAGTCACTGTCCAGCCGCCACTCAACCCGTAATTACCCCCAGCCTCCTCTGCATATACGTCTCCCACATCTCTTTTCTTGCTTTCCAGGTCTTCCTGGTTTCTTTTTACCACATTTGTTCATTTTCTCCATCACTTACTTGGCCTATCTGGCCTGATATATTAAGTGTTTTCTTATTCTTTGCAGCCTTTTTCTCCGTCTTCGGGTTTCACCTCCTACCTTATTAGCAGCAAAGGGCTTTTAGCCTTCCAGCCAAGCATGGAAAAGGAGCGCTTCGGATGGATAGACCCAAGTGTTTTTTTCCTGTGTGTGTACGAAAATATTAACCTGACTCCATTTCCAGCCCTGCAGATGTTCCACTACTTTGCAGCTAATGGGAAAAGTCAGATGGGGTGTTCATTTTCTCATCGTCTCCCTTTTTTTCTTCTCGTTCGGACTGGATTCGGCTAATTACCTCCTGCCTGCACATGACAATCATCCACAGAAACACACTCAGTCTCACACACCAGAATAAGGTTTACTGGTTCATTTGCTTCCACTTGATTCTTGACTATATTGAGTTAATTGCCTGCCAATAGACACACACTCTTTCTCATGCAAAAAGTCACCTCCTGCGGTGAGATCCAGCATGACTGACTGCAGACAGCAATTAGGGACGGACCGTGAAAAATTAAGTGTCTGCATGCGATCAGTGCACATTTGGAATGCATAGAGGGGAAAACAAAGTAGAACATCAGCCGAGGCTCCAGGCAGCTCGTTCCTCTGAAATAATTAGCCAGCATCAAGAGGTTTTATTTTTTTGGTCTTTTTCTGCCCGGTTTTTCACAGCTAAGAAAAGAGATCGGCTTCAAGTGGAAAACTTTTTCTTCTCTCAAGGAAAACTTATTCCATTTGTTCTGCCCCTTTTGCCTTTTGAAGAGTTCATGCATTTAAATGAGATTTAATGTGGGAGGGGCGTGTGGAGAGGATCGCAACCCTCATTAGCAGCTAATTATGACTGATTAACACACACAGATCTCAACATGTTACAAAGAGGTTCCTGCAGAGGTGGAAAGTAATGATTTACAGATGACTCGCGTTACTGTAATTGAGTAGGGTACTCGTAGTTTTTTAAGTCATTTTTAAAATCTGTAGTTTTACTTTTACTAAAGTATGTTTTGTTTGAAGTATTGTACTTGGCTACATTTTAAACCACAGTCTTTACTGAGTAAAAAGTTTGTGCGTGGCTCAAAGAGAGGACGGACTGTGACTCTTGCTGCGGAGAGTCTCCAGCTGCAGAAGCACATGGATCATCTGTAAAACAGGAGCGTCGGACGTCATCCGGCATGAAGGAAGGATCACCGGCCGGACGTCCGCAGTGAGAGGGAGTGGGCAGGGCCGGGGAGCGGCCCGTCACACTGTGGACGGTCGGTGATCGCACTCTCCGGTTGGATGAAGCCCGACGCTCCTCATTTTACACATGATACATGATGACATGGAAGATTTAGGACAGAATGGCAAAAATAGCATGTCGCAGTTCGCATCCTGCTTCTACCACAGGTAGTTAGTAAAAGAAGTTTTCATAGTTCGGTAAGAGGCTTTGCTCAAATGAGCCAAAAAGACGTCGGTGCATGACATCGATAATGTTGGTTTGCGCTAGTAACCGGCTGGTAACTAGTTAATTATCCTTAGGCCTATGTTAATAAAAATAAATTATGCTAACGTGCCGTTCCCATTAAAATGACCACCTGTTTGAATGTAGCCTAAATAGGAATATGACTTCATACACAGTCCAGTGTTTCCCATTTACCCAGTCAAAACTTCTCATAATAACGTAAAAGGTCTCTAACATTGTTCTGCGCCTTTGTTTTGGCAAAGTATCTGTCAAACGAACTAAATGAAATCACAAAAGACTGTGATTTAATCAAATAAGTATAATAAGGCCTATAAATAAGATATTAAATCAGTATGAATAATTTAATAACATTTACTATGTGAAAATTTTAAATGCTGCTTTTACTTTGTACTTGGGTAGATTTTTATACCACCAACTTTACTTGTACGTAAGTAAAAATCCTTCAATGTAAAAGTACTTTTACATAAGTACAATATTTTAGTACTCTTTCCACCTTTGAGTCCTTGTTTATGTTTTAAAACTCAAATGTGTACAAAGGTTCACACCTTTAGGGCATAACTAAAGGTAGATTTATGCTCGAGGTAAATGCTTCAAAAATGACTTCATCATATATCTTGCATTGAGAGGAAACGCTCCGCAAGGCGTCACGGTGTGCGGTCACGCACCTCTGATTTTTTTGTGACTAGGCGCCCACTTTTCATTTCATCATTCAAAATGAGGAATCTCAGTTTGGAGGAAACCTGCAGCAAACACCAGGTGCTATTTGAGGCGACCTCTCGCTTTTGTCTTTTTAAGAGCCGTAAACAGATCAATTGTTCCTCAGCATTGAGGAGCTGTAGGGCAGTTCGTGTTGAGCATTAAAGCCACTGTGTGCGCCATACATATACATTATTTAGAGGATGCACATTAGGGCTATGCAGTATTTACAACAATGATATGGATATTTTCCAATATTAATATATTTCTTAATGTCAAACTAATGTTTAAAATGAAACTGTGTTGTAGGATTACAGTTATGCCATACATGAGATTAAACTCTTCATATGCATAAGACAAAAACTTTTGCTTCCCTGCTTTGTTTCACAACATCATCAGTGAGCTGGGGAACGTTTGAGCATCTTTGGATGCTATATTGGTGTTTTCAGCCTTTATTTTAAACATGCTTATGTTAGAGACGGGTCTTTTTGTGTAATTAACCCAGTTTGATAAGTTTAATGATCATTTTTAAAGAGGTGGTATTCTGCTTTTTGGCTTTTTCCATCTCCTTAATTGAGTTATAAACCTTTTTTGTGCTGTAACAGGTTTGCAAAGTGAAAAAGCCCAAAGTTCAGCCCAAAGTTAGTTCCCATCTCCCACAGAAAACTCTGCTCTGAACTGCCTGAAAACAGCTTGTTTGTAGTCCGGCCGCTTCCCTTTCATCTTGCACCGCAAAAATGCGCCTCACATAACGCTCGCCTCATCGGCTGCCCCGACACGCCCTCAGAAACAGCGAGCTGCAGCACACAGCTCTCCTCTCCCTTCCAAACACTAGCTACCCTCCAGGCAGTCAGTGGACATAAAGTTGTTACTGTGATGTAGAGACAGAGCTCGGTTAAAACTTTATGGATGAAAGATCCTTTTGTTACAGATTAATAACCACTCTGAAACTCTTGCTCCAGTCCATGTTGCCAAGCTGGTCGGCAACACGTACAGCTGAACCCGAGCTGTTTACCGGCTTCTCGCTGACCCGCCCTGCTCTGCTTCTGATTGGCTGGTAGTCCTTAACTAGGAAATGAGCATGTGCAACTCCCGACAAAGATCATTTAGAGACAAGATGTATCACACCGTACCTATACGGGGTGAAAAGAGGAGCTGCAGCAATGTGCGGTATGACTAAAAATATGGTGTTTTTTGAAAATGAAACCATGGAAACCTGATCTGGTACGGCCCCTAAATAGGATTTTGAACCTGAAAATGAGCAGAATACCACCTCTTAAAAGTAAAACATCTCTTTGTTTTCTACCATGCTTTAGTTTTACTTTTCTATTGATGCCACAGTTACCTTTTATTTTGACCAATTGAGGAATGGGAAAAATCTCCACAGCAAATACTTCATCAGTAAAGCAACACAGTCATCTCATACTCACCACTGTACTTCTCTCAGTTTCTCTTCACTATTAGAATAATACTTTTTATTTACAAAATGATTCCAGTTGCTTCTACTTTGCAGCTGCTTCCACGATGGGAAGTTGACACTTCCTGCACAGATGTTTCACATTAAAACCCTCTGTTTCCCTGCTACCGTAGACGTTTGATGTGAAACAGTTTTACGCTTTATTCACAGTGTCTCAACAATGCCACAGCAGAAGCAAATCAAAATCTTTCTTTAAGTGAATGAAAAATATTTCTGGCAATTGTTTAAAGTACATTCATACATTATTATTATTCCTTCCTTAGTCCTCTGCTTACTGAATCAGACTCTCATGAGATGGCCCCGTTGAAACGGATCCGGTATCTCTGTCTTCTTTTTCTGTAAGTCTGTTTCTTCCTCATCGCCTCCGTCTTCCTCACCGCTTCATTGAGTGTTTCTGTGTTATGTCTGGGAATGAGATGAGACAAGATGACAATTTAATGGTGCCAGTAGGGACGGCAGCAAGAAATAGATTCTGCAAAGAAAAATCGATTAAAATGCAGAGCCACGGGGCGTTTTCATAAACAGTCTGAAACACAAGTGACAGTTACAAATGCAGAACTTCTTCACTACAAATGAAAGAGTGAAAAGGTGAAATGCAGTGTGTGTTTATGCCTGTGTGTGATAGAGAGAGAGCTCACTGAGGCTCCAGCCTCGATATCACACCCACTTAAGATGCCACAGCACGCTCTCAGCCTTTCATTCGGTCCTGCGTTGACGTTAGCAGGCGGCCTGCTAATGGAAAGAAAACCTAAGTCGTGTCCATTAGGCATCAGCTTGTAATTACTCGATGAGAAGTTGTATTTACGTCTTTTTAGATTCATTCTTCTTTGTGTTTTCAGTTCAGTGCAATACTGTAAAGAAGATGTCAACTCTAATCTAATACTTTATATGAAGAGTGTGAACAACTAATTTGTCTTTCAGCCAGGTAAAAACATCACACACACACACAAAGCAGCTTTAGCGGCGGCAAACATACTGGGAGTATTGACAAAGCAAATACGGCGATATGCACAGTACAAGTGTTATTAGCTCAGTAAAAAATATTTTACTAAACATACAGAAACATAAACACTGTCAGTAGCTTTGCACAGGGTTCCCGCAGCTCCTTAAAAAGTCTTAACATCCTTTAAAATAAAACAAGGGAAATTAAGGTCATAAATTGTCTTGCATTTATCCTAAATTAGCTGTAGGTAACAAATTTGCCGATGCTGCGTTTAAGGTTGGTGGGAAAATTTTAACACACAGTGACGTCCTGTAAAATGTCTAATAAGGGTGTATTTGTTTGATTAACTCACCATTAGACAATGTGAGACCCCGCCATTAATATGTATTTAATGTTACACTTACATTAGCTGCAGTAGTTGACATCTGGCTGCGTCGTTTTTTGTTTTCGGCAGCCGCGGTTGCAAGATGGGAATTCTAACGGACTAAAAATTGATCTATAACTACAGACTATAATAACTTTCCAAAGCGTCTCTTAAACTGATTACCAGCCCAGGCTTTTATTTGCTAAAATCAGGACTACCCCCTTAGACGTGAACTCGCAAAACGGAGGGTAGGGCCAAGGGGTGAAATGGAATTGAGCCTTAGCCTCATCATTGGCCGTTGCAGCCAAACTGGCTCTAACTTTCTGTTTCCCTTTCTTCCTCACTACAAAGATCCTGATCGTGCACGCACAGAAGCATACCAATACACATGCCCACGCATAAACTTTGCAGTAACCAGAGTGTCCTTGTCACCTTGGCAACTGTCAGGAGTTCACGTATGTTGTGAATGTGTTTGTCATCTCTGTGCGAGATGAATCACTCACTTCTTTCTCGCTGCCTCTGTCTCTCCTGCTCCGCTTAGCGCTGAGCCTCCTGTGCAAATCGATAGCTTCACTGAGCCTCGGTTGCTTGTCTTGATTAACTTTGGGAGTGTGTTTGTGTTCAGCAAGGCGAGCTTGGTTTCCCCCTGAACAATCTGTGTGTGTGTGTGAGAGATCTTTGGGAGTAATGCTGGCTTTATTTATTCCCATACAGCAGATAAAAGCAGAGTGGAGATAAAATGTGGCTCTGCTCCCTGGATCCCTGCAGGCCTCTGCTTTGGTCTCGCCTCTGTTTACTCTGACGGAGTACACTGTTAAAGAAGAGGGAATACACATTTTCACAATGTTCACAAAAAAAAAACAATCTTCTGAGAGCCCAGAAGGTTTATGTGGCTTTGATTAGGGACCGTATTTTGCTTCAAGACGTTTTCCTGCCTCATCCAGAATATTTAATGTAATTTTTGAGAAGAAGTCGTCGCTTTTTATTTTATTTATTATCTGAACTGTGCGGTTAAACACCACCTACTGTACACCACTGTTGAGCATCGGAGCTCTGCAGACAAGGAGAATAGTTGTTGTTTTGGCTCCATCACCTTTCACCCACCTTTCTTATTGTAGTTGCATTGCTTCTTGGCTTAAATATCACGATACAAATGCACTACATGTATAATTAAACTTCATGTGATCGAATTGAAAAAATCTCTGGGAAGTCGTCCTCGTCCTCCAAGACGAACCTGTCCCATCAGCACAGGTGTGAAACACCCCGTAACGGGATCAGCTATGCACATTTACAGGTGATAGATATTTATTGGTCCTTTTGACAGTGAGTCATACAGGAAACATCATCCAACAACCAGACAGCTGCTTTACAAACACAAACATCAGCCGAGTACAAGTTATACTAAAGGCTCGTGCAGACCACACGGCCTTCAGCGTCGGCCGATGGCCGTGCCATTCACACTACACAACTGTCCGTCTTGTGGCGGGAGTCTTGAGGTCGCTGTGGCGTCCACACTGTGTGACTGTGACATCGGTGACGGGGGGTCACACACTGCAGGAGCTGACGGCGGCTTTGTCGACTGACGCTGGTCTCAAAACCACATTTAGTCAAGAAAACATGTGAAACGGGAAATGAGAGATCCTGCACACGAAACAGCTGTTTGTTATTAAAGACAAAGAAACTGGGTGAAAGGATGGATCAGCACAGGCAGGTGTCAGGGATCGTCTGAGCTACAGAGTCGCTTTACGGTGGACGGACAGTAACATCACGGAGTTGTTCGTTTCTTTAGCTTGAAATAGTCCCAGACACTTTTTTTCTTCATCCCTCGCTGTTTTCTCTCTTCCTCCACTTTGCAAACAGCTCTTTCATAATCACGTCAGTTATAAATGTCCGTGTGAAACACTATATACGCTATATAGTTATACGGATTAAACGAAGCGTCGATGCAAAGAATTTGCGTTGAAGCATTTTAGTAATCGATCTAATCGATGGGTCGTTTCAGCCTTAGTCGGCTGAAGTGTTTGGGTGTGTCTCTATTTCTTAACAATAAATTCTGGCACTATGCAGACTTCAAAAAATAAACAAAAGATTCGTCTTCCTCCCTGTCTGCAGCCCTCCTCTTCTTGTCCGCCTCAACTTCTTTCTCTCCATCCAAATCTTTCTATTTTCTTTCCCTTCTTTCCAGATAATTGAATCTCAGACACAACACACACTTATTTACAGAGGACACGCTTCTTATTGATCTCACAAATCCCGTCCTTCAGTCCAGCCTCTCTCAGAAAGGTAGTGTTTTATTTATTAGACTGTATAACACACACACACACACACGACACACACACACACACACACACACACACACTTATCTCTGCTGGTCCTTAATAAGCAGACCTGGCACTGTGGCTGAGCCATTGACTGACAGGTGGACTGATTGCATGCAGGGATTGATTAGTGAGGTCTAGTGAGGCGGAACTTCCTCCTGTCAATCAGAACAGGAAGTGGAACATGTCTGTTGTAATTACAGTGGATTTCATTGGCTTTTACTTCAGAGAGTGTGTGTGTGCGTGCAGGGGTGGGGTTTCATGGATTTCGCTGGCTTTTTAAAGCTCAATAAATAAAACGGTAAACTGAGCTAATTGGATTTGAAAGGTTTGATTAGCAGGAAATCAATGACAGTGTGACAGTCTTAGTCTTTTTTCCCTCCAGTCACATATTTGGGAACATATTCCTGTATATCCACAGGTGGCATTCTTCAAGTTAAAACAAGCAATTTACAACAAACTTGTGCTGATAATTAATTCAGAGGGTTTGGTTCAACCCGACTCGCACTAAGCAAACCTGACAGAAAAGGGTGAAGTTTAAAATCACGATAAGAAGACGGGAATGTTTGTGCACGTGTTGTTTTTTTATGTCAACACTAGTTTAAAGCTCTTTTCGTTTTTAGGAGGGATTGGACAGTCTGCTTTGAAGTGTGCAAGCGTACGTATTTTTCACAGAATAATGTTCTGCTTTAACGTTAAAGAGACACCGCAAATGTGGACAATAACTGGGACTAAGTTGCACTAAGGGCTGTGTGTTTGTGTGTGTCGTCCTCAAACCCTGGGAACTCTGGTTAATGATGTTTTGAACATGGTGTGGTTTTTGTCATTTGCACTTTTAGACCACTGTGTGTACATATTTGGGATCTTACATGCAGAGAGAGTCTGACAGCCACGTCACATGGGGGTGGTGACTGAATTACAAACACAGAAACACAGTAAGGAAGGTCTTCGTCTTTGCTCACCGCTTTTGCCAGTTCTCCCTGACTGCCTCTGGTGAACGCACAGAACCGACTGTGCCTCAGTGCGTTTGAAGTTTCGGCTATTTTTAGGGCTCATTATTTTTGTTTTCCTTTTCTTTTTCAAAAAAAAAACAACATTTGGATATTCATTGGAAGTGTAAATGTTGTGTAGTTTGCGACCTAGACTTTGATCTGCAGGATCATCAGCAGCTCTTCTCTCTTTTCCCTCAAGTGTTCTCCTCACGTTCTGTTAGTGGAACCATGTTTCCAGCGGTTCTCACAGCCAGTTTACTGTCATCTACTGTTGTTGTTTTCTATCTAATGTTTTTGATTTGCCGCTGAAATTCATTTAAAATCTGAAAAGTATTTGTCAGTATTTGTCATAGTATAAGTCAGTATTTGTAAAACTATGAGTCTAAGATATGGAATATTTAACATTAACTAACTCTGTTAGTTTTGATGCTTTCAGTTTGTTCTCTTGCTTTTACATAAACAAAAAATAAGCTGAACATCAGGGGTACTGTGTCGGGAATCCCTCACCTCACACAGCTCAGGCTTGTCTCTTTGTGCAAAAGAAAGTACAATTACCATCCAGCATTTTGGCAATGCAAAAGTAAGAAACTCATCTTGTATCACTTGCTTCCTGGTTGGCAGGAAATAACGACTTTTTTGCGCTCCAAGGAAGCGTTTTTCACGGAATGTGATGTCACGCGAAAACTTTAAATATAGGAGTATGACCACGTGTTAGCGAACTATCTGTAGCCGTGTTTTCATGTAATTGTCATGCGAATTTAAAGCGTGCTTTTGAAACGTCGCAAAAAAAAAAAGAAAGAAAAGAAATTGCGAGATATGTGCGTTTCCATCAGCTGGTGTGGAGCGAATAAACCGGGCTACGGCGAGCGTCGTTACGTCAGTAGTTGACGTTGACACACGGCTGTAATAAACAAGACGTGTGGGTTCAAACCAGAAACAAAACCAGTCGCATGAACATCTGAGGGCCATTGATCTTAGAAAAATGGAGAGAGCGTCCTCAGAAATTTCAAGCGGGCAAACTCTTACCAGCTGTGTCTCCACATGTTACAGGAATATCCGGTGTTATGCAGAGTTTTGCATGCACCTCCAGATAATACTTTTAAACGCTATAATATCCTTTTGTGGGGTTCATCAGTGGTGATAAATGATTCGAAGTATAAATTTTATGAACGTTTAGAGTGGCTATTATTTTATTACAGTAGAAGCAGAATTCTCTGAGATTCAGCAGAAAGATGCGGTGATAACCTCGTTAAGGATCTGCAAAGGACCTTTCAGAGGTGAACGCATAATTCAGCAGAACAGATGATGACCTGCCACCTGCCCAGATCTGCATCCACCTCTTTTCTCAGCACAAAATGAGCGTTACCAGCCGTGAGGTGCAGGAAAATCTCGGCAGGCGTGCAGAACTCTGCACAGCCAGGGCGAGACGCCGACTGCAGAAACAGCTGATCGGTCGTGAGTTACAGGTTCGCTACGTCCGAACTTATGGAAAAAGTGTTTCCATCTACCACCTCAGGCGAGCGTAAAAACTTTTTTGTGAAATTAAAATTTTTCCCCCCCGAATTTTGCCGTTTCATCGACCTTTTCTGATGAGACACTTCAAAATGCGCTTTAAAAAACGTTGATGGAAACACGGCTTGTGTGTTTCTGTGCATCTAAACATAGCCATGATGAGCCGAACCACACACAGTAAACGTGGCAGAGGGGGATTATTGACAGCTTGGCGGCTTATTTGGAAACCTGCTTTACTTAGCTTTATTTGCTGCCCCTCAAGAATTTGTCTTGTAAGCAGACACACACACACAAATACATGGTCATTAATTAGGAGAGTGAGCTATTGCCTCTCTAATGGAGCAGGGCAGGGACATTCTGGACTGTGGTGATGTATGGTTTTAGGTCTGAGCCGACCCACCGGCTTCTTCTGGTCTAATACCTAATGTCCAACATCAATCACACTAACAGGGTTACAGCATGCACGCCGCTCCCCGGCTTTCTATCGCTTCCGTTTCCTCCTGCTACCGTTCTCTTTGTCTTCAGCTAGGAACCTTTCAGTTTAGGTCAGCCTGATTTAGTTATTTATTTTTAACTACTGAACTATAACAAGTCATTTAGCCTTTGTCTCTGTTTACCGCCACAGATCTGGGGTCAGTCAGATTCAGCAGATATGCGATATCTATCGACCACATCAGGTTAGGAGAAGATCCCATTACTGCTTCTTCCTCCATGCGTTCCTTCGTCTCACCCTCCGTCCCCCCTCTCCGAGTATCTGGAGGTTCTTTTTCCTCTGTGCATTATGTTGCCATCCAGCCGTCACACTGCAAACGCATTGATCTGTGCTGGAGGTATTAATTATCAGCAGAAACGCCTGTCTGCTCTTTATGGACGTCTGATGATGGTGGGTGTGTTTGTGTCAAGGCAGCATTTAAAAAATAAACATAAAGTTTAATCCCAGACAGACCTTTTTTTTTTTTTTTTAAGCAAAAACCTGAATGTTACACGCTGTCCGCAAGCGTTAACGTAATATTTCACATGTCTGAGCACCTGACGTTAACATCTGACCTGTTTCTGGAAAAGGGAAAAAAGCATAGTAAGCTGAAAAAAAAAATGTTAATGTCATAAGTAAAACCAACAAGTACTTTTCAAGCCAAAACAATGCCAACTTTTGGTGATTCCAGCTTGTCAAATTTGAAAATGTGCCATTTTTATCGTCTTTTATATCAGCAAATTAAATAGCTTTAGGTTTTGTACTGCTGTTGGGACTAAGTAAGCCGCTGGAGGTGTCACCTTCAGGTCTTTAGTTAGCGATGGACATTACTTCCTATTCTCTGATATTTTATAGACCAGTTAGTGGTCGACCGATATCGAGTTTTTCAGTGGTCGATAATGTTGCCGATATGTAAAGAGCCGGCCAGCCGATGGCCGATATATAATATATTGGCGATATCAGAGCAAAGAATAATCATGTATAATTCCAGCATTCCTGGAGAGTTCAATCTAAAATACATGCTGTCTTCGCCAGTAACGTGTCGTTTCAGATGGAAGCTTTACTAATGAGTGAAACAGAAACCTAATTTGGGTTCTGCTGTAGATTTCGGAGCGTGGCTAGTGTTTAAGGGAGAGCGGGGTACAATATATATCTAACGCTGGCCAGTAATAGTGTTAAGTTCCCTGTACAGTGAACTTCTTCTTATGCCTTCCACTCTGAATGCCATATTTAAGGTTTAAGACAGTAGAAATAAAGAAATATATATATTGAAAAATATCTGTGGACAATACTATGTATAATATACAGAATAATATTAGGTAAATAATAAATCTAAGATGAGATATTAGCCTTTTTTATTTATCCTCACGGGGCAGTTGCAGAGTCCCTAAGATTGTGAGTGCATAATTGGTCATGGTCGTGCTCTAAGTGCAAGGTGTAAATGCGCGCATTGCAGCCGATCGGATCGTCCAGACCAAATCTGGAGGGTCTGTCTCGTATTGCGATCAGATTTCAGCCAGTCGCAGTGTGACCACATTCTTAAAGGCCCTCTGAGTATTGGGATCCTACATGATCACACTTCCTTCTGGATGTTTTAGGTTACTGCATTTCTGCTTTTTTTGTGGTCTGGGCTCAGTCGGAAGAAGATCATGTTACATACTTCTTTGAACTAATCAGGACTGTTACAGTCATAATAAATAGATATAGCAATCGATGTTTTTTTTGGGGTGGGGGCGGATTGATTCTTATGCTTTCATGAATATTTAATGTTACAGAGAAATACTTTTCAGGGGCTTTAAGAAGAACAAAATCCAACTGACAGGTCACCTGACTGTGCCTCTTCCTCTGCAAAGGAAAAATAACTGGGATGCACCTACAATATGTGACTCAGTGGATCTTTGCTGACTCTGTTGTTGGGCAGGTTGAGCATCAGCCTGATGTTACAGATTCACATTAAAACATGTTTCTTAGCTTTACTGGCATGAATGTATAATAACATACAAACTACATTAGAACAATTATGTAAGTGTGTGTTAGAAAAATTTAAATATTTTAAAAATCTTAATTAATTAAATAAATAAATAAAAACGTAAGCGTGTGTATGTTAAAAAAATAAAATAAAATAAAAAAATAAAACTGTAAGCGTGTGTGTTTAAAAAAAATAAAAATAATATATATATATATATATATATATATTAAACATTAAAATAAAATAAATAGATAATGTGTGTGTGTGTATATTAATAGACAAAAAAAATAATTTAAAAATAAAAATAATATATATATATATATATATATATTAAACATTAAAATAAAATAAATAGATAATGTGTGTGTGTGTATATTAATAGACAAAAAAAATAATTTAAAAAAAAAATATAAAAATTATTATTATTATATTACTCTTGAGCATAAAATTACCTTATTTATTATTTGCCTGCAGTTGTTGCCTGCATTCCAGCGATCTCACAGCAGGACACTCGTTGTTTTCTTGCTTATTTCTTGCTGTGAGTTACTAGATTAATAGTAGGTTTCTACTATTAGAAAGTGATTTGAAGTTATGTCCCTTACCTGACAGATAGGAGTATGACCCCATTTAGTAGATTAAAATAAGTAGAGCAGCATTTCATCCTTTCTTTTTTCACCTGCTCGTTGAGATTTGTTCACAATACAAACAGAATCTGTCACATATAGCTGCACCACAGTCCTCCTTTTAGGAGATTTCAGAAACCACTCTGCCCCAGCTTGTTTTCATGCCTTACTGTGCACTAGACACCAGAAAGTGTCCTGAATCCACAAGTACTCATTAAACGCCAATTGAAGGACACTTACAAGGTAAAGTATTCATCTCTTAGAGCCGTGAGGCTCATAGAATGACGAGGGCCTGAATGAAAGGAGGAATTAAGGACAGGGGGACATTGTCTGTTTGGTCTCCTGTCTACCAATAAAATCACATGGTCGGAATGGAGCTTCTGCAAACTATAGGTGTTGGTGTTTGAAATAACAGCATCAATGCCAGAAGAAAGAGCCGGGATGTGAACAGACAAGTCTGAAAAGTTCCTCAAAACATACAAAGTAATACTTGAAACCAATAATGAGAGATTTTTGACAAGTTTGGGAGGGGCGAGCGAGCTTTGAGGTTCTGCTGGCTAAAGAAAAAACAGCATATTGAGTTTTTTCTTAGTTTTGGCTCCCTGAATCTGAACCTTAGCTGTGTCTTGTTCATCTTTTCCCCCAGTAACACAGTGCTAATGTCATATGGTCACTGTAGCTTGTGGTTTCCCCAGAGTGTTCCACTCGACATCGATCACTCCTTTTCCTAATCAATAGCGACCTATATACGGATCAGTTCCCAGCAGCCAAGGACATCCCGGCCAGCTCCCTCGTGGCCTGAGTAACCACAGCCCGTCACCGGTGTGAAATACACCAGAGCGGACTGCTCTTTAGTGAACAGACAGGAAAGATGGAAGTCAGAGAAGGAAACATTATTGATGGAAATTAGACGCCTCTGTTGAATCATCAGATTTATAGAAGATTTCACTTCATTTACTTCTTAACGTACTACTTCAACTCACTTAGTACTACTACTACAGCAACTACAACTACTACTACTGCAACTACAACTACAAATACTACTACTGCAACTACAACTACTACTACTGCAACTACAACTACAACTACTACTACTGCAACTACAACTACTACTACTGCAACTACAACTACTACTACTGCAACTACAACTACTACTACTGCAACTACTACTACTACTACTGCAACTACAACTACTACTACTGCAACTACAACTACTACTACTGCAACTACAACTACTACTACTGCAACTACTACTACTACTACTGCAACTACAACTACTACTACTGCAACTACAACTACTACTACTGCAACTACTACTACTACTACTGCAACTACTACTACTACTACTGCAACTACTACTACTACTACTGCAACTACAACTACTACTACTGCAACTACTACTACTATTGCAACTACAACTACTACTATTGCAACTACAACTACTACTACTGCAACTACTACTACTACTACTGCAACTACTACTACTACTACTGCAACTACTACTACTACTACTGCAACTACAACTACTACTATTGCAACTACAACTACTACTATTGCAACTACAACTACTACTACTGCAACTACTACTACTACTACTGCAACTACTACTACTACTACTGCAACTACAACTACTACTATTGCAACTACAACTACTACTATTGCAACTACAACGACTACTACTGCAACTACAACTACTACTATTGCAACTACTACTACTACTACTGCAACTACAACTACTACTACTGCAACTACAACTACTACTACTGCAACTACAACTACTACTACTGCAACTACAACTACTACTACTGCAACTACAACTACTACTACTGCAACTACAACTACTACTACTGCAACTACAACTACTACTACTGCAACTACAACTACTACTACTGCAACTACTACTACTACTGCAACTACAACTACTACTATTGCAACTACTACTACTACTGCAACTACAACTACTACTACTGCAACTACTACTACTACTGCAACTACAACTACTACTACTGCAACTACAACTACTACTACTGCAACTACTACTACTACTGCAACTACAACTACTACTATTGCAACTACTACTACTACTACTGCAACTACAACTACTACTGCAACTACAACTACTACTACTGCAACTACTACTACTACTGCAACTACAACTACTACTATTGCAACTACTACTACTACTACTGCAACTACAACTACTACTACTGCAACTACTACTACTACTGCAACTACAACTACTACTATTGCAACTACTACTACTACTGCAACTACAACTACTACTACTGCAACTACAACTACTACTACTGCAACTACAACTACTACTACTGCAACTACTACTACTACTGCAACTACAACTACTACTACTGCAACTACAACTACTACTACTGCAACTACAACTACTACTACTGCAACTACAACTACTACTACTGCAACTACTACTACTACTGCAACTACAACTACTACTATTGCAACTACTACTACTACTGCAACTACAACTACTACTACTGCAACTACAACTACTACTACTGCAACTACTACTACTACTGCAACTACTACTACTACTGCAACTACAACTACTACTACTGCAACTACTACTACTACTGCAACTACAACTACTACTATTGCAACTACTACTACTACTACTGCAACTACAACTACTACTGCAACTACAACTACTACTACTGCAACTACTACTACTACTGCAACTACAACTACTACTGCAACTACAACTACTACTACTGCAAGACAAGTAGCAAATGTGCCCGTAGGATAGTTTCTGCTCTGCGCTCTGGGCACATTTCTTTTGGTACCAAGAAATGTTTAGGTTCGATACTTATCCCTGATTAAAACTCAACAAGATTTGCTGTAGCAGCAGCAGCACACAGGTGATCAAAACACAACAGCAGCAGCAGGATAAGATGTGAAAGTAGCACAGGTGCAAATTCTTTTGTGAGTCAAGACATGTTTTTCACACATTTCCTGCAGTCCACCCTGAAAACACCTTTGTTTTGGAGTGTAGATCTTGTGACGGAGTCCCCACAGATCAGCTGCTGCGTACGGGGGGTTCAAACGTCGGGCACGAGGTTGGAAATGGGAACAGTTAACTCTCAGGACAGCAGTGAGGATACAGATCACAGAGTGACTGCAGGTCTCATCAGCAGGCCGGAAAACTCAGCAGAAACCAGAGCTCAGATTCAGGTCGTGTCCGTTTTCTATCCAGTTATTGCTCTTGTTGTGTCTTAAAGGTCATTGTGTTTTTGCTTATCTGATAGATGGAAACACAAGTACGTAGGTCTATTTGAAAACGAAAATGGTGACAGAAAAAAAATGTCAGGAGCTACAGTATCAGGAGAGCCAGCTGCAGGTACTTTAGTTAGTTCTACTTGACTTTATGCCATTAAAAATATGCCGAATTAGCTGTTAGCGGCTCCTGTTTACAATGCACCCATGGATGTACAGACCGCAATCACTGGGTCACTGAGACACTGAAGAAAAATAAAAATATGTGATGATTCTCAGGCAAGTTCTGAAGTGTCTCTTTTTTCTCCCTCTATGATTTCTAAGTGGCTCTATGAGTGTTAATTTGACGTCTAAAATAATGATGTACCTGTGGAAGTGCAAGTCACACTGAATAATATCAGTATGTGTTTCGTGTCTGCGTGTTAAGATTTGACTTTGAATTATGACAACGAGGAGGACGAGGAAGATTTTTGTCTCAAATTCACCCTTCAGCCCACCCAGAGCCCCTACCCCCCTCCGCCTGTAATGTCAATCAAGTCCAAATTATAATTATTTAACATCGTTTCAGTAGAAAACCTTGAAATGCCCGTCGACAACAAACTGCCAGGTTTAGGCGAGATGGAACATAAACCAATAAAATGTTCCTTTTCCTGCTGTCAGAACGCCTTTCAGTGGTCTTTGTGTCTTTGTTGATGCTGTTTGTTGGCTTCGCTTGAGCCTCACGGTCATCTGTTTTCCTCTCTCACTTCACTCATAATAGCAATTTTCATCATTTGCCAGCAGCTTTTATCGGATTCACAAGCCAAAATGTATAAAAGGAGGGTGAAAATACAAAACCACAAGCCCCCAAACAAATCAGTGCTTTGGCAGCTGGATGGCAAAAACCCATTAATTCTCCCATTAGCTGTTGATTAAAACCAAATACATTTTTTAAAAAGAGATTTAGTAAAACTGGATTCTCATCAAAAAGCTTCACTTACAAAGAGAAATAATGATGAAATGCTTTGGCAGCAGTGGGAATGGGCCAGCAGTTTGGATTCATCACCTCCAAGGCCGTCTTCCTGCGGCGAGCTTCCTCCTGGCTTCATCTTACTAACAAACGGGATACCTTCGCCGTGATCGTGTTAAGAGAACGAGCTCAGAGGAAAGCGAGATATCAGGATATTGAGAGGGAAATGAAGAACAGAGGATTTGTTCAGCTTACGTCTACAGAGGGATTGTTATCGAGCGTTAAGTAGTCAGTCCACGCTGTTCTTCAAGTCCTCTGAGGGACGTTGATTGATTTGTCAACATCAATACAAAGCTCTCTCAATCAAACTGTCATTTGGTATCTGATGAGTTCCCAATTGTTTCCTCAGCGATCCACAAAAAACTCAAGTCTCTTAAAAACCCAGAATGGTAAATGGACTCGGTGTCAGCAGTGACCGCATTGATTTTTTTAGTAATGGGAGCTACACAATTAATCATATACCTTTTCGACAGAGTGCACTAGATTCTGATTGGCCGTAGGGTGTGCATTATATTCTAGCAACCCCTGAGGGATGCACAGAAATGAAGATTCTTGGCCAAAACTGAATATAATTTAAAAAATTAGCAGAATACCAAACGCTGAACAAGTACATTCACACTTTTTTCCATTTATTTTGCTTTTTTTATTAAGGACTTGTACAGCTGAAGAATATTTTTAACACTGTTTGTGTCCGAGGTTACAGACAGTGGACCATTATGCTGGATGCTTCCTGCACACCACCCACAGAAACATACAGACGTTCAAACGCTGTCCTGCTCTGTTTGGGATGAGGTAATCCAGTTCTGACCGTATCGCCCATCTCCGAATACGGAGAGGAAATTAAATTGTCTTTCCATCTCACCTACGCTTCCCCCTCCCTCGCGGTCTCTTTCTATCTTTGTTGTTTCTCATCTCTCTCCTCCACATGTCTCCTTTGTGGCCGTGAGCTGCAGAAACTCATCCTTCAGTAAAACCCCTGTGTTGTGTTTGCAGTCGTTTCTCGCTGTTGACATAGCATCAGCTGCCGTTATCTCCTGTACACAGCGAATGCACACAGTATGTGTGAAATGTTTACATCCCTAAATAATTCAATTCAGATTGGCTTTATTGACATTAATGTGTAACAACGATATTTCCAAAGCATCATACATACTACATAAGAACAATCAACCCCATACATTTCATTAAACAAGTAATTAAAGCGTAAGGTAATCAAAGCCTATGTGTGTTTGTGTAAAAAAATAAAATAAAATAAAATAAATAAATAAATAAAACAGTAAGCGTGTGTGTTAAAAAAATATATATATTTAAAATAAATAAAAGTGTGTGTGTGTGTGTGTTAAAATATATATATATAAAATTAAAATAAAATAAGTAAATGAAACCATAACGTACGTGTGTATGTGTATATTATCGACAATTTCTTTTTAAATTAATTGATTAAAAAATATAATAATAAATTTTAAAAAAGAAATCAGGAAAAACAAAACAATTTCTAAAATATCAAACTATCAAAATAATAATAATTTGAAAATCTGTACAATTATTTATCAGTCTGACGTTCCACTGGTTGTCCTCACTTCATGGCATGCGGAGACATATTTTGCAGCAATTATTTCACATTTCTCCCAGTAAATAGGGGAGTTTCTTTGTGTCTGATATGAATTCGAATTTGGGGAATTGTTTTCATATTTGTTCATATTTGGGGCCTGAGGTTAGAAAGTGCAGCTCTGTCTCTGCCTGTCCTGTGTCACACTGGGAGCAGAGTCTGTCCTCCTGTGGTAGCCAGCTCTGTCTCTGTTTCTATGGCCAGGCTGTGTTCACTCAGTCTGTATGTTATCAACATTTTTCTTAGTTAAAAATAGTTATTAAATATTGGACTACTCCAATTACTGTGAGCATAATAACATCAGTCTGGCACTTGACATTTTCAGGAAAAAAAGATTTTCCCCACTAACAGACGAGCAAAATGTGCTGATTTAGTGTAAGACTATATGTGACACACACTGTAATTTGATTTGTGTATCATCTGGTTTGTGTTTACCGCCTCCTGGGACTGTGTTGTTCTCAGAGTTGATGAGGATCAGACAGGCCAGTGGCGTCCAGCGTCTTCATCAGACTCTGCCATCCGTCCACACGCATTATGTCGACGTCTCTTTTTATGTCTGTTTCAGTGTTTCCAGAAGCTGAGGTCATGCTCAAGCTTGATTTTTCCCGAATAAAGACATGATAGATTTTTCCAGGTTTCTAGTCCAGTATGAATGACTCAGTCTGAGATAATGGCGAGAGTGAAAATCGATCAGCTTTGCTTTTCTCAGGCTTTTGGGCCTTACTCAGTTCTTGTCCGAAAAGCAGTGAAACATCTTTCCAGCACTTACTGGACTTAAATGCAAGTTGCCTTTTAACAGACTGAGCTTTCAATCTGCAAGACGCATGTTCTACATGTTCTCCGTAATGCTCGTACTTGTGTAAATTCGAATTGTTCTCACTAAGCCACTTTTTTAAAAACTTAAAATTGAGCTTTCTGTGCAGGTGGGCACTAAGGGGGTTTGGTGCATGACGAAGCATTTACGTCAACACGCCGTGAATCTGAAGGAACGCACCGTGTTCACTGTGTCGAGCTCTCCCAGCTGCAATGGCGTCCCAGACAGGGAACTACTGAGCTGGGGGCTCTCCGCAGTACCACTAAACTGAGCTCCCCCAAAAGCTAAGGTATAGTTCGCCCACTGGCCCCCAGATACAGCTAACGCTAACAGTACAAAACACAGGTGAGCTGACTGATTCAATATATATTTTTCTTTCTATTACAGAGACTCCTTTCACTTTAGCCGAGCGCTGACAAGATCTGTGGTGAAGTGGTTGGAGTCAGTACTTAGATTTGACAAGAACCGGATTCGATAGATAGAGTCGCTAAAGTTGAAACGAAATCTGACCCTTGGTCATGAGACATAATCTGTCCTAAAATACAGAAAGACTTGGTCTTGGTGAGACAGTTTGATGCGTCCAGCCATCATTGTCAGAGGTTGACACGGAAGCAGCACTTTTTCTTTTTGTAACTAACTGAGCAGGGTGCAGAAGAGGTTGAACCTTTTTATGTTTTGCTGTAGTTTAAGCCGAATCTTTAAAAAGACCTGAAAACCTTAAGAGTGGATGGGAGAACATTCGAGTGGGAACAGCAGATGGTGGCGAAAGCTACTCTTAAATTGAACAAATGAGTAAATTGGAAAATAAATTGGTACCAGTATCTGAGTCATTAAAGCTCCCGGGCCGTCCTGCAGTTGATACTTGAACTTCTTTTATTCATTCGTTGATCTGTATTCAACAAAATGATTGAATCCTGTAAAAGTAATGTATTTATTCCTCATAGCTTCCTATTAGTTATAGTTTTATTTAGCTTTTCTATTAGCTATAAGTTTATTTGTAGTAAAGCAGCAATGACACTAATAGTATTTCTACCAGTCAAAACACTGTTTATTTCTTAAAAAAACGTCTCATTAATATCAACATGCAGTGCCACTATCAAGACCAGTAACTATATTTATATTTACTCATTTGGCAAAGCGACTTACATTTGAGGAACAACATACAAGCATCAATACAGCCTGAGAGCTACAACTGACAATACTAGTAAGAGCTAACTGGCATCAGAGGGTTAAATACCCAGGGAAAGAAGCAAGAGTTAACAAAAAACTGCAATCAGTAAAGGAGAAGTGTAAGGGGACAGAAGAAGAAGAGCACAGGAAGTGCATGTTAGAGGTGTTAAAAGAGAAAGTGTTCTTGAAGTCAGAGAGGGACGCTCCTGCTCTGATGGCGTGCGGTAGCTCGTTCCACCATCGTGGTGTCAGAGATCAGAACAGGGACTGAGACTGCTTTGTGTGAAGGGAGCGTACGCTTGTATTATGGAGTTCAGGTAGATGGTGCAGACCCAGTAGTCACCCTGTATGCAAGCATTAGGGAGTCCACGGGGAGCCAGCAGCCTCCATATAACCTCAAGATATCTGATGTTATTACAGTTTACTTCCGCTCTCCCGTGTGTCCAAAACAAAACTCTTTTTACTGAGGACGGAACGAGGGCAGAACAACAACAGCCTGACGTTCTGCAGGAACTCACTTTCAAACAGGCTGCATTGTCTGAAAAGTCTCCAGTGCGGCTCGACTGAACCCGACAACAAACACACGGAACACAGAAGTGCATTGACCGGAGCGAACGCTGTCGCCAGCGATGTTTTGAACTGAGTTTGAACCCAAACTCGCACACATAACCAGTGTGAACTTTTCCACTTTGGTAGTTACACAGCAAATCCTACACACATTTACAAGATAGAGATCAGCTCAAAGTAGCATGCAGAGAGAAGATTGGACTTGGCCAGCGGCTGATAAAACAGCCTTCAGCAGCACTTTTAAATAAAGCTCAGCCTCTGTGTATCTGGGTCTCTGGATTGGCAAGAGCTTGCTTTGCAATTGGCCTTTTTCTCCTAGCGGTAGAAATAGTCAAGTTGAGCCTCTAACCCTGGTCAGAAGGACCAGACCAGACTCCCACTGCTCTCTGTGATAAGACACAGCTTCACTTCTGCAGTGCTGCTGTGGAGCTGAAAGCTGAGAGGAGACAGAGTCGGTAATACTGCGTACTTTCAGTGTGTTTACATGCATGTAAGAAACGCATGTAAGCAGGTTTCTTGTAGATGCACAACCCGCTTTTTAAATCTGCTTTTTACATGTCCAAGACACACAGGAAAAGCGTTGCTGTGATGATCGTGTAGCTGAAAGGAAATATGATCATATGAAAATCGCAGTAGTACAAATTTGGCCAAGTCCACTTTGGAAACGGATGCCACTCGCTCGTAGTGCCCAAGCGGGAAGCTTCCGGTCTACAATATGAAGCTGATGCTTTAGTCCCTGAAAGCTGCATTCTATTGTAAATCCAGCAGGGGGCGACTCTTCTGGTTGCAAAAAGAAGTCCGGCTCCATTAGAAATAATGGGAAAATGTTTCTCCTTCTCAGCTGAATAATTACCCCAGTAAACACTTTCCTGATGAGTTTATGGTCTCAGTCGCTAGTTTCAAGTCTTCTTCAACACAGCATGATGTTCATTTAGTAAATTATGGTCCTGTTTATTTTAAAATAGACCACAAACAGAGAATGTTTCAGGGCGGGATTATCTATGATTGACAAGTCGTTACCATGGCGACCTGTCAATCAGGCTAGAGCCGACTCGTACCCTCGGCGCTGTGTAAATTTAACCGTTGGAAAAGCTTATCAGGAGTCGGCTGTTCACTTTCTCTGGTGAGAACATTTAGTTTTCAGACTGTTGTTCTCTGGACAAACTTATCAGCCTGTTAAAATGACAGTTAACCTGAGTTACAGCTGCACCTAGCTAAGCTAGCTAGCTAGCTCCGCACACGGCCGTTAGCTCCGTATTGTCACTTCCGGGTACTTCCTGGTTGCAACAAATCGACATGGCAGCGCCCTATCAGCCACGTCACCATGACTACGTCCATTTCTTATTCAGTCTATGGTTGTGCCCCATCTTTAGTAGCAACAACAAGAATCACCATGCCTACATATTGAAGACGTGAGGTGCGTTCGAGATGACGGCGGCTGACTTTCACCGACTTAATAGTCTTAACATGAGCTGCAGGTGACTGTAGGAACGGCGCCATCAAGTCGGACACATTCCACCTGCATGAGCTAACTGTGAGCTGCGATCAGTGACTGATCAGGCAAAAGGTGGTTCAAACTTTGTGCTGCCAGAGAAAAGCAACTGCGGCCGCCGGACTGCAGCCGCGTTGCTCCCGCGACGTTTTAATGTCATGTGATTATGGTGACATTTTGCAGCGCCGGCGAGAAGTCGGACACAATTTCTAACCAGCATGAAGCACCCGTGAAGTCACGCAGCACCTGTGAGTGCATGGAGTTGTATCACATAAAGTATGATGTTACATTACCACTATCTTGGGGTCAGGGTTCCTTAGCTTTTAACATTTACATGCAACTAAAGTTACAAATAAAAAGTCACACATACGCTCATCTGCCACTTCGTTAGTGAACCTGTTCAGTTGCATATTAACATGAATAGCTATGGATTTGCAACCGACAAATCTGCAGCAACTGCGTGGTGCTATCACGTCAATATGGACCAAAGTCTCCGAGGAATGTTTCCAACTCTTTGTTGAAAGCATGTCACGAAGAATTAAGGCAGTTCTAAAGGCAGAAGGGGGTCCGACCCGGTACTAGCAAGGTGTACCTGATAAAGTGCTCGGCGAGCGCATAATTGCGATCACAGCAGTTTTCTGTTTCAGCATAATTTATGTTCACAACCTGTAACCTTTCATCTGAAAATGTGATAAGCAGCAGAAGCTGTGACATGTTCATTAAACGTATCTGACAACATTGGAAGCTTTTCAACAATATGAAATATCTTTGAGAGGATCAGCTAATTAAATTTCTCCAGAGAAGACGCTCCACTCTGTTGAACTACAAAAACATTTTACAGTTTACTCTCGGCCGTATAGTGGTGCTGCTTTCTTTAAAACGTGAGCGTTTGTTCTTTAGGGAAGTTGCTTACTGCCTCGTATAAGCAGCTGCCTGCGAATTTGTCATTTTATCCACTGAAAGTAACGGTGACGGGTCTGCAACCTAAGCAGCAGCAGTATTTTATAAACCTGAAACTGAACCGGATATCGAAGCCGAGCTGCCCTTTTCCTGAACTCCAAAGTCTTATAGGTAGCTGCTGAGTCCGGGACTGGGGAGGGAGGGAGCTGAATAATTAGCTTAGTATAAGAACACTGTTAATGTCACATAACCATGGAATCATAAAAGGTTTGTCTCTCTGCCCTCGCGCTCTCTCTCCCTCCTCTCCTCTTTCTCTTGTTCTCTTTCATCCGCCCTCTCTCCCCGTCACCATGTAAAGCTCGCTCTGCCTTACTCAGCGTTTTCTTATCAAGGCTAGCCCTCCGATGGGGAAAAAGCTTTATGCAACGCTGTGTCCTTTTCATCCCTCCTCCCTCCCTCCCTCCCTCCCTCTCCCACTCCTCCTCTTCCTCTCACTTTCCACTTCCCCCTCTCTTCTTCTCTTAAGCTTTGATCTGGTCTGAGCCTCATCACAGAGTGGGGGTGCCTCCATCTCCAAGCTACTAAAAATGGGAGCACAGCCCCTCTGTACGTGGCTTTGAGCAGCAGAGCGAGAGGGAGAGTAGATCTCTGATAAAATGTTTTATTTAAGAGGCAAAACATTCATTTTTTTTATTTACTGAAGGATCCTTTTATTGTTCAGCTTCGCTTGATTTAAAGACTATTTGTTTTGCATCCCCTTCACAGCTCTCTCTTGTAGGGCTGAACGATTTTGGAAAATAATCTAATTGCGATTTTTTAAAACAATATTGCAATTTAATGTGCGATTAATTTTTAAGCTCTTTACTTCCTGTATTATTCAAAACGGACAAGCAATAAATCAGTGTATAGTTTGACCAGCACAATATTAGATAGATTAAACAATAGACTGTTCTTTATTGTGGGTCAGGCCTGTGTTATGATGAATTAGGTAGAATTATTATTATGAGCAATGGTGGAGAAGATATCAAAGTATAATAATATGAGAAAGACAATTCGAGTCAAGTCATGGCATGAAATAATATGATATAATATCATCAGGTCGGCCTACCTTTTCACCACAGGGTGTTATTTATACAGTAAGTGCTCAAATACAAAATCAACGTTTTCTGCCTGACGTCAGGCTGCTTTACTCTTGGATGTCATGTGACCAGGGTGTAATCGCCTTTGCGATTACAAAATCTCGTTTTATTACATCGCGATAATATCGCAAACGCAATTAATTGTTCAGCCCTACTCTCTTGGCAGAACTGATAAATGTCTTTGTAATTTGTGTCAGACGTTTTGGCTCTGTCATCACGGGAAATGCAAAATCAAGACAAAACAAATATGCAAATCTGATGTCCTAAACAGGAAGTGAAAAAAATATCAAAATATCTAAAACTCAACAGCAAGCATTCCAAAAGCGTGAGTGAAAATGTCAAGTACATCATTTATAATCAAAAACCAAGTCCTCCAACCACATCAATCATCAGCAAAAGCTGCCGCGGTGTACTGACACACGCCCTGGAGCACAGACACTGCTCTAAGAAACTAGAGTCTGAGCTGCTTTCTAGAAAAAACGCATAAAATAACAAACCCAAAATGAATCAGGAATAACTCCTCAACCGTTTGGCCTAGATGCATAATTCTGGTCTCCTTTTGAAAAGCTAAGGATTTATAAATCAATTGTATATTAATATATTTATTTTACTATTACAGACTACAGGGAGATGCAATAAATCTGATATTTTCATCCTTGTCTGATAAAAAAAAAGCTATTTTAATGCAATAAACCATCAAAACCATCATAAGAAAGCTTTTAATGAAACTGAATATCTTCTAATACACCTAGAATGCAATTTTAACTGTAAAACTGATGAAAATAAACTAAAATACAACAGTTATCACACAACATTTTCAAATATACCAGACGAAGGTCCATATTTTGGCATTTTGGCAATATTTACTGTTAAAATGTTGACTTTTATTGATAGATATCTTTAAAACACTTTTACTGTCCATACAACCAAGTTCCAAATGACAAATATTGAAATATTGATCAAAACAGTGAGTATTCATCCACATTCCTGTCAGCCAAAAGCACACCCATGCTTTACAGGCCCGATCGATCTGGCTTCAGCAGACCTTTCATTTGCTACCCTGCATGTCTATGTATCTCCAGCGGGTCGGCCACAAAATGGCGAAAAACACTGTGTTCTCAAGCGGCATGTTTCCTTTCTGCAGAAATGTCAAGAGCAGGCAGGTATTCATTAGACTCGGAGCGACAACATTGGCAGGTTTTGAAGTTAAAGGGGGGGGAGATTCAATGAGTAATTTCACCCAGAGCACCGTTGCCCCCGGTACCAGAGGTGTCTGTTTTCAACAGGCTAAAGATTAATTTTAAGTTTTATTGCAGCGTTGGGATGCACAGTATCATTTCATCGCAATGTGCCCATGCACAATGGGACACACTGCAGGACGTTCTTGATCAGTTTATCAAACAATCCAAGCAGGACCTGCCCACCTTAGTTCTCCACAACAACTTGAAAATGAGTGAGGAACAGGAGACAACCACTAGGGGTGGGAATCACCAGAGATCCCACGATACAATATTATCAGGATACTTATGTCACAATACGATATTACTGCGATTTTTAAAGTATTGCGATGTATTGCAATTTATTACCTTTTTCCAACTTTAAATTGTGTCCCCTAAGGAAAACTCTTTTTCTAGTGGACTGGAAGAGCAACTGATTTTATTATAGTACCAAAAAGTAAAATTCTTATAATAAAATATGGATACTTGACCTGTGTGTATCGATGCAATATTGCCACTGAAAATATTGCGACCCCACACACACACACCTCTAATAACCACGGAAACAGTGGATTTGGTTGCAAACAGCAAAGCGACTTTTGTAAACCTCCCAGGGGGGCTGCTTGTTTAGACTGTTTCCTGCATTAAAACTTTATTTTTATTATTTCAGATGTCAATGTAAATCGCAGAAAATAAAAACATTGCAGTGTTTTTGTCCAATATCGTGGAGCATTAATGTGTCGTGAGAGTTAAGTTTCATCATCATCACAAGGAAAAGGGAAGATTTTCCCATCACATATCCTGTGTTTGTGTCTACTGCAACTTTTCACCAACTGAAAGAGGTAAAACCTTTTGCTATAAAGTCCTCTAGAATAATTTCAGTTCCCATGACACTTGGCTTCTTACGAAAGCTCTTCTTCTGTACACAGCCAGCCTCATTAAGCCGAGCAGAGCAGCCGTTACCGTCTGCCGGGATGATACAGAAGCGTCTTGCTGGGAGAATGCAGTGGGACTGGGAACTCGTTTCCAAGGCTTGTGATTATGTAACGTCAAAGCTCTTCTAGTCTGTGTGTGTCTCTTAGACAGAGAGGTGCACACATTGATTTTGCATTTTCCTAAAGATTTCGACCTGCGTCTCCCGTCAGGGACGGACTTGACTAACGCGGCGTTCCCATCAGAGCTTCGTCAGTATGTAACAAACACCGGCGTGTTTAATTTATTCAGGCTGAGCTTTCTCCTGCTGTCCTGTCTGAGGAGGCTGACGCACACATTCAAACAGAGCGTCAGCACAATGCGCAGACAGAGCAGCTCGCAACCTGTCAGCATAATGCAGAAACACACACACTCAGCTGTCATCTCGACACACAGGCCTCATGTTTTTCATTTCCAGTCTGGATTGGTGCTCAGTTCTGTCGGCCGTCTTTCTCTCAAGCTTTCTTTAATTGCCTTCTTTCCATCTTTGCAGTGGCCAAACATCTCACTGGCTACTTCTCTGTCTATACTTCATATTCCCAGCACTGCCATTATTACCCCAAAACTCACTTACCTCCACTGTGCGTGCTCGAGTTCAGTGTATCTGTGCACACTTGCTCTTAGCCAAGGTATCAGCCGCGCCGTTGTCCCGACAGACGGCCAGCTGGCTGCAGGACAGTCGTACTCACAGCAGACCAACTCATCAGGCTGATGAATGAGGTAGCACAAACAGGAGCTCTTTATCTCCGCTCCTTTATTACACAATGCGAATGACGGCCTTGTCTGGCGCAGCGGCTTGTGTGTGTGTGTGCAAATAACTACCTATTCATGTTTTTTTCATCGTGCGCTTGCATGTGTGACTGAATGTCCAGACGTGTTAGTGGATGTGAGTTAGTGAGCGTGCACGTCTGTGGTTTGGGTCTTGGCCAATAGTTTCTAAATAACGAAACCAAACTGTAAAGAAGAGGAGAGTTTCATAAAAAATGAGTCTGACCCTTTGTGGATGAAACGCTGGGCAGCAAAATGAAGGGCAACTTGCTAAACCTGCATCCATATTCGCTATCAATAACACATTACCTTGCGTCACAACTGGCACAATAAAAAAGACCAGAAGGCCACCGGGTCAAAACATTTACCCGCTGGCTGCAGCTGCACACTGTACGACATAATTGTAATTGATACTTGCGATGTAATTAACATCAATATCATAATAATAATCTTTATTCATGTAGCAAGGTTTCACACAGGGTTTTGTGAGCCTATGGTGGGTGTAACTAGAGCAGAAAGTTTGTACTAGTGTTGTAGTCAAGACCGCCTAAACTGAGACCAAGTCAAGACCAAGACCAGAGTTTATCGAGATCGAGACAAGACCAAGACTTTTAGGGGCTGAGACCGAGTCGAGACCAAGAAAAGTTCCCCACATTACATGACTCACAATAAAATGTGGAACGAGATCATGTGGAACTTCTCAAACTGATCTGAAAGATCCACTTTCCCATTAAAACACTCACATACAAACACAAAGAGCTGAAATCAAAGTCATTATTCAACACTCCTTTTTCATGCTTACCATTTGCGACAAACGGGGTGACAGTCGCTAACGGTAACAATACATTTTTAATTAGTATTATTGGTTGCATTTGAAGCAATACGTTTTAGATCCAATCAAAGTTTGGATGTTAACAAATAAATCAGACAATGCAAACGCAATTTATTGATATTCCCAAAGTTATGGTCTTGACTCGTCTTGAAATAAAACCCTGAGTCCTCAATGTCCGAGACGGAGACAAGACCGTGTACAAATGCGGTCGAGTCCGAGACGAGACCAAGACCGTCGAAAAGTGGTCTTAAGACCGGTCTCGAAGTATTACAACACTAGTTTGTACATATAAAAGTTAAATGCATTAAACTGGTGCACTTTGAAGCAAAACTAAGAGGCTAGATCTATGAAGAGCTTTGTGCTGTTGTAAACACTTGATCATAAATGTACAAATATAAATACTGATGAAACAGCAGAAAATTATCGATTTAATTTTTTTCCAGCAGCCTAAAATCAAAAAATAAATTAAGTTCCCTAACGTTTTCTTTTTTTTCTTTTAATGGACACGTGTAACATTCTGACTTTAAACTCAGAATTCTGACTTTAATCTCTGAATTCTGACTTTAATCTCTGAATTCTGACTTTAATCTCTGAATTCTGACTTTAATCTTTGAATTCTGACTTTAAACTCTGAATTCTGACTTAAATCTCTGAATTCTGACTTTAATCTCTGAATTCTGACTTTAATCTCTGAATTCTGACTTTAATCTCTGAATTCTGACTTTAATCTCTGAATTCTGACTTAAATCTCTGAATTCTGACTTAAATCTCTGAATTCTGACTTTAATCTCTGAATTCTGACTTTAAACTCAGAACTCAAAAAACTGTTCAAACCAAACTGTCACAATGTGCACTCCAAATTTTGGAAACACTCAAAGCGGTTCGAACTGTGTCCTCAAGTGACTGTCAGAACATAAAGTCCTAAAGTTCTGCAGTCTCTTGTAAAGACCTGCAGAAGGTCAGGCAGCTGGGTCTCTGGGTTTGACAGGGCTCACAAGCCTGACACGTCAGCTAAAAAGAGACTTGAGAGTGTTTCTGCGGTCGAACTCGGAGGGTGGGAGGTCAAAGAAACAAATAGTTTTTTTCTTCTTTTTATGAGACCCCAGAATGGGAGAAATAAAATGCTGCTTTTTGCAGTTCGTCATTGACAGGAACAGCCGGGGCCGCCGCTTCAATTAACCTCCAATACGGCAGAGACATGAAACAAAGCAGGAACAGGCTTTTGGTTTAATTGGTTGAGTGTGAAGTGGAGAAGAAAACAGCCCTCCTTCTTCTCTTATCTCTCACTCTCTTCTTTTTTTCCTCAGTTCTCTGAGCGTCTTGTTTCTTTCTGTGGTTTCAGATAAAACATAATCCAGCGGTTGCTTGGTTTAGGGTAGACATATATAGCTGTGGTTAAGCTTTTGGCTGTAACAATCAGTCGAAGCGAAACTGTGGACTGGAGCTCAGGAGGGTTTCTGGGTTAGAGCAGTGGCGAGTGTAAAGACTGGTATTGATTTTGTATATAATCTCCTTGCTTACATGTTTTTAGGGATGGCAGTGTCCACACTGAACTGTCTCAACAACTATTGGATGGATTGCCATGAAATATGTTTTCATCCAGCGCCATCATGATGACCAAATACCTGCAGAACTTTTGACATTCCCATCAGCCTCAAAGAGCCGTCAGCATGGCTGCGGGCTGACTCTCACTTTTTCTTGTCCGTTCTTGTGAATGTGGCACGAAATTGCCCATGACGCTGCTCTTATAGAAGTGTCATCAGCACTCATGATCTGTGCTAAATACACACTTGCTTAAGAGTTACTCCTACACTTTGTCAGCAAGAACCAGTTGATATGATTCTTGTTCTCCTTCAGTAAGTTGTTTATTTAAAGTTTTTTTTAAAGAATAGGGCTAGTGAAATTCAATATTTTACTTGTTGTCAACAAATGCCACGAAGACGCCGAACCTAAAAATGAATGTATGTATGAATAAAGGTCCAGTGTGAGTCGCACTGCCTGGTATTTCCTGTTCCTCTAAAGCCCCGTTCTAGCTGCGCATCACAGTTGATCTCTATCTATATTAAAACGACAGAAAACGCAGATTCACGTACACTGGGCATGCGTGTGGCGGGGTAAACATGAAGCAGATGGTGTATTCTGTAATTACAGAAGATTTGGTGAAGGAATAAAGTAACACGGGAGTTAAAAGCGGCGGCGGCGACGGAAGACAGCGGGAGTTGTCGCAAAGTAAATACGGCGACATGCACAGTACAAATGTGGGCTGTAAGTGTTATTTGCACGGTACGGCTGCGTTTCCTCCGTTTTTGCCTGTCAGCAATGAAATGCTCATTTAAAACAAAAAACAGAGTCTGCAGCGTTTTGAAAGGTCTCCGTTTTTGCTGTTTTAGTCTGGACGGGAGGAGCAAAAAAGGTCTCCGTTTTAAAATGAAAACGCAGTAGACGGGGCCAGAGCCATAGAGCGCCAAAAACTATTAAAGCCATCAGTGAGCCTCACTCCTGCACTGGGTGACACGTTCCTGACACTGTAGTTTATTCTACACCATCCTGCTGCCCAAAATACTCACAAGGGCACCACAAGTGGATTCATCCGCCTCTGAAAATAGTCCCCAACAAATGCACCGCTTCCTCCTGTTTGCTAGAAACTAGAGTGAGCAGCTGTTTTAGGAAATTACTGAGCCTTTTAAACATGAAAGTATATATTTGTTAAGTGTCAAAGATTTATGTCTTCAGTAGAAACCAGTGGGCGTAAGTCTGAGAGACACAGGCAGTGTAGGGAAGTCAAAAAGTATTGACAGACGAAGAAACTGTTGCTCTTTCAACAGGATTTGTTTTAATCCTCAGAGCATTAATACATATGAGGATATTGGAGAGAGTGAGAGAGTCAGCGAGCTGGTGTCAGTCAGTCTCGTTGTGGCTGTGTGAACATTCCTCTATGTGGCCCCTTTGGCCTTTGCTCTCATTAACACAGAGGCTCTGACCAGGACCTGGGGGCCCGACAGAGAGGGGAGGAGGGGGGGGGGGCTCACACTGTTAGACCAACATAGCTCAGGGTCTAGTTTCTCCACACAAAGAGAAGGCAGTCAGATTGTGAACCGACTCATCCGTCCGCAGCCGCGTGGAAACGTTGCGTTCATGCTGTACAGTAAATGCATACATGCAGATACAGACAGCAGCTCCGTCTCTCCTGCAGCTGGTAGAGAAGCAGCAGTGTTTTTCTTAGTTATTCAGCGCTCCCATCCCTCCTCATTAACGATCTCTCATCTCTTTGTGAGTCATCAGAACATCGCTCTCTGTGGAGCGTAGGAGGGAAGAGAAAATCTCTGCATCCATTTCCTTTTCTATCTGTTTTTTTTTCCCTCTGTCCTCCTTTTTCTTCTCCTTTCTGTCTTTCCGTCTGTTCATTGCAGAGGCGGCTCGCCGGTTAAAAATAGTGTCCTGCTTTTGAGCGTAGGCTGCTCTGCATTATCTGTCATCCTGTCTTTATGCAGATGGAACGTTAATGACATTCACTTACTTTTAGAAGCTTCTTTTGTCTGACCAGCGGCCCAAAATGCAACAACATGCAGGACATTTGCAGGGTTTGTATTTATTTACTTCAAAACAGATGCTCCACATAGCTAAAAGTATGTGGACACCCTTTTTCTAAATACTAAATACTCTGTTTTTCCTGTTTCTCATAGTTCCAAAGTATAGAAATCTTAATGTTGCAGGAAGGGCTGCTGCTAACGGTGATTTTGGTAATCGAGTATTCTACAGATTATTTCACTGACTCATCGTTTAAGAAGTACCTTCGTTTAAGCTGGTACCGGGATCAGCTGTGTAAGCTAACTCATGACTGTGATGATTACAACCCAAACTAACGGCCCAACCAGGCGGAGAACAACAAACACACGTGTATACATTTACATTTGAGGATTGCAGCGTGCTTTGGCTTGCCTTCAACCCAACAATCAATCATGATTTCAGTTAAATGCTAAAGTTGCTGTTACTGTTACCATGTCTGTGGTCAGCTCCGTGGACTTGATGCTGGACCGGGGTGCTTCCTTACAAGATGTCGTCGTGCTGTTGCGGTAGGCTGCAGTAGTTTCGTTGTACGGTGAAAAGACCTACGGTGAAGTTGTTGATTTCTTTTAGCTTGAAATAATCCCATACTTTGGACACTTTTTTGTCCCTCGCTATTTTCTCTCCGCGATGTGCAACAGTAATAAATGTCTGTGTGAAACGGTGCGCAATATAATTATATGGATTAAATTAAGCATCGATGCAAAGAATTTGTGTCGATGCTTTTTAGTAATTAATAATTTGGTAATTAATCGATAAATCGTTTGAGCCCTAGCTGTGCGATACAACAGTATTTTAAACCATCCAATAGGGCTGAAAGGATTCATCGAATAAATCGATTTAATAAAATGCATTGACACAAATTCTTTGCATCAATGCATCAAGTTCTTCTTAAACAACGCATCGTTGAAATAATCTGTGGAAGCTTCGATGCAGCCCTACCATCCAACACCTTTGGGCTGAGCTTGAACACCCACTGAGAGTCAGACCTGATCACCAACATCAGTGTTGGAGCAAATCCCTGCAGCAAGTTCATCATCTGCTGGAAAGACTGAAAGCAGAAGCGTGGAGGCTGTTAGAGCGGCACGTTGATGAACGGGGTTTGGAAAAGATATGTTTAACACACAGGTGTAATGTCTTCGTGTCCACATATTTTTGGCCATCGTCATGCGAGGAGATGGAGCCTATGAATGTTGAATAAGAAGAGACCTGCCTGTGTTGTTGAATAAATAATCATCCAAAGCCTCTGATGGGCGCACTCATGAATATTTCATCCATACACAATAATAAAACATGAACCACAGACTGCTCTGTGTGTGTGTGTGCGTGCTGTGAACACACCCTCTTGTTTTGATTAGAGACAACAAGGCTGTGGTGACGGACACACAGTGCGGGGGTCGAAAAGAGGGGGAGGCGGAGCGTTTGTCCTGCCTCCATTCATCGCCAGTCTTCTGCTCGCTCCTGATTGGCCGCCTCTGCAGAGAGAGCGAGGGTGGGTAGAGAGAGAGAGAGAGAGAGAAGAAGAGAAAGTGGAGAGTGTGTGATGAGACAGAACAGGGGAGGAGTCGGAGCATGTGAGCATACTGACACATGAGAGAGAGCAAAGAAAGCAACAACAGAAGAGACGATTTGAAGAACAGGAGGAGAGGAAGGAGGGTCACTTCTGCGCTCCTCTCAGAGGGAGGACAACAATCTTTCCACTCGTCCTTCCTCCCTCTTGTGCTGTCACTCTCGGCTGTGCCGGATCTCCTCCTTCCTGGAGATTTAGAGATGCAGGAGAGGACGCAGGACAGGACGGCGGGGATGAAGAGATGACCGGTGTGTGCCGACAGGCTTGCGTGTGGAGTCGACAGTTGTTCGCGTGGGAGTCTCTGAGTCCCTGCCGGCTTTAACCAGATGGTTTCTGGCCTGGCCGGTTGGCATGGAGATGGATGCGGGGTGCCTCCTCGCTCAGTGGACCGCTGTTAGCAAACAAACAACCTCTTGTTTTCTGTCTGCGCTCTCTGTCGCCGGGCCAGTCCAGCAGCTTTGAGCGTGGGCAGTGTGTGTTATTGTTTTGTCAGATTCCCTTTTCCTCTTCTCGCTCTCTTTTATTTTTTCTTGTCCCAAACAGATAAAAAAAAAGTGATTGAGGAAAGAAAAACTCTGTGGACTCAACTCGTCAGTCCACACACTATCCGTGCGTCCTGACTGACACCCCTGTTGAAAGAAACTCTTGAAAGCTGCAGCGAGCTCGGGACATCTCGGCTCTAATTAAGCCAGAGGCTAGCAAGCTGGTGCCTTCCCCATTTGTGTTTTGCCTCCCTCCAGTGCTCGTCTCCCTCCCTCCGTTCTCCCCCTAAGGCCCCACTGTCATCATTAATTTCTATTGCGACTCGCCTTATGAATAATGGAGGCAGTGGAGTCTCCTCTGGACTAGTGCCTTAAGGGTGGGAGGTAGACAAAAAAAAAAAAGGAGCGGACAAGAGAACGGTGGGTTAGAAGCCGACGCTGGAGTCTGGACCTCTGTGTGAGAGCGAGGCAGAGGGGTGTGTCCGGCGCTGAACGGATGAATGGAAGAGCAGTCGACAACACGTGCTCTGACGACGAAAGAGGAGAGGACGGTCCTCGATCGTTTCCATCCAGACCGCACCTTCCTCTACATCCAGCTGGAATAAACAAAAGAAAAAGGAAGGATTTGATGCTCTGATCCAGAGCCCAAACTAGAGGACGGCATCACTTTCCCCTGTTTTTAAATTTCTCGGTGTCCTCTTGTATGTCTTTTTGAACATTTGTTAGAAAGATTCAGAGACGGCCAAATGGACATACCTGAAGCCTTTGGTTTAATGGTTTTGACCCTCTTAAATTAGACTCACTTAGACGCCTATTCTCCTTTGGAGGTGTGCACAGGATGTTCTTCAGAGAACCAGGTCTGCTCAGCTGGAGACTCTTTTGACGGGAGAAATAACCAGGCTTGTAGAGCTCTTTAAATACCTGAAAAAATGAACAGAGGGCTGTTTTGAGAAGAGGGCGGTGTTTTGAATATAGGATAATTAGCTTGGCAGCTCTGTCTGTTTTTGGATGGCATGACCATTTGTTGACAGTTGATGGACAAAGAAAAGAGGAACGAGGAGGCTGTAATGTAACTTCCTCCATGTTGACAGACTTCCTAGAACGTGCCTGAACTTTGTAGCTTCGTAAAAAGGCAACCCAAAAGGAAAAGATACCTGAGCCTGCGGAATCATGGATGACTCAAGTATTTTGAGGCGCAGGGGTCTCCAGGTAAGAATCAGTTTGTTACTCAACAGTAGAGCTCGGGATTCCTCTGTAGTTCATAAGGTTCAAAGGTCACACATTGAGAAGTGGAGCGACTCGTTCAGCAAGGGGTTAAAGGAAAGAATGTGGGCTGGAAAACGTGCAGAATTCTTTTCTTACCAAGATTTCTGTGCACACGTTGAGATTTTTTGACACAGCGTCATTGTTCATTGCAGTTACCTGGTATTATCAGGTTTCCAGATGATTAGGAAAGAAAACATACCAGCACTCTTAACACACACACTCAGAATCTCTCTCTCTCACACAAACGCAGCATCTCACCAGGCCTATCCAGTTTCTCTCCGGTGGTAATCGGTAAATGACGCCACAGCCCACTGAGCAAAAACAAGCCTTCATGTATCAAAACACGCGTTTATATTAGACCTTTACAAATATGGTACGTGTACAAAATGTACATGTACATACATTAAAAGGAACTTACCAATATATTAACATCTTATTGGAGGGGGTATGAAAAATCAACTTGAAGAGCCTCTTTACACCTTGTTTTGTCTTGGAACACATCACCATGCACGTTAAAATAGATGCTGTCTCTCAGACTGAGTTTGTGTGCACCTGAAGTGGAAGAAAGGTATTCTCACAGAGCCAAAAACAACTTTTATTTGTGTAGGAAATCTTTCTGCTTGTTAAAATCTTGTCTGCAACATCCGCCTTTGTATGACACAATTCGTTCCGAGCAACTCTCTCAGAGGCATCAGCCGGGAATTTCATCCCCAGGCATTGAACCCTGACCTTATTCTGGCCCTAGAGACCTTGCTCTGGCTTTAGATGCTTGTAGCCAAATTCAGAAAATTCTTTGATTCCTTCAAGAGGCACACAGGGTAGGTCTCTTTAACTCACCCAGTCTCTTTTGGAATCCTGCAAACAACAGCAATTTTGACAAAGAAAACTTGTACTGATTCAATCTTCACTTTGATGAATTAAAGAATAACTTACCTTTGTTGTCCTGACTTACAGTATAACTGAGTTAACTGAGAGGCTTTGGTACAGCATGTAAGCATGCAAACACCATCACAATAAAGTTGAAATATACACTTAAAATACCTAGTTCTTATAACATAGAGAGGAAAAACATTAGGTTGCTATCAGACAAGTTTGGAGTCTCTCCAGGGCTCAACGTTAAACTTTTTTTGCAACTGGCTCCACCTGGCCAGTGGGTTTGAAACTTACTGGCCAGAAGACAATTTTTCTGTCCCTGTGTTACAACAAAACCAAAAACTTATAGGCTTAAGTTATGTTACTCTGTTAACATTTTTTATCATTTTATTAAATACACCCTGGAAATAAAAAAAACTGAATTAAAATGTTAAAATTATATAAATAAAAAGGTTAACAAACAATTTACTTTTGAAACAAAACATATTAACAGACTCAAACTTGACTTTCTCTTTCTCCTACTGACAGCCTTTTAATAAAAAAAATTACACAGAGCAGTGAATACAAGTCGCCTCTATCCTGATTGACATGTCACCATGATAGCGACATCTCAATCACAAGGTAGACCTGCCATAAAGCATACGCTGCTTTCTGGTCTATTTTCCTCTAAATGGGACCATAATTTACTAAATGAACATCATGCTGTGTTGAAGAAGACTTGAAACTAGTGAGTGAGACCATAAACTCATCAGGAAAGTGTTTACTGGGGTAATAAATCAGCTGAGAAGTAGGGTCATTTTACCATTATTTCTAATAAAACCGGACTTCTTTTTGCAACCAAAAGAGTCGGCCCCTGCTGGCCGTTCTGTAGAATGCAGTTTTAAGAGACTTCCGCATTGGCTTCGCGTTTCTGATCGGAAGCCTCCCGCTTGAATGAAACCGGACTTCTTTTGCAACCAGTGAACTCGCCCTCTGCTGGCTGGTATGGAGACCATTATTGTTTCATTAAGTTTCATCTTATTTGTAGAGCTGGCTCTCATAACGCAAAACAACCTAATCCAAAGGGCTCTGTGGCACCAAAACCATATATCAAGCCACTTACTAAAAGTTATTTTTCACCAATAAAGTCTATTATTAAGCAAAAATGCTAAATGAATGCTGTTTGCAGCTTGTGAATATGAAGATTTGCTTGTTGCTTGTTTTGGACTGTTAGTGGAACAAAACAACCAATCAGAAGATTACCTTGGGCTTTTGAATGTAATTTAATTTTTTTACACAAGTATCACAAGATTATCAATTAGTTAAATATATAATCTTCAGATTTATAGAGATAAGACACTTGCTCTGTTCCACTTTAAGTTATAGCATTGTGTATAAGGTAAGCTTAAACAAGAATTTTATGACTTGGAAAAATCAGTGGCAATTTTATCAGTTATTTATTCTTGTACATTTGTCCGATGTTGTCATCCCAGTTTTGTGCTGGAGAGGCTCCAGAAATGTTGAGTCAGCAAACACCAGTCTCAGCCTTCAACCCCCTTATGCACCCCTGAGAGGATGGGGAGAGTAATGCATGTTTGAGCCAGTTTTAGCATTCAGCCTCAGATAACCTCTATCATATCAGCACTTCCCTCACACCCTGAATTCACAATGTTTAAATAGCTTTGTGTGGAGACAAAGTAGGCCTCGAACAAGGACAGGGAGAGATGACCTGGATTTGCTGAGATTTCAGGACTTCACTGCACCTGCTCTAGCTCAAGCTTTAACTTGAAGACACAGGTTTCACAATGTGATAATATATTTACGAAAAATATAACAAACTCTCTTCTTCATCTAGCTTTTGATTCATTTATTTATCATTTGTACAGAGACCCAACAGTTTCCACCATGAGCAAGCACTTGGCCAGAGTAGAAATAAAAATCTCCCTTTGAGATGGGAAGATACAATTGGATGTCCTCTGCATAGAAATTCAAAGAGATTTTACTTGTACCTATTATCCCCCTCTGTTACCTAGTAACAGAGGGGGAGTAGAGAGAGTAGAGTGGGCCCAGAATTGACCCTTGAGGGACACCACAAGTGGTGGTGTATGCAGCATCTGTAACTATTCCTTGACCATGTTTAATCTCACATTTATTTATTTATTTAATTTTGCAAACCATGTACAACCATGCTTTGTTTCAAGAATAAACATGAGTCATATAATCCACTTTTGCTGGAACCTAATTTCCGTCTTCACTGTCAACAGAGGTGTTTATAAGCGACAGTCTTGAAACAAACATACTAGCAGTGTACAGCTATTACTACGGTGGATGCCATAAAGTCGATCAAAGAATGTCGTTTCTCAACTAATAAATGCAGCATGTTGTGCAGTGGCTTCTTGACATGATGTATCGTCATGCTTACAATAAACGTTTTTATAGTTTACGTGAGAAATGTTCCAACGTTGTGAGGCTTTAATCTAAAACTTGAAGCACAAGACACATTAACTATGTCTCACAGGTTGTAATGGGAAATGGAGATCTTGCAGTGTTGGTGCGTGTGTGTGTTGTTAAAGGAGCCCTTTATGTGAAAACTTTGCCAGCTAAGATGTTGATTGACAACTGCATATTTGTTTGTCTCTACACAGCAGCTCTGTCTGGGCTGGGTGTGTTTTGCTGTCCTCTGGCATGTTTTGTTTCTGTAAATCCTTTCTGTAGCTGGATTTCCACAGTTGGCAACCAATACAGTCGGCTGGAGGGATTAAAATCAAGCCCCCTCGACCCCCAGAGGCCGCAGCGTGGAACTGAATTAACCACACGTATTTTTGCTATTCTCAGAACTGTAACATTTTGAAGCTAAAATGGAAGAGTTCGTCTCAAGGGGTGGTGCTAAAGGAATCCAAAGGCTTTATCCTCTGGAGAACAGGAATGTCATCAGGAAATTCCCTGGCCTTTTAGGTTGTTATATTTCTGGTTTTGAAGTGGAAATTATGGCCCAAAGGTCAGGCAGTCAACAAAAGCATCCTCTGAAGTCCACAAATGTCAGCTTTCATGGATATTAGGCCATTGGTTTTCAAGCTAAATTATCATGGGTGTAAGTGTTGGTGAAACGTGCACCTAAGCCAGATGATGGCAGGGAAGGTCAAGAGCAATCACTGAAAGTGAAAAGATTCAGCATCTGTGGTTCAGTAACATCCATACCAGATTCAAAAGCAATGTAGCCAGTGGTTGCTGAGAATTATTGATCTATTTGTTGATCAACAGAAAATTAATTGGTGACAATTTTAGTAATCGATTAAGTAATAAAATCATCTTCAGTGTGGTGAGACATGTGCCTATATCATAAAGGCCTGCAAGTAACGACTATATCATCTTCAATATTATTGATCAGTCAGTCGTTTAAATGTCAGATTAAGGATCCCAGACACAATTTCCCAGAGTGCAATGTGAAGTCCAACCGTGGATCCTTAACTCAAATATATCAATACACCGATGTACAACAGAGGAAAACAGGTAAATAATTTAAACCATCATAAATGTTAGAAATCTATTCTCCATCACCAAATGCTTGTTGGCTTAGTTGTTTCAGCTCTACTGTCACATCTTTATAAGATAAAGTTTTTTTAAGATTTAAGTGCTATACCTGTTAACAGAGGACACCAACCAGTAAACAGAGTACAAATTGATGGACACTTGCATAATACAGAAATAATCATTCGTTGCCACCCTCAGTGAGATACTTTGGACCAAAGCGTTGGGCAGACAAACGGCTGGGTGGATCAATCATTAGGAATCACCTCTAATGGGGTATAAACACCAAAAACATATTGACATAACACTTGTTGTAATATAGCTCTATAATACAGAGGATTAGGCTAGAGCATACATCGTTTTTGCATAACGTGTGTCGGCTCATTCCAGTTAAAGTGCTGCACCCGTTAGGGCTGGGAGATATTGCCAAAAATGTTATCGCGATAAAAACATTTCATATCATTCGATATTGATAATTATCACGATAAATGACAAATCATTATTTTTTAAGTTTAAAGGCAGATTCTGGTTAAACTTTTCTTTATGGGCAGAATGGGACCATAACACTTGATGCCAAACAGTGGATCACTTAAAAAATCTGAGGGAGAATATTCAATACTATTCTGATAAAAAAAAATTTACAAAAATGATTAGTCAGTGTTTTTTCAGTCACTTTTCCTCAACAAAATAAATATTTTAATAGAAAAATTAAGTGCTAATTTGTTTGTGATTCAAATGATTTAAACCAAAATATTTATTGACGATATATTGAACATTTATTATATTGAGGAAAATTGTATTGTGATAATTATCATTATTGTTTTATTGCCCAGCTCTAGCACCCGGTTAAACCCAGAGAACAGAGCAGCTGAAAAACCTCGCCTACGTCCGTCTAAAGTTTGGGAGTATTTTAGACAGAGACTCTGCAAGCTCTGTAAATTGGAAATGGCTTTTCACAGTAACATATGCACTGCTGCTGTCACGGTAATTTTACATCACACCACTTTAAGGGCCAAGTACGAGTGAGAAACTAACGTTACAGACTGTTATTACAGTCTGCAAGTCGTTTCACTTATCTTCTTCCCACCACACTGATGTAAAAATACATTTCCCTGCGGTTATCTTACTTGGTGATGAAATAAATCCATGTCAGAACCATTTTAACCTTTAAGTCAAGTACTTAAGAAGAAATACTGATTCTCCAGTTCAGGAAAGGGTCATTAAATGAATCTGTGTCACAGCAATCCTTTTGAATTTGTGGTCAAGCATTTTTCTGATCAGACATTGTGTGTTGTTGTTGTTGTTGCTGAGTTACTGAAGAAGTTATCATTACGTGCAGCCCTCCCGAGCAGCATCTGTTCTTTGCGTGTCCTTGAAGCACCGGCGGGTCACGTGTCTATGATTAGCTTCCAAGGTCAGAGAGCATACAGCCTGAGGTCAGGGGTCACTACTCCATCAGGACTCCATCAGCCTGCTCTGATGGACTGAAGAAGATGGAGGACGCGTGGTGTTTTGAGACCAAACAGAGGGCAGAACTGCGCCACTTGACCCCTGCTGTAAGATTTGGTAAAGAGAAAATGCGGCGAAGGGTGAAAGGTCAAATGGGTGTTGACTGTGCTTAGCTTCTAGGTTAATTCTACCGAGGTGTGTCTGTTTCTGTTAATCAATGTGGGTGTAAAGAGGGAACTAAAAAGCTGCAGGCTGTGCTTAGATTATTAAACAGGGCTGAGAAAACACAAGGGGCAAAACATAAAAACTGTTGTATTCAAGACAAAGCCTCTGAGGCTTTGGTGTCTGTACCAGTCGCGCTGGCCGGGTTTATAATGCCTCTGAGAGGCCTGTGGTTGTGCTCGATGAGTGAGGTTGAACCGTGGACTCTGTGTGTATTACTTTTTACTGTGTACACAGAAGACAAGCTGCTATAATGTAAATGACATTGTTCACTTGCTTGCCTGTTGACTTCTCCTTTTCATCAACATACTGCCAGCACTTATTGCGTGCTGATCACTATGATGTGCTAATGTGCTATTGAAAATCACATTGGTATCAGCACCAAAAACCAGGTTTTTATAGAAAGTTCTCTGCTTCCGCCCCATGGAACCTTATTTTGGAAAAACTAGTCAACCGCTAGAGGAAGCTAATGTTTTTATCCCATTTCAATCGTGCACTGATTTACACAGATAATGTTTGTCACTTTAAAAGATAAGTTAAGTCAAGAAAGTCTCAGTTTGTTGTTAAACGATAAAGTAACATTTAGTTGTGTGAAACCGCTCAATGAACTAAACCTCTCATCTTACACAATATACGTCACCGACATGTTATTAGCGCTGTAACGCTAAGCTAACGTTCATCGCTTGCTTGCTGCTAGCTAGATAAGTTAGCTATGTTCTACACACAGATGTATCTCACCTGATGCGTTTAATCCAACAACTCCTGGTCTTTTCATCACATCATCTACACACGGAAGCTCTCTAACGTTAGCTTCAGTGACGTTAGCTTCAGTGACGTTAGCTTCAGTGACGTTAGCTTCAGTCATTGAGAGAAACAGTTATGACGCGACTTTTGGGTTTGTGGTTTTTCAGTGTTATACTTTTATAAACAAATATATCCCCAACCTGGAGGAGGTGTATTAATAATTATTATAACATGAAAATATTAAGTATAATGTTAGTATAATATATATACAGGTTAATCTGCCTACAGATAGTTTATTAGTTGAGATTCAGCTGTTTCACAAATAAAACCATTTTCTGATATTAGCCTGCACCGCTGTGGTTAAGGTTTTTGATTAGAGCTAATGTTTGTGTATTCTTTATAATTTCAGATAATAGTACAGCCTACTAGTTTACCATTAGAAACCTATAATATTAATTTCATAACAGCAGTTTCATTTTTGTGGGTTGTTTTCAGTCATTAAATTATTGTGTAAGAAAAATTCTCTACATGGTGGTTAGACTCTGCAAATTACCTACTTGTCAGTAATAAAAACCCTGCATACATTTCTAAAGTTTGCTGTAGCGCCTCAACCTTTTTTTAATGTCCCGCCTACCCCTGGCTGTGATTGGTCGGTTCACGAAAAGCGACCGTGACGAACAGCTAGCGCACACGGATGCATGAAAGGCTCCTGATCGCCATGCGGAGATTAGCAGGCAGGTGAGAACGGGAACAGGTGAGCGTGCCCAGAAAACCTGATCTGGAGAGGTCAGAGAAGAGGACCAGGGCCAGCACGCCAAAGACTAACATGTAAAAGTGGCAGTACCGTTGAATAGCAGCGCACTTCATATTGTGAGAAATAACAGGAAGCCATTAGCGCGAGCTTCATAGCGGAGCGTTCAGGTACTTTAAGCAACGCAGCAGCTGGTTTATTAATCCAGCTGCTGCATGTGTAAAATACAGAGGCTGTGGATTAGAGGAGAGGCGACTGCTGGGAGTCAAGACGTGTATTTACGTTCTGCTTGCTCAACAGTTGTTTGATAAATGGCCATTACAACACATTCGAAGAGGATTTGAAAGGTAGTTTTTTTTTCAATTCTAATCATTTTGGTGCTGAGGATTTCCCTTTGGCACTCGCTCAAATCTCTTTGGAGGTGGAGGGGGGGGGCGCAATTTCTCTACACAGGAAAAATCCTGCAGTGGCCCCCAAAGCTAGAGGGTCTGTGTACTAGTGTCTTTGAGCAAGACAGTTAAACCTCCCTGTTTCACTCCAGTGCCTTCCCAAATATAAAAAATAAAATGAAACCATACATGAAATAGCCTCTAATGGTGAGGCTCTGGAAAATAGGTGTGCATCCTTCAGCTCGTGTGTGTGTGTGCGAGCTCTGAGTGTGATCATGTGTCCCGCCGTAGTGTGAGAAGCAGGATTAGCGCTGCCATTCACAGCTCCAGCAGCAGCAGGCGTTTTCTTTTCCAGAAACAAAAGCCTGTCTGTTCCCGACTGTGTATTAAATCCAGAATCTTTATCGAGGCTCTGTGCTGACATCAGCCTGTCTGGGTACCGACACGCGGGCCGATCGCCTCCTATCAGGTGGCGTCTGCGTCCGTCCCAAATTGCTGTCACATGGATTTAGAGATGATTCTTTACAGGCACGCTCTGCGCTTCGTGTCTGCTGTCTCAAATGTCATGGAAATAAAATACAGGCAGGTTTTCTGGTCTCCTTATTCTATAGGGACTATTTGTCCTGCCTAAAGTAGTTCCAGTTAAAAGTGTGTTGTGTGGATTACAGAGTGAGGGACATTGTTCATTTCTTTGAGTATCATAAATACGTTTCCCCTCACCGACATTGTATTGAGTTGTAGACAGAAATCCCAAAGACGGATATCTAAAAATTTTGTAAAACCGACCAAATATGACAAGAAATTTAGTTTAATTAATTATTTAAAATTGAGAAGTCGCTCAAAAAAAATTAATCAGGCAGCTCTGCAGAACACAGGGTCCAGGGTGAGGGTTGGTTTAAAAGGAGCTAACACGAACATTCAGCTTCTCCTTTAATCTTCTGAATAGTTTTAAAGCGGCAGAAACCAAATTGTAATGATTGATTTTTAATCAAGCAAAGATGGGAAACACAAAGTGGTTCCAGCTTCGTATTTGTGAAGATGTGGGTCTGTTTTGTGCCATTGGAAACAAGAAATAAAGCTGTGAAGCGGGCCGACTCTTAATAATCTGCTAATTGTGTGTTCAAACTGTACGTTATACGCCAGGGGTCGGCAAAGAAGTCTGGCATCGGACCAGATTTTTTTTTATAGCCGTAACATGGCACGCTAGAACATCGTCAAATTATTTCATACCCTTGGATATTTATGTGCTTATGTGCTTTTGATATTGACGGATGGAAGAGAATGAAAATTTCATATCACGATTATAGTGACCAAAATTATCACGGTCATCAGTATTATCAATGTTGTAAAAAATGTGCCAAAAAAAAAGATTAAAATGTTCTGAATCCATTTCAACAAGTATTATATTGAGAACTACAAATAAATTTGCAATTTTGTTTGCATAAACAATAAAATAACAGCCAATACCTTCTGTAAACATATGAAAATCATCTAAGCGTGCATTATTAAGATTTTATATAATATAGGTAATGCAATGAACCCATGCATAATTACATGAAAACAAATAAGCCTTTAGAAGACAGTGATAGGAACTGCAATGAGCCCAACAGCTGACGTAAATACAGAGCAGTCTGCAGAGTTTCTCCTGTTCTGGCAGTTCAGCGTTCACTCATAAAAACTGAAATACGACCTCTGCAGCGCTGTCTTCCTCCGTGTTGCCATTGACCCAAACAAACACACGTTGCATACTGCGCATGCTCGTCTGCTTCTGGGACACTGTCGCTAACTTCGGTTATAATACCGAGGTAACCAAATCCGGTTATCATGCTAATTAAAATGTGTACGGTGATAATAACCATCGGGAATTTTGCCATGGCTTATCGTTAAACCGATAATCGTTTCATCCCTAGACTGTTAACAGTTTTGTGTTGACTGCTGTCTGTACAACAAAATGCCCCTCAGGACAATAAAAATATTTATAAGCCTATAAGGACACTTTTTCACATGCTCCCAATAAAGCATGTGCTGCTGCGTGTGCGCGTCCCGACGTTTGATCATAAACCTTTTGGACACTACTTTTCATTTCCATGTGGAAATACAGGGGAATCCAATCACACTGACCGCTTTTTGAGAGGAGTGTCAAGCAGACCAGAGACTCTTTTGAATGTCTTTAGGAGCTTTTCAAAGTAAAAGCTCTCAATAAACTCAACATGAATCATTGCTTCAAAAGTCATTCTTGCGCTTTTTGTTTTGGAGGCACATTCACTACAGAGGAAGTAATTATGTGAGTAACTTCTGCTGTCATGACTGAGCTGCTATCAGTTTATGTGTTTTCTGCTATCAAAGTAATCTGGCCTGATATTATTGCTGGCCTCTGACCGCTTCTATGTTTCTGTTAGAACTCACCTTTTTATCAGAGAAACACAGGAGCAGACTCCTGGATCATTTAACCGCTCTGTAGTTTTATGTTACGATATGATGGATGGAAGTACTATGGACAGTCAGAGCCTCAAATCAGACCTCAAAATGAGAGTAAAGGAGTATTTTTTTCAAGTTTCGACAAAATATCGTCATAGTTGACTCCACAGACTTTGAGCTTTTATCAAAGATCCAGATATTTTCTCACACAGTTTTCATCTCTTGTATTAACTATTCAACCGGAAGAGTCTCGTGTCCATCCAAGACTTAAATTGCTCCATCTAATCCTCACATTGTCAGTGAGAACATGAACCACACTATTACCTTCCAGAATCCTGGACACCTGAAACAACTCATCCCGCTTCACAACTCTGTATATTTAGGTTGGTGGGACATAACAAGCAACTGAGCGACCCAGTATATTCCATGTTTCTTGGTAGCCCTTAAGAACAATATGGCAGTCTATCTACAGTATAGGACTTTAATGACTGTTATAAATCATACAGTGACAAACCAGACTACCCACAGAGGTGTTTAATATGTTCAACCTTCACATCTTTTTCCGTTTTTCCCTCCCGCTCAGCTTTTTTCTTTTGCTCGTTAGCTTCATTCGGACTCTCTTTTTATTGATCTCATCGACTCTGGTGCCTTTTCCTGCTCTCTTTTAATCATACACTATATTGGCTATAAGTTATAATGGTGCCCCGTGGAGGCAGTGGCTCTCAGGATGATGGAGCGATTCTGCGCCTTCCCTCCTCCTCCACCTCCGTCCTTCCTCTCCTCCTCCTCCTCCGGCCGCAGTCGACCGAGCGTGCCGCTCTCCTTCCCTCGCTCTCAGGCTTGTGAAATATTGATAACCCTGAGGCGTCCAGGCTGAGTGAGAGAAAAAAGAAATTTCACTTTTCCTTCTATGGGTTTAACCCCTGAACGCCCCTTCTCCTTACAGAGCTTGCAAAATCTCTGCAGCTCTGGGTAATCTCGTTTTTTGGCAGAGAAACAATGTCAAAGAAAAATGGGCTGAGGCATTCGTCATAGGTGAGTGTGTGAGATTTAATAAACTCCGAAGAAAGGGGGGGAACACAGATGAGGCTAATGGACGGCAAAATCCAGCCAATTAAAAGCAAACAAGCAAATCTTCTTTATGGATTAGGGGTTATTAAAAGTTTTGGGTTCACTGGGAGAGGACCACAGTCCTGCCGGAGCTCCTCTGGGAGTGTTTAGTTGTGTGTTGTGGTTGTGATGGCTTGTCCGCGGGTGCTCGGGACTAATGAAGAAGCAGGCAGGGACAGGAGGTCTCTGGCCTGCAGACGGTCGGTCAGCTGGTACGGTTTAAGGTTGAACATTATCAAGGAGACTAATGAGAGGGCCTCAGAGCTCAGCCAGGTAAGACTCACCACATTAGAGGTGCTTTCTGTCGTGCAAACACACTCTCTTTCTCCCTGAACTCGTGTTTTAGCTCCTACAGTAGATGCAAAGACGGAGGAAGGGAGTTCACTCACTCAGGCATCATTTAAAGGAGACAGAAATGACTTCAGATGCAGTGTTGCTTCTGTGTTTTTCAGTCCAGAGCTTGGTGAGAAAGGCCTAGAGTGTGTATAAAGAATCAATAAATAGCCTAGTCCCACCAAAAAGGTTTGATAGCTGCTGTAGTTACTGAAAGGAGTGGACCTAAAGTAGGTCACCATAACTTACCATTAACCCAACACTACCCCCTGACCCAAAAGTAAAAGGACTTGATACTTTTCATAGTGTTAGATTGTTGTATTTTTTTACAGTATTGAACCAATATCATTATTGCATTACCCTGTAAAAAGTCATGGTGGAATTAATATTACAATATTACATCTTCATACACTCTTTACGATTTTTTATTAATGAAGAGAGGTGTTATTTATTTTTTTGTTTTTTTATTTTAACTTCCATACAGTGCTTGATTAATACAAATACTTTTTATGCCACTGAATGTAACACACAGGAAAAAGGCTGAAGCCTTTAAGCCGGATGAGTTCACGTTAGGGATGCGCCGTATGTTTGGCAACCGAAAGTAATCGGCCGGAAATAGTGCAAAAAAACCCCAAAACACTTCCAGTGTTCGGACTAATAAGTCAAATGACCGAATAAGTTTTAACGAAGACATGTCGGCAGTGTTGAAGCATTTTAAAGTGTCCGAGAAAGACACAAAAAATTTGTCTCCCAGCACATTCTCTCCATCTGTGGCTGACTTCATAGAAAAGACAACAAACGGTCTGAACAGCTGTGATTGTTTCTGTCACTCGTCTGGGAGAAAGCGATTAAGCTGGCCACACCTAAATTTGGAGTGCACACGTATTCAAGCCTTTATGGTAAATCCACTGAAACGGCCCAGAGCGAGCCGACGGGCAGGTTAGTCGGTCAGTTTGTCTCTTTACAAAGACAAAGTGTTGCAGTATGAGAGTCCTACCTGAAGAGAGGCTGTGAAGTCTTCATGTTACAACATTATTTATCAAACCGGGTCGGACTGGATGAATTTAGCACGAGGAGGATACACACGTAACAACGTCCGGTTTTCAAAATAAGGCATCTATACAGGATGGAAATTAGATTAATTGGATTATATTCACACAATGTATAAAACATATTATATGTGTCCATTAAAAGAAAATGGACACATGTAATTTACTTTACCGGACCCCCCCCCACCATAGTCTCTCCACATCCTGTGGGAAACACTGGGGAAAAAGCACATGATGACTATTTAATTTATGCAATGGCAAAAAACTTTGGCAGAATAAATGGAAATGAAAAACCTTGTTCGGTACTTGGGAGAGTTTTTCATTATATTCTGTTTCGGCTTCAGCCAAGACTTTTCATTTTCCTGGTTCACATAAGTTTCACAGAAACTAGCGTAACATCTCATTCCCTCGAGCGGTTGATCTTCCCTCTGCTGAGCTTCTCTCCTTGTGTTTTTCTGCTTGTGGTGCGTCGATATTCAGCATCCTGTTGTGACCCCCGCTCACTGTTTTGCTGAAACCGCTGCAGCTGCTGCTCATCAAGACCCCAGAAAGTCAGCCGCCAGAGCCGCCAGGGCCGCTCAGCGCTATCTGACAATGCAGAGAGCTATTAATGGACTGCGTGCGTGCTCTGAGAAAAAATGGACGTAATTTCTGCCTGCTTCCTGTCAGTCCATCAATAAACCGGACATATATAGGAAGGTCGAGAGTGACGTAGAGTATTTAACGCTGGCAGCTGTAACGATCGCTGCGTAGCGGTGATTGATTATCAATGATGGAGCGACATATAGAAATAACCTTGTCTCATAAAGTCGAGTTACCCTGAACATTTGTACTGATTTGTCTTTATTGAACACCGTACAGGAAGCTTCCGGGACTAAATTAAATTGTCATGGACTAAACTACATTGTCAGGGGAAAAAAGTGTTTTATGTATTAATACATGTAGGGAGGTCCAGATAAAGTTTCTTTGACCCTGATTAAGATCAGAATCTTTATATATATTGGGCATCAGCAAATACAAAATCTGATATTATGCTTGATATTTACTTAAATGTTGATTAAATATATATTTTCTAGCCTCACAAATGATCTCTTCGGTGAGATTTTGTCAAGAATGGAGCTTTAAACTCTGTTTCAATTAATAAATTAATTAATATCTGATATTAGTTTGATAGGAAAGTTATTGACAGTAATTCTAATGTTTGATAAATCGTTATTTATCAAGTAAAAAAACCAAACATTTGATGTTTCCAGCTTTTCAAATGTGAGGATAAGAATATATATATGGTAGCATCCTGGATTTTGGACAAGTGAAGCTGCTGAAGACGTCACCCGGGGCTCTGAGAACATGTGATGGGTCTTTTCTGTATTTTTAATCGATTATTTAGGACTAAAAGTAGTTTCAGTTGCAGCCCGAGTTTCAGTCCCATAGTAGTGGGATTTGATTTGCTCAGTGGGAGCTCTGAACTCAACTTCAAAAACCTTCACACTGCGTTATAATTACAATATGTTTTTATGGCTTATTGTCATTCTCGCGGCTTCTTTTCTCAGCTGAACCCACAGAACCTTCCCTGCATGGTTCCATAAGCACCCCGCTTCTTTCTTTTTACCCTCCTCCTCCTCCTCATTTTCCCCTTCGTCTTCCTTTTATCTGTCGTCCTGCGGGCAGACATCTCTCGACATGATAAAAGCTGAAGCCCAGAGGGGTGGCGAGCCCGCTGCCATCCTGGTGTCGAAGTGTAAGACAGAGACAGAGGGAGGATGGGAGGAGAAATGTACAGCGCTGTTTAGCTTATTGTTATCACCCACAAAAACCTCAGTGCTGACAGAAAAAAGCATAAAAGAATAAAAGGTTCTTTCTTTGCTTCACGTGTCGGTGAAACTCAGACACAGTGGATTGCTTGTTGATTTGGAGGGTTACTCTCATCAAAACGCATCTCATTCCTGTCGCCGTTTCAACACTACCTGAGTTTCAATACTTCAGTTTCTGACAACCGATGAAGAGCCACTTTGGGTTTGAAGTGTTTTACCTCCTCCTCCCACATAACAGACATTGTTTTCACCCTGACCATTTAACAAAAGAAGCCAAACATCTTACAAACAAGAAGTTAAAGCTGATTATAATACAGCCTGTATTAGGAATTATCCGATCAAAGAAGAAGTAAACAAGATTATGAATGCGACCAGACGTTTGATGCCAGTTGGTCGTCGCTGTCTGACTTTAAACTAACCAACTTGATGCAGACCCACACTGGGTGAATGTAGGGTGTGATTATCAAACTAACTTCGTCCTGGTGTCTGAGCAGCAGCTCTCCTCTAAGGTGAGCTTTTCCTCTAAGGTTATTTCACCTCATTAAAAAAGAGAGGTGACATTTCATTTAACTGCAAAAAATAAGCAATAAATATCAAAACCGCCACATTAAAAGCCCTGATGGGTACGCTTTAATGCTGCACCGGATGACTTGACGGTCGCTCGCTGTCACAGTATTAATGTAAAGTAAAGAGTAATAACAAAACAGTCAGAGAGTAGAAATGGAGAGATTTGACATTGTGAGGAGGGTTTCTGGGGTGCCGTGGTCTAAAAAAGCCTGGGATCACAATCTAAGCAGTCTGGCTCATTAATATTTCTACATGTAATATTAATATATACATCATATGTGGTGTGGCGAGCTGTCCAGGGTGTACCCTGCCTTTCGCCCTATGCCAGCTGGGATAGGCTCCAGCCCCCCGCGACCCTGTACGCAGGATAAGCAGTTGACGATGGATGGATGGATGGACATCATATGTGGTCTTTGTGTGTGATATAGGGTGAGGACGAGGACGAGGCCTGCCAAGTGTCATTTGAAATGCTTCGATGCGAGTGAAGGTGCTGATGAGATACCTGAGTTTACCCGTTTACCTGAGGACTTTTTTTAATGCAACTTCAACTTATAAACTTTTATAAAAGTAACTAATCAAAAAATAACAAAAAGGGTTAAATCAATAAATAAATACTAACTTTTTCCATTTGGCAGGTTAGTTGTCAGATGGTGTAGCTGGTCCAGTGGTTCCTTTTGTTTGGTCCAGTCTGTGTTACGGCCCTGTAACATAACAATGCTGTCATTTTAACCTTCGTGGAAAGCTTCTTTTCCCACAGTAGTTTATATAACCTCTCTGTTTTGGAATGCACCACAAATCTGGTAATTAATTACCCATGGCGCATTGCGTCAGCTCAGCAGATGTACCCCAGATCGTCCCGGGGGTTGTGAGAGCAGCCGGTGTTTGCGGCCAATCGCTGTGAGAGATTGTGCAGCTGATACGGCCGCACTCGTCAGGGGGGAACGCTTCCTGACTTAAACATCTGATCTGGAAGTTTCTCACATTGCCAGCATAAGCAGACACGTCCTTGTTGTCAAGAAGCCGTGACACCACACAGAGGGTTGCTGTCAGAAAGTAAAGCTGGATGTGGATGTGCATGGGTGCGGAACGAGACTGGGCGGAAGTTTGTGCCATTGTTAAACCCCATTTTCCGCTTGACTGTCAGAAAACAGCCTCTCTGCCGTTTATGATCGTCCTCTTTTGCAGAAGCGATGCAGTAGAAACGGAGCAGACCGATACAGGCTGAGAGAATAAAAGGCCACACTGCAGCAGATCTGGGTCTAGACGCAAACTCACTGCCTCGTAGGTGAGAAGCGCCTTCTGCATCAATAAAACAAAAACTGCACTCCCCTGCGTTAGCTGTAACGTTGACATCTCCACCGCAGACACTTAGAGGACACTGAGTCACTTGTAGACAGTGATAAACTGATAGAGACAGAACGAGAACACCGTGTACTCCGAAAGTCTGAACGAGGCCAGCAGTCATCAGCACCAGTCAGTGTCACCTGCTCTGACACCTGAAGTCAGTCTGACCCCTTCTCTCCGCCTGAGCCGTTAAAGGAACATCAGAGCAAGTGGGAAGCTTTCATCCTTATTCTTCAGGTAACTTATTCGAAATGGCCAGATTTGCTGGATGTGGTTGGAGAGAAACACGGTGAATTATCAGAAACGAGGTCAGGTGGGTTAATACCCAGGTTTCTAGTGTTCCGTGGGGACGTTTTTTAAAGGGGACCTGTTATGCTTTTTCATATTTTATGGCATTTCTATAATGTCACAACGTCAGATGTTCATGTTAAACACTGCTTAAAGAGACAGGAGCGTCTGCAGCTCGTTTCAGACAGAGGCTGAAATGAGGGCCTACATGAAGAGCCAGTATGAGATTTTTGAACTCTGAATCATGCAAAGTTGCCATACAGGAGTCACAGAACTACAATATAGGACTGGAAAGCAGTTTAATATGTCTTTAAAACCAGGGTAAGATGCCAATTTGAAGCCTTGAGTTTGGCATTTTTGGCCGCTGTGTTGATTTTTGACAACCAGCTACTGGACGTGGCGAGGGAGTGGCGCTAGCTAACTTGCTTTGTAATTCACGTTAAACTGTGATTTTAAGCAGGATGCTAATTTTGGCAAACAGACAACAAGCTTAAAACAAACGTACACACCCAAATAAATGTACAGCCGACTCCCACTAAGCTTCTTTATCGGCACTGGTTAAATGTACACAGAGCAGCCGGATACGAGTCGCCTGAATCCTGAGTGACAGTCCGCCATGTTAGCGACTTGTCAGTCACAATGTAGCCTCCCCTGCTTTTTTGGAAGGGCTTTTCGATATGACGATATCTAAGGAACCGTCTGTCGTTTACAATTAGCACTCCAACGTAAAACTAATATCCAAATTTAAACTAACTTCACCGCGGTCCGTTCTTCCACACGAGCCGGTGTTGCAGGGAAGAAATTGGCATGAAAAAAGCTACACAACAGCCATGATGTGTGTATCAGTCAGGTAACGTTAAATGACTCGCCCACGGACACTTAGCTTACTTTATAGTTCACCGAGACATGCTGCTGTTGTGATGTTAGCTGTAGCAGCAGGAGAGTTGCGAGTGTCGCTGTCTGGAGCTGCTGTGCTGCTCTGGTCTCGCCATATTTCATTGAATTTACAAAGAATGTCAAATGGGAGCATAATTTACTGAAGGAACATCATGCTGTGTTGAAGAAGACTCAAAACTAGCGACTGAGACCATAAACTCATCAGGAAGGTTCTTTCCCCGGCTGGTCGTGGTTGCGGCTTGCTCAGGATGCTTGTGTGCGTACGAACACTTAATGGCTATGCTGCTATCATTGTTTGAGAAAACTTGCAGAAAGTTCGAGCGGGCCGGCTCTGAACTGTGTGAGCTTTAATAGAGTCCCTGTGGGGTTCAGGGCTTCTTTAAATGTTGAGTTAGCTGATACTGTAAAGCCACATTCAGCCCCAAGAGCAGGTTAAACACAGCTTACAGGGCTTAGCTGGACTTGGGCTGCTGGCTGAGTCTCTTGTTGTTTGTTCTAGAAAAAGAGAGGGATGGATTGATGTATTGAGGCAATGAGAAAGAGAGAAGGGGAGTGGGAACAAAGTTCTGTTGTTTGTTTTCCATCCCACATCTACAAGCTTCTTGTGCTTCTCTCGCTTTCTCTTAATCACTCTATTTTGCTGCTTTTCTTGCGTTTGCACTCCTTTGTCACACACATCTCTTTCTCTGTGGCTCCCGCCAGCAGACTGGATTAGCCAATTAGAAACGAGCTATGAGCTCATCCGGTCGCCACAGAGACTGCTGGGAGAATAATATGAGCTCATCCTCTGAACAGAGAGTGAAAGAGACGCTGAAAGAGTGACCTGTAGCCACAGAAGCACTTCAGACCAGCACAGAGACAGCCAGGCCTTCTCTTAGCGCACACGCATCGGTACAAGCACTGTATTACTATGTAAAGATGAATGATGAATGATCCTTTCACATGGCGATTAGAGTGAGCAAAATGATCACCGTTATCTACGGAAGCCCTAAGCGGCCATCCATTCAAATTTTTTTTTTCACTCCGTATTCCTGGGATAATTTTCTTGTGATCTCGAGATAAGAAAACAGTAGATGGATCGATAGATAGATAGAGAGAGAGAGAGAGAGAGAGTGATAGAGAGAGAGAGAGCTAGATAGAGAGAGAGAGAGAGAGATAGATAGAGAGATATATAGATAGATAGCGAGCTAGATGGATAGATATAGAGAGATAGATATAGAGATAGATATAGAGCTAGATAGATACAGAGAGATAGATAGAGAGATATAGAGATAGATAAAGAGCTAGATAGAGAGATAGAGATAGATAGATAGATGGAGATAGAGAGATATATAGATAGATAGAGAGCTAGATAGATACATAGAGAGATAGATAGAGAGATATAGAGATAGAGAGCTAGATGGATAGATAGAGAGATAGAGATAGATGGACATAGTAATAGATAAAGAGATGGATAGAGAGAGATGAGAGATAGATAGATAGAGATAGGAATCATTCTCTTGGAGTTTTTTCTCTTTCATAATCCTCTTCAACAAAGAGACCTGCGATTCGTCCACATCCATCAACCTATGGACTTCTCATTTCCCCATCATTCCCAGGCAGAGGAAATTCCTGCGCTTCACGTTACACATTTCCTGACGGCTATTTCACAACCTTTGAAATAGCTGTCAGGAAAAGTGTGATTGGATTCCCACTTCAATCACTTCATAACAACTTTGTTAAAGAGGATAATAAAAAACACACAAAAGAAGAGACAAGAAGTTGTTAAGAACGTACTTGAAAACAGAATCCTTGGATTACGAGTCCTGCGCTCTACCAAGTGAGCTAACCAGTCACACTGAAAAGTCTCATTGAGATAAGAAATTATCCTAAAGAAACACACCGGCTGACCCCTATATTCAGCTATGGTTTGTTATCTCAAGATCACGAGAAAATCATCCCGTTATCACAGGAAAACAAAGTTAAAAAAAATAATTGAATGCATGGCCATGTAGGGCGCCCGCTTATTTTTCTTATTTCTCGGTTTTGTGCAGGATTTTGGTTCTGTACATTTCTTTCAGATTGGTGCAAACTTAATGTCTACTTAGATATATTAAAAGGTAAATAACAGCAAGATAGTTGTTATGCCAATATATTTGAAGAACTCATTCTGTACCCAATACCCATATTAAAATCACAGTGTCCAAAAGTCAGAGAATTAAAAGGGAGTGTAACCTAAATTGGGTTAAAGTGCCAATATTGCTAACATGTTAATGAACGCATGTATTTTATCATGCATGCTATTCAAAGAACCAGGCAAATCAAGCAAAAAAGGGGGGGGGTTAATAAATGTACTTGTAATGATTAATTTTAAAAATTAAAAATTAATTTTTACTTTATCCTCACTGACAGGCGAGCGCTACAAGCTGAAGGACATTCTGACACGCTGCCTTGTACAAACAGAGAGGCAAACACACGGTCGCATCTATGTAAACATACTGTATCCAAAGCCTGATCACGACCCCCTGCTGTGACACCAACTTTAGCGATGTCACAGGGGAAATGAAATAAACTCACAAAATAAAGGAGGAAAAGGCAAAACGGGAGGTCCCTCCCTCCCTCCCTCATGTTGTCTCTTCATGTTGAGCTCACCCACACGGCTGTGTTTGGCCAGCAGGCAACAAACTTCAAAGAGTGTGAAATTAAATGTCTAGACGCCCCCCCGTCCTCGCTCATAACACACACACACACATAGCCTGTCCTTTTTCCTCCGGACATTTTCTTTTCTTACCCTTTATACTCAGCAACAACAAGCATAGCACTGCACAGTCTATTTGTTTGATAGCAGTTATATATTTCTCAGTTGACATGAAGAGCAACAAAAAAAACCCTCTACGCTCTTTTGATTCGCTGTGCATTTACAAGCCTCCACACAAACTTCTTACACTGGCTGCTTTTTTCATTTACTACAAAATAGGCTGCAGCCAAACATTCTTGAAATGGACCTTCATGAAATGGTGTGTTAGCTGCCTCTGCTATTTCATCACAGCTTCATGCAATCTACGATGTAAAATGGGCTCATTCACCAACTCTGCAGCTCTACGTAGCCTCTTTTAGCTTATAGTTTTATTTTCATGTCACATTCACTGTCTGGTTCAGAGACAGTTTTCCCAGCAGGCAGCTCTTTGCCTGTACGCCTCCTGCGTTTTATAAACAGTCTATGGTCTCCTGCCCAACACCAAAGACTGTGGCCCCATCCACGCTACTCCCTTAGAGTTTTAAAATGAATACGATCTCTGTCCACACCTGCATTTTAGCTGCGTGACTTGATCTCCGTCTACTTTAAAACAACTGAAAGTGCACAGCTAGTGGCCGTTAACGTACACTGGGCATGTGCATGTTGGTGTAAACATGAAGCAGATGGTCAGTTCCGTTGTTAGAGAAGTTTCAGTGAAAGAATAAAGTACTACAGACGAAGAACCGCATCAGATTTTAATCTGCATGGACCAATAACGAGCTGGGACTGTTACTGACAGTAACACAGGAGTAAATAGAGGCTGTGGCGGCAGAAAACAGAATCTGAGTTGTCGTTAATTAAATACGGCGACAGGTGTGGGCTGTGTTATTTGCACGGTACAAATTATTTTAATAAAGATATAAATCAAAACTCTGTCAGTAGTAGGACCCACGATACGATATTATTACGATTTTAAACATATTGCGATATATTGCAGTTTATTACCTTTTTTCCATCTTGAAATTGTGAATTGTACAATTCATATAATACAAGATCGATACTTGACCTCTATGTATCGATACAATACTGCCACAGAAAATATCGCGATACTGTGCTGTATCGTTCGTTTAAAAAAGAAAACGTAGTAGTATGGATGGGGCCTGTGTGTTTTTGACCCAAACTTGCCCCAAATATCCTTAAATGTGCTTGAATTAGGGGTAATTGTTAGGGTGAAAAGGGCAGTACAGCATTGACCCGCTAATGATTTCAGCCTTTTCTGCAGCATCAGCGGCTCTTCAACTTCTGCGCTCTGGGTTCTGGTGTTATCTCAGGCTTTGGAGATGCGAGGGGCAACGACACAGGCACGCTCTTTTTTTGGGAAGAGCAATGCATTTTTTAAAACCTTGAAACTTTGCACGAGTTGAGCCGTGTCTTGAGGCTGACTTACACACCGTGCCTCTTTCTCGGAGCAGCTTACAGACCGTGAGCAACACCCTGCAGTAAGGTCCAGTAACCTCCTCCACTTTGGGCTGTTTAGTTCTCCGACCCCTCAAAGATCAGCACTTTCAGGAATTCGTCATCGTGTGCGAATCCACCGATCAGTGCAGTTCCTTTGAACTGAGCCGAGTTTGGTCTTAAATGTTGCCGTCACCCAGGTTTTCATGCAGAGACGTCAGTACAGGGACGACGCAGTAGTGCAAGAAGCAGAGATAGAATTTAAATGTCCATCAGGCAGCTGGATTTCGGCGTCTCTGGAGCAGCCAGAGAACACGTTAATTGGATTTTTACTCCCAAATGTGAGGGACCTGCCCTGATTAAAATGAGAACAAAAATCAGAGCAGTTTGTATATCTGATGATGATAATTACGGAAATCCTCAGTGGCCGACTGCTCTCGAGTGTGGAGTGATGTTTGCTCCGTCTGCCAGCCCAGATACTTGTGGTTCCCTCACATCTCCCTCCTCATCATGTAATTTTCGAGGCTACCCACCCGTCACTGAACCCTCACCCGCTGGAAGCAGATCAGCTCCAACAATGCAGATGAGCTGGGAGTGGGGTTGTGTTCGAGCGCAGCGGGGAGGAGGAGAGGGGCGAGGCAATGAAAGAGCATTCACATCCAGACGGATCACATGTCACTCTTTCTCCTCACCGGTTTCCCTCCAGGGAATCGTCTCTCTTGGTAACTGTCTTTCAAACTCTGTCTCTTTGTCTCTTTCGCTCTTTATCACCCTCATCTCGCCTCTAATAATTAATCTGCCTCCTCTTCCTCTCTCTGTTCACTCTCATTTTCTTCCCGTGTGATTAATCCCATTACAGAACATGTTCATCTGTTCACTCCTAATCTTTTCCTGCTCTCTTGCTTCAGTATTTTATTAGTAGTTTTTCCCCCCTTCTTATGTGAATCAGTATACTTTTGATTTGCATTGTAAAATTTAGTTTGGCTGGTTAACTCATGCAGCTGTAATGGTTCAAATCGCAGATGCCGCCAGCAAGGAAAGTGAATGACCAGAGCTTTTTCCACCCACTTGACCCCTAACTGCTCACCAGCCACCAAGACCAGACTTGCTTCACAAGGAGAGTGCAAAGCTGAAAAACACTGAGCAAAACCGCTTGAAAGTCCACCTACTCCGGTTACGGCACGTTACAGTTGCTCCACGGTTTTGATGCGTCCATAGCTCGGCGTGAAAGTCCACAGGAAGCGTCTCAGCAGCGGAGCGTGCAGCCTTCCCCATGTTACTGACTTCTTATTAATTTGTCTGTTTTGTGCTTCTGCTACCTTTTTCACGGCTCCATGTGACTCCGTCAACTTCAGGCTGCAAATCCCACAAGGAGCATTTCAGAATCAGAGCATTTTGCCTGCCTGATTTTCCTGACATGTTTAGATTTTGTTATATTTGTTAATCATTGTTTCTTTTTGTTGTTCTACTACGATTAAGTAGGTTATGTAGTTAAATGGTTTCTTTTTGTGTCTGTTTTAACCGTGTTCATAGTTTGTTTTTTTTATGATTGGGAGTCCTCACAGGGTGTTTTATTTTGAAAATTTAGTGGATTCTCTTTGCCGTTCTGTGTCTAACTTCCCGCATTGGTTCGATGAGCTCTGTGCTGCTACCTGCTACCTATCTCTCTGATTGACTACCAGTAGACACTCTTGTAAAAACTAGGGACGCACCGATCGGATTCTGATACCTGACATTAACCTGATCCAGTTTAATCGTTTGTCTCTTTTTTTTTTAAACAAAAAAGTGAGACATGCTGGTTTCATCTTCTTAAATGGAAGGAATTGCTGCTATTCTTTGTCATTTCTGATTGTAAATGAAGAGTCTTTGCGTTTCGGACTGCTGATTGGACAAAAGAAGTGATTTGAAGGCGTCACTTTGGGCTGTGGAAAATTGTGATGAGCATTTGTCACAAATTCTTGACATTTTATAGTATAAACGATTAATTGGTTATTGGTGAAAATAGCCGGCGGATTAGTCGATAATGAAAATAATCAAAAGTCAGCACACGATGCGTCAGCAGTGTGCATGGAGACCTCAACATTTTGCTTGGAGAGCAACCATAGAAATTTGTTTTATAAAGTTATAAAGCAATGTTTAAATAAAGCCCGATGTGGCCTTACAAATAAAATAAAAGATTCTCAGTGTCTCTCTCACAGTGAGGTTTACAGCTTATTCATTTTACACGGATATCCAAAGCCCGGGTACCGGTATGTGGGTATCAGGACTGAAAACGTCGGATCGGTTCATCGCTTTATGTACAAATGGAAAAAAAGCCGGCTGTTTCGATGTGGGGGGGTGTTTCTTCAGGTACGCTGTGGCAGAGTACCAGCTCCACGAGACTTATCAGACACCAGGGTTGCCCCGGTATGCCAGGTAAACAGTAGCAATCCAGCATTCACAGCAACGTAATCTACTAGGAATGATTTTTCTCAGCCCTAACTCTTTCCTTGCTTATCACATATGTAGCTGCTCGTCTCTTAGTCCCAGAATGTTAATATATACTTTTCATAAAGGCATTGTTCCTCTGCTGTAATACGCTGTAGGAGTCCCTGAAGACTCTGACACAGGAGTAGAGAAACGCGATATCCAGAACCAACGATTAAGTTCAGCTGCTGTGTTGTTTTGAAAGAAGAAATATGACTAGTTGCAGCTTATAGTAAGGCTGCTGCTGTGGGTTGATAATGGTGTGAGTTCACTCAGCAGGAGTGTTACAGCTTGTATTGTCTTTGTTAGATCCAGCACTGGGGGGAGGGTGTACAGTAGACCGAGGGCGGGAGGGGGGGGGTAGAGCAGAAAGGTGCAAATTGAAGCAGTTTTCGGCTGAATGAAGAGGGGATGACAGGCGGAGCGAGGGGAGTGAACTCATCTGGTTTCCTGATAATAAACTGAAAGTGCCGGAGTCAGGGAGGACAGACCAGAGGGATGGAAAGAGAGAGAGACACAAAGGAAAAGAAAATGACTTCATTCCTTTATACACATATAGATCACTCCGTTTCTGTAACGTACATCTGAACACAGCCGGCTGCCTTTATGAATTCATAGAAGCAGAGAGGTCTGAGAGCTCTGCTGAAATCTGGGTCACACATCAGTGTGAAGCAGCTTCACCTCGTTTTCAAAAACCACTTTGCAAATGCTTCATGAAGCTGCAGCCTGTGTTTGTTCTTTCAAACAAGCTGCTGAAGTGCATCAGATCTTAAGACTGTATGCTGTTTGTGTGTGTGTGTGTGGGGGTGAAATCCCACCTCTGTCACTCAGGATCAGTTCCCATCAGGCCATTAGACAGAGTCAGCGTTAACGCCGGTCCACAGTTCAGCGCTTCACACCCCTGCAGGCGTACACTCATCTAATCAAATCGTCTCATTTAAATTTTTATTAAATCTGAGAGATGTTATTTTACACCTGCTCACATTATATCGTTTTTACACCCAAGCTGATTTTCCACAATCAACTTTTCTGTCCTATAACACTATATTTCGTGTTCGTACAATGTGCTGGGTTTTTTTTTTTGTTTGTTCTTTTCTAGTGTTAATAACATTTTCCTCCCCTGCAAATGTGTTGGTACAATATCAGCGGATACTTAGACACAAGCTCGGTCAGGCAGCAACAGGAGTGTAATAACGTCCTTCATTTGAAGAGTGATGTTGCCTTCTCGGATTGCTCATTTGAATAATTTTCAGAGCCTTGATTAGTTTAACTATGCTGGATTTCACATGAGTAGGAAAAAATCTCTCCAAATTGTTTGAATTATTTCCTATTCCCTCCTCTAATTATCTTGCGACCCCTTGGGAATCGCTCCCACACGCAGGTTGGGAACCAGAGATCTAACCCAAGTTATTTGGCGGCAGAAGTGCCCAAAGTGCCTGATAGAGTCGTCTGCTGCGTTGTGAAACTGTGTGAGTACATCAAGGCTGGATTATTAAGCGGGTTAAATTAGACTACTGCCCTGGGGCCCCTCCTATAAGGAGCCGGTATAAGGGTGTGTCCTGTCTTATAATGTGATCTTGGGGCCGGGGGTTTCTGTGACAAAATGATGTTTTAAGAACAACAGTATTCCAGTTTTGTGGTTATTTCTTTGGTAGTTGCATCAAACTACCACACCAGGTTTGATTTAATAGGAATTAATTAGCAATTAATTTGTTAGTGGGTCTCTTCCACTTTATTATTATTAATTATCAGGCAGATTTTCTCCTTTTCATATTCACTAAAACTCTCAGTGAGCTTTTCAAATAAGTCCAACAACGGATATATTTGACTGGAGGCCTGCAAAGGTTGAAGAGCAGAGACACTGACATTATCTTTATGTAGACTTGTGTCAGCCTAAACGACTGAAATTGATCGGTTATTGAATATTTGGCAGACGTTTTAAGTATTGTGCTTACGAACACGGGGGTCCCAGTGCGGATCAGTTCGGCTCAGCAAGTCGACACAGACCCCAGATGGCTCTTTGTTTTAATGATTGTAGGGAAGCTTGTTTCAAATCCACCTGCCAATCTCTCTCTCTCTCTCTCTCTTCCCCCTCCACCCTGCCACTCCCTCCTCTGTATTATCTGCAGATAAAACCCTTCCAGTGAGGCGTTGCAGATTTCATTTGAATGTGTAAATTCCAATTAGGATTAGCTTGTTTTCTCTGCCGGCACTGATAGCAGCTTTAGCTACTCGCAAGAGGAAGTGTTGGCCTACTGGAACTCATGATAGACAAGCAGATTAGCTCCTTTCAGCTGGAGGGGGGGGGGGTGATGTTCTTCGTAGCTGAAACTAATTAGCAGGTTGTCTCTGCTGCAGAGAGGGACGCGCACCAACACACTGGCTGGATAATTGTGCACTTCTAGATATCCGTTAGCCCGTTTGAGAGACCCCACAGCTGCACATGTGGACGCCCTGCCGTGTCACAGGAAGTGTGTGCAGAGTGATCTGATGAGTGAATAGTGCAGCTGTAGAGAAACAATAGATGGAGAAATGGATGCAAGCTTTTCCATAACAGTTTTGACCACGAGGGATTTACTCAGATCGGGATGATGCTGCTGTGTCCTGTGTGATGATATGAGTAGCAGCTCTGACTTTCATGCCGTGTTGGTTTTTAACTAACACGGCTTTAGTGTCACTTTGGTCAACGGGTGTCTGAATGGTATGTGATACGATGGTTTTATTTTTATTTAATCTGACGATCCGATGACCGGAATTGAGCTGAGATTGTCTGAAAGCTTCTAAGAGCTTCAGACGAGATTGACAGAAGTCAAATCAGTTTTATTTATATAACTCAATATCACCAATCACAATCTGCACGGCATCTTCTGTCCTTAACCCCTTGTTTCAAATGAGAAAAAACTCCCCCGTACAAACTCTTTTGACTTGGAACAAATGAAAGAAACCTCAGGAAGAGCAACATTATTATTGATTGTTCTGTATTTTCATCATTTAGTTTATCACTAATATATTAACTTTTCAAACCAACAGTCAAAAAACCCTCCAAAGCCCATGCTATTATGATATAAACCAGAGAAAAATAGCAAAACAAAATTCCCCAAAGCCTCATTTAACACATTTTGACATTTTCACTTGAATCAGAATATTAAATATTTTAGGGTTACTGAATAAAAGGGAAGTTCAAGTGACTTATGCCTGATTTACTTTTTTAATATTAAATAATTCACACAGTTTATCCGCACCTCATCAACCACAAGCTGTAGATCGTTTCTATTTCTGACACATTTATGAGACACATTGTCACTGAGGGCGAGTTCACACTAGAAAGCTGCATTGGGATTTGGATCCCGAGGGTTAAAAAAATAGCGCCGAGTCCACAAACGAAGTTGAAAAGAAGATTAACGATTAGCTGCTCCCGAGAACGTGCTGCACAGGCCTGACTCGAAGCGGCGTCCTCTCTTATGGTGTCGGGGAGTGAGGTTCACATGTCTCGCTGGCTTCCGTCTCTCGGGCTTATACAATACAAGACCAAAGCAAAGCAAGTCTGAAATTTAGAAAACTTCCCAGTTCTTACTGGACAAAAATGAATGCAATAATTTATGTAATTTATTCTGAACGTTTAGCATACCCCAAACATATGTGCGCTTTTTTTACTCTGCATGTCTCTACAGTGTTTGCGGGAGCAGGCGGTAGCGGGTACAAGAAAACAGTCCCGCGCTGGTCTCTTAGTTCACACCTAAAGTTCCGGTTCCTGAATCAAATGACGCATTGTTTCAATTTTCCAACTGGTCTGGTCTGCTTTCAGAAATTGTAAACAAAAGCGTTGTACTGGAAATGGCGTTATATTCAACGGGTTAAAAGAATAAACCCCCTCAAATACATACAAAACATCTCCTTCATTTTTATCACTGAATATTTATAATACTCATTGCACTTTCTGCAGAAACTGAGAAACGTTCTCTTCAGCCCAAATATTCAGGATGCATCTCACTCCATCGTGACTCGATGACTCGATGACTAGCGGCGGTCTGTCCCCTGCTACTCGACATTATTTTCATCAGTCACTATTTTGACCAATAAAATGACATAAACAATTGCACGCTTCCTGTTAGGGCTGCACAATTAATCCAATGTCGTCATGTGCGATTACGTAACCGCAAAAATGGTGCAATTTAATGTTGCTACAGATTAGGTGTGTGTGAGCTGTCTTCTCTGTGTGCGGGCTCTGACATGTGCCCCTGAAAACAGATAAGCTTACGTGCAATGACAAAAATTATTTATGATCAGTGTGCCGGTAACTTTTAAGACAACAACCTACCGTAGAGCCGACGAACTCGTCAGTCACTTTTCGTCAACCAAGCTATCACAAGCTGCATGAAAAAAGTTTGGCGTGCTACAGCAAGTCATTAAATGTTTAACAATTTGATTATTGACAAGTTAGTACTTGGCGTTAATAAATTAGAGACCAATGTAGAGCATTTTGCTTTAAGGATTAAATAAACAAAAACAACCCCCAGAAATGAAACAGCTATAACTGGATTTAAATTTCGACTAGTGGTAAAAAGTATACTGTTGAAATTAGAATGAATGTAGTATTTAATATATTTTTGTTATACTAGCAGTATACTATTAACTAAACGTTATGCTCTTTATCTGATACACTCGTAGTCCTTCATAATTAAGCAAGTAGACTCAGAGTACCGTTTGTTTCATTATAATCAAATCCAAATATTGTCCACAATAACTGCTACGTGACCTTTTCTCCAAATTGTGCAGCGCTGCTTCCTGTGATTGGTTTCAATAGTGTTCACACCAGTAATGAACTGCTCCAGAGTTCACTTGAGACCACCCCTTCAAGGCGGACCAGAGAGCCAGTTGTCTGCCAGGTCTGGCATTCGCACTAACCCAAACGAGACCGCACCGAGGGGGCGACAGCAATTAAGGGTTCCGTAAACCGGACTAAACAAGGCCCTGATGCAAGCTTGAACCGCCATCACGAATTAGAGAAAAAAGCACGTGAGGGCCGCTCATCTGGTGTCTCAAAAATAAAAGGAGACACCAACTTATTAGGCGAGACAGTGATGAAGATCCCTCCGCTGTGGGTCGCAGTGAGTTCAGCTCTCAACCGCCATCAGCTAAGACTTTATTTAAGTACAGATGTGATGTGTCACCTGCATTTAAGTCTGCTTTGCTCATCCCTAAAGGAAGCCACCTGAAGGGTCTCAGCTGCTCTTATCTCAGCTAAGAGTCCCCTCGTTCACTTCAGTCAGTCAGATTGAAAACACACTCTCTAATCTATAACAGTTATACAGTGACTGTCCTCTTCCTTCACCTACACATCACCGCACAAAAACACACATTCGTACTGAGTGAACACACACAATAATTGGCTGTTAGTGGCATTAGTGTAGCAAGAGTTATATCTGCTCATTTGGAAGATTAAAAGCCGACCCAAATGGATGCATCCCCCCGGTGACACACACACTCACGCACACTTAATGGAGATTAGTTGTGTTAATGTGTCAGTGTGTGGCCCAGGCGAATTATAATGCTCTTCGATAGTAAAGTGTGTTATTCTGGGACACAAACACATTCACCCATGTGCCCCCACACACACACACACACATACCCCTCTATTAGAGCCTTACTGGTCCCAGTGGGCCTCTCTCTGTGGTGGAGAGCCTCTCCGGGCGGCCGTTAAGCAGCAGCAGAGCTTTCATTAGGACGCTGCTCGTGTCCTCAGAACTCCACCAGACAATTAGCTCATTCACTTAGAGCGGCTTTATGTTGCTGTTAACGGCTGTATTTCACCACAGCAAGACATTTTCATCTCAACATTATGGGTGTCGTTCATCAAGCCACTGCTGAGGTACAGGACCGGAGGGGTTTCTTTTGTTTCCCCAGCTATCGATATTTTAATGTTTACTTCAAAAGTAGTGCTGTATTATAATAAACATACTATATATATATATATATATATATATATATATATATATATATATATATATATATATATATATATATATATATATATATATATATACAGCCTTTAAACCCAACTAACACTCAGCAAGAGTGTTGTGGTGATCTGTACATTTGCAGAACGTCTGTGAAATAATTTAATACACGTACTTAAGCCTAGTTCACACTACACGATTTTTAGTCCGATTTGCCGGTCGGGGAGCTCGTCGAGCTAGTCGTTATTTGTGAAGTAGTCAATGACGCGTCAAAACGGCTCCCCAACGCATCACTGACACATCGCAGACGCCAGCCAGATGTAACTGTAGCATGCCAAATATGTGGAAGAGTCGGCCAACTCGACATCCACATCCATCCAATGAGAGTAGGAACGATAGTCTTGAAGTCGTTGTGGCCAACGCTGAAAGTTGTGTAGTCTGCACAAGCCCTTAAAGAGGTGGTAGTGAACTGAATGCATGTAAGCCATCATCATTCCCTGCATTAGTTACCTCAAAGCTTCCTCTGTCCCCGAGGCAGCATTCGTCATGCCCAGTTGTAATCTCAACCCTAAAAATATGGTCACAATTTAGACAACACTTCAATATGATAAACTTCTCTATCTGCAGTCCCATATGTGAAAACCATGCTTTCCGCCATCCTTATTAGATCCTGTCTTTGCCCATTGGCGGAGAGCAGGCTTAAATAAATTTAGTGATTTATATATAGATGGAATTTTCGCTACCTTTGATGCTATTTCCTCTAAATTTAGCTTACAGCGTTCCTCCCTATTTCGATACCTCCAGATCCGTGACTTTGTTCGTAACAATAGTCCCTGCTTTCCTAATTTACCCCCAAAGGGAGGTATAGACATAATCTTGCAAACTCCAACACAAGATAGGGGCTTAATCTCCAAAATTTATAATAGCATCTCATCATTCAATACTGTGAAGCTCAATGAGATCAGAGCAGAATGGTCAGAGGAAATTGGAATACACATCTCTGATGAAACTTGGAACCAAGCATTACATTAGAGTAAATGGGTCAACATCATGCTTTCGACTTGGACTAATTCAGTTCAAGGTCCTTCATAGGATCCATTACAGTAGAGCCAGACTCTCAAGGATTTATTCTACAGTGAGTGAAACCTGTGCTTCGGTGCCACATAGCCAAGGCAAATCTAACTCACATGTTCTGGACCTGTAACAAACTGTGTAATTTCTGGTCCACAATTTTTCAGATCCTTTCTGATGCTTTCGACATAGGTATCCAACCCAGTGCTGAATTGGCAATATTTGGAACTCCAGGGAGGGATTTCATTAACACATGATTTTAAAATGTACTAGCTTTTTCAACTCTCCTCGCCGAAGAAGAATATTATTAGCGTGGAAATCAGAACACCCACCCAAGGCTTCTCTTTGGTTGAAAGATCTGTCCATGTTCCTTAAGTTAGAGAAGATCAAATTTTGTCTTAGAGGTTCGATCCAAAAATTTTATAAAACTTGGGCCCCTCTATTATCTTATTTTGAAAGACTGGATACCCTCCCTCGAGTCTGAAAATGCGCATAGGAGCCAGCTCTGCTGTAGTTGCCTGTCCTTCCGGCCCGGCTCCTTGTGAATCTGGCTATCGATAGTGATTGTCAACCTGTGCGGTTTTAAATATCCATGTTCTGTCTTGATCTGTGTACCTACGCTTGCGCGGACGCCTGTTTTACATCCTGTCCATGTTTCTGTACTCTGTCTTAGTCTCCTGGGTTTTTCATGATTGTGATTCCTCAGCTGTATAATTATTATTATTTTTTATTTTTTTTATTTATTTATTTTTCTCCTTTTTTTTTTATTTTTATTTTTTTTTTTTTATTACTTTATTTTTTATTTTTTTTTTTAATTTTTTTTTATTACTTTATTTTGCTGTTTCTTTTGTTTGCAGCCGGGTACGGATGGATGGGGAGGGGTAGGGGACAGAATAAACAGAAGGTAAAGGAAGAGACCACAGGATGGGGAGTGGGAAGGAGGGGAGAAGGGGGGGAAAAAAAAAAAAAAGAAAAAATGTCATGTTTACCTTGTCCCTGTGTTCAATGTACTGTTGTGGATAGTTGACTAAATAAAATTTAAAAAAAAAAAAAAAAAAAGAGGTGGTAGTATGCTTTGTGGCTTTTTCCCTTATTCCTTCTTTGTGCATGTAATAGGTTTGCAAAGTCCAGCCCAAAGGGAGTTCCCATCTCCCGCAGAAAACTCTGCTCTGAACTGAAAACAGCTCGTTTTGTAGTCCAGCCGCTTCGCTAAACGCGCCTCATATAACGCTCGCCGAGCGGCTGCTCCGACACGCCCTCAGAAACAGCGAGCTGCAGCACACAGCTCTCCTCTCCCTTCCAAACACTAGCTACCCTCCAGGCAGTCAGTGGACATAAAGTTGTTACTGTGATGTAGAGACAGAGCTCGGTTAAAACTTTATGGATGAAAGATCCTTTTGTTACAGATTAATAACTCACCGCTCTGAAACTCTTGCTCCGGTCCGTGTTGCCAAGCTGGTCGGCAACACGTGCAGCTGAACCCGAGCTGTTTACCGGCTTCTCGCTGACCCGCCCTACTCTGCTTCTGATTGGCTAGTAGTCCTTAACTAGTCCTTCTCCTTACCTCTTTAAAGGTTAACTTTGGAATTTCTCAACCTGGCTTTCACTGCATTAACGTAATCTTTGCGGGCAATTGCACCTCATTAAATACATCCACTTAAGTGTTTTTTCTTGCCACCGACAGCCTCAGATTGTTATTCTAAGTGTCTCACAACATTATGCAAAGAATCCCTACAGAGGGAGATTTTTTTTAACCAGAAACACCATCTCCCTTCACAATAAACATAATTGTAGAATTGCAGAACACAGAAGTTGCTGGTCTATTGCTCAGTTTGTTTGTGTTTAGGTTTAAAAAATATCAAAGTACACAAAGACACTAATCGATGGCAGCAGTAGTATCTTAAACACAAATATCGCTGCGTAACAATTTAATAACAGGCCTCTCCCTGTCTGTTCCTAATGAGCCACTGCTGAGATTCATTTCCACATTCAAGGCCAAACAGGTCAGTTTATTATAACCTGGGATAACCTGCAATCAGGCTGCTGTGAAGTGATCACGGGGGGGCTAAATGTGTGCAAGTGTGTATGTGCTTATCATTGTGTTTGCTTAGAATAATATCTTAAAGCTCTCAGACCTGCGTTTTGCACGTCTGTTGTACAGCGTGCCTTCAGCTGAGGATTATTTTCATCTGTTCAGTACTTTTATCATGGCAAATATAACAGAAGCACATTATTAAAGCTGAACGTAATTTAAAATGCTCAGATTGAAATGAACCTGAGGAAAGGTCATTATATTTGCCTGCAACCGCACAGTCGTTGGTATTTTGACGTCATAAATAATTAGAACTTGTTTCTGCTGATCCTCAAATGGACTTATTGACTCGTCCTTCAAGCAGTACTGTAGGGAATAAACTATGTTAGCCTAGCTTGTTAGCCTGTGATTGCAGGGCTGCTAGTCTGCATCACGCTGCCTCGACAGCTGAAGTAGCTTTATTTCTACCATCATGGGCTGTCTGACAACTCACTGCAGACTGTGCCACATGTCTTTTGTTGATTTGTGTATATTCTGACCGAGCTGTTCCTTCAGTTTGACCTTTCTCTTCCTGAAAACGTCCGGTCTGCTAAGTTGGTTTGCAGTTTTTTTTTAATGTCGCCTCCACAAGAAAGTCTACTCAATGCAGCAGTTTCATTGAAATGATGCCGTTATAAAAAATAAGACCAGACTTTTCCTGTAACGATGGATCACTTTGTTCTGTTTAGTCTGCTCTGCATGTATCATGTGATGGACTGGACAATTCACACGCTAAATATCCATGTTTTTTCATCAGCGTGTCTCTGAGCCTCCACCCTGTGTTTGTGTGTGTGTCATCCTGGAATCTCTTTGTTGTCACTTTTTTCTCATCAATATTCACAGTGTTGATAATGAACCCTCGCTGCCGGCTGCTGCTGCAGCTCTAATTGTCTCCGGTGGAGCTCGGCTCCTCCGCATCCTCCTGTTAATTGCGTGTTTTTAGCTCAACTAAAACATGTTATTACGATCGGGCCCCTGGGTGGAACAGCTAAATACCCCCCCCCACACACACACACAGACAAACACGTTTACTGTACATCAGACACAGGCGTTTTGTAGACATTTACACGCACACTATGGCTTCTCATACACTCAGAGGAACCTCTCGCTTTCGCTCTGGAGAGGCCTGTTTCTTTGGATAAATGCTGCTGAATGTGTTTGCGTATAAACAGGGTGAGTTTTTCTGTGATTGGGGGTGATTATTTCTCCAAAACTAGAATTAAACTTGGAAATAAAACAGGTAAAATATGTTCAAACTACTGCCCACTGTCCCATTCCTAGTTTAATTTTAAAATATATCTTTTTTTTTTTAAGTAAATACAGTTATAGCTGACAGAAATCAGCTGTTTTCTCAGGCTCTTCTTTCAGCTGAATCCACTCAAACAAACCAAAGGTTAATTAAAACTTTTAAATGACTGTTAAATCTTCACATTACCTGGAAAAGCAACCCGAGAGTAATGTTTCTGTCAGGAGACTTAAGGAGAAATGCTGGCTGCACACTGCAAAGAACACAAAGCAAACAGTCTTTGAGTTGAGACCCGATTTAGTGCGTCGACTGTATTTGTTCCATGATTATGAATCAGTGTAATGAGTTCACTGTGTTCAAAAACTACTGTATTTTATTCCTACTGTATTTGTCAGTTGTTGATGATGTTGGGCCTTAAAACAAATACAAACAGTCACAGTTGTCCACCGCGCCTCCCCCGAGCTTTAATGCTTCACAGTCTGAAGTGCAGCAGCTCTGTGGTCGGTGGCTTTACATGTGGCTACTGTTAAATAAGTACGCCCTGGTAGCCGAAGGCTTTCGAGCACAGACCGTGTGGTTGCAACATCCCCGGCCTCCCCTGACACGGGCGAAGTGCATCAAGATGATGCTTCCTCATTTCTAATCTGATTTATCTTTGGGTGTGTGCATGCTACTGCAAAGCTTTTCTTAGAGCACGTGTCTGAATTAGAAAGTCACTCAGGAATTATTTTAAATTGAAGATCTTGCTGCACTGCTGGCAACCTTTTTATATGTCCGAAGTCTTTGTCCTGCACATGCTTTTACTCTAAAATGGCAATTAGAAACATGTTTATGTTCATGCATTACTTGGAAAATTCTTGTTTATGCAACATCTGACAGATCATATCACTGCAGAAAGTTTGGGGGGTGTGAGAGCTTGCAAATCTAGACCCGTTTGGGACCCACATTTTAGATCGAGTCATGAAAACAAGAACTTGGCTCTGACGTATCACCTCTACATGTTTGGACTAAGCTGGTACCTTTTAGCCTTCATCCCTTTACCTCCACTCACCCTCTCCACTCTCACTCCATCTCTCTAATTACATTACCTTCTCTCTCTCTTTCCCTCTCGGCAGTAAAGTGCGTTATCGATGCCGGTACACCATCGGGCAGATTGCTTCAGGCTTTGTGTTCTGCTCCTCTTATCCTTTCCGTCACTGGAGATAATTTCATCACAGCTCAGCTCTGTGCCTGTTTGGCTTGTTTATTACAAACAGGCTGCTGTGTGTGTGTGCGTCTTTATTGGGAATTAGCTTTTTTCCCTCCAGGGTTATTTTTGCATGGTGGCTTTGGAGTGAACATCCTCTCTCAGTGCTCAGATTGCAGCAGCTGCAACACACGCAGTATAATGCAATAAAAGTGTCAGACGAGGACTTCGGACGAGGATCTTTTCACATTACAGGGATCAGTGTGGGCGGATGGATGGTACGAGCATAAAGTACTTAAACACAGCAACACTCCTATTTCTCTCTCCCCCATCTCTGGTCCTCTTTTCAGCCAGACAGGAGAGTCAAACTGAGGAGGGGAGAGAGAGAGAATGAGGCAAAGGTTAGGGTGAAATAATACCTGCACGTTCTCCCTCGGTGAAAAATCCAGAATAGAAATATGCAGATATATCTCCCACTCTCAGTGCACTTGAGTGCTTCATGTTTAGCTTGTCCTTCTAAATCATGCTTGTACACACATGTGTTAAATTGGGATTTAAGGGGAGCACAAAGAAAAGTTCCTCACGTAGATGAATGTGAAAAGAAATGCAGTGAAACTCAAACATGCAAGTGAAGGAACAAGAAGAAAACACACTTTTGAATGGAGGGGATAAATCAAAATAGTTAAAACGACCCAGTGATCTAACATCCATTTGGATTTGTTAGGAGAGACTGATTAAAATTAAAGAGTGGTCAAAAAAGAATCTATGGAGGCCGAGACATCCTGCATTTCAGTGTTTTTTTTCCTGCCAGAGTTTCGACAACTGAGCCTTTGATTGGTTAGTACTTGTTGCCTCCGTTAGTTAGGGTTGGTTAGGGTTGCCCATCAGAGGCAGAGAGTTAGGGGCAGGACTCGACGCACCTCTGACACACCCACCAAACAAGAGCACACACACAGTTTTCTGGTTTATTTATTTATTTTAATTTCAATATTTAATTTTTATTTTTTAACACATACACAAACACACACTTTTACTGTTTTTAATTTACTTTATTTTTACTTTTACTATTTTTTTTATTATTATTATTAGTTTATTTTTTAACACACACAAAGACACACTTTTACTGTTTTATTTATTTTATTTTTACTTTTAATATTTTTTCTTATTTTTTTCTTATTTAGTTTATTTTTTAACAAATACACAAACACACACTTTTACTGTTTTTATTTACTTTATTTTTACTTTTACTATTTTTTTATTTTTATTATTAGTTTCTTTTTTAACACAAACAAACACACACCTTTACAGTTTTATTTACTTTCATTTAATTTTTAATATTTAATTTTTAAATTTTTATTTTTTACACATACATAAACACACTTTTACTGTTTTTATTTACTTTATTTTTCCTTTTAATATTTTCTTTATTTTTTTATTATTACTATTAGTTTATTTTTTAACACACAAACACACACTTTTACTGTTTTTATTTATTTTACTTTAATTTTTAATATTTAATTTTTATTTTTTAACACATACACAAACACAATTACTGTTTTTATTTAATGAACTTTATGAAATGAACTATTCTTTTGTAATTTATTTGTAGCTTTGTTGAAATATTGTGGTTTGGCATTCATGCTAATAAAGCTGAATTGATTTGAGAAAACATACCTCAAAGCCCTTTAGTGCAAAACCTTTTGAGAGTGAACTTGGATGTGGCAGGAAAAAAACGCCTCTCTGTTACAACAGTATAGTTTCTTTTTGTCTAATTTAATATAATGTACAGAGAGAAGAAGAGAGATATATTACTCAAAACGATCAAAAGACCCTGCAGTCAAACAACAACAACAAACATGAAGGCACAACAACAAAATAAAAATGTGAAGGTCTCTATGTGTTAAAACCGGTGGCCCTTGAAGGCGTTTCAAGTCATCCCAATATTATCCTGCCTCTTCAAACTTCCTTTTAAGGCTCTGCTAAAAGTTGCTCCTCTCATGTAAGTTCTGTCGTCGCTTTGATTGCTATCAGGTGAACAGGACGACAGAGGGAAACTCTCAGCGCTCGGCTATAACGAGGCATTAAGACCTGCAGCGTAAACACAGCAGGGAGGATTTTAAAAGGTTGCCTCCTCTGCTGTGAGGCTCAGGCCATTTCCTGTCCCTCTGGGTCTGGACGACATCTGTTCACAGGACTAATAGAATCACTGGGTCCACTCTGACTGACAGGAACGCACACTCAAACACAAAACAGCTAATTGGTTAATTTATGGCTGTTCTGTTCGAGGGGGCAAATGAAAACTGGCTAAATGTTGAGTGATGTTATCGTAGCGCACACACACGGAGTCCCTCACCCACTCACTGGGCTTTAACTGCACTCCATTACGTCCATTAGCTTAGCTGCACACAGAGATATGAAGAGGGAGCTTATCTGACTCTGATGACACAGCCGTCCCACGCAGGATCACAAGAGTTTGTGCGCGAGACAGACCAAAGGGTGATGGGGAGATTAAAACGGCAGAGCCAAAAGGTGCATTTCCCACTGTGTGGTAGAAGTAGATCCACTGAAAAATTTAATTTATCTATGTGAATGGTTTTCGTCATCGCCTCTATACTGCCGTTGAGAAAGGCCGTGAGAACTTGGAGGGGCGCCAGTCAAAAATGAAATTGCTATGCGCCTTGAGTTTAGTCCTGGGCACCAGGTTTTGATGCAGTCTCCTGTTGTTGGGTCACCGTTTGCACATGAATGCAACAGGACAATGCTGAAAGTCTCTTTCAGAGCTGCAGCAAGTAGCTTATTAATTAATTAATTGAACAACAGGAAATAAATCAGCAACTACTTTTTTTAAAACATGCAGATTTTTGATTAATAGTTTCAGTATTTGTTTTGGTTCCCACTGTTTTTCTGTCATGTATGAGTGCGTGTGTGTGTGTGTGTGTGTGTGTGTGTGTTAACTGCTCACTCTGAATGAAGTATCGCTCTACTGTTCACACTGATGGATGCTGATGAAGGTGTTAATGATGTTTTTCAAAGTAAAACCAGCTGTTGACCTACTTTGGGCAACCTGGCAACACACGGTTTCAACATCCACGTACCTCAACCACACACACACACACACACACACACACACACACACACACACACACACGCTGTACTATTGGCCAGATGGTGCTCTCTGGGAAGGCTATAATGTCGGTGGTCTGCTGACTGTTTGTAGGAGCTGTCAGGTTCCAGGCTGTGTACCTAAGACTTCTGTGTTAAACTATTTCGCACGTTCAAAATGTCAAGATAACAGCAGCATAAAGGAACAAAGCTTTCTTTTACTAGAAGTCCTTGTAATAAGTTAAGTTGTAAGCCATGCAGCAGTTTTCACCTCTATACAGGCTCATGATGATTTTAAAAACACTCCTCTGCCCCCTTGTGGTCGCTGGTAGAAGGTTCATCTCAGGTGCACAAAAGAAACTCACCTTTTCACACACACTGTCGTCTGGGATCAGTATTAAAATTCAGAGAGAAGAAGTTCAGCAGGGGTTTTACACATTTGTTACTGACTCAGATGTTGCCTCACTTCTTAAAATTTACTATTTGAGTGTCAGGTCATTTTGTACTCTGACTAACAGAGGAAGAGGAAGCATCTGTAATGATTGTGAGCTTTCATGCGCTGCCGTCCTTTAAAATGACCTGCAACTGATATTTGTGTGTTAGTAGGGTTTGTGTTATTCTTGTGGCTTTTAAGCACATTAACAGACAGTGGGGGGAAAAAGCTGCCTGGAACATGTTATGCCGCAGTGACACCTGTTGGTCAAACGGCTGTACTGACTGCTGCACTGTTTGACATATAAACAAAATGACAACCCAGTCTGATTGTTGATAACATTTTTCACCAGTTGGCTGGAAAGTAATCATCAAAATAAATCTCTCTCTCTCTCTCTTTCAGAAGGAGCTCAGCCTTCCCAGAAGAGGCAGTTTGTAAGTACCCATCATCCCCTCTTGCCTGCTGTCCAATCAGAGCATGTCCCTGTCCCTGTTTTGTTTTTCTAATCCAGATGTGTCACCTGGAAAAGTTTGTAAATTTCTGAAGCTGCAATGCAATGAACCAAACACAGATACCTACACACTTAAGGTGTCAGAAGCTGCTGTTCCACCTTAAAACAACCTTTGTCTTTCTCAGTGGGGTTAAGTGGAGGCTTTGAGATTCCTAACAGAGTGCGAGAGTTTAGAGTGTGTGTTTAATCAAAGTCTTGACTGTGTCTCTACTATTGTTACCCTAAATATTCACTCACTAGTCCTTTAAATATCACACGTCTGTGTTCATTTTGTCTCAGCTGTTAACCTTATCAAGTGTTACAGAGAGAGTTTCCAGTAAAGGGTTAAAGGTCAAAGTTGAAAATCCACTGTGTGTGTGTGTGTTAGTGTGCACCAGAACAGCTGAGCATCCCACTGTGGATAGATGCAGACCTATTTATATCAGTGTTTGTGTGCCGGGCAGCTGATTTATTGTCCTGCTCGAAAAGTTCTACACGATAGGAGACAAAAGTCAGACACATAGTCACGCGTCTGACCAACGGGTGGAGTATAAGCTTTGTAATTAAAGTGTAATCATCATAACTGATTAGAGGGATTCATCACCAGCGCCAGAGTTTCCCTGTTTCCCCGAGTTACCTTAAACACAACAGCTACAGCGGTCAGATAAGACGCAGTCCTTCAGAGCTGTTTAGAAACAGGCCACACACACTAGTATCCTGATCGTGAGTCATGTTGAGGATGTGCTTTTTACACGAAGAGATTATTTATTTTTCTGGTCATGTGTGGCAACGCAGGCCTGACTTTGACTACTCCAGATAAGGGCCTTCACCAAAAGCACGGTATGATGCCAGCACGTAACCGGGGCCCACTCCACATAACCCACATAACCGGTCGTTATCAGGTGTGCATGGAAAAATGCTCACCGGCTGAATCAGCTTAACCTGGTATTGGTCCACTACTTGCACAATCAATACAAACCCTGAAGCTTCTGAGAAAAGGCCCTTGTCTCAGTTTCCAGGATCAGGAAATGAGATTAAATAAAACGGTTCTTCTGAGTTTTTTTTCCCAGAGAACTGATGGAGGCTTAACATTTTCACAAAACCCCCCCAAAAAAACACATTGTGGAGGCTTCCTGATCTAAAAGTCAGCACTTTTTTTATGTTGATCATCCTCCAGAGTTGTGGAGAAAATCCTGTTTCCCAATCTCTGAACTCCTCGAGGATCCTAAATCGCTGCAGAAGCAAAAAAGATACTACTAATAATAAAAACAATAAAGAAGCTGCAGTCCAGAGCCCCCAGTAAAAACTTTAATCTAGCCATATCTCCTGGTAGCTCTTTGAAGACACAGAGCTGCTTTATCAGAATCAGACCGGAGCCGGAGGCGTTGGATGGTGAGCGTTTGTGTGTGTGTGTGTTCACTGACTGGTAGTTTGTGTGATCTTCAGGCTCTGCTGTGAGCTTGGAGGCAGGGTGCCTCCTGCTGTGAAGCCTCTCTGAGTTTGAGCTGGTGGAAGTGACAGTTGGCTGGCTGGCGGCGTCCTGCTCTCCACAACCGCAGCTTTTTTATTATGGACAGTGAAACAAAGTCTGTCTTCTGTCTCTGAGTGTCAAATCAAAGGCAAACACTTTTTTTTTTTTTTACTGCTGAGATGCTCTGTATTTGCATTTTTGTATGCGTGCACACATAAGTCAAATCAGGTCATCAACTCAAAATTGCAAACAAAAGCATCCTGACATTAAGAAGACAAATCTAATAAAGAACTGTGTCTTCCAGAGGCCAGATACTGTGATAACAAAAACTTCCAGTGTGCAACCACAGGCCCATATTTTATCAAGCATGGAGTTAAAGGACTGCACATGCCAGCCTTACATTATGACATATAACACATCTAAGCAGCATTTGTTAATGTTATATCTAATTAAGTTGGAGCTAATTTAAAGTATTTTGTAGTAGTAACAGTTTTACTGTAAAACAATGCACTGTAAATTAAAAGCTCATTAAAGGTTATTAAACTCCTAATCAGAAAAGTTACTAGAGTCTATATCTGTAAAAGTACAAAGTAAATCGTATACACAAATAACATACATGTACCTCAACAATACTCATGACTCAAGCTCCGCCTACAACATTTCAGCTGTTTCTCATAGTGAATGAAAAAGCTAGCAAGTTGATCTGAGAATATTTAGCCACACATACTGATACTGTACCGAGCTCGATAATGAACCTTCATCCTCATTTTCAAAAGGTTTCACTGCAAAATGTCACCAGTTTAGTTCAGTCAATCAGATATTTACATAGTTGTTCACTTAAGTGTGTCATGTCAGTCGGCGAAAGTGTACTTTATACCTCTACGTCGAATCGACAGCGTAGGCAGCGGGGCTACGCAGAGGCTACGGCGTAACCTGACGTGCACCTCCTCAAAAAATGTAACTATGCGTCGAGTCGACGCTGACCGTAAGCTCTGTGATTGGTCGGCTGGGTAGCCTCGCAAGGCCTCCGAGCCGACCGGAAGTACCCCGCCCTTTGAAGTGGCCAAAACGGCGGCTATAACACGGTGAATCAATATATTTGACCGTCGCAACCCGAGCGTCATAATCAGAATGAGATCCATTCGCTCGGTAACATTTGAAAAGGCTACACCAGCCGCACGTTTATGATTTTACCCCCATTTACGTTAGCGGAGCGCTAAACCGGAAGTTAGCCTGCTCGGCCTGCCAAAGTCAACACTGTGGACGCTGCGGCGCTACTGCCGAGTAGCGTTTGAGAGTGTAATCGCAGAATGATGGACACACGGACGCACAAGTATAAATGCCTGGCTACGTGCGTAGCCTACAGCGTAGGTACGCACGCAGACCCTACGCTGGAGTATAAATGGGCCTAAAGTCGTCAGTTGCTGACTAAAAATTACCTCTCACCACTTAAGATATTAATATTAGATTAAAAAAGTGGTGTTTGCTATTTATAAATTTTGTTCAGCTGTGCACTTAGATTTGTCACAGTGAAGTAACAGCTCTGGATTATTGCCATTTTTGTTTGCAGCAAATTGCAGCTTTATGGTCTGAGTGAGCTAGTTGATGCTAGTTGTGCAATTTAAAGTTGCACAAGCAAAGTTGCCGAGCAAATTCATTCCCAGTGTTTGCGTAGTCTTAATTTCTGGAGACGTGCACAACCTACGCGCCAAAGAAAACCAGGATACGCCTGGCAGCCATCTTACGTACGCAAACGTGTAATTAAAAGCAAGTACATCCAGGGCTTTACCTTCGGGACACGTCTGTCAACTCTCATATCGTATAATGTCCTCGAGGAGCCATTAACATAATGGATTCCCCCGTCCCCTTAGTATCCTAACTTCATGCATAACTTAAACGTAATTGTAACCTGAACCCTAAAACCATCTTAACCCTCAAACAGCAGTCTGGACGACTCGCTTGTCAGTAGTAAAGTATTTAAATTTGGCGGTCATGGCGACAGCCCTATCCGCACCAGATGAGAGTGAACTTTGATCCGGCTCACAGAGAACTTTATAGAGACTCACAAGATGCGTGTTTGCTGTTGGGTAAAGTTACTAATTCAATTTATCATAACTGCATAAATCAATTACGTTAATCCTTCCTCTGATGGGCATCAGTTAGACCAAGAACCAGAGTCCTGTTGTCAAGGAGGACAAAGAAGAACCTTCAGAGGGAAATCTGAGGGAACATGACTGCTTCAAGGTTTAATATTAAATTCACCACACAACACACACACACAGTCAGATCCAGATTGGTGTGTAATGACAATCTCGTGTCCTGCGGCTGGAGTGTGTTTGTGTGCGTGTTACTCATTTGTGGGGACATAAATCTGTTTACAAGGTCACACTGTTCACTCGCCTTCATTTTGAGGAAAAAATCTAAGTCCCTATAATATAAATTGTTAAATTTTACGGGTGGTTAAGTTTAGATTTAGATCAGGGTTGGGGTTAGAGTTTAGGTTAGTCCACAGGAAATGAATGTAAATCTACGTAATGTCCTCTGAAGTGCTGGAAACCCGACTGCGTGAATGTGTAACCGTGCCTTTATCAGAGCCGTCCGTGATCCAGCTCATTGTTTATGAATTAGCAATCTGGCATGTGAGCTGCATTTAGCCCATCAGGGTCAGCGCTGTCCCCGGGCTTCTCAGAAACCAGAACAGAGACAGAGGGGAGGACAGCTGCTCTGATAATGTCGTCCCCTGTTTGAGTGTGTCAAACAGAGGACCAGAACTTTTATAAGGTTTTGATGTAGGGTCAAACTTTTAAGCAAGTTTTTGTAGTATTTTTACTTTTAATGCACCAAAAGAGGACAGAATATCCACCTTTAAAGTGTTTGTTGTTTCACTTCCTCATGGTCACTTATAAAGTCATGAAATAATAAACAGTAACTGTAATTTAATTCTTTAAATTCTACTGATTTTAATGAATACTAATAACAATTCAGACTTAAATAGGTAAAAAATTCTTTAAGTTGTGTCTTAAAACTTCACCATCCCTGCTTCTACGCGAGGGAGTACCTCGAATTTGCTTTTTTTGTCTGCTAAACTCCTTTTCTTTATACACAACACAAAACCTCTGAGTGAAGGGCGTCTCAGGCTTCCCTCCAGTCTTCATATTCCCGCCTCCCCCCCTCTCTCACCCTCCTCCCTCTGTCCCTCCGTCCCTTTTACGGGCTGTGTGTTGAGGACTGTCAGTCCTCTCGTCCGACAGCAGGCAGCCTGATCGCAGCGATCAGACAAGCTGAGGCTTCCAGGAACTGATGGGGATTAACTGGGCAGACTGTACCCAGAGGAGGCACTCTGTTTCTGGGGGCTCACAGCTGGAAGCGACCCTCTGAGTCTGGTGGATCTGGCAGGGGCTGAGGGGTCCGCTGCGAGCAACTAGTCCGAACTTGAAGGATCAGCTTCCTCTTTATTATCTGACACAATGGAACTACTCAGGATTTAATCTCCTTCGGCTATTTGGGATTATTTTTTTTATGCAACAAGAGAAAGAAAGGGTTTTTCTCTCTTTGGATTATTCAGAGGAAGACAAAACGACATTAATCCCACACGACTTGCCGTGTAACGTACACCGAGTTTGTTTACTGAGCTCAGATGTGTGGCGTGCACGTAGCTCCGCACACGCCGTGCGTTTGCGTGGTCGCGAGGCAGTTGTGACTCAGCAAGCCCGCTCTTGCCGGCGAAGGAACACTCAGCCCCAGATGCCTCACATAACTGTGCGAGTCTCCGGGTGCAGATAAGAGCAGGTGCTGACGTCACTCACAGACACAATCTCTGCTCTTTCCTTTAAATATAAAAGTGCTGTCAGAGATTTGACCCACGCAGGACTAACTGCGGGGCAGAGTTTTTTCCCCCGGTTCTGTGTGGAGCTGTCGGACGGGGCGGCACGGTAATTGACGGACAGATGAGCTAATGCAGCCCGGTGGATTATTAAAGATTACGGCTGAGCCTTTTGTCCCGGCACACAAGATGAAGAGGAGGAAGGAGAGGGCCGGAGCCCCGCAGCTCCGCCTCCAGTAAGAGAGTGTGTGGACGCTGGTGTTAATTTAATTTAACACCAGTTGCTGTTTTTTTAATTTAGTCTTACTCGTGTGTCCATATGTTTTTATCATAGTTAGTCAGCCTTTTTTCTTTAGTTTCAGACTTTAGTCTGTGAAAACTGCTGACAATATTTGAGTCTTTTTAAGTCCATCTAACCCGGTTTAATGAGTTTGCCGTGCTAGTTTGCCTAGCGTAGCCTATTTTTTCTCCCAAGCCCTGTTGTTTTAATTGTTAACTTTAAAAGGTAACTTCTGTATCTTTCAATCTGAACCCTTTTCCAGGCGATGCACCGAAATGGAAACTATTGGCCGAAACCGATTTAATGAAAAACTTTCCCGAATACCGACCAACGTTTTTCCATTTATTTTACCAATTTTTTTTACCACTGCATAAATTAAATGGTCAAAATGTGCTTTTTACTCAGTGTTTCCCACCAGGATTTGGAGAGACTATGGTGGGTTGGTCTGAGGCCGGAGAGGGTTCAGTAAAGTAAATTACATGAGTCCATTTGCTTTTAATGGACACATGTAATGTGTTTAAACTTTCTGTGAATATAATCCAGTTAATCTTAGTGCTATACTGTACAGACGCCTTATTTTGAAAAGCAGACGTTGTCACACGTGTTAAATCCATCCAGTCCGACCCAGTTTGATAAATAATGTTGTGACACAGACTTCACAGCCTCTCTTCAGGTAGGACTCTCATACTGCAACACTTTTCTTTGTGAAGAGAGAAAATGACAGGATGAAGTCGCCAACCTGCCTGTCTTTTGACGTATTGTTTTGAAGTTATATCTAAGTTTTTATTTATTTAAAACTACATTTCAGTCTTGTTCTTTTCCCCCCGTCAATATTGAATGTTGATATAGTCACAGTTAGTATTTAATGACGGTGCAGTCGTGTCATCGTCTCGTCATAGTCATGGTAAATAAAGGTTGTTGACGGACATGTTTAGTTACGGGTAACGAAATGAGTGCGTGAGAGAAAGCGGATCAGATTCATATCTGGCAACCAGTTGTGTATCTTAACTCTTTCTCTTCTTGCCTTTTCTTTTTTTCGTTTATGTCTTCAGCATGTTTACATCCATTTAACAGAAACATTTGGAGAAAAGAAACTCTATATCCAACAAAATTAGTTTTGAGCTAAATGCTAACATCAGCGTACAGAACTAGCATGCCGATGTTTAGCAGGTACTGTGTTTATCATGTTCACCATCTTAATTTATATTGTTATCATGCTGACATTAGCACCAAACACAAAGAACAGCTGAGGCTGATGGGAATGTCGTTAGTTTTGCAGGTCTTCGGTCATAAAATTTTGACCTTACGATTGTGCTGGAGGAAAAAGATCACGAGGTTAATTACAATTCATTCTGTGGGCGACATGAACTAACACAACTGGTTAAAGGCAGAATGATGAGGGGCGTTCGTTGGTTGTTATTTATGTTCTTTTCATGTTTCTTGTGTTTGATTGGCGTAGATTTGTACGACGGAGGGAGTTACGGGACAGGAGAGTGAGAGTGTAGCAGCTTTCATACGGAGATCAGCGCAGAAAGAATATCCATATTTAGGTCGCATTCGCTTCTTCATACTGAACAAAACTCTGCAGCTTTATCCCGTGTTAAAAGGCCTTTATTCCGCAATCGTGTGTGCTTTCACACAGCGGTCCGGCTTTACAGGAACAAGCGGTGTGTCTGTTGTGGCTTTTCAGAAACAGATCGTTCCGTCTTTCTGTCTCGGTCTGTCTTCAACTTTCCCTGCTCAGAGGCAGATAAAATCTGCTCCATACCTTTCATAAAGTGCAGCAAGCCGGCAGATTGGCACAATACCCCTGTAAAATAAGGCAGCGTGAAAGCTGCTAGTGTTTGGATCTGATTACAAAAGTTGGCGTGTTTTTAGCTTTTAGCTGGTAGTTGGCGGTCCAGTCAGTGTCTGACACGCTGTCAGATCTTCTAATGGTGCTGCTGCCCTCCCCAGAGATCAAGGAGAATGATCCATAGGCTGGATAAAAAATAAGGATTCCACAAAACCTGTGATGAAGTGGCACCAGGACTCTGTTAGATCCAGGACTCCGTCAGAACCAGGAGGCCAGAAGAGCTTGACTGTAGAAAGTGATGAAGCATGACGAGAGTGAGCTGTGTAAGATTTAAGTTGAATGATTCATAAGCATCTTGTAACAATTTACTGTTATGTTTTAAGTACATCTCTGGCCTCTTCTTTAAGTTTGTGTTTGACATAAAACCTTATTATTTCAATTAAAATGGACGGAAACAAATTATAGGACACAAAAGGCAATTTATTATTTTGGCCGGTGGATTTTTCATTTACCAGCCAACTTGGCAGGTGAGCTAAAAAGTTAATTTCCATCCCTGGTTTGTGAACAACAACATTCAAAGACGTTGTTCTATCAGTTCTTCAATAATAAAAAAAAACAAACCACACTATAATGTTAGTTATCGTCAGCTGTATACAAGCTCAGAAACCAGCGCTGAGTCTCAGACGATCAGCTTAACTGCATTTGTTTGGGATTGCAGAGCGACTTTTATATTAGAAAGAAACTGTTCAAACTCACTACGGACCTCAAGGGTATTTTCTCAGAATGTAAAGTTATTTGGTTGATAATAACAGTACTTTGTGTGTCTGTACACTGCTATCTGTGGGACATTACATTTGTTGTAATGGAAATGCCGATGCTTAAGCAAGCAAACCAACGAAGACTGAGGTCAAGGGCTACTGGACTTGGTAGAAGAAACTAGAAGACGTTTCGGACGAAATGTCTTCTAGTCCCGTGGGATAACTATGACCTGGATGACTGAGAACCTTCACAGACATCTTAAGCAAGCTAACTAAGCTAACCACCAGCTGACGGGAAAACAGGCTAACTCCACGTCACTCTTCATCCCCAACCTCCAGTTACTTTTAGCGTCTGAAATATGTAGAAAGTTAGGAACCGATGAGCAGAATCTAAATGCACGTGTTCCAGCCTGGAACCAGTTCTCAATAGCCAACGCTGTACGTAAGTGATGATTGACAGGGCTGTTTGTGTTTTGTAGGGAAATCATAATAATTCTGCCTTTCACTAACATAAATGTTGTGTTATGTATCTATAAAATTCCTATAATGCACTGACACTCCTTGATGTTTTAATCTTGTTGCGTCATCCTCATAACATTTACTTACATTTTATTTATGTGCACCGGCAGACTGAAACACACGGATTTACCTTTTCCTTCACTGACTTTTTGGACGTTGGCATTGAAGGCGGGCAAACAAAAATGCATTCATAATACAGCGCATGCATAGGGTACATACATACTCAGCGAAACACTCGGGTGAAACTGTAAACCATTAGAGGACAGAAACATGAGATGGCATCAGAGTGAGAAGCCAGCGGGGAGGGAAGCAGCCCAACAAGCCACAGTTTCTCTCAGGGTCTCTCTTTCAGTGTGAGGGTCAGCATTGATGAGTTAATAATTATAACTCATTACATTTAAAGGGTCAGTGTGTGATATTTAGGAGGATATATTGACAGAAATGCAATATAATGTTTTCAGTGGTGTTTAAAGACCTTACATAATGAACCTTTATGTATAAATATTGTTTAACTTTGGCAAAAAATACACATTTTACACAACCAAGTTGACTCAAAGTACCGTTTGTTCCATTATAATCAAATCGCGATACAGTTCACAATAATCTCTATGCCTTTTTCTCCGACTCGTGCAGTCCTACTACCCAAAACACCTCTCAGGTTGGTCCACCAATAATTGGCTATGTTATATTTTAAAGTGTATCTCTGAGTATTTACACACTGCTGTCACTGAATGTAATCAGCACTGCACACGTTCTTTTAATTTAAAGAAACAACACGGACCCAACAGGAGCCTGTAGGGATCAGATTTTATTCCTAACACTGTGGAAGGTGCATCACAGATGTCCCAACAGGATGCAGGGAAAACACTGCTTAATACTCAACGGTGTGAAGCCCTTGACGTCCCAGCAGGTGGTCTCACCCATTCTGTCCCACCCAGCAGGGGGGAGGAGGCATAGAGACCACCACCATAAGGTCCTCGTGCCCTGCAGCTCTGTGCCAACTGAACTCTGTAGAGCCAAAGGAAGATTTTAGACCGTTTACTTTTATTTATATTCACTTTTGTATCAGTGCTTCTCCCTGTGACAGTTTCTCTTTTTTTACCCTGAATGATCATGAACTTATCCTCCAGCATCTCGCCTCATCTCGCTGAGTCCTAACCGAGCTCTGTGATGTTGATCCAGAACTTTGTGTCCGCTCATTTCCAGCTGTGATAACTTATTGCGCGGGGCCCTCCTGCCTGCTGCGAGGGCCCCTCTGCATACAGGCGAGGACGGGCTGGATCAGTGGCTAGAGCCTGGCAAACACAGAGCACTGGGGATGTAACGAAAAATTTTAAACCACGTCTACACAGATTTGACTGAAACATCAAGCGAGTCAGGAGCGGAAAGCGTCAGCTGACCAAACAGCGTCTTGATGCACAGTTTATTTAATTGATCGAACGTTTTAAAAGTGTTTTTTAAATTATTTTATGTGATCATCTTTGAAAGAGTCTTTTCTGATCGTACCACCACAATCAAGGATGTTCAAACTGTCGTGGAAATCTGTTTCCCCGTTGTCTTTTACTACTACAACACAAATCAGCTGGACCAGAGGTTCTGTCTCCTAACACGGTCACTAACGTCTGGCCCAGAGCAAAGGGCTGCATGATCATTTACACGGTCTAGGTTTCTATGTTTTGGGGAACAAAAGATCCAGCTCTGCCTGCCCTGCCTGTTCCCAGCCAAAACAGGAGAGGAACAGAAAACAACTCCACATCCCTGACCTAAGCCCTACACATGTGGACAGACTAGCAGGGTGAGAATAATAATAAAAGGAACAGCTCAAAGATTAAACAATGTATAAGACATAATAATAATAGTAGAGAAATAGCACTCTTATAAGTACTTGCATAAAAGATTAGAAGTATAAGAAGAAAACAGTTTTCTGCCGTCACACAAATCCCTCCAAAACACTGTGGTGGCTTTAATAATGAATTATTTATTGCGTTTTACCAGTTAAATTAAATTACCTAGTAATTGGTATTGATTGAGCTTTGTCAAAGGAAAGTCATAGGAACAAACTATGGGCAGTTTTTACCATAGTTTGTTAGCAAGGAGTGCTCTTTTTTAAAATCTGTATTTCTGTAAATTACGGCAGTCTTTTTTTCTTTTCTTTTTGAGTAAAGAAAACTAAATACTGTATATGGGAAAGGATTGGCTGACTCTTCTCAATTTATCACCACTGTAAAACGACAAGCTCACTTTAAGACTTTGGTCTCTGGTTACTTGTGATGGGTGTTTAATATTTGAACAAGCTCTTAAATGCAAATAGAAATGGATAGTTGTGGTCAGACAGTAGAGTTAAAGAACAGATCGGTGTTGTGAGCGGTCCTCATCACACATCCCTCTATCCTTACCCTGCTCTCTTCCTCCTCTCTTCATCCTTTCTTCCAACTCCTCCCCTCCCTCCTCTGTTGGCAGAATCTGGTCGCCGGCTCAGCTGCGTTGCCACGGCAACAGCAGCCTCCTCCAGCACCTGCTGTCCCCCACTTCCTTTCATCCCTCCGTCGTTCAGCCCCCGGTTGTCACCCTCTCCCCCTTCTCCTCCTCCTCCTCTCCCTCCCTCTGTTCCTCTGACGGCCCTCTGTCAGCCCCCGTTCACCAGCGAGGAAACCCCTTCCTCTGGAGGTAAGAGCCGCGTCACCCCATAACACACCTGTTCCTGTCCTAAGTGTGTGTGCTGTCTTCTGTTTGCACCATTTACCGAGCCCGGAAAACATGCGCTTACCTCAGGCTCATACCGGTTTCTGACCCGGTTTCTGAGCCAAATTTCTGCCTCGTCGGGCGGCGTTTGCTGTGATCTGGCGATTTTCTGACATCCGACATGCCGTCGTCAGGCTGTTGCGGAGCAACGAGTCGATTCCCCGCGATCAGTGCCTTTTTTTCATCGCGGCGCCTGCGTGAAGTTACGAAGGCCGTCTGAAAGTTCCACGGCTACACGACGCTAGCTTTCAAGTTAACAACCCATACAGTAAAACGTAGCTCGCTTACCTCCACTTCTCTCTGTGAAATGGACACGCCATACTGCCCACGTCGTCCTAGCAACCTAATCAAAATGCACCATCGCCTCTTTTAATTTTATTTCTTTCAGAAGTTTCGGCACACAGGATGGCACAGATGATCTAGGGAGCATCTTTCTGCCAAAAACAAACTTCTTCTGGCCTCAGAGCTTTCAAATTAATCTTTTATAGTCGATGGTGTGAACGCTCAGGCGGTGGCCGACCACTGGACGCTACAGTGTGTGAGCCGTGTCTTTACATCGCATGCGTTTTATTCGTACAGTGGATGCCCAGCTTTAGTCTGGCTTACTTAGCCATAACGTCGCTGAATGTTTTTTAAAGTTGTGCGTTTTGTTTGGTTTTGTAATTGGGCCAGAAAGAGAAATGTCATCAGACCTTTGCAGCTTGCCGGCTTGTGAATGAGCAGATTTTGCACCCAGCCTTTGCGAAACTGTGAGCTTCTAGTGTTTTATATCTAACTCATACAAAGTTGAGTTGGAAGGTTGTGCGTATGGGTCTGGAATCCAGTCTCGGGCTGCCGAGTCATGTGGATCTATGTTGTTTATGGTTGTTGTCTAAAAACCATTTGTTGGCAATGATATTCAGTTTCTCTTGTTTAAGGTCCCCTTTCTTGATTTAAACAACTTTTTGGCCCCACTAAATAAAATGTAATCAAGTTACCACTATTGTAACCGCGAGGCTCACAGGTAACCAGAACACCTACCTCACAAGATGGCGCCCCCGTCCCAACATGCAACTTGGCTTGATTACCTTCCACTCCTTGTTATCAACATTGTCCGAATTGGCCTAATACACCCAGAGAGGACACAGAATACGGTATCAAATCACCAGACTGCGTGTCAGAGGAAAGACCCTGCGTCCTCCAGTGTAAATGCAGGTAAAGTTCCTGAGTCCCTACAACAGCGCCTGTGCTGGAAAAAGGCTAAATTATGTGTTTGCACAGACAACATTTACTTTAAACGTAAGGAAACAGCAGCCAGCTGTGTTCACACCAGGGTTATCAGTGAGTAAATATCACTGATGCAATTTCATCGGTAGAATGAGACATCTGTTATATCTGATAACCAGCCGCTCCCCGCTCCGCTACTTATTACAAGTCAATAAGAGAGAAGAAGAAAAGAGCATCAGGGAGGGAGGGAGGTGGGGCACCGCTGAGGAGAGAGAGAGAGAGAGAGAGAGAGAGAGGGAGGAACGAGAGAAGGAGGGAGGGGAGGAGCAGCCCTCGCCGGTGTGACAGGAGGAAGCCAGCGTCTGTTTGCTAACCACGTCCTCCGCCGAGCGTCTCCGTGTCACAGAGATGGTCGCGCGCTAGCGGTAGCATGTCTGACTCCTTCTGGACGGTGCTCTCCAATTTCTCCCTGCCTGAGAGAAGCATGCTGCGGCGCTCCAAGAGGTAGTGCTCTTTTATCAGTCGGCGTCTTCCTCCTCTCCTCTCCACCCCTCGTTTCATTTTTGTGTCTCGGTTAGTTCCATCCTCTGTTCTCCCTTCATCATCCTCCTCTTCGCAGGTCTTAGACGCTCAGCAGGAGTTGCTCTAACATGAAGGTCAGCTAACTGGATTTGTCTTCTGATGGACAAACAGGACGCTCTGTCTGTCTCGGCGTGTGTTGTGTTTGCATCCCAGGGCTGCTGTTTGTGTTCTCTTTATTAAATTTGCAATTGTGCAATTTAAGTGTTTGCAAGGCGCGATTTGACGTTTTTTTGCATGCAACAACATGTCGTCATTACTTCTTCTCTTTTCTGTCGTTCCCTCAAGTTGACCCGTCCTCTTCCTCTCCCTTCTGTCAGTCAGAGCCCGAAGTGGCTTCTCCCTCAGGCAAAAGAGAGGCAGAGCTGTACTTATCGCTTTTGAAGCAGCAACTGTCTTCCCCCTCGCTGTAATAACAGGGGAAGCTGCCACACACACGGACAGATTTCGTCTTCGCCCCTTGTCACCGCTTGTGTGTACTTGTCTCGGCAGTGTTTTTAAAAAAGAAATAGGTTGTTAAGGGAGACGGGAGGGACTTCGGCATAGCAACAGGCTCTGGCAGTTTTCGGATTGGTGTGGATGGAGACGTTTCTCTTGAGCTGTAATCAGGACCAAACTGATTCATCACCAGTGCAGAAAAATGGTCTCCTGAAGGGCCGGAAGAGAACGGCATCCTCCCCTTTAACATCAGGTTTCACATTCAGATAGGGCTGGGCATTAAAACAATAATGATAATTATAACAAATGTTTAATATATTGTCAATAAGTATTTGATTTAATTCATTTACAAACAAATTAGAAATATTTTTTTCTATTAAGATATTTATTTTGTTGAGAAAAAAAGGGACTGAAAAGTCACTAACCATGTTTTTTGAAAAGACATTTTATAATAATAATGCCGCATACAGACCAACTGCGAGTTTTCGCCACGTGACGCTTTCCTCGCGTGAGTACATTCGCTGCAAGTGTTCACACACAACGCAAGAAGGCGATTTTAACGCGATAAGGTGAATAAACACAACTCGCCATTACTACAAGTGCATGAAACCAGAATAAACATTTTGCTGTGATTAAATAGCAATAAATGGATCAAACTGATGCCGAAATAACTACAACATGATGCAGATTTGTTAAAAATATGAATTCATGCTTTGTCAGGTCTGTCAGCAAGACAGCAGGACAACAACTTCTAAAATGTTTGTTTTCTGAATGGAGTTCGGATCGATCAGGGCTGTGCTATGCTAACTTGGTCACAGTAAAGTACAACGACAGCTGGAATAAAGTCACATACACGTGTTTTCTGGACTCACCAGGTAGTTCAGCCTCCTCGCTTTCTTTTCTCCAAGTAACGTCCAGCTTTGTCCCGTTTTTATATAAATATGAAGTCGTAGTCCGACAGAGCTAACGACGCTAACAACAACACTGGAACCGGATGTGAACGAAGCTGCTGAGAAGCTCCAGTCAAGATAAATCAACGTTGAAATCCCAAAAACTAAAGTAAAAAGCTAATTTAATAAAAACAGTTAACTCCGAGCTCCTCCCACGAGTAAACACGTAGCTGTCAGAGCCGAATCCGACCGACTGCAGGTGTTTATTTCTCCAAAGGTTGCAGCTGCTCCCTGCTCCTCTCCCCCAAGTTTAGCAGCTCTCAGCCGGCCTGCAGATTTTCAATCCCCCGCTCTGCCCGGCCCTCGGTGACGTCCGGACAATCTCAACACTGATAGGCTATCGCGACTCAGATAGTCTGTCGTTTGTCACGTTCTGACCGTAAACTATAGTTTAACCACACAATTAACGATCTGGTTTCTTCAATTTTCACTCAGGAGCAAAAATCATATCGAATGATGTGAAATGTTTTTATCGTGATAACATTTTTGGCCACGTCGCCCAGCCCTACATTCAGATAATGGTAGAGTAAATCTTAAATCTCCCGTCATTTCTTTTGCTATTTTCTGATGTTGTTTTCAGAACCACTGTCCCACAGCTGCTCCACCCATCAAGCTCATTTTCACAGCCTTTCTAATACAGAGAATTTCCGTTTGCTTTTGCATGTCATGGTAAAAACTCAAATATGGAATGTCTGCTTTGATTTTTAGATAACATAATGTAAAAGGCAAAGTCAGTATATCGGCACCTCGAACACTTAGAAGTGCGCTTCTCCTGTCGTCTTTTAAAACTACACAGCTCGTCACAATCCTCCCTAACATAGCTCCGTCCTCTCTCATCCGTCACTGACCAGATGCTCTCAAGTCCCGAGTTCAGATTGTTTTTATCACAATCAGGATACTCTTGCCAACACAGCGAAGGGTGCGAGTGAGTAACTGTAGGTTACAGAAGCTTGCAAGCTAAATGTGTGGTCTGACTTCCTGTTGGAGGACGGGTCCTAAATTGTACACTGGAACGGAACAGGAAACATTAATGATATACTCATACAAGAATAAAAGAAATCGGCTAGTAATGTGTACTGATGTGCAGCTGGAGAAACATGTTCCAGCCTTTAGAAGGGCCAAAGGTCGATTTCCAGCTTCATATGGAGGCTTTGTGTGTTTGGCTTCCCCCCATTAGCAAACATGCACTTCCTGATAAATGCGTCCAGCATGTAGAATAAATGTTCTCTTTTTCCACTTTAACTGGACTGGATTTGTGTTGAAACGACAAACTACTTACTCTAACTCACAACAGAGCAGGAGAATGAAGTGAATAAGCAGGAAAACACACAGACACACTCAAAGTCACGTGCTCTGGCGTGGGCCGTCGCATTGATTTCCTGTGGTGGCTGTAACCCTCAGACCAACATTATTGAGCGCGCTGTGGGAAATGAGTTTAGCTGTAGGTCTTATCCACATACACCCACCTCTGCTGTCAGGTGTCTGTGTGTGCTCTGTGCGTCAGGTAGTTTAGTTTAACGCCCGCGCAGCTGTTTGCTCATCGCTAGTTTCCACTATCTCTCCCGTCGTCACCGTATGTCTGACTGTGTGTCTTATGAGTTTTACAGAAGCAAAGTTATTACGCTCTGAGGTTATACGCAGCTGCTCATGTTCCAGGTAAGACACGAGTAAACACACATGTGCAAACACTCGCCAGCTCCTCCATTTTCCTCAGGTCGTTTACTGATGTAATCTAGTCTTGTTGTTTCTCCCGAGTACCGCACGTAAATCCCACAAACTTCAAAGTGTAATAAATATAATATATAGTGCAATATCCTACGCAATTCTGGGAAAGAAACTCGTTTCTTTTGTTTCTGACAGTGAGGTGGGAATCGAGTCAGGGCGTACAGACATACGCCTACCAACACCCCTAAAGCTCACTAACTACCATGTTGTATCTAGTTTGTTTAATGACAGTTTGTGGCTTTAGGAGGAGTTATTGCTTGACAAACAACAGTGTAGGCTGTGCGGCATCTCCGGGGACATCTGAGGTCGCTTAGCTCCGGTTTTGGTGTCTCTCACAATTGCAAGTGTCGACCTCACTGTGATGAGAAGACTCCAGGTAGCTGCACGGGATCACCTCACCGACCCAAAACTACCTCTAAAACCTGTAGAGGTTTTTGCACTGATTAAACACCAATATAAAAATGCTAATCGATGAGGTGTTAGCAGACTTTCTCTTGTGGAGAAAGCAAATACCTACTGTGTCTTTCCCTTGATGTTGACACGGGTTGGTATATTTTGAAGTAGCTACTAAGTCTGTAATCTGTAAGTGGACCGAAAGCATTGTCAAATTGGATATCAATGATGGGCAAAACTACCAAAATAAGATCCAAGTTTATAGAAAATGTGCTTGGCCTCGCCTGGGTAAAACCGAGTAATGAAAGTGAGCAGTGGTGGTTCATCTGCAGCGCTCAGTAACTGTGCTGTTACCTGACAGGCCGCTGTTTTGATAGTGATGAGAGGCGCTCAAAAGAAGCACACTTTATGCACACACACTCGCACAGAAATGTGCCTTCAGTCAGTTCTGCATAATGGAAACATGTTTCCCAGCAGGGATCCAAAATGCCTACAGGAGAAAGAAAAGAGAAAGAAAGTAGTTTCTCAGGGAGAGAAAACTGCCGTCTGCAGCAGCTTCATTTGCGTATAAAAGTCAGAAACAGGTATGCAGTGAGTTAATGTCGGTGACGTCTCAACCTTTTGCAACTCGCTGGAGTTTTCCTGCTTCCTCTTTCCATCATCAGCCCAGACAGAAAGTCATTAAGGTGTCTAAAATGTGGAGAATTCTTTTTATCGTATCGTCTCCTGCTTGTCTTTGTTACAGACACTCCCAACTTCAGCTCCTTCCCTTCCTCATTTCATCCTCAGACATTTGACATGTGGTGCGTTCGATGGACAGGCTCAGATGTAAATCCGTATTCATAAGGCAGCCACTGAGCTCTGTTCATTAGGCGTTGAACAGCAGCAGAGTGAGCGACAGTCGCTGTCAATTAACCTGCACATAGTGAGCGCTGCTTTAGTCTTTGTGGGACTCGCAGTGTGTGCTGCAGGCTCTGAGTCTCCTCTGCTAAAGGTCCTCTTTTGGGTTATTTTCATGCATCATTTTCTTTCCTTTCTGTCTGTTTCTGTATGTTCTTTTGCTCAGTCCAACCTGACCTTTTTCTCTAATGTCAAAGTCAAAATGTCTCTTCAGCAAAAGCTTAGTCTGACAACCGATTGGCATAATTTCACAGAAAGGAACTGATACACAACTGTATCAGAGGCTTTCCTGCAAATATAACAGGGAAATAGAGGCCGTTGGTACATTTCAAGTTAATTAATTCCATTTAATTAATAGTGTGAGACAGAGAGTCCTTTAGCCATTGCACAGCAGGTCCACTCCAAAGATGCAAAAATGTAAAATCTGTCTGCAGGGGAGCATAACTTCAACATATAGAGAGTAAAATGCCCCACCGAAAGTTTAAAAGTTCTTTCAAGGAAATTTCTTTGAAAATCAACATATGCTTGTAAACTCAACACAACTACTAAACTAAAAAAGAGTTTAAGAAAGAGGTAATTATTACTAGAATCTGTGTCTGTGTGGAAGATGAAGAAATTCCCTGAACACACATCACTGAATATCCAACATGGCAGCTCATCCCTCATACAGGTGTGTGTTTGTTTGTATGTGTAGACCACATGCTTTGCTCAAAGTGCTGATGCTGCACATCTCAACAGATGGCAGGAGACACACGTTCACAGCGTGGCATATCTACAAGGCATGCACTAATTATTTCTCAGGTGGGTATGTGAAGTAGACACAAGCCTGCCATAGATCAAACACTTAACATTCCCCACATGCACACATGTACACAAAATGCACACACGCACAAGCAATAATACATTGTCTTGCCCCTAACCTTCACCCAAACTTTAATCTTGGGCTGCACGTTTGCATTACCGCAGAGCGTCACATGTGTGTGACGCTCTCTTCTCTGCGTGCGCTGCAGTCTGCTCATTATCTCCGCCCACACCGGGCTCTTGCATGTGCCTCTAAAAACAGATAGGCCTACCTGCAATCAAAAAAAAAAGATTCATCTGCAGTGTGCCAGTAACTTTTTAAGAAACAACCTGACGTCTGCAGCAGCTAAAGCGTTAAGACAGAAGAAAACTGGGAGATGATAAGGAAGGTTTGGGTTTAGCTCGCTGGGCATTTAACGCTGCATCTGTGTCTGTTGTTGTTCAGCTTTTCATGAAGATGACGTGCCTGCAAGCGTCACTTTTCGTCAACCAACCAATCACAGCCTGCATGAAGCGGGAGGTTAAAAAATAGGCCTACTGGAGCAAACTGATAGAGCAAATTGACAAGTTAGTTCTTCATTAACAATTTAGATTGAACAAGGATTAAATAAATAAATACAAACCCACAGAAATGAAACAGCTATAACTGGATTTAATATTACTACCACAACAACTAGTGGTAAAATCAGTGTTTCCCACACACAGGCTTTTACAGCAACTAAATTTGGCGACCCATTTTAAAATCGTTCGATAAGGGAATTAAAAAACAGCACCATCAAGTCAGACACAGTCTGCCTCTGGTAGACTGCGTGAGTTTATTACATTTACATTTACATTTATTCATTTAGCTCACGCTTTTATCCAAAGCGACTTACAATTGCTATACATGTCAGAGGCTCTGGAGCAACGAGGGGTTAAGTGTCTTGCTCAGGGACACAATGGGGATTGGACCCATGTCTCTCACACCAAAGGCGGGCGTCTTAACCATTGCGCCATCCCACCCCCCGTTGTTATAAACTATTGTCATAGTTGATGACAATGATCAGGCCTCGCTCCCACGAGGTCTACTGACGTTTTGCAGTGCAGGTGTTGTGGTGAATTCTGCACGCCTGCCGTGAATTTGCGAACGCTCTGTTATACTGAGAAAAGAGATGGATGCAAAATTCGGCGTAACACCTGTGACAGTCGACTGACCCCTCCCCAAACACTGAAAACAGTATACTCTTATATGAAATTATAATGAATATAATAATTAATGTAGGCTAATATTGTTTTATTTAAAGTATACTATTAACTCAACATTATACTCTTTATTTAATGTTATAATATTATACTAATGCACTCATGTAGGTTGTAGATGGTGTTTCTGCAGTGGACAGATGTAGAAATAGAGGAGCACACAAGCGGCAAAGATGAAGAGATCCAACAAGGCAAAGCCTAAAACAGAGAGGGCGCATTGATCACATAACTGCTTCGTGCGTCTTGTGATCATCCAGGCGGGTCCGGCCTGTCAGAAACACTCCACTACACGGCTGCATAATTACAGCCAGCAGCTTTGATGGGCCAATTAACACAACACACACATGCTGTTAGTGTGGCATCGCCGCACGAACCAGTCGACAGTGCATGTGTGTGTCCGTTTCCTCCATTAGGATGTTTTCACGCTGACTGAATTTTCAGCTTTATTAACGGCGGAGATTATGAGTCCGGTAGCCAAACGCCACCTTACAACTACACAAAATGTGCACGCAACAACACATGAAAACAGCCTGCACGTGTCCAGATCAATCTCATTACACACATTGTTCACGGAAGGTAAAGTCAGCCGCACTGAACCGGTCAGAGTTACAGATGGCAAGATATTAGATTTTAATTAGATATGATGTACTTCAAGACTCACCCCTTAAATGTTTGTTGCTTCTGAGGGAGCCCAGGATCTGTTTTTAGGGACCAAGTCCTGTTAGCTCCTCCATGATTTGAACACTGGTGTCAATTCTATTAGGTTAGCAGATAATAGACACAGACAGAAACTAAACTTTAAGAATGACGGCTACCATTTATCTTCCATCACGACTATCTGCAGCACGCAAATCTTCTTCTTTTTCCTCTACTCAAATCCTCTGGTGTCTGTCCTCCTGAAGCGTGGCAACTAATCAATATGACAAATGACAACCGGTGACCCTGACAACAGGAAACAAGGAAATGCAATTATCCAAAACTTCCACATGTATTCATATTAAACAAAGTAAAGAGGCCCTGTAATTTAACCTCATCCTTATGGGTTGGTACTTAATGTTCTAAAGAGTACACAGTTATATTCATAAACTTGGTAAATACAGTTGAAATTAAGTGTAACAATTTTGAAAGTCGGTTGTTCATTTCTGCAACATAAATGTGCTTTTATCTGCATTTAAAAGAGCTTCAGATTAAAAAGTGTCTTTTGGATATTGTAAAAGTCAAGCTGCAATTATCCAGGTTAAAATTAGGGCAAACGATTAATGTTTTATTAATAGCTGAATTTCAATAGTTAATCGCGATTAAGCTCATGTTTTATCACGATTAAAATTCTATTGATATTATTATTAGTAGTAGTAGTATATCTCTTAACTGTTTAAGTCTGTATTAACAATGATAACGATTCTTCCCAGTGTATCTTGATAAGAAATCAAATATTAATGCAAAGAAAGTTATTTTATGAACTTGACTTTTAGATTTATTTGATTATTTCAAATCAAAGGAAGTGCAACGAGACTGAGGTAAAACAATCCATGTCTTATATAAATAGTCTTCCTTAAGCTTGCTTTCAAAAATTCTACAGCAAAAGTGCACGTACAAAATGTACACACATTATCATGAAGTGCATAACAAACTGCTTATTCTGTTTCATGCAGACTATGTACGTATGCAACGATTGTGCCCAGCAACAACAATGTAAATGACTTGCACTGCCTCAGTCCGCTAGCACCAACCTGATTAGCTGTACTAGCTGCCTGCTTAGCTTGTCGATGGTAACGTTAGCTTAAGCTCAAAGTGCTCCAGTGATATTTTAATTTCAATTCATACAAGGTGCAAACTGTTTCTGACTTGTTTCTTAAAGTAAAACGCGCCATTGAGGACTGTGTTGTTGTTTATCTCCATGGCTGCAGCATGACAACAAGTAAGGGTGCATCCAGGGGTCAAAATAGTAGCAGGCAAAGATCTTTTTAGCAAAGATTCTTTGGTAACAGCACCATTGACGGTTTAAAATAAGAAAATTTTACACGCAATTAACAAAATTAAAACATGTTATGATCTGCCCTTCGTCTCATCGCGATTAAAGCGTTAATGCTAACAGCCCTAGTTAAAATTAAGGGCAACAGGACTATGTTGTAGATACTCGTTGTTGTTGTTGTTGTGGTCGCGTGAGGCCAAGTCTTAACAAACGTCGTTGGCATTGTCACAACAGTTTGTTCACAGTCCTGGGAAGGTATGCTAGGATAGCACTGTAGGTGGGGGATAAGTGGTATTGCAGACCTCCACCCCTGTTGAGAGATGGTATCTCTACTCTGGTGTAAATCACTTCTTTCACTCCTCTTTCAAACCATCTGTCCTCCCTTTTCAAAATGTGGACATCGTTATCATAGAAAGAGTGTCCCCCGTCCTTCACATGATGGTGAACAGCTGAGTCTTGGCGTTGAGCCATGTGTTTGTGTAGTGGTTGTTCCTCAACATACAGTTCTGTGCATTCTTCACTGCATCACTAGATTGCTTTTCTTGTGTGTTGGTGTGCGGCCTTTGGGGTGGACCAGTATCTGTCTTGCAGTGTTCTTGGGTTTAAAAAAACACAGGGGTGTGGTGTTTGTTTAAGTGGATGACTGAGAATCACAAACATCAGGCTGCAGTAGCTTATAGAGTGAGTGTCACAATGTGAGGCAAAGAGATGAGAGTACTGTCATTAGTGTGATACAGTGTCACCATTATATGTGGTGAACAGCACAGGACCCAGAATAGATCCCTGGAGAACATCTTTTGGATACAGAGGGTTACCCGACTTTATTGAAGTTGCGATGGTGTACATTGGAAATAACAATGTCATCCGTCTTAGCTTGCATCTCATTCTGCCGGTGTGTTCTGGGCATTAGAGGTGGCAGCTGCAGAAATGTGCTACTTTAGAAAGACATCATCCCGATGTGTACCTAGAGGCCTCATCACAGACGCCTCTTCCGTATGTCAACCTCGTCTCGAGTCATTACGGACACTCCGAGCTTCAGAGCGAACAACAAAGAGGGGAAATTCCTGTGAGCTCGACCTGTGGGTGTGTTGGAGCCGTTAGGTGTGAAGACTGCCGCTTCATTTCCTCCTCTTTCCCTTCTGTCTGGGGACAGATGTCACAGCTTTAAAGCAGATTGCTCTTTCCTCCACAAGCATCTTTTCTACAGCAGTGTGTGCACACACCCACACAACTACAAACACACAGTTATCTCAGCCCCAGAGGGGAGCTGAACCATTTCACTGCAGGCTCAACCTCATAATGACTGTTCAGCCATTAGCGATGGAGCCTGAATCGACATTTTCTAACGTAACACTCCAGTGGAAATGAAGAGAACGGATGTTTTCAAAAAGCTCAAATTACTGACAAAACCAAAAACCCATTTCTAGTCTAATGTCTTATATTATTTCAGCTGAAATGTTGTTTCTCTCACGATCAAGCTAAAAACACCAACAAAACATCAGATAAAACCTTAAAAAAAAAAACAAGTTTGTATGTGTGCATCAAAAACCTTGGACGTAAAAGATTAAGTTTGTCCAAAGAGAACTGCGACGGCGGATTAAAACGGATTCTGGTCCTGCAGCAGAGAGCTGACAGCGTTATCTGTGAAAATTGTTATTAAAATGCCTTTGTTTATTAAAGGGGAAGATCTGTGACAAATAACAGTAATTGTCCAGTCAGGGCTGCCGTACCCTGTGTTCAGATCGTTCCATTAGAAACTGACGGAGTGCTTAATCTCCTACGCATTATTATTCTCGCTAGGCAAATAGGCCACAGCATACTTGCAGGAAGTAAACATCTGTGACATTTACATAAAGCAAATGTAGACAAACAAAACTTGTGTTTTTTTTAAATAAGTTTTTGCATGGTTGCAGCTGTCTTATGTCTTTTGTGTGTCATCAATGTCCTCTGGTGTGAAGGACACTCAGTGTGTGGAGCAGTTCTCGCCTCAGTGGAACTGCAACATCTGTGAGTTCACCAGCATGTAGGAAAACAAAACACACACACATACGGCGTAATGTGTGTGATCAGATGTGCGTCTGACAGCCAGAGTGGACACCTGCTGTTTTCGACGCCGAGCTGCACGGGGTGTTTGGGCCATTTTTGGAACCGGCACAAATGATTGACTTTTAAATTCATGAGAGTGTGAGAGGTGGAAGTGTGTGTTTTCCCCGTGTGTGTGGCCAGTGGCTGTGGATGGTAACTTTCCAGGTCAGTGTGGGGAAACGCCAAAAGAAGGCTTGGTAAAATTCAGAGAAGCCAAGTTGAACAAAATTGGTAATTGGGAATCTGTGTTTGGTTCATCGCAAAGCTCCTTGAAACTCTAGCTAAGAGCCATTTGATTGCAATGGGAGCGCCGCGTTTTTACAACACGGTCTTTTCCGCGCTGAGAGTTGAAAAATGTTCAACTTTGGGACAAACGTAGCGCTCGCCACTGTCACTTTTTACTCAGCCATCACAGAGCAGGAGGGACGGGACGAAAAACCGTGTCCCCTTAGCTCTACCTTCATGCAGAGCAAGTAGGCCTATGTACTTTTACATTCAGTAAAATATTTCCTACTTGCAGCACATCCCCCCCACTGATATTACGTATCACAGCAACTGAAGCGTCTCAGTGCCTCCAAAGCTCTCCACGCTAGGCGTTTTCAGAAGAGCAGGAGGTTTTCAGCTGCTAAAAAACACTTCGGTGAACATTGGTTGCATTTGGATGTGCACTTGGTTTGAGACGAATTCACTGAGTTTGGTTTTTGTCCCCAGCTGTCGGACCAGCAACAGGAAGAGCTTGATCGTGACGTCCAGCACGTCCCCCACCCTGCCACGACCCCATTCACCTCTGCATGGACACACAGGTAATACAAACGCACACACACACTCCTCTGACACAACAATACGATTTAACTGCCACAGCAGCTACGACTGTGGTATGTTAGACCAAACTGATTTAACCGATAGATGCAGCAGCACCGGACTAAACACGGTGGATATAATATCCAGCGTGTTTACAGCAGTCAGCCGTAGCAGTCGAGACGTCTCACCCGGGACCGAAGCGTTGGACGGACAGAAGAACCGTCTTTATAGTCCCCGTTGGTGGCAGAGCAATACTTGACAAATAACTGACAGCAAAAGAATAATCATTATTAACTGAAGGTGTTATTTTTCACAAGCTGTTGTCCGTTTGTTCCCGCTGACAGGTGTGTGCAGTGACAGCAGGTGAGGTGTGTTACATGGAGTCGTGTTGTTTACCATCAACACACTAACAAAGCTCAATTAACAGCTCAGACTGCACACAGAGCACCGCACGGCCGGATATTTGATTGCAGGGATTAATACACAGGCCTCTTCCAGATTGTCCAGCTTTTTAAAAAATGGCTTTAATAGGTTGGATGTGTTTGTGCAAATTGAGAGTGTGTTGTGTTTGATGGTGCCTTCACTCAGCTGTTTTCATATATACATGTGCTCTTTTTGAATTGAATTGAGCATGTGGGTATAACAAATCATATCAATCCAGCTCTGGACAAACTCATAATTTCATTTCTGTTGGAGCCTCACCAATGTGTTGGCATAGCATGGCCGAGTTAATCTCATCACAGGTGTGTCTGAGAGTGCTGACAGTTAGGGTTGTGGCTGTGAAATAATATCCGCCATGGCGATTTGTTGTGGCTCAACTAGGGCTGGGCGAAAAATCTTATCACCATAAAAACATTTCATATCATTCGATATCGATAATTATCACGATAAATGTCAAGTCTTTATTTCTTTCAAGTTTAAAGGCAGATTTTTTGCTCCTGACTGAAAATTGAAGAAACCCGACGGTTGATTATGTGGTTAAACTTTTCTTTATGGTCAGAACACCTGATGCCAAACAGCGGCTCACATTACAAATCTAAAGGTGGAACATTCAAAACTATTATGATAAAATCTGTTTTCCAAAAAAAAATGATAAATTAATCGTTTTTCAGGCCTATTTTTCTCAACAAAATAAATATTTTTAATAGAAACATTAAGTGCTAATTTGTCCGCGATTCAAATGAAATAAAACAAATGTTTATTAATGATATATTGAACATTTATTATATTAATATTTATTATAGCTCATTTAGTGAGCTTCAAATGAGTTACAACTTTACCAAACCCGTTAGCCACATTAGCCACGCGATATGCTAGCGTCATAGTTAGCTAACCTACAAAATAAACAGTAAAACAACTAAGGCTGCAGCTAACGATGATTTTAGTAATCGAGGCTTCAACAGATTATTTCCTCGATTCGTCGATTAAGAATTACTTTTGCTTGGCGTCACTTTCTTCTTCGTCTCTCGCTGTTTTCTCACTTTTCCTCCACTTTGCTAACAGCGGCATCATAAACACGTTGAAGTCCACACATCGTGAGCGCGATGTGCGACAGTAATAAATGTCCATGCGAAACAGTGCGGTTTATAGTTATATGGATTAAACGAAGCATGATGCTTTTAGTAATTTAATTAGTAGTTTAGTAATTACCGTTACAGAGCTCTTTACGCTTGTGGATTTTTTTTGAACCACTTATTTATTTATTTATTTGAAACACAGAAAAGTGAAAAGCAAGAAAGAATGAACATTGCTTGGCCAATAGCGTGGGATTTCAATTGTGCGGTTATTGCGACAGCCCTGCTGATAATGTTTCTTGTACCCACCTTAGTCACAAGTCTTTAAAGGCTAAATTTAAAAGATCGCTTATTAAAATGCTTGTTTAATTTATGTAAAAGTGGTGTGTGGTCATCCCATCGATTTCCTCATCAGATCCAAAAAGCAGTATCTGTTGGGCTCTAATTAATATTTCCTACTTGGCCAAGTGACTCGAGCAACAACAGGAAATGATTTGACAACAATTTTGCATAATCAGCTCGAGGTTAAGCTCACTAATCAAGCGAGAAGTGCAAATCATCGTCTCAGTTCCAGCCTCTTACACGTGAGGCCTTGCTGCATTTTCTTGCACACTGCACATCTTTGGGTTTCAAACTGTCGGTCTCACAAAACAAGCTATTTGAAAGCATCGCCTGGAGCTGCAGGAAATGTTGATGGGAATGTTTTCACACGCTGTTTTTAAAATCAAAGAGATTATTCCACGAAAAAACGCTCAGCACATTGATTAAAAATAAACTGTTGACTTCAGCCCTTGTAAAATAACTCCTGAAGCGCCTCTGAGGAGAAGCGGCCGTTGGTCCGCCTCTCAGGCACCGCACACGTGTTATCGAAATGTGCGTCCGCACAAATTTGGCGTGTGTGCTACAGCTCTCTGCGTATGTGTGTGTATGCGATGACAGATGAAATGTGCGCTGACAGGGTTTTTGTCGAACATGCTGTCAAGCGTGTTCGACAAGCACACAAACCCCCCCCTCCCCAAATCCACCAGCAGCATCCCACCCGCTCAGCCCCCACTACCCTTCAAATGTAAAGAGGCGTAGAGAGAGAGAGAGAGAAAGAGATTAATAATAGTGATATTGATTGATGGTGACTGAAGGGGAGCAAGCGACAGACTCAAAATATAGATCGGAGGCACGGAATAAAAATGGATTGGTGACAGTGACTGAATGGGACGAGAGAAAGACGGAAGGAAATGACAGATGGAAAGATGCTAAAATATCGACAATCATATCTGACTCAGAGAGAGAGAGAGAGCGAGAGAGCTCATCTTCGGTGTGTATTTGTGCTAAGCTGACAGACAGTCGCTCACATCTAATTTCCTGCTCAGGAAATAATGGAACTCGCCACCCTGTCAGTCACAGCGCCCACACACTCACACACTCACACACACTTTGTAGTTTGATAAAATGGCTTTTTATCCAGTCAGTTCTGATCTCTTTAAAATACAAGTACCTGTACTGTGCAAACAAATATATTAAAGTTGTATGCAAAAAAATGTATTAAGCCTTTCAGTCCGTCTCATTGATATTCCTCTTCCTCACAAGCAAACAGCGTTTTATTGTAACTCCAAAATCCAAAAAACATGTGTCCATCCAGTCTGGTTGTGTCTTCTGATGTGAGGGAAGAGGCTGTGAAGAGCTGTTATAAATAGTTTCACATTTTATTTATTGACTTTGATGCTTTTGTTTTATAATTTATGCTCCAGTTGTGCTGTGAAGTTTTAATAGTTCATTAAAAGCTGATTCAAATTTATTAGAAAACCATACTTAAGTATAGTTTCAATTTTATTGATTCAGATTCCCATTCTATTAATTGAATCCAGTTCTTATGGAATATCGTTTCTGATTCTAACCTCTTCACCACCGATCTTGTCAGCGATCGGCGGCCTTCATCCTCTTCCTCCTCGCTCCTCTTCTTCTTCATGGCTAAAAACGTCATTTCCCTTCAGTATAAAAGGTGGCCGTCAGCTCACCTGTGTTTTGTACCTGAGCGTGAAACGTTGCTACTGTTAGCGTTAGCTGTACCTGGGACATTTAACACTGGGCTTTTTTAGCTAAGCTAAGGCTAACTTTGGAGCGTTTGCTGCTTACCGCCATGGTCCAGGACCGGAAACAGAAGGACTCTGGTCTTCATGCTTTGTTGACGTACTGCAGGACAAATGAGATGACGTTCACTGCATTCAATCAGGAGCTGAAATATGCTGAAAGTTAGTAACCGATAGGCAGAACCAGGGATGCACCGAAATTACTTTGGCAGAATCATTTTCGGTGACCGAAGAAATTTTACCGAACAATTACGTTGACATGTCGTCAGTGTGGAAGCATTTTAAAGTGTCTGAGAAAGACGCAAAAATGGCCGTTTGCAGACGCTGTGCTGCTGAATTGTCTCCGAGCGCATCCGCTCCTTCTGTGGCTGACTTCTTAGATAAAAGGCAACAAACAGGCAAAATAAATGGAAAAAAATGTGAATGTACTTGTTTGGTATTCAGCAATTTTATCGGCTTCGGACAAGAATTTTCATTTTGGTGCATGCCTAAGTAGAATCCAAATTAAATTTGATAACGTGTCTGCATGTTTGTCGATACCGACCCTACAGTTGACTGTACGAAGCTGTCGAACACCTTCAGACATAGATAAATGTGTTTCATAGCTTTTTTTAGGTGAACCTGAATTCTGCCTTTATCAGAGATCTTAAATGTAATCACTCACAATAAATGTTGATGGCCTCCTGATTGCTGAATGGTTAAAGCACATGACAACTTGTTGCATGTCATACACATCCTCCCCGTTTCCTGCTCTTTACTGATGTCTATAGGTGAAAGTGGTGCCATAAAAACCATAATTAATGGGGCGCGGTCATCTTAGTTGGGAGAGTCCTTACTGTAAAGGCCCAGGTTTGAATCATAGGTTTGAATCCAGCTTGTGCTGCGTGTCTCCTCCCATCTTTCTCCTTCTTTCTGCTCTATCCACTGTCCCCAAAAAATTTTGACCAGCCCTGGTTATTCTGAAAAACAAAATGTGCAGTGCATGAAAATTTGAAGCTAATAAGAGATTTAAAGAGGCAGGTAAGCAGAAGCAGCAAAAAAAAAAAAGCTTTTGCCAAAACATTTTTAGCTGAGACGGTAGAAGCATGTTTGCAAGCTGTTTGATGTTTAATTTAAGAATAAATATATAACCTCCAATGAGACCAGTGAACCTGAGCTTATTTTCCCTGACATCATCTGTAGACTAAACATTAAAATGAATGAATAGATAAACTAAATTAGTTTGTAAGTTGCAGCCTTACAGAAAAGAAAGTGTGAGAGTCTGGCTGGTCCTCTGTCGGTCACAGCGGCAGCACTCCTCGCCGTGTTGCCATGGTGCCTCGCAGTCCTGTGTTTTTGCGCCCCCGACCCCGCTGAGGAAATAAATACTGCTAATTAAATATCACTAATTAATGTTGCTGCTTTTCATTTTCGCTCCTGTTGTTTCAGAACCACCTACACAGCGAGACAATGTTGACAGAAAATGCGGTTTCAGCCTTATGCTAAGTTCGATATCGCCTCCACGGGAACGTACATGTTAAAGAAAACATTCAGCGATAAGCCACGGCTGTGACGTCTCTCTGTTGGCTGTTACCTAACTGATTTATATGCACCACTGGAGGCCATTAAACCTTTTCCTTCATTCTCCGAGAACGGCTCTACACATAGATAATTGCTTTCTTTCTTCTTCTTCTTCTCTAAACCTCTCGCTCTGGCCCTAATCACGGATTTCATCATGGTTTCAATCACTCAGCCGTTTACTGCTAATCAAATGGAGATTCCTTTAAAGTCTAATATCCTGCGGGGCTGATGAGGACCAATCCTCTCCAAAACTGACTTTTATTAAATGTTGAAAGTCTGAATGAATCCCTCGTCTCCTCTCTCGTAACCTCTTCTATCATCTCCGTAAAGTCTACTTTCAGTTTCTTCCCTCTTCCCTTCATCCTCTTTTTCTCCTTTTCAACATCTACATCTTCTCATTTTCCTCCTCTCCACCCACCCTGCGCCCCCCCTCTCTCCTCCCGGCTGACAGCGAGCCGTTATTTGGCGAAGGCCAGCTGATGATAGGCAGCTCTATGTGCTCTGACTTCTGATGAATTCTGTCAAACAATCGGCCGCCGCCGCTCGCTCGGCTTTGTAATTGTAATGAGGGACAAAAAGAAAGACAGCAAGGATTCTGGCATTTCTCTTTTTTCTTGTCGCACACTCCTGAGGAAATAACAAGTTGTTTTTTTTTCCTTTCCGCCCCCTCCCCAATTATAGCTGTATTTTGTTATCCCAACCACACTCTCCCCGGAGAGGGAAGAGACTGAAGGAGACAAAGCAGATATTACATTTGCATGTAACTCATACGCTGGTGTATTTTTTTGGTCTTTGCTTAAGTAGGTCACTGTCACTGCAGTTTGCAGCACAAAAAAAACTTCTAAAAATGTGACAGCAAAGCAGCGTCTATACCTCTTGTGATCAGACCGCCTACCAGGTGCTCTCAGCTGTAATTTACATTTCACTTCACTGTTCAGTTTTCTCTCCTGACAAGAAGTGGAAAGTATTATTCAAATATATTTCAAGAGTGATTCGGGTTTCCTCCGTAGCCAATCAGGGAATGTTAAGATGCTGAAAGTCACCCTGGACCCCCGTGGACATCACATGCCTGCGGTGTGTGGTAGGAACGAGGCACGTCGGTGTTTCTAGTATCAGTTCAGAGCTGGAATGAGCGACCTCTGTGACTCTTTGAGTTGGCGCTTGGCTGTTTGACAGCCATGACAGGTGACTCCCTGTGGGCCAGTGGGGTAAGAAAGAAACCTGAGCATCGTGCAAATAAACAGATGGGTTCCAAATCATCGTGTCAGAACTGAGTTTGGGTAAACATGGGTAAATCCTAGCTACCACTAACTTGTTAGTAACGTCAACAGGAAATAGAAAACTAGCGTGGTCATGAGGTCGTTTCTTCTGTTTCACTTCAAGCTTAATGCAGACTGCAGGACAAGACTTTCAAAATCTCACACTCAGATATTTTTTTCACGGACTGTTGTCACGGAGACACAGAGGTGCTCAAAGCTCAAAGAGGTGTGAATGATAATAATAACATGTGAGAAGTAACTTTGTGTGAGCGTTTCCACTCTTGTCCAACAGATACAGGAGTTTTTGAGGCTGATATCAAAACTCGAAAGTTTAAATAATCCACTAACAGTTGCAGAATTGTTTGCCATAGACACATAATGTAAATACGTCTTGTGAGGATCCCTGAAATGTATTTCTTTCAATAAATAATGAGGGGCATTTTGCAGTTGGAAAAATAATCTGTGCTCCCTCGTGGTCAAACGAAGCAGTTTGTCAACACATCTTTGGCAGTATCTTTTTACTTATCAGCTGACATATATGCCAATAGCCATATATCTGCTATTAGACCTGCAGCCGTCGTCTTCCTCCCTCATCGGATACTTTTCATCTCGCGTCTCAAGCTACAACAACAGCTGTATCTTATTTTTGGCTCTGATGGAATTAAACTTTGAAAGCATCTGGGACAGCTAACAAGGTCAGATTATGCGGTGTGTGCTACTGCTTCTTAAAATGCAGAAGCAGTGCGACTAAATATTATTTTCATTATGATAAATCTTTCATCAGTGACTCAGGAAATCTGAAAAACAGCCCCCAGAGCTCAATCAGCAAATCCTCACATTGCAGAAGCTAGAAATTTGGTGTTTTTGCTCAAAACAGATGGCGATTTATTTTAAGTCTGTCGATTTGTCGTCTAATCGCACTACAAACCAAGGATCAGTCATGTCACACACCTGAGAGCACAGAGACATTATCATGCAAATATATCTGAGAAGCCCCGACAGTCCTACGTACACACACACACAAACACACCGGTTTACACTTCAGTGCTGTATGTGATTTGTCTTTACAGAGAGAGATGAATTCTGCTGTCTGTGAATAAGCCTTACACTGACTGATGGTCGACACACAAATGTATGCGCACACACTTGGTGCCATGAAGTGTGGCAGTGCAGTGACCGAGCCTGGTTCCAGCCCCAATGAGTCTTTTCAAATGTAACTTCAGCAGCGTTCACGCAACACACAAGGTCACGTTTCAGACTTCCCGCACCAGCGCGACGGACACTAACAAGCTCCTGTTTGACTAATAACACACGTGTTATCGCTCGGGTACGTCCGTGTTCTGCACTCCAGCCACAGAGACTGAGATTCCCATCTGACAGAAAGCAAATGCTCGTATTAATATTTGAGTTTCTGCTCCGTCCAGACGCTGCTGCTGAGGAAAATGCATAATTGATGTGGAAATGTCCGACTGCTTAATATCTCCTCCTGTTTCTGAGGCCGACTGCTTTTCCTCTCCCATCCATCTGCACCCCTTCACCCTCGCCGTCTCCCCTCCACTGAATTATTAGTTACACACCAACACTCAAGAGCAGCCTGGCCTCGAGTATTCGTATCCGTTATGTCGGGTATTTATGTATGGACGTGTCTGTACGCTTATAAAGAAAAAAAATCTCAGGTTTATTCAGAAGAGGATCATCTATTTTCTGGGTGTCAGCTCCCAGATGTTTATTACATGGATGTTTCCTGTTTGTGGACCCTGAGAATCAGACTGAATTACTGTTTCATTTTAACTTAATTATTCAGTGTGACGTTGAATTCAACTTTGCCTATTTGTGTTTGGCAGTTTCTCATTTATATAGATAGTTTCAGACATACCTGCTCAGTCAAAGTCATTTTCAGTGGACATAAATGTGGATTAACATTGGCATAAGGCTTCTGACCCATGTTCACTGAAATGAGTCCACCTATACCACGGATAGCACAGATAAAAGAAGCAGTTGTTGCTGCAATTGCTTTTTTCTTTTTTGTTAACTCATGTATGTCAGATTGGGCCATTATTGTGTTGATATCCTGTAATCTGATGTCAGCATAAGTTGACTTAGAACATCTTTTAATGGTGTGTTTATCTCATTCACACTTTTTATGTCTTTACTACTTGTTGCAATTTTTCCGATTCGGGCACAGAAAGTCGACATTGCTCTCAGTGGAGCATCTAGAGACGGTAACTAGAGGCACATTCATGGCTCATTGAGAGAAATACTGTGTGGATCCCGGTGTTGTACCCCGAGAGAGCAGCTCTCTGCGGTGTCAGTTAGTGCATACAGTATCTCACAAAAACGAGTACACCCCTCACATTTGTGTAAATATTTTATAATATCTTTTCATGTGACAAAACTGAAGAAATGACACTTTGCTTTAATGTAAAGTAGAGAGTGTGCAGCTTGTGTAACAGTGTAAATCTGCTGTCCCCTCAAAATAACACATCACACAGGCATTAATGTCTTAACCGCAGGCAACAAAAGTGAGGACATCCCTCACATTTTTGTAAATTTTGTAAATGACACTTTGCTCCAATGTAAAGTAGTGAACGTACAGATTGTGTAACAGTGTAAATTTGCTGTCCCCTCAAAATAACACATCACACAGCCATTAATGTCTTAACCGCTGGCAACAAAAGTGAGGACACCCCTCACATTTTTGTAAATATTTAATTACAAATTATATCTTTTCATATGACAACACTACTAAAATGACACTTTGCTTCAATATAAAGTAGTGAGTGTACAGCTTGTGTAACAGTGTAAATTTACTGTCCCCTCAAAATAACACATTACACAGGCATTAATGTCTAAACCGCTGGCAATAAAAGTGAGCACACCCCTAAGTGTCAATATCTTGTGGGGCCACCATTATTTTCCAGCACTGCCTTAACCCTCTTGGGCCTGGAGTTCAGCGGAGCTTCAGTGGAGTCCTCTTCCACTCCTCCGTGACGACATCACGGATCGCTGGTGGATGTTAGAGACCTCGCTCTCCTCCACCTTCCGTTTGAGGACGCCCCACAGATGCTCTATAGAGTTTATTCATCACCGTTAACGTTACTATTTGTCAGCCCTAAACAGCACAGTTATCTGCGGGCCCATCTGTTGTGTTTACTGCCGCTGAAGAGAAATAAATCTCATTCATGTAGACTACATTTTTGCTAAGGCTAGCAGCAGCTTTTTGTAAGAGGCGCAAACCGGGCCACAGTAAGCCGGTGTTCTGCTTTTTATACTTTGCACAATTTATATCAAATAGTTGCAGTACTGTATAAAAGCAACAATATTAACATGAGACATAGAAACTGATGGTTTTGGTCGTATTCTTTCCTTTCTCCTCTGAGATCTTCTCTCCTCTTTCTCTCATGTTTCTTTTGAAGGCTGAAATTGTTCTCCCTCTAATTCATTTGTCTCTGCATCCTTTCAGTTGTGTAGCAGGGAGTATAAACACAGGTTGTCCTCCTTTTATCTAAATCCACCTCTCTCTGTGGATGGACGAGACGGATTAGTCTGCCCTCTTATCTCTCCACCCTCCACCTTCCTCTCAGCTCCTGTATTTCTCTTTATTCTTGTCTCTTCCAATTTAATTCGCCCTCATCACTTGAGATTCTGCTGTTCCCTCCATAAACCCTCCATTCACATTCTCGCTCACTCATCCTGCTCTCATCTTGTTGAGGGCCTGAAGAAGATGGAAAATGGAGGCAGTACATAGGAACGAGCAAAACACTTCACACACGCACATTGCTTTCATACCGAGGCCTGTTATTTTTTCATTTGTCCTGTAATTTGTCAGGTTTGTTTTCACATATCCTTAACAGGCAGCAGGAAAAAGCCCTGAATCAAATTCACTCAGATGTTTGTTTTCTTGTTTATATTTTGAGGTGTGCAGTTGGAGAAGGCGACGGTTGTGCAAGTGTTTTTGCTCTTGTATTATTCAAATTTGATCTTAAATAATCCTCAACAGAAATCTCCTGGATAATTTAACAAACCTACAAGTTTATGTTTTGTGTCTGCCATCTCAGAATTATTTACTGACGATGAACTGATTTAAACTGCTGAATGTTTTATCAGGCTTCGACAAAGTTAAATCTTTCGCGTTTGGTCGACATTAGTGGAGCACAGACCTGAGTTTTAAGGCTGCGTTACAGTTACAGTTGGAGGTTGAAATTTCCGACTTACCTCAAACTACACGACACCAAACATGAACAGATTGATTACTTATTAACTGTGTTCCCGTCTAGCTGCATCAGCTGGTAATCTGCAGAAGTCAATAAATGAGACGACTTTCATTGATTATTTACCGTTGACATCAATCTTTATACAGAACAGGTTTTACTAGGTGTATGACAAGACTCTTAACCCACGAGGCGAGATGCGGGTTCACGAGATCAAGGCGAGATTTTAACACTTTTTTTCTGCACCAGTTTATGGTGATTTTTTTTTAATTTTATATGTAAAGAGAAACAAAAAATTCAGGTGGCAGGTGGCTATTAAAAATCTATAACCTAACCATAACAGAATATAAGTCAGGGCAGCACTCAGTCATTCTGTGCTGCTCTCAGATCTGTTTCTTATTTAATATCATCTCTGCTGAGTCGTGATTTAGTCTTCCATCCTCTGTGTCTTTGCACCTTTTCACCTCAATGATAAATTATTAATTTTTAATTTAGTTATAAACTCCTGGACTTTAATAGCTCCTGTGTTTCAGCAGATTTTATGCTCATGGTTAGAACATTCTGGATTTTTTAGAATCTCTCCCACATCTCTGTGTTTTCTGACATGTCCAGAAGAAAGTCAGAATATTACCAGACTAACGTCATCATTTATCATCTGTGGTCATCAAAGATCCAGATATTTATCACACACAGTTGTTAACCGTTTGTACTGAAGAGTCAACCAAGAGAGTTTCATATCCAAACGAGACTTGAAGGTGTCCATCTGTCAGTCACCTAACATTATCCATGAAGAACATAAAACAACCAAGACTTCATGAACTCTACGCTATCAGCCTTTATCCGTTTAAAAACCGTTTTCAGCATATATTCACAACACTTATACAGCTTCATGGTCAGTCCGTCATTTTCACTAATCAGCTCGAAAAACTAATTTCGTCATGTAGTTATTAGTTTCAGAACAGTTTATTCCTTTTGCTTATTCCTGAGCTCGCTCAGTGTACAGTCTTGGATCATATCTGAAGCCTTATCACCTTATCAGTATTTTCAGCAGGTTGCTCACCTGTTGTTCTTTCTCCTCCTCCTTTTCTTTCCTTCCCTCTTTTCTGTCTCTCAGGCACCAGCCCTCTGGACAGCCCGCGGAACTTCTCCCCCAACACAGCTGCACACTTCTCCTTTGTTCCTGCACGCAGGTGAGGCACACAGAAGCACACACCTGGAAAACAAAATATCTGCATCTTATAGGTAGATAAAGTAAAAATCTGGTGGAAGTTGGATCATAATAATAGGATTTACACAAACAAAAGGTGTTTTTTTTGTCAGTATTCCTAAAATCCTGCCCACTGCCCTGTTCATAATTCTTTAACCGAAGCCTCATGTTGATATTGAAACTCAGATATCATATGAGCATCAGTATTAAGAAATTGCAAATGACACACAGCCCTTTCTTGTTGGCAAAGTCAGTCTGCAGGGCGTAAATCACAAGCAGCAGGTTACTTCACTGTTTTAAACAGCACAGTTAATAATAATTTATGAGAAATAAAATCACAATCCAGCATTGTGATCAGACAGGAAGTGAAGATGAGTATTGGATGAGCTGCGCTTCGGCTTTTAATGTCCGTATCTTTTGAACGATGTGAAGCGGCTCAGGGGCCGTGGCGCCTCGAGAGCCGAGCCGCTGCTGGTGATAGTGTGCGAGCTGATGAGGAGGCAGATGATCACACTGACGCTGTCACTCAAACCGGTATTAATAAACCTCTTATCTGTCTGGGCTCTGGGTGCAGATAGTAATTACTGAGAGGGAAGGAGGGAGTAAGAGTGCGTGTGTGTGTGTAGAAGCATTTCTGCATGTACCTTTGACAGATAGATGCATGCATGTTCAGGGGATTTTCGATCCAAGATTAACACGTAGGGTAAAGTATTTAAAAATATTTGGTAAAATATTAAGAAACTCTCACTAAGCCTGCCTCTTAAACCTTCGTTAAGATGATGTTTCCATGGTAACAAACCTTTCCTGTCGCAGTGAACCCTCGGGTTATTTCCACAACAGCATCATCAGCACTGTATGGCAGCAGTGCAGCAGCCAATAAGAGAATTAATGTTGATTTAAATTGGAAATCCCTCTCTGTCCAACCGCTGACCTCAGTGCTGCAGCCTCACCGCAGACGCCAGGCAGCAGCGACACCGTGTGGTGGAGGATGAGATGACAGGTCACCCATTGAGGGTCCTCGGCGTGCTGCACAACAGCGTCTTTGTATTGTTCTTCTCTTAGAGGAGGAGAATTAGGATTGACTCATGTTTAAGAAATTTGTGTAGCTCAAACCTGAGATAAGAAAAAGGTTCAAGCAGTGTTCTGCAGTCAATTCTACATCAGTGTGATTGTAGTGATGATGAATGTGACACAACAACAGGCTTCTTTTTCAAATGTTTTGCCCTTTCTCTTTATTTTAGTCTTATTTATTGATTTATTTTATATTTTTTATGTGTAAGGACTTATTCTGAAATGGAGGATGAATTAATATTTGATAACAAAGAGTTGAGTTTTATAGATTTATTGAATTATTTCACAATTTTACAGTTAAATTCTTTATATTTTTCTGTGTTCATTTTGCATTTTTTCCAATATTGTACAACTTACGTTCCAATTTACATTATTTTTTAAGGAAAATCTGCAGCTTAAGTTTTTTAATTTTAGTTGGGTTCACTAGTTCCAGCTGAGATCTGCTGAGTTAATTATTTTATTACTTGAGACCTGTTTTTGCAAGTGTTAAAAGATCAAAATCATGAGGTGTGAGGGCTGGGACAGGCTTGGAGATTGTGTGTGTGTGACTAACAGCTATAAAAAGAAACCCACTGTCTTGTCTCCCTCACAGTCACGGACACAGGGCTGACAGGTAACCTCTCAGTTTTGACCTTAGCCCTTTCTCCTCCCTCTTCCTGCTGCTACCCTCGCGCTTCGTCCTGCATGGCTGAGCCCACACACTCTGAATGACATTGAGAACCCTGCAGGTTCTCCTCTTCTACTGGCAAACCCTTAAAAGAAGAACTGTGTCTTTAAACCGACGTGACACTCACTGAGCCTGCCGACATACTAAAACTTGCTGATCACTGGAGAATCTTTGGGACCTGAACGTGAAGATTTGCAAAATGTTGAAAATCTCTTGGTCAAATTATATTTAAAGGATAAGGTTAGATATATATATTCTTTATTTTGCTGTTATCTTAATGTCAAGAAATCTCATGAAAAGACCCAACAGTGAATGTGTGCACTAACAAGTCTCGTGTGTGTAGCACTTGTGTTCTTCCTCTAAAGGGCGTAGAGCTCCTTTGTTCCAAATACTAATAAGCAGTGAGCCTCACTGCTGCACTGGGTCACATGTTCCTTCATCACCGTGAACACAGACTCTGTAGTTTATTCTGACTCAGTCCTGCAAACACCGTCATGCTGCTCCAAATACTCACTAGAGAGCACCACATGTGGATTCATCTGCCGCTGAAAAAACGTGTGCACCATTTTCTCCTGTTTTGTTAAAACCCATACCCCACAGAGTCGTTCTGTCTTTACATGGGATTTGGTGACAAAAATACAGAATAACGGCTGGATTACAATTTAATAAAATAAATCCAAAATGTTTTTGAAAAGTGTGAAATCTTGCTTGACTTAATGTCTGCAGAGTCTCAGTGGATCCTCCTCATGGCTTCGTCTGCACTTTAGAGTCCGTGTTCTCCTTGTGTTTGTATTTTCCCTCCTTCAGCTGTTTCATTGCTTTGCTTTATGTGATGAAGTTGCGTCTCCTTGATCTGGCTGTAATGTAAAATGTGTTTAAGTGTTAAAAAAAATGGATGCTTTCATGTATCTTCCCTCCTCCTCTCCCTCAGGACGGATGGCAGACGCTGGTCTCTGGCCTCATTGCCTTCCTCTGGCTATGGCACCAACACCCCCAGCTCCACTGTCTCGGTAAATATCTTTACCATAATCTCTGCATGTTTTATGTGTGTTATCTAATACTAATCTGTGAATCCCAAAAAGCCCAGCAGCAAAATGCTTTCTGCTTCCTCTGACTTTACTGCACAGCAACAAGCAAACAAAACCTCCTCCCAGCTAAACCTCAGCTATGCTGCAGTCCCCTGTTCTCCCACCTCTTTTTCCTTCCTGCATTCACAGAGACATATCAACTGTCCCGCTGGCCTAATCCTTCTCCTTCTCCTTCTGCTGTTCCTTCATCTCCCCTCTTAATACCCCAGTGTGCGGTACCTCCGTACCTGCCGCCTGTAGAATGAGGCTCAGCACGCTTCAAAGGCAGCGAGCAGAGTTAGCTGGCTGTGCGAGCTGTATTTACAGAGACCCGGGACTTCTTTGGTTCTTCTTATTAGGGAAAATAAATGATTCATTGGATGCGAAGGACTTCCCTCAGTGCCCAGTAATTATTTATTTGGTCATTTACAAGTCAGAAGACATCTAGGCATGTAGGCAGGGAAATTAATGGATGACCAACTGTTCCAACAGCATCGTAATGATGATGTTGCTCGGTGCATTTTTGGAATTAGTCCCAAAATGCTATATGTATCCCAGACATCTAATTTAACTTTTTAATCCAGATTTGTGGCTGTGATTGACTTTAAATAAACAAAACGCAAAATCTCCCATGAAGTTAGATATTCATCATCTGGACTAACATTTTAAACATCCGTAGCCTAATGTTGTTAGCTTAGAGATTTTATGGATTTGCACAGGACCACAGCTCTGCCTCTGTGCACAGTGTAAAGCCACATTTCACTGGAATTGATCCAGATCATACAAGAAAGAGAAGATGTGTACAAGTAACTCCATGCTAAAGACTGAATCATTGGGACAGGGCAGTGTACAGGGAGAAAAACCTAGATCCACCTAGCTCCCCGACGTCTCCTACAACTAACTCACCTGACCTGGACTAACCCTAGTCTTAGCCTAGCTCCAGCCTAACCCCGCAGTAGCTGCAGTGCTGGTTGTAATCTGTGCTCCCTCTGTGCTCCTCCTCTCACAGTCCTCCTGTTCATCTCAGGAGAAGCTGCACCAGCTGCCCTTCCAGCCCACTCCGGACGAGCTGCACTTCCTCACCAAACACTTCAGCTCCGAGAGCATCACGGACGAGGAGGGACGCTGCTCCCCCGCCATGAGACCGCGCTCCCGCAGCCTCAGGTAGGACCTCTGACGCTGGTCAAACTCCCGCACAAACACTGTGCAAAGCCTCCGCAGCTGATTGGGTGCTCTTCCTCTAAAGGCCACAATCTTCTAGAACATCATGCGTGAGAAAAGTTTGTTTTTAAGCCGGAGTGCTAAGTTGAAGACCGGCGGGAATACCACTGCTTTGAGAGGGTAAAAATATTCAGATAGAAATCCTCTCACTGCCTTTCATAAGCAATCTTTATTCTTTAACCTTTGGACCTGTGTAACTCTGCTTATCTAAGGGTGTTCTACACTCCCTGGCCACTTTATTAGGTACACCTATACAATCTAATGTAATTCAGTACAACAGTCACATATTTTTCCTTTACAGAGATTGTATCAGTGTTCGACTATATTCTAAATACTGAGGTCATAGCTAGTTATTGTGTTGTACTGGTAGGGCTGGGCAATAAAACAATAATGATAATTATCACAGTGTAATTTTCAATATAATAAATGTTCAATATATTGTTATTTATTGGTTTGATTCATTTGAATCACGAACAATCACCTAATTTTTCTATCAATTTTTTTGTTGTTGTTGTTGAGGAAAAAGGACTGAAAAAAAAGATTTCCTAATCATATTTGTTGAAAAAGACTGATGGTTCACAGTGGCTTTATTCAGGGGAAAATAGGGCGATACTGTAGCTCCATAAACCTGAATACACCTTGAACACACCGTAAGAGCTACGAAAGCAAATAAAAATAAAAGCATTACTCTCCCTTTTATATTCCAATCATGAAATATCACCTTTTTTAACCTGTTAGCTTAGTGACAACCTCTGATAAGAGTGCTGTAAGTAAGCATAATGAATTTCATAATGAAATCTTTAATAACAGTATTTTATGTCACATATGCAGCTTTAAGCTTATTTAACCTTATGTTGCATTTACCGTAAAACACACATATGCTGCGTTTCTTTCCACTGTTACTACAGAACAAACTCTACCGGGATATTTGCCCTTTAAGACCGATAGAATTGCCTTCACTGAGGTAAAATAGCACACAGTAGCATATCTTGCTAGCTTAAACACAATAGGATACAACTCTACAAAATGATGAAAGGCACCGCCATGTGACTTTACATTAAACAGCACCTGAAACGAAATTATAACAAAACCTTGTGCCCTTATCAGCTGTGTGCTAAACAAACAAAAAGGACAGATTGCCGTTCAGTTTTCTTCTTGTTAAGCAGACAAACTTCTACCCGCAGACACGCTTTTCAATCTACCATACTGGTTTTTTCTGTTCCAGCAAGACGCCTTCAAAATTAAAGCGCTGACATTAAAAATGTAAAATAACTTAATAATGACTCTAACTTCAGAAGATACCACATGGTATGAATTAGGGGTGGGAATCTCTGGGCACCTCACGATTGATTCGATTATGATTCAGAGGGCTGCGATTCGATTATAAAACGATTATCGATGCATCTTGATGCGTCATTTTTTTCTATACAGGATCCCTGGATAATTACTAAGCTTTTAATTTTGCCAATTCAAATCCAAAGAAACATCTCCTAATTAGCTTAAAAGGACTAGTTTACATACCTAATTTACTTCATCAACCTCAGCTCCATGGTCCCTCATTTCATTAACAACCAGCTGTCAGACTCTGAAAACTGAAATATAATTATCAGGATGCTGATGTTTTCAACCCTTGACTAGTAGGTTATTTAGTAATGACATACAGCTGATATTTAATATTACTTTGTTACTAATTTAGCTAATGTTACATAAATAAATAAATCTTTTTAGCACCTTTCAAGGGACCCAAGGACGCTTTACACATAGTTACAGTGACAGAACAACAAAAAGTCATTCAGGACTGAATGCCTGGGTAAAGAGCTGTGTTTCAGTAGATCTTTGAAAGTGGGGATGAGATCCAGAGGGTGGTGGCTGTGATGCTGAGGGCTCTGTCCCCAAAAGTCCAGAGTCTGGTGTGGGGGGACAGAGAGTGAGCCCTTGTACGGGGAGATGTTAGCTCGAGCTAACAGCCTTCACTTTTCCAGCCGTTGGGGAAACTACAGACTTTTATTAACGGACACACAGCGACCTACGCTGCATGTTTAAGAGTTCCGCCTTTTGCGTTCCGTCAACATTGTGTTATCAATTAACATTTAAGTAATGGATTTTTAGACATTTGTTAATTGATTAATAATCTTCCACTTCTGCATCGCGATGCATCTAATAATCAATTATTTCTCCCACCCCTAATATGAATAAGCATATAAAAAAAAACAGTATTTCAAAGATGCTGAGATCAATAAAGGTCATTTACAAAGATTGTAGCATAGTAGTTTTGAATGTTCTACATCAGGTTTGTTAAGCGACCGACTGTTTGGCATCAAGTGTTTGTCACATTCTGACCATAAAGAAAAGTTTAATCTGGTTTCTTCAATTTTCAAATGTTTTTATAATAATAATTATGTTTTAAAATGCGTTTCTAACATGAGGTGGTGATGGCGCAGTGGCTAAAACACGTGCCTTTTGTGTAAAAAAGTTTGAGTTCAGTTCCTGCTGCGACGTCCACCAACGTGTCCCTGAGCAAGACACTTAACCCCTAGTCGCTCCAGAGGCGTGCGACCTCTGACATGGCAGTTGTAAATGAGTGAATGTTATATTCACATATCAAAACATTCAGTATTATCCTTGTAACTGTGGAGTTTCCGGCTGAGCTGCTGTAACAGATTATATTAGATTTTACAAGTGTACCTAATAAAGTGACCACTGAGTGTGTAGCTGTGTTGCTTTATGTTGCACAGCTGATTTTTGTCCTTTGTTGTTCAGCTTGTATTGATTTAAAATGTGCCACTAAATCAATTAAATCATCATAACGATAGAGATGGAAAACTGTGAAAATGAGCCCTCGTGCTTTGCGAACTTTAGTTTTTCAGTGACCTGAGTTGCCTCCCGTAGGGCGAAAACACACCTCGATGCCCTGGGCTGTGTGCGTTTGTGTCCGCCTTCAGAAAGGTCAGACCCGTCGCTCTGACGCGTCCGTGACAGGTGGAAGCGAGCAGGATGTCCGCACTGTTTATGTCCGTGACACTCACCTTCTCCGCCTGTCCACCTGTGGATCTGTCCGTCTCTTTCATTCATTCACTCAAACGTCTTTTGTCTTTATCTCCGTCTCTGTTCTTACCTGCCAAGATCTGCTTTTAGATTTCACCCACTTCCTGCCTTCATTTACTGATGTTCAGCCTGTCGCTGCCTCTCAGCCTCATCCCTCCCTAAAACCTCCCTTATTTCATCTTTTTTTTTCCTCTCCTCGCCCACACTTACTCCGTCTCTCGTCCCAGCAGCTTTCCCCTCGTCTTTATCTCTGTTGCTTTATGTAGAGATATTGACTTCTTTCACGCTCTGAGATCAAGGAAGGTGAGACAGAGCTGCATGGTGTGTATGTGATTACAGTCCCACTGTGTTTGCTGATTGATGTCAGGCTCGCTCATTCTCTCTCTCCGTGTGTGTTGTGTATGAAGAAGAGCCATCCCAGGTAATCCCGTGTCCCGATATAACCTCCTTTTGTTTGAGAGGTGTTCGAAAATGTTCCAGCTTTTATCAGAAATATTCTAAAAAAAGCTGACAAAACCAAAGTGCTGTAATTATCGAGATGGAGTAGACTGTGTGAGCAAGTTAATTTACGCAGAAGGTGACTTTGAAAAGTGTTTCGGCTGAAGCCAACAGCCCCCCCCTCACGTGCCGGGGTGGATGAGCCTCGGTGGAAAGCCCGACGACATATTAGTCCACCAGCAGCGAGTGTCATTAAAAAGCTCTTAGCGTCTGTCTGCAAGTCCAGATAAATAACCGCCAGGGAGAGGCGGGCTGGAGATTAGTGCTCAGGTTCTGTTGGCCGGTCGAGTTTGGGATCCAGGTCCAAGTTGATAAAGTACGCTGGTGAAGATACCAGGAGGAAAATGTTCTGGAGCAGAGAGAGAAATGAAGTGAGCGACTGAAAGGAGAGATGATGATTGGACCCAAGAGAAGCGAAGTGTGTCTCTGTATGAGAGAGACTGAACAAATGAAAATGAGGCGTAGAGCACAATTATATGCTAATTTTATAGCCGTGCCGTGAGGCCAGTCACAGTCAGCCTTTTTATCATTTAACTGTTCGTCTCTAATATTTCTGGTTCCCCTCCTGATCCTAACCTCCTCTCTAGCTTTGCTCTTCTTGCCCAGTTTAGTTTCTTCCGGGTATCCATCACCTCTTATCACTCCCTCGATCTTTCTGTCCGCGGACCATCCACTCTTCCACGCACTGGTAATGAGCGGACCACGTCCATCCATCATACCGTGCAGGTGCCGCTGTTAAAGGCTTCAGCTGCTGCACCCCATTGACTCGCTGTCTGGGAAACCACATACTGTATTCTATCATACATATCAGTACTCACATATATTATATAGAAAACTCCTTTTCCAGGTGTCAAAAGCCCAGACTACCGCAGAATCGGTAGTAGAGGCCGGCTCATTTATCTGCCAGCTTTAATTTATCACAGCTGTGTTCTCGTTAATCTCGGCCAGAACGTAACAAGAAATTGCAGTAGATAGAATACCTACTTCTTTTAGAGATCGCAGAGATCCTGCAGCCAAGTGACACACAGTAAATCACTAAGCAAACTGCGCAAGGACGCTCAAATAGGTAGATGAGAAGTAAAATAACCAAAGCATAATGCTGTACATGGTTAGTGCAAGTCGAGTTAGTCTTATAGATGCCTTGCACAGGTTTGGTAGGACTACAGCTATTCTGAAGATATGCTGTGTCAGCATTACGTGGTTTGTACGTGAAGAGAAGTTAATTCATGTGATGCTACTGTCAGGGAAACACTTCCTGCGCAGATATTTCACATTAAAAGCCTGAACCATCAAACAATTGACAGAAAATTCAAATGTTTTGAAGGAGTGGTTATTATACCTAAAGCCAAATATCTAAAAAAAAAAAAAAAATGACTATCTCTTTGCAATGTATGACTTTTGTTTTGTATCATATTTGATACAGAAAATCAAAACATCATCAAAAAACATGCAGAACACAACATGTTTTAGGCCTTTTATCATCATCATCATCATCATCATCATCTTCCCCCGAACTGCTCCATGTCTCTTGAGTTGCCATCCATAATCAGGATCTTCAATGCTGTACTTTTTTTGACATTTAAAAATAAAGACCAAACACAAAATTTGGTGTATTTCTCCTCTAATTGGTTCTTTTAATCAGTTTTTATTTAAAATCAACAATTATTATGAAGTGAGTCTTGGAAACATCCAGTTAGACATTTAGCGTTCGATGCAGCAGGAAAATACAATATGGGCTAAAAATATCTCCATTTATACCTAAATATGTCTATTTTAAACCTTTAATTAGTTTACTTAAATATTAAAAGTGTATAAATGAGAGATGTAGACATAAATTACCTTCTATACCTGCTGTATCTAATATGATACACAAATTTTAAACACGATTTTACCATAAAATAAGTTATGAAATATTAAGTACGTATACATTTTCAATCCAGTGAATATCTACTGTACTGAAGTATCCAAAACAATGTGAATGTTTTTCTCTCCTTAACAGCTTCCACACTTGACCTGCAGGTCATCGAATGATCACACCGATGATGCAGAGGCCTCTAAAACTCACGTATCACGTGTGATTCACTTGGCGTTGCAGGGTTGAAAGCTTTCCTTTTTTCGCAAAGGGCGCACCGTCCTCATGTCCTGGTTGACTTTTGCTGTGACTCTTTCTGCACAAAGTGTTGAGGTCTCTTGACGGGAGCTTAACACTGATTGACAAAAGCAATTTAAATTAATTTGTGACTGAAAAACTCAGAACAGCAGAGTGGTTCTGTAGGTATGACACTCGTCTGCTGTGGAAACGGACAACATGTAAACACGGAGGACGAGTTGAGTTCGCATTAACAGGCAACTGAGAGGATCCAATGAAATAAGATGTATGAAGCCTAAAATGAGCCTGTTTTAAATAAAGGTCTGGTTTTCTCTCTCTCTCTCTCTTTAGAGGAAACTGAACAAAAATCTCACCAGTATCTTCCTCCTGTCCAACACTTGAGGCGATATTTTGCTAATGTTTTCAGTGGAGTCTTGAGTCTCATCACGGGAAGTGGTCTGTGTTGAACACATACAATCCCAGCTCTCATCACACATAAACACACACACCTCTACCTCATCCCCTCTCTGTCACGGTCAATTAGGCCTCTCATTTCCCGACCCTCCCGCATCAATTGTGAAGCATCAGTGTTAGTTTTCTCTCTCTCACACTCACACAGCCTCGCCCCCCCCTCTCCTCACCCCTTTCTCCCACTCGCCTCACCGTCACCATCTGATTCGCTGTCTCGTCTGATTTACTTCAATTACCCTCCCTACCAATAAGCTCTTTTGCATTTTGAGTGCCTTTCTGTCACGTCACGTGACATCGCCGCTCGGCTTTCCAACGGTGTTTTAATTATCCGGTTTTATTAAACACCCTGGGGTCGAAACAGATTTGATCTTCTGTTCTGCTTCATACAGTATTTTGTCTCTTTCTCACAGTCCCAACTTTTGAACTTGCAGCCCCGCATTAAAACAAGAGAGCTCTCCCACAACTTCCTCCGAAGCCTCGTCTCCAAGGTCGTTTCTCAAAATAATGACAAAGGCATTTTTCTGGGATTGCTGCGAGGCGATCTTTATTTCCCATTACAGTAGAAATATAGCCGTGTTGTAATTAGCCTTTGTCTGGCTTTCTTGTGTTATTCATCCCAGGGATTTGACTTGGACCTGCGCTGCAGCTCGCTCTGAACGGGAGCTTTATTTTAATAAAGGCTGCGGCTGCTCGGAGCCACGAGCGCACAAGAAGAGTAACGCAGAGAGAAGAAGATATTCTGTGAAAATTAAAGAATGTACATAACAGCCTCCGGCACTGAATCCGTCTCTGTCAAGGCTAACCTTTAATTACTGAGCCCACTGGCAGAGCCAGCCGGCTTCTGATTGATTTTTCTTTTTCAAAAAACATGAACATGAAAGGAGAGTTTTAAAAGTTGAAGGTGTGAGGTCTGAATGATTGATCAGTAATGTGTGTGTGTGTGGGCGCACGGTCGGGGCTCGTTTTGTTTAAAGGGAAAGTTCACCTAAATTAAAATAAACAACTTTCTTCGTTATACTTGCAGAATAATGTTCTGAGTTTCTCTTTCTTGGCGATTTTTAGATTAAAAGCTTACCAGAAAATTACACAGCAGAGCAAAGCAGCTTAAAACAAAAGAATGTACTGTAATGTGTGTGTGTGTGTGTGTGTGTGTGTGTGTGTGTGTGTGTCACCGTTGTGCGTTGGCGTGATGATAAACTGCCTCCATGACGTTTAGCTCGTGTGTCACATTCAGGCTGCTCTCATTCCCATTAAGCTGGTAATTGGACTTTGAGCTGCCGACGGATGACTTAAAGCATTACCTCATCGCGCAGGTCACGTGTGTGTGTGTGTCCTTACATGTTTGTGTGCCGATGACTCATCCCAACAAAAACATCTGGAGCCCCAGATCCATACTTTTCCCCTCACCTACCTTCCTCTCAGTTTGTAACTCTCTAGGAATGTGTTTCAAATTCTTTGTTATTCTGTTTGGATTATTTTTAGACTATCTTTATTAACTTTGTATTTTATTTGGTTTGGTTAATTCTTCATTTTGATTAGTATAGTTTTGTATTGTAATGAAATGTTAGTTTGTTTTGTAAATATATAACCATTCAAAGAGTTTTCCGAAGAAACTAAAAAATTCCCGCTCACTGTTCAAACTTTATTAATAGGTTTTTGGTTCTGTATCAGTTAAATGTATTTATGAGACATATAAATGAGAATGAACAGTGTGTGGGTTATTATGTTGCTTAAAACAAGAAGAAAATATGCAAGTTGTTGTGAGACGGGCTCTCAGGACAGTTTATATATATATATATATATATCATTATCTTGAGACAGGTTTGAACATAATATATTTTTGGACAAAATGATTTAATAACATTAGGGCTGAAGGATTAATCATTCTCAAATTTTAAAAAAATGTGATTAAAATGTAGGTTTATTATATCTGACCCATTTTAAACAGTCCCGCAGTTACAGATTCATTCTGTCGTCATCATTGCGTGACAGAACTGCTCGCCAAGCGCCATGCGTCTCCTGTTACGGTCCTTCCCACCAATCAGAGCGGGTACAGGGCGGGTACATTTCACAACAACAAACAAAACTAGGGGAAAACGCGGGATAATGGCGTCCGGCAGACAGACACAGGCGAGGGCCGTGCTGAGGTTTTGTCCGGCGTCAGCTCACACTGAAGTGTTTGAGCAGCGGAGCTTTTAGCCTACACGTTGTTAATTTGTCATTTTGTGTGCTTTAACCATGGAAACGGTTTTTGTGGCGCTCTGCAGGCTAAATATACCACATGGAATATTTCAGAATAAGAGCGTTTTGCCTGCCTGATTTTGCTGACTCGTTCAGATTTTGTTAATTTGTTCCCGCTGTTCTTGAGCTTTGTGCTTCTATCACGATTCGGTAGGCTAAGTAGTTAAACTGAATCGGGACTCTGCGCAGGGTGTTTTATTTTGAAAATCGGTCTGATTCTCTATGCCGTTCTGTGTCTGACTTCCTGCCTGGTTCATCTGCTCTGTACTGCTGGAAGAATAGACTGGCATTAGTAAATATTAGCTAAACTTTTGTTTTTTGTTTTTCTTATAATCTCACATCGAATCTTAATCGCAACATCTGGCAGAAAAATCGCAGTTAGATGTTTTCCCCCCCTTCGAATCGTTAAGCTCTAATCAACATGGAGATTATTTTCACATGTGCCAAACTCTGACATTGCAGTTGCAATATTTAGAAGCAAACGTTTACAGTCATAAATGGATGAGACGAATAATCCGGAAGGCAGAGAGAACCAAACATGGTTTGGAATAAAAATCTCTGCCCACACACACACACCCCATCACCTGTCGTCATTCCCTATTCCCCAGAAAGTGAGACACAGAAAGGTCAAGGATATTGCTGCTGTCGCTATTTTGTCTTATTGTAGAGAAAGGTTGGAGGTGGGGGGGGGTGCATGATAGAATAAGAAAAGAGATGAGTCCCAGGAGGAGGTAGCTGGAGAGAAAATGGTGTCCGCTGCGTGAATGATGGATGGATTGATATTCTGTTGCTGCTGGTATGTATTGAAGGAGACATCACTGTCAGTCTGTCAGGTTATGAAAACCCCCCGAGAACTGATGGACACTAACTGCAGGGAGGCTCTTGAGCTGCGGACAGCCTTGGTTTATTACTGACAGCCAAACGAACACACACACATTCAGCCTGTTGGTCCGCCGGTCTCCAGAGGCGTTACCTTTTTGTTCCGGTCTCTGTGTGCAGCCATGCGAGTCCGGAGATTGTCATGGTTTTCAGCTGAAGGCTCACACATGATGAAGACCCCAAGGTCCCGTTAGTGTGTGTGACCACCTTCCTGCCTTCATTCCCTCGGTGCTCCGGTGGTCCGACCAGTCCTGTCTGTCACATGCAGCCTGGGCAGCTCTGTTCTGTCAGGAGCAGGCAGAGAGCAAAGTCCAGAATAGTCCCACTTTCTGGATCTTTGGATGTGTGCTTTTCATGTATAATCATACAGAGAGTCTCAGAAACCATAAGGTAAATCCCTGACAGTAACATGTGCTGAGCAAGGAGATAAATCCCAACCTTTGGGAAACAAGATCGTTGAAAGAGTCTTTAAGGATTCTAGAAATGCCTTCAATATCTCTGTAAGACCTCACGGGTTTTGAAAGATTGTCCAGGATTAACTTTCTGAACAAAGCTTAGCTCTGTCAGGATTACACATGAGAAGCGCAAACTAAAGCTAATTTCCAATGTGCTGTTTAAACTAACCCAAAAACATTTTCCTATATCGATACCTTTTCATAGTAACGCTCACCGTTTGCCGCCACCTGAGGCCACAGAAAGGTCAAACACACACCGGCCACATGCTGAAGTGTGGTTGTATTTGACAGGAGACACACTGAACACTTACAGACATGGAGGTTGATCCATGTTTCTGTTGTTGGATTGAATTAGTCCAGTTTTTGTCAAATAATGCAGTAACCAATTAACAAATTTGCATCATGATCCCACTCATTTCTATTTGTCTGCTTTTGTTTCAGTCCCGGACGCTCGCCTATCTCCTTCGACCATGAGATCGTGATGATGAACCATGTGTACAAGGAGAGGTTCCCCAAGGTTTGTACTGCAGACACACACTTCCTGTGCAGAATGAATCAACTGAAGACATGCAGGATCAACACGTTGGAATCAAGTCAGTCACTTTTTGCCTTGATTTAAGTGTTTTGAAAGTTTGAGGCTGAAACCCAAATTGTAATAAGAATTTCCAACCAAGACCAAAGCTAATTTTCCATCCTAGTGATCAAAGTGACCCAAATCTTATTTCTCTGCTCATATGTGACTCCGATCAGGTTTGTTTATATCACTGTGAAAAGCCCGAGTCACTTGGAATCTGATGTTTGCCAGTTCGGAAAACATACGAAAGTGTCCAGATATAGTCTGGACATTCAGATTGGAAGTCGACTGCGACTCTGGCGTCACTTTGACCTCTCTGGCCCCCCATGCTAACTTCCGTGTGCTGCGTGGGACGCCGTATTATTCTTTCGCGCAGTTTGGGTCACTTCCAGGCCGTGGCCAGTCCACACTGGGGTCTGATAAAGACTTATATATGAAATAAATGTTAAAGGCTAAATCACTTCTCTTTGTTAGAAGGCTTTAATTGTAAAGTTTACAGTAGCAACATGTGGAAAAATATGGCCGCTGTCAAAGGAAGGTCAGTTTTACACCAATTGTTTATTTATTTCTGTGAATATTATGAAGATGTAATATGCTACAGGCCATCTGGATGCTTATTTTATCACAGTTTCACGGTGCAGGGAATGTATATTATCTCACACCCACAGATGTCAAATATTCTTTTTTTTTTTTTTTGGAAAATGTATTATTTAGTGTGAAGGGAATTACATTAATATATAACATTAACTTGTGCTCATGCAGTTTTTGGTCACGTATGTGTCTCCATGTCTGGTATGAGTATACGTCTTCTGTGAGTCATCCCTCTCCCCCCTCTAATTGCCTCCCCCCTCCTCGCCTCCCCTCAGGCGACAGCTCAAATGGAGGAGCGTCTGGCTGAGCTGCTCTACTCCTCGGCCCCGGATAAGGTCTGCCCGCTGGCCGATGGGGTCCTGAGCTTCATCCACCATCAGCTGATAGAGCTGTCCAGAGACTGCCTGGAGAAAAGCAGGGAGGGCCTCATCACCTCCCGCTACTTCTACGAGCTCCAGGAGAACCTGGAGAAGCTGCTGCAAGATGTAAGTCCAACAGTTTATTCACTGCCCTGCAAAAAAAAAGCAACTTTTATATCCAATCAGAGAATGAATTCAGCATAGAAAGCAAAAAAATCTCCCAAAAGCAGGCATATATGATTGTGATCCACTATGCTTGTAAATTGATTAGACTCCTAGTGCATTTAAAGATAAAAAATAGTGCTGCTTGTGGAGATGAATAGCAGTACATTAAAAAAACAAAATAATTTTAAATAATAAATATAAATAATGTAAATAAAACTGCCTCAATGTACCAAATAAAAAGTGATTTATTTGGTACATTTCCCTCAAGATGGAATCTTTGAGGAAAATGGATGTATATACAGATTTTTAACAGTTTATTTAGAAAGCACCTTTATGTGTCCACAGTGGCCTTTAAAAGTGCTTCACATTTGGCAAAATTTAAAAGAAAATACTCAAGGAAAACAAAGTACAATTAAATGAATTTTAATCTCCTGTAGCTCTGATGGATATTATAAAAAAAAAGATTAGATAGAAGCCAAATTGAGGCAACTCCAGTTATTTTTGTAAAAATGATCCACCTCCTATCCAGATCGAGATAACGTCCATCTCTCTCTGTCACAGCAGACATGTTGACTGGTCCCAGCAGGAAAAGCACTGTTTCTCATTGAGTTTGCACCAAGACCATTAAACTGGTAAACCTAAAGGGAATGCAGCCATTAACGATGTTATATTCAGTATATTATATATATTTGTCACAGTCTTCAAAGCAGCTTGGCTGTGTCTGAAATCCCTCCCTGCTCATTCAGTGTTTCACATATATTATTATAGTTTCATCTCTACTGAGCAGTAAATTGAGATTTCAGACTCTTAATGGGTCACCATCATTTTGCATCATAACGGGCAGATGATTTCACATCTATCGATGTCGGAGCATTGCATCATGGGAGCAAATTCAGACAATTTTTATTTTTACAGCTCCCATAGTTTCCTAATTCTATCATAAAGACAAACTATGTAGCCGGTTCATGTGCAAATGGTAAACTCCCAACTAAAGGATTCCAATGAACCGCTAACTTGAGCTCTTCTAGTCAAATTTGTCAAATCAAATGCAAACAAATATGAAGAATAGCTTTCAGTAATACGTCAATATTTAATAAGGTTTCTACAGAAGTGCTTCTAACTTAGGATCTACACTGTTTTTTTTAATATCCTGCAAGGAATACCAAACTCAGACCGCTAAAATAAAGCAATTCCCCGATTTCTCCTATAACTCATCAAAATGTCCGCTGTGTAAAAAAACCAAAACAAATGCAGGACTTTGATGAAGACATCATGACTGTGGCAGCTCCCCAGTCACGCTTGGTTTACCTCGGAACAACTCACGGCGTGACGCGCTCCTTCGTCCGGTCACCGTGGTCACAGCCGCCTGCGCCACGTGACGTCACGCACAAAGACTCCGGCCCAGCTCAAACACATAAAAGTCCCTAAAACTCTCGCGTTCCTTCGCACACACTCGCTCTGTTTATTCCTGACAGACAACGGTGTGATTTGCATATCGCGGCGCGGTGTGATGCAGGTAGAAATGTAGTTACATGTGTGCGGCGGTGGTGACATCTCTATTAGATCAGTTTTCCAGTGCCTGGGGGGGGGGGGCTGCTCACATTATGGCTCCCACCGGCCTCTTATTGACCTTCTGTTCTACTGGGACACACAAACTATCTCTCAATCTTAGACACGCACGCACATATCCAGGCGAGCACGCACACACATCCTCTCCGATTTTAATTTCACACTCCAGCGGTCACCGGGGGCTGACAGATGACTCTCCCAGACGAACAGGAGGGGTGAAGGAGGTGCAGTCGGAGGGGTTTTGGGATGGGCGGGGATTCCAGGGGATTCCTCTTTTTCTGATTGGCCGGCGGGCTAACAGAGGGTGGGGAGGGGCGGGGGGTGGATGTGCATGTGTGAAGCCTGTTCGAATGCTTTTGGGAGGGCGTGAGGAACCGGACTTGAGCACATCTGGAGAAGCGTCAGACGCCGAAGCTGCAATGCGGGGCTGGATGATGACATCACCGATTAGGCGGCGTTAGGATGTGTGGTTTTTTTTTTTTTGGGCAGGCGGCCAAGTGCTGCAGCAGGTGGAGCAGACCTACAGAGGAGAAGATGAGGCCGTGAGCAGGTGGACGGAGGTGTGAAAACAGCCTCCCTGCCTGCTGAAATCCCCCGTTTTTGCGGTTTGTTTTTGGTTTTTTGGTGGAAACATGTCTCGCGTCTTCGTGGCAGAGGAGGCTGGAGGAGGAGGTGCTGGAGGAGGTGATGAGGAGGAGCGAGTGCAAGGTGTTCACTCACAGCTGGGAGGAGGAGGAGGAGGAGGGAGACGCGGACTTTACAGTTGAGTCAATTTCGGTTTGATTCGGTCCAGATTTATTGGCATGCAGCCTTGTAGCTTCTCCTTAGGTCAAAGTGAAGTGAGTTGGCTAAAGTGGACAGGAAGTGCAGTGTAACGAGTTGACAATCCCGTCCTGATATCAAACTCACTCTAACTTTGAAATGACTTTCAGCTCAGGTTTAGTTCTGCTTGTTCACCTTTCACTGGTTTTCAGTTGGTTTGAACTTCATGTCTCACGTTGACAGTCCTTCAATCTTATTATTTCATTCTCATTAACCTTCTTTAAAAACAAGCAGTGTTTGTAGGTGGCATGACTGCTTTGAATGTATTCTATAAAAATAATCGAGCGTGTTCCAAACACATTCATTATTAAATCTTCTTGTAATCAGTGAACTGCTGTGGGAGCTTTTTTTCTGTAGCTTGTTAATAATTTAGACTATATAATGAGTCGTTGGGCCATTTTCACTGCTGGTGTGACAGCGTGATATATTGAATTTTATTAGATTTTTTTGGATCAGTTAACAATGAAGTCTTAAAGGGGCAATATGCTTTAATAATGTGCTTAAAACTTGTGTTTTTCATGTAGTGCCTTTTTAGGTGTTGTACTTCAAAGGATGCCCATGATTAGATTTTCCTTTTAGGCCATTAAGGCCTGATGAAAGGTGCCTTCACTGCTTTGCTGTGTGAGTTAGTTGAATAACATCTAACTTTGGCAACTGCTGGATAATTAAGGTGTCTGCTCCTTGCCTGTTGTGTCAGGCAAAAACCTTTCAGTATCTGGACGGTGCTCTAATCTTTATGCTTAAATATTCAGTTTAAATGGTCGTTTCACCCAAATAACATAATAAATAAATTAATTTCACTGCTTACTTTTCCCTTGTGGTATCAAACACTTTGGTCTCATACAGGGGTGGTAATACGGATCATTTTTAATCTATTATATATTGTAATTTATTATGGTATATGTAACTTTGCACTATGTGACATTTTCTGAAAATTCAATTGCACAACTATTTATAGAAACAAAAGTGTGAATGTTTGGGCTTTTTACATACTTTAATCTTGTAAATGCAGGAACAATCGGAGATTTTAAAGGAACATCTTGCAAAATCTCTTGAGAAATTTAAATCCTCTGATGGTAAATACTGTCTCACTATAATATCGCCTCCCTGATTCAGTGGAAGTGAATTTATTTTTATCATTCCACCGGTTCTGCCTTTGTCCTCCTTGTTCATCCATTCCTTTACTCGTCCATCCGTTCTTTCTCCTCGTGTCGTGACCCCATTACTGCAGCTCGCAGGAGGCCGACTCACTTCACCTCCTTCCGTCCTCCTCTGCTCCTGGTCTTGCCTTTTTATCTCTCCTCCACCTTTACCCTTCGCCTTCTTTCCTCCACCGCTCGTCCTCTCTTCCTCTCCCTCATCCATCCCTGTCACGGGGGGGGGCCTAAGTGACCTGCCTGCCGGTCACCATGGCAACCTGCATCCAGGCCATCCTCTGCGGGAACCCCCTGAGAGATCCCGTTAGACCCCTGTAGGTCACCTGAGGGCGGAGGGGAAGGCAGAGTGCGAACTCAGCTCCGGTGATCTGTCACTCTGAACCTTGAACGTCTTTATCAGGGCTCAGAAGCAGCTGCAGACATCTGGTTTTAATTGGCTCTCAGCTGCACTCAGGTGGAAACATCACCTGTTCACCATTCATGTCTTAGGAAACAAGTTGCTCGCCTGCAAAACAACACATGATGTTTGAATGTGGTGCTTGTCCGCAGAGTGAAAATATGTTCAACTCTGAGCAGCTGTCGTTTAACATAAACCTGTAATTCCATGTTTATACTGAGCGACCGGTGAGAAAACTGCTTCTTGTTGAGTCCATAAACTCGTAAAAAGATCATTGTAACCTGGTTTGGACTGTGACATGTTTACCTTCGACTATCAGGGCTGACCCGATAGTCGAAGATCGATGCTTCGATGGGCGGAGCCTTAATCGACTGTCAATCTCACAGTCGAAGCTCGCGCAGCGAAACAAGGATCGCGCCATTTTAAGGATATGGGGGTGCTGATTTTACATAGAACTACAAGTTTTCTCCCTATAAGTTAGTATACAGCCTATTTCAATATACGTTTTAATGTGCAATGCTGTAAATCAACAAAAAAACTTTCAATAAACGTTTTTAAAGTGCGTAGATTAATCCAGAACTGTAACCCTAACCCTGGGTCGTCAGTGCGCATGTGCAGGCGTAGCATGTATGTGTGTAGCTGCAGTGGAGGAACATTTGCTGAAGAGACGGAGCCCCAGCTTCACTGGTGTTGTGCTTTCAGATAATTCATCACCAACCACACAAAGAATATTTTATCCTTTTTAAATAAGCGGCTGCTTGAAATAGATCCGCGAGGAACCGCGACGTGCATGCAGTTGTCAGCAGCAAGGCGTGCACGCAAAACTCTGCACAAGAGCGGCGAGGCGAGGAGAGAGAGAGAGAAAAGTTTAGCTGGAAATTTACAGTGTAAGTTGAGTGAACAGAGACTGCAGCTACCGTGTGTTACCCCGGCCACAGTACATATGGTGTGTAACATATACATATATATGTAGACATATGTATGTGTATATATATATACATATATGTGTACATATGTATATATACATATATGTATTTTAGACTAACATTAAAGTTAAAATGCCACTAAAAATTCCACCTGGTGGATTTTAACAATCTGGATTATTTCCTACCACGTATGAAACCCATAAAATGACACAGTAAGCTTTATTGTCCAAAAGTGAGGGCATCAGAATGGAAATAATAAAAAAATAACTCTTAAAATGCTAAAACATTTACACCATTATTATTATCTATGTTCACTTTTTCATGATCAGAGTTTACCAGGAAAAACCCTTCATACTAAAGCACAACTGATGGTGGATATTTCAGCCCAGCATCCATGTGTGAGAGTGTAAAAATAAACTTAAAACAACAGTAAATACTAGAATAGTTTTGGATATTAAATTAGTACCTATAACAACTACAGGCTGCTTCACAAATGTTTAAAATATATCTCAAAGTTAAGAGGAGAATAAGACTCAAATCTAGAAAACTGTAGACTTTAAACAGTAATATGTCAAACTGGACTATAATACATATTAAATTAAATTAAGTCATTTGTGTTTTAACTAAGCCTCTATTTTAAACATAAATTTGCAGATCCAACATCTATCTGATTAACTAAAATCTTACAGTCGTACCGTGCACACATTGCATACAAGCCGTTAAACCCTATTTTCTGTCCTGTGGACCCACCAGGGAATCTATTCCACATTAGATATGCAGAGCGAATGTACAGTCTGCCTCTCGCACACACACACGCACACGCGGTGTGATTGGTTAATTAGCTGCTGCACAGTGGGAGTTCGTCCCTCAGCTGTCCATTACTCACCGATCACTGGCCTGTACAGTCATCTCTCACACACGCACATTTAGTCTCCTTCACGCTTACATATACACATCCTAATGCATATTTAGCGTGCACATACAGTCCATAGACACCCCCTTCCCTCCAGGTTTCATTACAGTTATAAATAATTCAGGGGGGTCGGGGCCCCCGGGCCTCCTGCGTCTGTCAGCGCGGCTCTGTTGCTGCCGGTGCTTTGTTTATGAGCCAGCGCCAGCGCTCTGTTAGCCTGTCTGACACATGCTTACAGAACGTACATTATAAATACAAACACACATGCGTGCTGCATTCATAAATACACGCACATACGAGACTACGTGTGCACACGCGCACGTTAACCCTCCTGAGAATGAAACATGTTTTACAGTGGCCGGTTTGTAATTGTTACAGCTTCCAATTTGCAGCCCACGCCGACCCGAACAGACACCCACATACACACACTCCACTTCCACCCCATTACTTTCCGGGGATCAGTGTTTGCTCCAGATGCGTTTCCAGTCAGTTACAGTGGATTGCTGGGTAAATTGCTCTGTCTCCACGCTGACAGACATTTCACGGTGGATCTCGGGCAGCAAGGCGGAGGTCGTTCTGATTTAGATTACCTCTCAGGTGTCACCGAGGGGAGGGACTCCACCAGTCCGTTTGTCCTCAAACTGCTCGTCAAGCTTTGTTTGTGAAGGACAAACCCAATACTGCGCAGCTTCAAGGTCAAAGACGCTTTCATGAGGATGAATTATTAAAATTATAATTAAAAGTGATGAATAGATGAGGGATCGGTAATCTCCCAGACAGCATGTTAAAATCTTCTTTCTTTCTCTCTGCTGCTGCTGAGCTAACCTTCCTCCTGGTGTTTTGTTGCCTTTTCTTGTGTCCAGGCTCACGAGCGCTCGGAGAGCGTGGAGGTTACCTTCGTCACACAACTCGTCAAGAAGCTGATGATCATCATCGCCCGGCCAGCGCGCCTGCTGGAGTGTCTGGTGAGAGAAACACTGACAGCCAGAGACCTGACTGACCAGCATCATATTGTTGAAACACGTGAAATGTGAAGCAGATTCATATTTTCAAAATACTTGTCTATTCTGTTTCAAATACTATATTTACTTAAGTAGTTACTTAAAAAGGAAAGTTTTACACATCAAAGTCTGTTTGCAAATGTTGTATTAAGCCTTGTTTTGCTGCAGAGGTCATAAAAATGGCCTCACGTGGTGTAGCTTGAGGCGCCATCGGTTAGTTAGTTGCATTGTGGGTAATGTAGGTTCCAGGTTTGACAAGGAAGAAGAAAGAGGAAGAAGAGTGCCACGTTAAATAAGTGTAATTCTAATCCCCTAAACCTTCTACTTTACTTAAGTTTTTCCATTTTCTGCCACTATACAAACGTGCTGCGTTTCAGACGTATTGTCCTTTTACCAAACTACATTTGTCTGACAGCTGGAGTCGATAATACAAAAAGAATTTAACCAGCATATAAGACATGATGCATTGTTATAGATTAAGACTGTGATTCTTACAGCTAAATCATTAATAGCTGGAAGCATGTAGGCCTGGGCCTGACAGTGAAAGTATCAGGCATGTTTGTCGTCTTATAATAATAATTAATATTATTATTATTATCATACGAAGATGGCTGAGTGACCGGCCGTCTGGCTGGATGAAGTCTGATGCTCCGAATGATCCATGATGATGGAGAAATATAGAAATTGATGGAAATAAAGAATGCTGTCAAAATTTTAGAGACCCCTCCAAAATATCACAAATCATGCTTTTAGGGGAGCTAATTTCTGCTGCAGCAGCTAACACAGTATATGAGGTTCAGGCTGCTACCTGAGCATCTGGCCCATCTCACAGTGCTGTATGCAAACTAAACGAGCCCCACATGTTTCACCTGGTAAGATGTTTTTTAAGACAAGACAGTAGGCGCTTAAACTGCCTTTTTTTACTATAACTTAATACAAACATTTCAAAATTGTGACCCATAGCTAGTTACGAAGCAAAAACGAGAGGCACGAAACACACTGCAAAAAAACACACAAATAATCCAGATGTTAGACATACGAGTTAAAGTATGTTTTCTTTATGTGTCATGTTGATTTATTGTAGCTAATTAAAGTCCTGTTTTCTGAAATTTTTTAATCAGCCGCAGTTGAGCAGAGTAGTCTTTGCATGTTCAGCACACTACTGCACAGTGGTGTAAATTAGTCTGTTTGAAAGATCGCTGTGAAAAATATGACCAGTATTAACTGGAATAGCTTTTTCATATTGTACAGCTCAACTCCATGCATGGTTAATAAACAATTTAGAGCACACAGCTCCCCAGTGTGAAATTATTCAACCACAGCAATTCATTTATGGACTTCCTCTAAGGCTTCAAATCAGCCTGATGCACAGACGCACAAACATTAACTCCTCTCTGCTGGTAGTGCAGGTTTTATATAAGAACAGCAGAGGCATCTTCTCACAGAGCTCCGTCTGTTTGGGTTGAGATGGTCTGCGGTCAAACGGGTGAATCCAACCTTGTGTGAGCCCAGAAATGAGACGAGGACGGGGGAGAGTGCAGAGGGGGAAAAAACAAGTGTGGAAGACAGAGGGGTAACTGGAGGGGCCATGGAGGAGGAGGAGGTGGGGGCTGCCCCGGAGCTCGCATCGGTAGTTTTGACTAATCACATGCAGTTGAAGCTGTGACACCGTACAGGATGGGATTTTTCCTGCAGTCTTTATGCATCACAAACAGCAAAGTGGGGGCGGTGGACTGAAGATATGACCTTCAAGACCCCAAACTTAGTATAAACTAACTATAGGATATTTTCCCTTTGTTGAGCATCAGCTGTGTTTATCGATCGCTTGTTCATTATTATTATAATGATTAGATTAGAAAAAAAATCCACCAGTGAGTGAGATTCTGAAGAAATCCAAAAACCATGACAAGTACTTTGATACAGAGCAACGACATAGCAAGTAATGTAACTAACGTTCGCTATGTGGTGGGTTAGCATATTCACTGAATTTGTCAAAAAGACACGTCTTTAACCGGATTATAATCCCTTACACCAACCTTTAATTTGAAATGTTCAAAACATGTAGCTCTGCTCTGCCGAATGGACCCTAATTCATAAACAGAAAGAAAAGTTTTCACGCTTTCCTTCGCCCGTATGTGCTTGGAGCTTAAGCGGTTGAACGTTTAAGATGCTCCTGTCATTTGTTTAATCCATCAGAAATAAAATACTTGATGCATTATCACCCAAGAACGTCTGCAGACAGGATGTTGCACATGGTTCAGCCTTGAATCAAACATTAATACATGATTTAATACATGCCTCCCCCCCCTGCAGGAGTTTGATCCGGAGGAGTTCTACCATTTGTTGGAAGCAGCAGAGGGCCATGCCAAGGAGGGTCAGGGCATCAAGTCCGACATCCCCCGATACATCATCAGCCAGCTGGGCCTCACCAGGGACCCCCTGGAGGGTAACACCGTCTCAAAATCTGTTTTTATTGTATTTATTTTGGATGTAGTGAGACCGTATTGACAATGATTTCTCCTTGCCACGTTATTTTCTCGATGTCTCCTCCTCTGGCTCAGTTCGGTTTCTGAATCTTGTGTCTCTCCGTAGAAATGGCCCAGCTGAGCAGCTATGACAGCGGGAACCCAGAGACCCCAGAGACCGATGACTCAGTGGATGTGAGTATTTAATTCATTCTCATTATTATTAGTGTGAAAACTGACAGCAAACATTTAATTAAACAATGTCTGAAAAGGGGAATTCTATAAGTGTTGATTTTATTTTTAATGAACACACTTTTCATTTATTCTTTGTTTATTTCATGAACCTATCTACATAAAAGAATGTGCCTAAGTTAGTGCATAAAGGAATAAGGCTGAGCCTTCTTTCTATCCTGCTTATAGTTAATAAACATGTTCTCTCACGGCTGTGTGCTTCAGAGTCGAGGCACCGCAGTCCCAGCAGCTCCACCACAGACTAAAACCAAACCACCTCGAGAGGAAGACTTTGAAAACATCAAGCTCATCAGTAACGGAGCCTACGGGTGAGACAGCAAATATTAATACATAATTGCCGTATCACAATTGAAGCTGATTGGTGGAGAATTGTTACGGCTGAAACCTCTGACCGTCTCTCTCGTCCTGCGTAGCGCTGTGTTTCTGGTGCGTCACAAGGAGACCCGGCAGCGTTTCGCCATGAAGAAGATCAACAAGCAGAACCTGATCCTGAGGAACCAGATCCAACAGGCCTTTGTGGAGCGGGACATCTTGACGTTTGCCGAGAACCCGTTTGTTGTCTCCATGTTCTGCTCTTTCGAGACCAGGAGACACCTCTGCATGGTGATGGAGTACGTAGAGGGTAAGAGGATCATTACTATAGTTATAGTGGATTATTAGTAGTAGTGTTTGTTTTGTGTTTAATGTCGTGACTGTCCTCCGCAGGCGGAGACTGCGCCACGCTGCTGAAGAATATTGGAGCTTTGCCGGTCGACATGGCTCGTATGTACTTTGCGGAGACCGTCCTCGCGTTAGAGTATCTTCACAATTACGGCATCGTGCACAGAGACCTCAAACCTGACAAGTAAGACACAAACACACACACAGTCATATTTATTCTTCTCCTAAAAAAACGAGGGATGGGTTAAATGCACTATGTGTATGTGACAGTAAGGTATCTTCTTCTTCTGCTTACTTATTTCCACTTAAATGCATACCGTGATTTTATATTTACAGGGAGGTGCGGAAAACAATTGATTTTTAGATGCATCGCGGTGCCGACAATTCTGAATCGATTCACAAATGTCAATAATCGATTATCTAGAGCAGGGGTTTTCAAATTGGGTGAATGTGAGCCTCCCCTTAGAGTAGGTAAGAACAGCCGAGCCCCCTTCCCCAAAACACTGTCTGCCTGCCCTAACCCACGCCACTGCAGTAAATGCCATCTTTGTGTGTTCCAGGCAATGATGAGTTTCAATAACAACTGATTGTCTGATCAACAACAAATCTTTTTTAAAATTTTATTTGAAGACATTTTATTTTCTTTTTTTAAGTGCATTCATAAATGATTCTTTGCAACAGCAAATAATTTCCAACTTCATGCAGGCCTAATTGAGGCTACTTTTAAAATCACTGAACATCAGTAGCATATGCCTAACCACAAGTCAACAAAACATGCTTAAGGGATGTACATCAAAATGAAAATTCTGTCATCATATACTCACTCTCAAGTTGTTCAAACCTGTATGAATTTCTTTCTTCTGCTGAACACAAAGGAATATATTTTGATGTCAGTAACCAAACAGTAAACTGGTCCCATTGACTTACTAAAAATACTATGGAAATCAATGGTTCCAGTTAACTTATTACTGACATTCTTCTAAATATATTCCTTTGTGTTCAGCAGAAGAAAGAAATTCATACAGGTTTGAAACAACTTGAGTGTGAGTAGGCCTACATGATGACAGAATTTTCATTTTGAAGTGAACTATCCCTTTAACGTGTAATCGGCGCAAAGCTACCGATCGACCATACACCTGACAGTTGAAAAGCGCCTCGAACAAAATCAGCACAATGGACAGCTCTACCTGATCAATGAACGACAACGCTGTTTGCTCACAGAACACAACATTTAACAGTCAACTGCATTGAAGGCATGTTTTCAGATCGAACAGATTCACATATTTTTCATGAATTTTTTATCGATCAAAAACCTTTTGAACAAAAAGGTTTAAATTAAGATAAAATTATTTCAAAAAAATTATTTCTTCAAATTCACTTTAAAGAAAGGCTTTGTGCTTTCTGTTTAGGCTCTGTGAAAGTTTTAGTGCTGCTTCCAGAGAACGGTCAGCGTTCAGTATCATTGTTTTTTTCCTCATAAATGCAAACACGGAAAATAAAATAAAATGAAGATTTTATGTTCTGGGGAGAGTCAACCCTTCTTCATCCGGTGGGTAGGATTACTTTTGGTTTTGTGCAGTGTAGCTAATTCACATAGGCCTATTTATTAAAATATTTAATTGTCTGGGAATTGTGGATCTCCTCCATAACGCTGAAATTGCCGAATTCGGCGAATTACGCCACAGCACTTATATGATTGCACTGATTGGCTATAGCTGGGAGCAGACAGTGTCAATCAATGTATTGGAGATTGAGAAAACGGCAACCGTGACCATTATACTTTTAAACAGAACCATTCAAAACGAAAGAAAACAGACTGCTCTCTGCTTATGTGGGCTAATCCGTATCAGCAACTATGATAGATGTAAAGAAAACAAAGTTGCTTGTCAGATTTTCCTAACAAGCTACCCTTTTTTTTAATAAGCCCCAAAAAACGCAACCCACAACCCGTGCTGTTTTAACGGGACTTAAAAAAAAAAAAAACAACAACAAAGTCGCGTATTATAAACTGACTCGCGCCTCCCCTGTCGCCTTTGACGCTCCAGGGAGGCGCTACTAATGAAAACCGCTGATCTAGAGGTTAATCGATGACGTAATGTTGACAGAAAAGACGGAACTCGGTAATGTGCAGCTCCGGACCGTCGTGTCCTACACACAAGACTTAAAAAGACCAGATATATTCAGGTGGAGTGAAGGTGGTTTGGCTGGAGCTTTGTGAGTGAGTAGTTCAACCCATATCTGAGTCTTTACTAACTAACAGCAGCATCAGGAATAAAAATAGCAGCAGCAGAAGTAACGCTGTAATAATGCTGTGTAATGTTAGCTACATTTATATACATCTCTGGACTGTTATAAATACTTTGATTTAAAAGTATTCACACAGTGAGAAAAATACATCTCACTCATTGTTTGATACACAAATGTTCTTATTTTTTCTAATATAGGCTTTGGTTAATTATCTAGTTAAAGAGTTGTCACAGAGTTATGGATGTTTTTATATAATGAATCTGTATTCAGGCTCAAACCTTTCATATTCTCTCCTGCAGTCTTCTCATCACGTCCATGGGACACATTAAGCTGACAGACTTCGGCCTCTCAAAGATCGGTTTGATGAGTTTGACCACAAACCTGTATGAAGGACACATAGAGAAAGACACCAGAGAGTTCCTCGATAAGCAGGTACCAGTTATTGTTATTTTGCAATAAGACTTGCAGCTGTTTAAAGAACTTGCTGATAATAATAGCCCGTGCTGTGAGTTAAATGCACCTCTGTAGCTTTTTCCTCCTTGGTGTGATTTCTTTGCCGAAAATTGCGCGTAATTTGATAAAGTAGCCTGTAAATATCTTAGGGATTAGTTGAATTTACCTCGATGCCTGTGACTGTCTCAATTTTCTACGCATCGATGCCTCTTCAGGTGTGTGGCACTCCGGAGTACATCGCCCCGGAGGTGATCCTGCGCCAGGGTTACGGGAAGCCGGTGGACTGGTGGGCTATGGGAGTCATCCTGTATGAGTTCCTGGTGGGCTGTGCTCCCTTTTTTGGAGACACACCAGAGGAACTGTTTGGTCAGGTCATCAGTGGTGAGTAACCTTCAGACTACAGCTGCAATTTAACAAAAAAATCTGGTTTTCTACAATACAGGTCCTACTTTCTGTAGTTTTGGCCATGAAGGCAATGAGTTTATAAAGGATTTTTACTCACTAGCATCATTTTAGAGCAACAACAGAAGACTGCTTCTTCACAGCCGTAGCGTGATAGCCACCACAGGTAACCAGACAACAGGGCACGATCACACCAGAATTTACAACAAAGAAAATCCAGAGACTCCGAACTAAAAGAAGCTGATCGAGCTCTGCTGGAGTTTAAAGAGTTGGTATTCTGCTTTTTGGCTTTTCCCCTCTCCTTTTTTGAGTTATATACCTTTTTTGTGCTGTAACATGTTCACAAAGTGAAAAAGCCCAAAGTCAAGCCCAAAGTTAGTTCCCATCTCCCACAGAAACTCTGCTCTGAACTGAAAACAGCTCGTTTTGTAGTCTAGCCGCTTGAAAGCTAAACGCGCCTCATGTAACGCTCGCCGAGCGGCTGCTCCGACACGCCCTCAGAAACAGCGAGCTGCAGCACACAGCTCTCCTCTCCCTTCCAAACACTAGCTACCCTCCAGGCAGTCAGTGGACATAAAGTTGTTACTGTGATGTAGAGACAGAGCTCGGTTAAAACTTTATGGATGAAAGATCCTTTTGTTACAGATTAATAACTCACCGCTCTGAAACTCTTGCTCCAGTCCATGTTGCCAAGCTGGTCGGCAACACGTACAGCTGAACCCGAGCTGTTTACCGGCTTCTCGCTGACCCGCCCTACTCTGCTTCTGATTGGCTAGTAGTCCTTAACTAGGAACTGAGCGTGTGCAGCTCCTAACAAAGATCCTTTAGAGACAAGATGTATCACTCCATAGCTAAAACGAAGCCTTCAGCACAGGGTGAAAAGAGGAGCTGCAGCAATGTGCAGTCTGAACAAAAAATAAAAAAGTGTTTTTTGAAAATGAAACCATGTAAACCTGCTCTGGTACAACCACTAAATAAGATTTTGGACCTGAAAATGAGCAGAATATCGCATCTTTAAACTGCTTTACAAAAGAATGGTCAAGTGACAGGAGTCGATAAGAAGAAATATATTACTGGTAATGTAGTTTGCCGCCTCGGCAAGTACTCACTACGTCAGGGCCACTTATGTCATGAAGATGCACAAATAATTTTGCTCTGGGCTTTTTTTTTCAGTGTGATTGGGGTACTGAGTTTCCCAGAATGACGTGTGAGGAATGAATAATGGGACAGCTATCAACAAATAACTGTTTTCTGCTTGACAAATTAAGACTATTATATTTTTCTGTAAGGTTTATAAATTTAACAACTCAACATTATTCAACTCAAATAGCCAGAGAAAAAGAATTACTCTTTTAATTACTACTTTTTTACATCTGCTAACAGGGTGTAGACGTAAACAAATCTGATCTAAACTGTTTATTTTCATGATTAAGTTACAGATTTGCACCCAAACTGCCCAAAACAATCATTTAAAAGTCCATTTACATTTACACACAGTAGGTCAAGGTGAAAACAGCAAGCATCGCTCTCGATGTACATACACAGAACAACCATATTCAAAAAACCTCAGTAAAAAGCAGACTACAAGTGTACAGCACACACATACACAACATTTTGTAGACAGCAAGTACAACAGTGTTGTGGACAGTTCTGACAGTTTATATAAAAAAGTCATCCATTAGAAAGCCAGTGTTTGATTGGTTTTCAGACACAGAACCTTACTTGACTCTGTGCAGAACACATACAGTACACACTGCAGGAAGAAAGGTGGGGCAAAGTTAAATGTATTTATATAATATGTATGAAATGCTTAAAAATGGATGTTCTCTAGTTCCTGTTCGACACTGAAAATGTTGTTACAGTCGGTATTTCATTGTGAATGTTTAATGTCTGAGCCTGAGGGCCTCGCAGCAGACCTGATCAAATCATCAGAAATGGACAGCAGAGGAGCAAAGACTTGACTTACAGAGAGGAATAAAAATCAATTGTGATTTTTCCTCTGCATGCTTTTCTCCTTTGAATTCCCTTTGATGAAAGGGCAAGTCGATGATTGTAAACCTCTATTGATCTCTGCGTGTCTTTTTTATGACTGTCTGTCGCTCCATATTGATGCACTGTGATGATAAAGAACTCAGAGCCTCCTTGTGCCTTGAATGTGTACAACATGTTTATCCGTAAGATGCGTCGTGTTGGGCAGCGGATTTCAAAGTCCGGGGTGTTTTGGATCTAAAGTTTGAACAACAAACAATAAACAGAAACTAGTTAGACTAACTGTTGCAAGATTAATTTGCACAAAGAAACAAGATATTGAGAGAGGCGTGTTAAATAGGCAAGACCATGTGAGATTTCTAATACATGCTGGGTCTTATTTTTGTCAGTAATTATCACATTGTATTCATCAAGTCAGTTGCCGGAACAAAGGCGCACAGTCAGGTACGTTATAAACAAACCCCAGAATTTGTGTTCGCTAATTCGCCGTGTTCCCAGACGTCAGCAGTGTTATCATACCCTTTAAAGACTTCGGCCAAAGCTTCATAAATAAGACGAGTCAGGATGAACCTAGAATTACTGTGTTGGAGCAAGGACACACTGTACGCTGCCCTCTGCTAAATGCTGCCTTCATATCAGGCACCCAAGCATCATATTCAAAGAATGTTGCATGTGGACTGTATTTATTTGAAATAGTCAAGTTTTGTGTCTCTCAGGTCCTGTTTAGTTGTGCTAAATAAACCGTGTGATGCCGACCTCACACTGCCATTTTGGCCAGGTCCCTCCGATAAAAGATATTGGCTATATTAAGAACCGCCTACTACAAACTACTGGCATCCGCATATGCAGTATGAAACTGTTAAATTTGTTTATGTTGCAGTATTTGCTAGGCCAGGCTTAGCCAGTTTTCTAAATTGGAACAATAGGAGGAATTTGAATCTAAGTACCACTTCAAACTTCTTTTTATTAATACTACGTAAGGAGAACAGGGCTGCAGCTGATCTGTAGCAGATGTTTGCTTTGGTGTATTGGTGCATAAATAAGAATTATATAAAATAAAGCAAATAAAAAGCCAATAATGTAACCACAACATTACACTAACAAAGTAATTGTCTTTTTAGAATAATGATGATAATAAACCAACAAGTCAAACTAGATCTGTTGTTTATTTTTTATCACAAAATGCTTCATGCATGATTCAGAATATATTGACAGAATAACAGCGGTACGAACATTTGAACTGTCTCACAGCTGCTCTCTCGTTGTTGCTCGACTCGTCTGCTGCGTCGCCGTCAGCAGACATTAGCTTCCTCCGCCGCACCTACGGAGCTTCTCAACTCCTAAAATGTTCAAGCGCATTCTCGATTGGCCAACACTTTTCCCAAAACTGCGGATATTTGAAATCAACACGGTTCATTTCTCGCCTCAGAACTTGTTAGAAGTGGATTTAGTGATGAAATAGTGTATGAAAATTGTAAAACAAGTTCTGTTGTTGTCCTCATCACAACAGACCGGTTGCATACTGGAGATTTTGCTTTTGTTTGCATACTGCATACTTCTAGTATAGTTTTGAAAACAGCCAATGAGTCTGAAGAGACTTCCTGCATAAATAAGGGTTAAATAGATAAACGGTTAATGCCCATCAATTTGAAGCATTTATGATGGCTAAAACTGTTTTAGTACACTTACGTTAAGAGCAGGAGTGAATGTACAGGTAACCTGTTACCTTAGATTATCTTCTAAGTGGTTGTATTTATTGCACAGAAAGGTCTGGGAGGGGAGACATGAGCGTTTTTCAGCTTCCAATTCGGGCTAACAAATGTGAGAGAAGCGGAGTCCATTGGATCATTTCTTATTTGTTTTCTCACTTATAAAGACCTTAAAAAAGCGTGGTCACGCTGTGTTTGTATGTTGTGTTAGATGAGATCATCTGGCCTGAGGAGGATGAAGCTCTGCCTCAGGAGGCTCAGGACCTCATCTCCAAGCTGCTGAGACAGAATCCCCTGGAGAGACTGGGCACAGGTAACGCACACTCTCTGACTAGGGTCTTTACAAATGTAGGAAACGTTGATTCTTTGTCCACATTTTTAGTTAGGTAGTACTGCCTCTCTCCTTTTTGCCTCCGTTGGGATGGGTTGTGAAATGAAGTTGCAACCAGACTCCGCCAAGTGTTTGGCCCAAAGCCGGTCAGATCGAATGCTGTAGTTGCCAACGTCTGTTCTCATCTGTCTGACTCTGTTTCTTCTCTTTGTTCCTTCACTTTTCATCCCTCCCCCCCACCTTGGTTTCCACCCTCGCTGTCTTCTCCATCTCTCCTTCATCTCCACAGGAAGTGCCTTTGAGGTAAAGCAGCACCAGTTCTTCACAGACCTGGACTGGAACAGCCTGCTGAGGCAGAAGGCCGAGTTCATTCCCCAGCTGGAGTCCGAGGACGACACCAGCTACTTTGACAGTATGTCTCCGGCTGCTCCGTCCAAATCTCTCCCTCTCTGAAAGCCACGTACTCGCTGTCAACAGTACAGAGCCTGATAACCACGGTGTGCGTCTCTCTCTCTCTCTCTCTCTCTCAGCTCGTTCTGATCGGTACCACCATGTAGACTCAGAGGAAGAAGACGACACCAATGACGAAGAACACGTGGAGATTCGACAGTTCTCCTCCTGCTCGCCTCGCTTTAGCAAGGTACACTGTTTCTGCTTCGAGCTGCTTCTGAATGTTCTCCTGAGATATAAATCTCTGTATATCTCTAAAACTACGATCACACTGCAGGCCTTAATGCTCGATTCTGATTTTGTTCCCAGATCCAGTTTTTTTTGACAGTCCACATTATAGCTTAAATGTGGCCTATATCAGACTCCAGCGTGAACTGTCCGCAGCCGAAGAATAAAACGATGTCGCACACAGCACGCTGTCGTACAGAAGTAAACAATATCGATTTTGATTTTCACACTAGACTCCCGTATTTCATCGCCCTCTCCTGGTTTACTCCCGGCGTCACATCTCTCCCGAATTCTGACAAGTGCTCACAACTTTCTGTCGTTTCCATGACATTCGTGGACGCATCCTCCCCACGACTCGCTCTCTCTCGCTTTACTGTGTCCGCTCGGATAAGTAGCGTGCACGTAACTCAGAAGAGAGCTCGTGAGCCGGTGGATTTCAGGCGTTAGAAATATAATTTGTGAGCAGATAGCAACGTAGAGGAGGAACAGAGCCGCGTGTACAAGAAGGGCCTTTGTGGAGCTTTTGCGTTCATCGGATTTGGACAACATATGAAAGTCGCTCATATCCAGTGTGGAAAAGATCAGATTCCATGTGACTTGGGCTTTTCACACTGTCATTAAAAAAAATCAGATCTGAGTCACATATGAGCAATAAAATCTGAGTTTGTGCCGCTTTGGGCTGCAGTTTGAACGTAGCTCCAGACTCCATAAAACACTCTATAGAGGTTTTAGTAAAATGCTACGTCATTGGCCAAAGAACAAGAGTTTTCAGTTTTGTTGTGGATTCAAATTATTTATTTGAAAAGCATATTATTGATCACCGAATCTGGCACATGAATACCTGACAACTTACTCTTTGCTTGTGGCCCTAAACATGGAGTCACCCGTCCAAAAAGCTTGCTGTAAAGGCTTTGTGACGTTTGTATAACATATAACGTGTTGCGCGCAGGTGTACAGCAGCATGGAGCGTTTGTCTCTGCACGAGGACAAGAGGACGCCTCCGCCCACCAAACGCAGCCTCAGCGAGGAGGGAAGCGACCGGATCGACAGCCTGAGCGGACTCAAGTCCAGAGATCGATCCTGGCTGGTGGGATCTCCAGAGATGTGAGTTCTTCACTTCTACAAAAACCACGCAGCCTCGACCGTTCAGTGCTTTACTGAAAATCAGTAAAATGTGTCAGTTTAACCCTGGTTAGGTTAGTGTCACTAGTCAGTTAACTGCTAACAGAGCCATAAGCGTCTGTTTCTTGTGATTGTAGCTATGACGACACCTTCAGCCGTGATTCAGAGGTGTAATGTTGTACGATTTTGGCAGGCATTTACCAACCCATCAGAAATTTGTAGATATCACAGCCATTGTGCTGTGGCTATGAACCGCTGCATACTCGTTTCTCATCTCCTCTCTAACTTTACCTCGCCAGCCTGCGGAAGCGTCTGTCTGTCTCGGAGTCGTCCCACACGGAGAGCGACTCCAGCCCGCCGCTGACAGTCCGCAGACGCTGCTGTTCAGCCATCATCGAGATGCCACGCTTCGCCATCTCCGCAGAGGAAGAGGGAGGCCAAGGTAACGCTCTGTCAGGAGGAACCTGTCCTTCAGATTGGCCCAGATATATAATGGACAGAATAAAAGAAAGTTGTTGAGGCTGCTGTAGATGCAGATTATCTGCATTTAAAAACAGAAATTGATGAAAGATGTTTAATTTATGCCTGTCAGACGGAGGAAAGTAGTTAGATGTGTAGTGTGGAACCCCCTGAAGGAGTTACCAATAAATTCTTTACATAAATAAATCCTTTGAAATATAAAAACTGAAAGCTGCATCACAAATCCTGACTCATATTGTTTGTCCCTCAGGTGCGGCTGGAAGTCGCAAGAGTCCCAGCCTGTTGGGTCCGAGCGCAGTGAGGGGCCCGCGCAGTGACGAGCTGCCCCTCGCCATCCCAGAGCTCCCAGTGGAGAGAGAGCTGAAACTGGATGAGTCTCCCACCACGCCGAGCTCCACCTCCAGTCAGCTGAGCAAAGCCACGCTCACACGTCAGTAAAAAAACGCACCGTATACACACTGTAGAGTCACCAGGGTTACGCAGCAACACGAGACGAAGCTGCAAATGTGGTTTTCGCTTTTAAATCGGCTGGTAAATTAAGTCTAGTACGGGGGGGGGCCAAGGGGGAAACGGGGGAGTTAAATGAAAATTAAATCAGTTGCGGTGATAAATATGCTCATCACAGTAACACCGTGGGAAAAAGATGGATTTAATTTCAAGGCGTTTCCAGGTTTTTTTACAAATAAATTGCCTCATTAGTCATTAAATTGCCTTGAGTTTGAATTGGTAATTCAGTAATAAGACCTTGATTCTTTCCTGCTTTTTCTAGTGAAATTTATGAAATTGACATGAATTAACTTCTATGACTGCCAACTTAAAACTTTCTGCAGGATTTGTCAGAACAATGTCTTGGAAAGTGTTACAGGTGACTCTGATTGGTCGTGTCAGATGATTGATTTTCTGAACTCTATTTTAAACCCACCTTGACTGACACCGATCCTGCAGCGGGTAGTTCCGGCGACGTGTGCGATCGTGCTAAGAGAGGCAACGGCACCAACGGCGCCAGTGGAGCGGCGAAAGGTGCATCAGACAGCGACTCTCCGTCGACTCCCGAGAGCCATCAGCGACCTGGCGGCTCGCAGGGCTCGCCACCGGCTGCTCTCCGGAGATGCGGATAAACACGCGGCGACGCAAAGCTCTAGACCGCTCAACAAGGTCATCAAGTCGGCCTCTGCCACCACGCTGTCACTGATGATCCCTGCAGGTGAGTGTGTTTGGTTAGGAGCATGAGGAAGTGACGTTTAATGTGTATTTGCAAGATGGAGTTGAGTTCTCAGCACGAATCTTGTGGCTCTGCTGATTAGGAGTTCTTTACAACATGAGGTTGTAGAGAAGAAGAATTAAACAGACCAACATAGAAATAAAGAATCTCCTATAATAATGGAATGAGTGACTCCACTATAACCTCAATAACACAAATGTTCATTCTTAGACCACCATGGAGCCTCTCCATTGGCCAGCCCGATGTCGCCCCACTCGCTGTCATCTAACCCATCGTCGCGGGACTCCTCCCCGAGCCGAGACCTGTCCCCGGCCGTGAGCAGCGTCAAGCCCGCCATCGTGATCCACAGGGCGGGCAAGAAGTATGGCTTCACCCTGAGGGCCATCCGAGTATACATGGGAGACTCTGACATCTACACTGTGCACCACATGGTCTGGGTGAGTCCTGAAGCTGAGTCCTGAAGCTGAATACAGCCGCGCGTTCAGGGTGATTATTCAAAACGTTTAAGAAACATCATTTAGTTTAAGATTTTTTTGTCTTATTTTGCCTTAAAGGGACTTTATGTCAATTAAATTACTTATTAATAAATATATTTTTCGTTGCCTATGTGCTGAAGCCAGTCAGACCAAACAGATTCAGATGATGTCGAATAAAAACACAGTGAACTTCACAAAAAGGCTGAAGAAACACGAAGAGAGTCACGTTAGCTCGCCGGCAAACGTGGAGCGATTTGTTTACTAACGTTAGCCTATAGTGATACAGACAGCTAACGCTACATTAGCTCGGACCTGCCGCTGTTTGCTTCGTAACGTTCAATTTAGATTTATTGCGGGTTTACCGATACTCAGGTACACAGCTTCTCCACCTCTCGGTCGCTGTAACTAACGTGACCCACATAATATGCAACGCTGCAACAAAACGGCAAAAACAAAACATAATAAATCTACAAAACTGACAACTATAAATAGTGACCACGTGGGATATGCCAGTTTAAAAAATGGAAAGCGAGTCACTGTTGCAGACGTCTGGCGGAAGCAAGTTCCAAAGACGAGGGGCAGAGCGGCTGCAGGCTCTGAGCCCCATGGGGGTCAAAAGAGCTGGAGGTGTGCAGTGAGCTGAATAGAAGAAGCAGACCTAAGAGCACGGGCGGGGGAGTTAATATGAAGGAGGTCAGTGAGGTGCAGAGGAGCGAGGTTCTGAATGGCCTTCATAAGGTCAGGAGCAGAATCTTGAAATCAATGCTGTATCTAACTGGGAGCCAATGAAGCTGCTGAAGAACAGGAGTTATATGATTAACAGAAGGGGTTCTGGGGATGATACGGGCAGCAGAGCTCTGAACCTGGTGAAGTTTATGTATGGATTTGAGAGGAAGACCAACGAGAAGAGAATTACCATAATCACTGCGGCATGTGAACAGTGTGTGAACGAGACTGGCTGCACTAATCGGTGAGAGAGACGGTCAGAGTCTGGAAGCATGCAGACCGAGTGACATTATTAATGTGAGCTTGAAATGAAAGTGTGCTGTCGAGGATCACACCCAGACTCTTGACCTGGGGGGGGGGGGGACTGTGGAGTTGTCAATGGTAAGAGATGTTGATTTCAGATTTAGTCAAAGTGGATTTGGTGCCAATGAGGAGAACCTCGGTCCTGAAGTAACGTTACTGAGCCGGGAACCTTGAAGTAGCAGAGCCTGAACATGTCTGAGTGAAAAGCCACAGCCTGCATGCTGCTGTTCCTGCGTTTATTGCAGGATTTCTGTATGAAAGCGGTTGTGTTTCGGATTCTGCTCGCTCATGAGTCCAAGCGAGCACGAGTACGAGCACACACCTGGTTGCAATCTTAAAACCGCACCGCTAGAGGCCGCTGGAAACTACATAATGCCCCTTTTAATTTGAGTTTTCTAACAATAGAACGATTAAAATGTGGAGTTCTGATGTCAGGTGCAATTGACGTGATATAAAATGAAAAGTGTAATTGATTTAGAATCACTGTGTGGTCGTGTCGGCGCGGCTGCAGTGAACTGGGGTTCGTGTTGCTGACAGAAGGTGGCAGTAAACAACAGTAGAACAGGCTTAGCCTTTAGGTCCTCTTCCCCTTTCTCTCCCTCCCTCACTCATTCTTTCCTCTGACCATCTCTCTCTGCTCGTCCTCAGCACGTGGAGGAGGGCGGTCCGGCCCATGACGCGGGGCTGAGGGAGGGAGACCTGATCACCCACGTCAACGGAGAGCCGGTTCACGGTCTGGTTCACACTGAGGTGGTGGAGCTCATCCTGAAGGTACAAACACATCGAAGCAAAGAACATTTTGTTCTACTTTTTCAGTAAAGTCAAGTCTTTAATACAGATTATTGATAACAGACAGTGCACCTCAAGGGTTTGTTTTATTGAAATTAGAAAATATATTAATATTTTAAAATAAATTTAAGTGAACTGAAACCAAAATAAAAAATTAAACATGAGAATCCCCATGTATGTCGTCCAGAGCGGAGGCAAAGTGTCCATCTCTGCCACCCCGTTTGAGAACACGTCCATCAAGGTCGGTCCCGCCCGAAAGACGAGCCACAAATCTAAGATGGCGAGACGCAACAAGAAGACCAAGACCAAGGAGGGACAGGACAGGTGGGACACACACCTGTGTTACCTCAAACATCTAAACGTGTGTGTTTAATGTGGGGATTCATCGAGTGACTTGCTGTTTGTGTTTCTTGTAGCAGTAAGAAGAGGACGTCTCTGTTCAGGAAGATCACCAAGCAGGCGTCCCTCCTGCACACCAGTCGCAGTTTGTCCTCTCTGAACCGCTCTCTCTCCTCTGGGGAGAGCGGCCCCGGCTCGCCCACGCACAACCTGTCGCCGCGGAGCCCGACGCAGGGCTACAGGTCCACGCCAGACTCCGCCCACTCAGGTGAGAGGCTCATAGAGACACTAACTTACATTGTAATATATAACTTGTTAACATGCACACAGTGGACATCAGGGGACAGATGATGCAGTGGTAAACGGACATGCATAGGTTTTAATGCATAATATGCATTAAAAAGAAAATTCCTCTTTATAAAATATATGAAATGAACATATTATATTAATGTAGTCTCCTTTCTACCCCTCAGTTGGTGGAAACTCATCTCAGAGCAGCTCTCCCAGCTCCAGCACCCCAAACTCCCCGGCAAGCTCTGGCCACATCAGACCGGCTCCCTGCACGGCCTCGCCCCGAAGCTCCAGCGCCAGTACCGCTCACCCCGACGCAAGTCCGCCGGCAACATCCCCCTCTCCCCTCTGGCCCGCACGCCTTCACCCACCCCTCAGAGCAGCTCGCCGCAGCGCTCGCCCTCCCCGCTGCCGAGCCACGCTCTGGCCCAGTCTGCCGTGGGGCAGTCGTTCCCCGTGAAGCTCCACTCCTCCCCTCCCCTGGTGAGGCAGATATCCAGGCCTAAGAGTGCGGAGCCCCCCGCGGTCTCCGCTCCTCAAGAGGGTGCAGTCGGCTGAGAAACTGGCCGCCTCCCTCTCTAACTCCACGTCGTCTCCCTCTGGGGTGGCAGCAGCGGGGGAGAAGAAGCTGGCGGTGGGAGCGGCTGTAGGGAACCGGAAACACAGTCTGGACATCTCGCATTCAGAGTTTAAGAAGGAGATTCTGCAGAGGGAACCGAGCCTACAGAGCCTTCAGGTATGAGTTCATCGCACACCTTTGGATTACATAAGTGTCTTTAAGTGGGAAGTTTCAACAGCTTCAGGATAATAAAGAAATTATAATAGTGAGTCTTAATCACAGTGTCTTCAAAAAGATATATTATGAAAACATGTAGCGTAAATAATATGTGCAATGGTTCCCAAATGTGGATGTAGGCCACCCTTGGAGGACACCAGAGTCTTTGCAGAGGGATTGTGCCTGACCAGGATAAAAAATGTGCTCTTCGGTATAACTACATATCTGAATTAATCGGTTTCATTTGCAAACAATAAATAAACACACCTACACCAAGTCATCTGTTATTCTGGCGGAGTCAGTATGAAATCTTTGTGCAGCTGCTCACCTCACTGCATGTTGTTTCATGGATATTCTGTGTCTTGTTCTTCGCTGACTTTCAGGAGTCAGCCAGCGAGGGTCTGCTGTCCTCAGCAGGACGCGGCGTGGAGAAGGGCAGCCTGCAAAAACACTCCTCCTCGTCCAGGAAGTTAGGGCGTCAGGAAGGGGACGGCTCCCTCAGTGCCGTGTCCGGCTCGCTGGGCCTGGCCCCCGGGAAGAGCAAGCTGAAGGACAAACTGTCCGCCATCCGGCAGGACAGGGCCGAGCGGAGGGAGTCACTACAGAAGCAGGACGCCATCCATGAGGTCGATTCATCTGAGGACGAGACAGACGAGGGCTCGGAGGACAGTCAGGAAGGACGCAGGGGGACAACCTTTACCCCTCCTCCCCTTCTGAGGCCCACCACTGTGAGGACGGGCCCCGGAGGCACACTGCCGTCCCTCTGCCTCTCCCCCTGCACCCCTCACGCCACGTTCACCCACACGGGGCCCTCGCAGGTAGGCAGGCCCACTCCCTCACACACCCTCCCCCCCGTCACAGAGACGAAACCCGGTCAGAGCACCTCCTCTCCGGGAGTGAAAGACCCAAAGTCGGCCTCATCCGCAGAAGAAAGTACAAGACAAGAGAGAAAGGTTCTGGGGCCGAGCGGTGCCACAAAACCCACTGAGGGCCCCCTTCCCTTCTCCACCCCGGGCAGTGCATTCATCTCAGTCAGCAAGGACACTTTCCTCAAGCCAGCTCCTCCACAAGACTCAAAGAGTCTCAGGGGGAAGACTGCACCCTCAGAGCCCATTGCAGAGGACCAAACCCTGGACAGCCCTAGAACCACAGTCCCCTCGAGCACGACCACTACAAATTCTCCCGACTGCACAACCACCACCAAAACCACCGACCCCAGAACTTCCACCGTTACTACAGACTGCCGAACCGCTGACAGCCAAGAGACGCCCCGAGCCTCCTGCTCCTCTCCGGGCATCCCCAAGGAGAAGAAGGAGGCCGACAATCGGAGACTTTGCGCGGCGGCTGCTAATCTGACTGCGTCCGCTTCTCGCTCCAGCTGCAGCTCCCCAGTGCTGGCCCCTGAGAGCGGCGTAGAAAAAGTTGCGTCCCAGCTTGCAACGGTTGCTAAGAGCGTTTTGGGCCCCGTCAAGCTTAGCACCACTACAGACAAGAGCCAGAAGGATCAGAAACCCTCCAGACGTGGAACCCCGGAAATCCCACCAACTGAACCCCTCTCATTTGCCTCTAAACAGCTCCCAACCCCTCAGACGCCGGAGTCCGCAACCACACAGAAAACTGAGCACGTTGCCTCCCTGGCCGCCTCGGCCAAATCCTCAACTCAGAAAGACTGCACAGCCCAGCCGCCGTCATCCCGCAAGGACGTCCAAGACAGGCCGACGCCGGCGTCTGCGAGTACGGAGAACGCTGCCACGTCCCCACCTGCACAGCGGCTGGGTGGCGCAGCAGCCGCTCCGCCTGCCGTCAGCACAGCGCCCAGCTCCTCTGCAGCATCTGAGCCACAGCGCAAGAGGTCCGACCCACCGCCGACCGCCGCCGCCGCCACCTCGCAGCAAGACAAAGCAACCAGCAAGAAGACGTAGCAGCAATACGCAAAGACCCAGAACAAAATGTACAGATCAGAACCACTCAGTGCTGGCTTGAGGTTTTAAAACTCACACAAACTGCATGTTTGGAAGAAAACATATTAGTAACTTTGCACTAATCAGAGAGTTTGACTTTCAAAGCGAAGCAAAGGTGTAGAGGAGGACAAAGAGCTATCAGACGCAGAGATAGACGTGGCAGTCCTAGTTCCATTCCAGCTGTTCTGTGCTCTCCATGTTAGTTATTTTGGTGTCCTGTCTTCGGTTACTCCTTTCAGGCGTTCTCTTCCTGCAAACATGTACGGGGCTAGAAGTAAAGAGCTCAGTGGTCCACGCACAAACGGTTTTAAAATGCAGACGCGTTACACACACCTTTCTTTTCATCTTGGAAGTTTGGCAGGGCCGATCAGGACGTGTCTCACAGAAACACACTCTTTTTCCTCTTCCCATCCCTCCTTGCCCAAACTTTTACCCAGCTATGACTGGGAAAAGATTGGATCGCACCGATAAAGTGCAGCGTATGTTTAGCAATCTGTGTAAATACATTACCGTGTTTATAATAGGACTAAATCTGCACCGTCAGTGGACACTCAGCACCCAGCTGACCAGATCAAATTACCTTCTCCTCTCTCTGTCGTCCCTGCTGATCCGACACTGCACACGGTGTGTAGTAGGGTAAACGTATTCCCCGAGCACGGACTGCAGGCGTGGTTTAGCGATTTAAAGAGATTCCTGGTAGTGTCGGTGCTGAGCAGATTTACCAAGGCTGCACTTGAACTTTGACTGAATCTGGATTTTTAATCCCAAACTCTAAAGCGACTCTCCTCACTCCGTCATACGTCGCTGTATATTAAAGGCCCATGTTGATGTTTGTTGTGCTGCAACATGAATACTTGCTTTCCGTTTTGCAAAGCACACAGTTCTTTGTCCTAAATTTTTTCCCCAGGCATTCATTTCTACAAACTTACACAGATATTTAGTAGCTTGGTAGCTTTTTTTAAACATTTGGAAAGCACTGACTGACTGGAAGGTATGAAAACTTTACATGTACACCAACATGTGACCGTTCATGTGAGACGCTACAGGCTTGGGTTTCTAAACTAAAAGTACTCGCTCATTTTTATTAGCTAAGAGCATCGCTAACCATTGCTTTCAATGGACAGACGTGTTCCTAGTGGCATTTTATACACAGAGTACAAAAACAGTGAGTCAGCTGTAGCTCATTAGCTTCCTACAAATGCTGAAAGCTAAATGCATTTGAAAAACCTCAGATTGAAAAAGCCGATTCATTACTGGATTCAGGTTAGTCATCACTCTGAGCCGAACTAGCCAGGCTTGTTAGACGCGTTTTAACCCAGAACTTTAAATTCAGACACCCATTACCAGCGTTTTAGTTCCGAACCCGTAAAGAAAACAAGCCAATGCGCACCTGATTTTATAGGCTGACGCACAAATCCAAAAGCAGAAACTGTCACTGAGCTGAAGCATCCAAACTGAGCGTGCTTTTTTTTTAATAAAAACACTGTTCTGTTGGACCACCGCCTTTTTATTTCTAGCCCCAATCAGCCTCTAAAAGGCTGCGGTAGTTTTATTTGGTATCTGGACCAACTTGCTGTGTTTTTTTTTCCTCCAGTCCTGTGAAGTCATCAGACTTTACTTTGTGTATGTGTGCGTGAGGCAGAGAGTGTTTGTTGATTTGTGCATGGTTATCTATGTGTGTGTATATATATATAAGAATATTTAAAGTTCTGTTGTGCATCTGTTTTTATACCCTGAGTGTGTTTGCGTGTGCGTTTTAGGATTAACTTTGTTCAGGAAACCCTGCTACCTGTGTATGTGGCCGAGCTCTTTACGTGTCTGTGTCGGGCGTCGAGCTTTGCACAAAACCTTTATCTCATGCGTCCAGTGAAAAACACAAGAAATCACTAAAAGGAAAGCTGGTCGAGATGTTTGACTGGTGTGTTCGGGGTTGGTGCTCGATTCTGGCATAAGCTCCAGTAGGTAAAAACAAAGATGCAGTCAGTCTCTTTAAATCAGTCCTCATGTTTTGGAGGGTTTTTTTATTTTATACCACCTTTAATTTTTTTTTGTGTTGTCCTGATCAAACCCCTGATTCCTACTGTACATTAGCAAAAAAACTGTTTGTAGATTGTTTTTGTTGTTAACATTTTTAAGAAAAACACCTTTCCAAATCAACTGACCTTGAAAGCACACGGCGCCCAACCCCGGTGTGAGTCCACTCGTACGTTTGAACGTTTCCTGCTCCTGCGTCTCTGAGGAGCAGGATGTTCCTCTCATGAGTTTCAGATGAACTAAACCTCATGCAGTGTTTTGTGTCTTTACTGGTCTCGTGTCACTGTTGGAGAGACAACAGAGTTCACCGATTTCAGCTTGAAGGACACTGTTAAACTGACTGTGGCCATCTCTGTATTATGTTTACATGTTCTTGGTTTTTTTTGTTGTGTTTTTTTTTTTTTTTGTCAAAGGAAATCGTTGCCTGTAGGAATCAAACCTCCTCTGACAGGCTGTGATAATTACCAACAACTTGTCCACATGTTTAGGTGACCCCTGATCACAATGTGGTGTGTGAGTATTTAGCTGCGCGATGAAGGACGTCTCCTGCGACGGAGGACGTTTTAGAAAGGAGGGAAAGTCAGCGCACACATGTCAAAATCATCTCCGCTCTCGTGCACGTCGTGCTTGTCGTCTCGTGGCAGCGCATAAGTGCGTTAGCAGCTGTGTCTGTGGAACAGATCAGTGGAGATGAAGCAGATCCCGCCGTTTGAGCTGTTGACCTCTCAAGATTTATCTGCAGCGTGTTTTGGCCAATCAGACGGCCAGGAAGTTGATGACTAATGAGGTTAAAACTGCTCGTGTCTTCGGTGGCGTAGACCAACCACATTGGATGTTTTTCATTTACACAACCGTCCTGACTCTTAGCGGTTAGGTCAGATTTGAGAGCGAGCACGGACAGATTAGAAAGCACAGAGGTTTGAGCAACAAGAAGGGTCGGCCCTTAAAAGGCTGTTTTTTGGTGTGTGGACCTGGTTCCAGGGTGGTCAAACATCTGGATTATCTAATCTCTGAGGCCGTATATTCATTCTGAAACCTAGCACAAGTTCTCCTTTGTCAGTCAGCTTCCACGCTTCTTGCTCTCAGTTTGTAAACTCTGTTTGCTTCAACCTAAACATGAAGCATTTTCCTGTTAAACTCTTCCTGCTAAATAACAACGAGCTTCATTTGCTTTTTCATAGATTTGAAAGACTTCAGCTGTGAAAGAGAGATTATGAAACCTACTGTGCTTACATGCTGAAAATCTGAGAGCAGATTTCAAACTGGCGACTCTCAAAATCAGGATTTTGTTCTTAGAGCTAGAGGCCAGTGTTAAGAAAGTGCAGAAATGCCAAAGATGTCTGTATAATTTAGAAATCCTGTAGGACTCTAATCGAAATGTGTTTTCTTTTTTGCTTAATGATTTGTCCCTGTGTGCTCTCGAATCCTGACTAATTAATTATAGGCGGGTTAATTAAATCCAGCCAGTAAAAATCTTCCACATCAGTAGGAGTTCTGATCTGCGCTTGAATCTCTTCAGGCCGCCAGCTTCTATTTTACCTCCTTATTAAGCGCCTGCTGTCGACTTCGGCCGAGAGTTGTGATTCTCTGTATGTAATTAGAACCTGAGTGCGTTTGTGTGTAGTCACGCACAATCCAGTGCATCTGCTCTCAGCTGGTCGTCCTATTAGCGCTACATGGACAGCTGCCTCACACAAACATTCAGATCAATACCAGTGCCATCTAATGTAGGGCTGCCAGTTTCCCCATCTCCACTGGCTGTATGAACACACATCTTCTCCCGTGTGGGAAGATGATGGTCAAGCCATCTGCTGGAGACTGAAGTAAGTGTCAAGTTCTCTGGTGGAGTCATTAATCTCGAGCCCTGAGCCTGTTGGCCAACACAAACACCACCCGGCGTCCCTCGTGCTCCCCTGTCCCGTCCCGGTCCGGTCGGTTCAGCAGTTACACTCTGTTAGCGTTTTGTTCGACCTCCAGCCGGTGTTTACCCATCATGCACCTCTGCCGCTCTGTGGCAGAGCCCCACAAACCAGACCCACCGCTACGGACTTTTGTTAAACAGCTGAGACTCAACAAGTCAAACTGTAACCGCGCGTGTTGTCACTTTTAAACGTGCGCTTTTGACAGTTTGGGTTACTTGTTATATGTTACCTGCGTTTTGGTCCAGATACCCCGATGCCATTTTTGTTTTGATAAATTACTTTGAGAAATATAAACATTTTTTGACACTCGCCAAAGGTGCTGAAGTTATTGAATATTGTACAAACTAAAGCATCTCTATAATCGTCTGAAACTGACCCATTTTTTTCTTTAAAATCAGGAAACATCCAATCAAAAGATAATTACTAAAGGTCAGAAATCTAACGAGACGATTCAGTTAAGTTTGACAGTTATTAATACTTAATCCCAGAGACACATTTCACCCTATCAAGGGCTCAGAATTTAACTGAACAATTGCAGAAAAGCGTGCAGACAAATCTCTATTTATTACATCTCTTCTTTTTTTTTTTTGTTGTTTTGACATTGATTAACTTCCGTACTTATTGGTGAGCCTTGTTGAAGCCAAAACGTCCAAGTAATTGGCCTGTAATGTATTCAAAAACAATTTGCCACAAGAGCTGCAGGAAACTTTGAGCAGATTTCGGAACATTAAAACTATCTTTACATCTGTCGTCTGTTTTCAAGCTGTAGTTCTGAGCGTTGACCATGTAGGAGTTTTAAAGCATTTTAAAAGTCGTCTTGTGCCGATGGTTCTGTCCCTGCCTGTCTTGACTTCCAGCTTTATGGATGAATCAGTTGTGGTGTTGCAAGTTTTGGCACTAATGAGCTTCCGTACACCTCTGACTCTGGCATGTAGGGGAACCAGCTTTTGGTCTGCGAGGCAAACATGAGACTTTGGGTATGACGAGGTACGAGGATGAAGCCTTATTACCACTAACACACACACATGTTCTGAACCACCGTTACATGAGATTCAGTTGATGTTTTAATGTGCAGTCCGTTAAGCTTGTGTCTGTGTCTGAGGAGGTCGTTTCTGCTCGAATGAGCCGCAAAAAAAAAAAACATTTTTATGAACTTGCCTCTTGCAGACGAGGGCAGTATGTCCAAGCTTGCGTGTTTTGTGTTTGTCGTTAAAGAGCGATGAAGACGAGGAGGAAGACGCAGCAGTGCACCGTAAAAGCTTGAGAAAGACGTTAAGAGGGAGGGGAAAACATTGCTAGAGTAAAACCAGTGCAATATCTTTTTATTTTTTATCGTGGTAAAAGCATGTTGTTGTCAATCCTACCTTACAACAATAATAAAGTTTTTTTTATGTACACTTTTGGTTTTAAAGTGTCTTGATTGTGTTATTTTTTTCACTCAGCTTTATCACCACCAAGCACATCATGCTTTTTACATTAAGGCAGCACTTTTGGGTTTTGCCGCCGCTGAACTCACATAAAGTCAGAAACAATAAACGGTAAGTGGCCCCAGGTTTTAACCATGCCTCAGGCTGCCGCCGCACTGCAAAAAAATCTCTGTGCTATCAAGTCATTTTTATTGGTAACTGAGTCGTGTCACAACTTGGGTCCTATTTTCATCCCTTTTGCTGTTAATAGTAAGATTGACTCTTCATGTAAATTAGCTGAGATCCAGGATTATAGAGACCCTGCTAAAAAGATGTCACACACACAAAAAAAAAACACTCCAAGAAATAAAACATGTAACATGTACGGAAATGAGGCTAAATGTGGGGCAGCAGAGTAGAAAGGAGGTTGTGCATCAGGACTAAGTTGGCAGGGACACAGACGGTGTCTCAGTAAACATCAGGATGCATAACTGTTCCTGTACCAACGCTCCATCAGCACATTTTAATCGCTGCACTTTGGTGAAATGTGTGTCGTGCGCGCCAGAGGCACACATTATGCGACGCTATGTAGGTTTTACTGAGTTTCACAGCATGGCAGTTTAAAGGTAAACAAAGTAATGCTTACATTCGCTCGCACACTAAAACACTTTGTGATCATCTCTGAGGCTTAACAAACGTGTTGAATTTATTTTCCCACGTAATAATAGTCCCAATAAAAACTGTCTCCAGTGTTTTCTCTGGATTATCCGTTCACCTCCATCGTATTTGGGTGGAGGCAGAAATCTCTGACGGTTATCTCAAAGCTTGGACAAATAAAACCTGTACATTCTCCATGGAGAGAAACAAGTACAATGCAAAAATTACGTACAATGGGGAGTTCAATACACCGAACACCGCTAAACCGGCGCATTGGTCTAACGTGCAGAATAACTCACAAGAGCATAACATTCATAATTTTTCTCACTAACGGCAGCAGCAGCCATTCCATTGTTCTCAGTGTTTCCTGCAGGATTTTAAAAGACTATGGTGGCCTGGCCTCTGACCCTCTTGGGGGTCCGGGTGCATGTTCTCCAAGGAAGAAAAATTTGTACATTTTAAAGTAAATTGAAGAGGTTATCTATGAAGAACTTTGCACCCTCGTAAAACAATGTTTTGCTTTATTAAACTGATCGTGAACCCATTGTAGAGCTATAGAGCTGTAGAGTTATTTAATGTTTTTCTAGCAGCCCTAAATCAAAGAAGAGAAAATAGAAGAAGAAATTTCCCTAATATTTAATTGTTTTTTTTCTTTTACTTTTAATGGACACATGTAATAAGTTTTATACGTTCAGTGAATTTAATCCAATTAATCTTAATTCCATCCTGTACAGACCCCTTATTTTGAAAAGCGGACATTGTCACATGTTAAATCCATCCAGTCCGACCCGGTTTGATAAATAATGTTGTAACATGAAGCCTTCACAGCCTCTCTTCAGGTAGGACTCTCAAAATGACAGGATAAAGTCTCTAACCTGCCTGTCGGCTCGCCTGGGCCCTTTCAGTGGATTTACCGTAAAGGCTTTTATACGTGTGCACTCCAAATTTAAGCGCAGCTAGCTTAATCGCTTTCTCGGAAAGGAGTGACAGAAACACACGGTTAACGTCACCGTAGTTACCTCAAAAGAAAAGTGTTTCGAGTCGTGCGAGATTAGCAGCAGCGGCCACAAAACGCAACGTCAGAGGTCTGAAATGTTTTGAAATGTGAAAAAATATTTTCGGTTCATTGAAACTATGGCGGAGCGAATTAGACCGTGGCGGCCGCCAACGCTGTGCCCCCCTGCTGGCTAAAGTCAACACCTGCAGAAAATTGTATTTACAGAGTTTAATTACTTGGATGTCCTGTTTGTTTAAGCGTTTGCTTTTATCACCTGGTTACATGTTTACATTTAACTTGAAATAAGAAAATCCGGCGTTCAAGTTCATTTCAGACTGAAACAACTAAAGGTATTTAAACACTTTTTTTTTTTTTTTACAGTGTATAACTTTTTGTTCTCTGAAGGGAACAGTAGCATTTTCCTCTCAAACCGATTTCTTCAGTTCCTTCATCTTATAAATGTGATGTTAAATTGCACCCCCACCTCTCCCCACCCCCATTCATGCCAAGCATTTGATTCTTGCTCATTTGTTTTCATCACGTTCTGGTGTTCTTCCAGAGACTGGAGGTGGGCAGAAAAGTGGCAGTAAATTATCTGTAAACTCATTTTCCCTGCAGTTCTGCGTGTTATCAGTAAAGTGGCTTCATCCTGTCAGTTAAGCTGTGTTTTTATTTATTTTTTTGCTGCACTGAGCTTCCTAATGGGGCTTCAAATGGGCCGATCAGCTACTGGATGTGTGTCTGCCGTCTCTGCTGGAGATTTGAGGCGTCTTAATGGTCTTGAGGGATAGCTTCAGCTGGGCTTGCAGAGCATTTACGGTGGGTAATGGCTAATCTGTGCAGCGCCGCAGGGCCGCCGCGCTTCGAGGAAGAAATGACGGTAAAATGGAGCTCCATTAAGCTCTCCTCAGAAGTACAGCTTCTTGCTAAAGCGCCTCACTCTCCCACCAATGGACTGCTGAGGTCAGGGGTCGCACCACCTGATTTAAACACCACCTACTGCTGCATTCTGGGATAATTGGGCCCCTGTCCCCTTCCGCCTCACCCTCCTCCTTTCCCCGTCTCGATTCTTTCAATCCATCCATGCGTCCGCGGGGAGCTGTCAGAGCGGAGGAGGAGAGCGGAGGGCCTCTCTCAGTCTTTACTGGCCGTCCTGAGGGGATGGTGGTACACATGGCGTTGGCGAGGAGCTCTGACAGCAGGCCCACAGACGTCCCACACACACACATAAGAAAAAAGTGTGGAGAAACAGTGACAGGCAGGCAGCACAGGGTGATGAATTGCTGGCTTCGCCTCGCTCTGACACGGCTCTACATGACCGGGCAAAGTCATTTCAGGCTGCCAGGGAGGGAGGGGGGGAGGAAGAGGAGGCATCGAGGGAGAAAGTAGGGCGGACGGGGGAGTGGGAACAGGAGAAAACAAGACCCAAATATATTGACTTCCTGTGTTTGGCCCATCAGTCAAACAAGAAAACTGAAGCAGGAATCAGATGAAGAAGAATCTTTAACTTGTGATTGACTGCTAGCTCACTTCAAGGGAGGAAAGAATGAGGGGTCTTAAGGGGGTTTCACCAAACACCCAGGAACCCCTGAAAACCCTCGTATAGCGGGACATCTCAAAAGTTTTTTTTTTAGTCTAATTAGCTTCTTTGCATGTTGAAAAATTAAGCTGATTAATCCGTTTAATTTAGATGCTTTGACATATTTTCCAGGCTCACGCGCACAACGAAAGTCTTTAACAGTTTTCACATGATTACACTGATAAAAAAAAACAAACAAAAGCTGCAACTGCACTTGGACTGACCTCCTACTCATGCTTGGAAGATTTCAGAAAAAGTTATTACTTTAAATGCAGAGGCAAATTTCTGAACGTCTGAATGTCTCCTTGTACTGGTGTACATTTAAATCTACTCCTGACCACGTAAAACAACAATCTCCCCGTGGGCAACTACGTACAAACCGCGGGATCTGGTTACCACGTGCCTGTCACACCTTGGCACAGCTGTTTTACCTAAATTTGAATCTTCTAGCTCCAATAATAACAAAGATTAGTGGGAGGTCTGAAAGCGTATGTGCAGGAAGCTGCGTAAAGTCAAAGCTGCTGTGTCCACGTCCTTCTATATTTACATTATTCATTTTCTTTCCACTAACCTTTCTCTCATCTTCCCCCCTCGGCCACCTCGCCCATTCATTATCAGCCTCAGGGAGAACAAAGAACACAATGACTTAAGTTCTCCTTCCAACTTTCTCATCACCATTAACGAGCGGACCGCAGTGATTAAATCTGGCTCGTGATTGGCCGGGTGCTGGCAGAGAGAGATTACATCCCATTACTCCCCGTGTTCTAATTGGTCTCTGTAGGTAGCAGGAGCCAGGTACTTAATGAGGCCTTTTGTGGCTGATGTATGGCTCGCTGTAACGTCTCTCCCGCCGCACCGAGAGGCGAAGACGCCTATGAGACTAATAGCACATGAAATAGCCGCAATTGTGGGGAGGAACAGAGACGGATTGTTGCGGAGGAAACGCACGTTTCTGTTCAAATCGATATATCTGTTTTAAAAAGAAGGATGCGTTGAACCTTGAGAAGCGGTGGAGATGCAGAGAAGTCATTCCAGGAAAGAACAGGTCGTTATTGCTCCCCACATTTAATCTGAAATTCTCAACCTCGTCTTTCTTGGACTCCCGTCGGCCTTTTTTCATTCACCTGCTTCCCAGGACTGTTCTCTTGTCCTCATTCACAGTTAGAGTCCAAGTCAATCTGTGACTCAATCCGATATACCGCTGAGGGTTTCCTTCATTCGTCTTTCTCGCAACGTAAAACCCGTCCCCCCCCGGGATTTACTGTCCACTTAAGATAAATGACTGTTTACTGCGGCGCTAAGGATTTTAATGATTTTAACTAAATTAAACCACAGTTACTTTTAAGTACATAAAAGAGGAGTCCCTCCCTGTCCAATCCACGTGACTCAGTCTGACGAGCTGCTGATCTTTACCAGTGACGGTAATCCAAATAGTATTTTTTTTATATACAAATAAAGCATCGAGATAGCCAAGTTTCTTCCCGTTGAGTTAAAACATCGTCCAGATCTGATAGAAGCGATTTGCATTAGTTAATACATCTCTGCTGTTACGCATATTAAGAAGTAAATTTAATGGTTTAGGTTAAAATATGTGGTATGAAGTAATTAGTCCGGTGTATTGGTACTGAAAGACACCATCTAGTGGCCGTTAGCGATACTACATCTTTTGAATGATATTTTCAACAAAATAAATAAATAAGAGTGGATTGTGTGTTATTATTGGAAAGAAAATGAAATGAAGAAAAATGTACCTCACTTCTACCTCAGATGCAGCCTGATCCTGCAGGCGGAGACGGTGCAGACGGTTCGGCCTCCGTCAGTTGTTTCATTATTCTCTGAAAGCGTCGGATTCAAACCATTTTATACATCTGAAAAAAAACTATGTGACCTTCTTTCTGTCTGCTGTTTACATGATTTCATCCCCACTGCAGATTTGACAAAAGGACATGATAATGGATTTTACCTGAATTCACCTCAACACACTCAGGTTTGTGTGTGTGTGTTTGTGTGTGTGTGTGTTTGTGGTAAAGGTGAGACCACAGCCACACAGGCAGGGCCTGACAAAGACCGTCCTCCTGACTCTGTGAACAAAAAGGCTGTTGTTCAACAAAGGACTGATAGGAAGGGGTTAAGAGCTCCAGATGTGTGTGTGTGTGTGTGTGTGTGTGTGTGTGTGGGCACCCTGGGTCTCCATCAGTGTCTGACTGATTGATTGGGACGTCAGCCAAGATAAAAGATCCCGTCCTCACAGCGTGGCCACACGACGCCCCGGGGAGAGAGAGGCACATGCTAACACAAACACACACACACACTGACACACACAGAGGCAATGCTCTCGGATACCTGCGCTGCATACAGATCTGCCTCCTGCTCCCCTGGCTGTGTTTACAGTCTCCCAGCCAGCAGCAGGGTCGGCGCATGACTACATTTCTGTGCACGTTCAGTGACACAGGTGCATTCTCTTCATGACATTTGGAAAGAACGGACACTTTGTGAATCTCAGTCGCTTAAACACGTCACTGCATCTGAAAAATTTACATGTCAACACATCTGGTTTGGACATTTTATATGTGAATCTCAATTTCACTTCATGACATTTAAAACACATTTCATGTGTGATGAATTACAAAAATGCACATGTGGTTACAAAACAGCATTCATATTCATATATATATATATATAAATGTTATCGCGATAAAAAGCTTCATATCTTTCGATATCGATAATTATCACGATAAGAATCAAATTGTTATTTGAGTTCAAAGGCTGATTTTTTCTCAACACTTGATTCCAAACAGTGGATCACTTCACAAATCTGAGGTAGAACGTTCAAAACAATTGTGATAAAATCTTTGTCAACAAATATGCTCGAGTAAAAGTAAGTAAAAGCATTTCAGTCCTTTTTCCTCGACAAAATAAACATCTTAATACAAAAATTAAGTCCTAACTTGTGTATGATTTAGGTGTATTTAAGTCAAACATTTATTGAATATTTATTGAATATTGTTGTTGAAAAAAAATTATATTGCGATAATTATTGTTATCATTTTATTGTCCATCCCTAATTTCACATATGGCTTTTTGCACAGGAGCCCAAACTATCATCTACTAAAACTAAAGTAATAATCAAAAATAAATTTGCCTAATCAATTTGCACTTTTTTGCACTATTATATGCACTTTACACCTAGTTCACACGACAGGATTCGTTTGTAAGCCCAATACACTAGTCGGCAAGCTCGGCGACCGTCCCGCTGTGATTTAGGATAAATCAGCGATCGATCGCCGGGTGTTGTGCGTGAACTACTCAACAGCGCATCAAAACGGCTCCCCGACGCATCGCTGACACATCACCGATGCCAGACAGATATCCAGCACGCCAAATATCTGGAGGAGTCGGCCGACTCGACAACCTCATCCAGCCAATGAGAGCGGGCAGCTACTTTCTACTCCCTGTAGCTCAGACGTCACATCCCTGCTGCACCCAGATTCTGTGTCTTTATCATTTCTATCTTTATAACAAACAAACAACTGTTTCGTGTGCAGGTTCATATTTCACGTGTGTTTTCTTGACAAAACGTGGGTTGGAGACCAGCGTGGGGTGACACAGTCGCTGTCAGCTCCTGTAGCGTGTGACCCCCTGTCACCGATCAGTCACGTAGTGTGAACGCCACGACGTCTTCAAGACTCCCGTCACAAGACGGCATGTTGTGTAGCGTGAACGGCGCGGCCATCGGCCGACGCTGACAGTCGTGTCGTCTGCACGAGCCTTTATTTGAACAACTCAGACTTTTTTATACATGCACACATACACTTTAGATGCTTTGATGTTTTCTTACTTTCATAGTCTGGTGCTGAGCAGTTCAACTTTAAATATTTCTTTACTGGCAAACGTTTATCATTAGGCTGCCTCTCGCATCACCCTCAGCTCCCCAGAATAATCGATCACACTTCTTACTGTGTGTTCTGACTGGATACCAGGTTTTGTGTGTTTTTTGGGCCACAGCCACATTTGAATTTTCACTTTAAACATCCTTAATGTGTAGAAACGCATCAGTAAAGTGTAGAATCTGCAGGCACAGACAGACCACCAAGTGATCGATCTGAATTTTAGTGTAAACACAGCTGCAACCAGACTCACCACCTGTCTCTGCACACACCTGCAGCTCAGTGTTTGGCCTGCAGGGGCTGCTGCTGTTTTGTCTCAATTTTCTCCTCATTCATTTTTTTTTTTAAGTCCAGACATCTCATTCTGCTGCTCAGAGGCCACTTTATCATTCTCTTTATCTCTCTGTGTTTACGGACTCCCTCTTAGCTTGTTGGAGCTGTAGACTCACACCAGCCTCTCTGACCCTCCACCTCCTCCAGCCTTCGCTGATTTGATCTCGTGTCTCCCTCTCTCGCTCCTCTCCCCTCTCACACTTCTATTCATTCCTCCATTCATTTTTAACCTCCCTCCCTGCCTCCGTCGTTGCTCTCTGATCACGCAGTGGAGGGGCTTCTTCATGTGTCTGACATCTCTATCAGAGAGCAGCGAGGAGTTTGTCTGCAGGGAGAAACAGCCTGAAATATACATGAGGAGCTTTCTCACATATATAAGTGCCTACAAGCACACATGCCAGAATGTACCAGAACATGTGGACCGTGCAGAGTCCAGAACCCATACGCCTGGCTGCTACAAAGGCAAAGCAGGATCAGGGGTTGCGTGCGTCCTGGCTCCCGAGACGTCACGATACGCGATATTAGGTCCACAAGAACGAGACCAAAGATCCACTGCCGACATATATGAGCAATAAATGATCATTTCCTGGATTCTGGTGAAAGATTCTGCACCAATTTGTGGTGGAAATGTTTTTATTCATGTTAAAGGAAACTCAGAATCCAGGTGGCAGGTGACATTTCAAAGTATATAAATCTAACAGAATCTAAGTGAGTGCAGCTCTCTGTCGTTCTGTGCTGCTTTCAGATCAGTTTCTCCTGTAGATCCACTTTTCTCATGTAATATCTTCCCTGCTGAGGCGACACATATGGTGGCATGATTTAGTCTTCCCTCCTCTTTGGTCACGTTCAAAGAGACAGAACGGAAAACCTGGCCAAAAAGAAACTGTATCAAGAAGTGAGTTGTCTCACTTTAAGTTACTTTT